>CM071928.1:61382517-62043807 GCA_016081115.2 Rehmannia glutinosa | reverse complement strand
CATGCCATACATTCAATTACATGTGCTGTAATTAATGCATTAAAATAGTAAATAAAAGGCTTTAATCAAACAGAAAATATACGCAGAAAATCACTTGAATAATTAAGAGGAAAAGAAAGAAAACAGAGCTTTACCTCTTTTCAAAAACTGTGGAAAAAGCTCATAATTCCAATTTGCTCCGCCTCCTATAAATCAAACCCTCGACTTTTTCATCAACTCAAAACCCCCAAATTCTTCCTTCGGCAGCTGAAAAATAAATGGAAAATCTGAAAACAGAACAAGAAAATTTCTGTTGAGAGAACCTTTGCAGTGTTTGTTTGACGTCTAATGTTTTCCACTTGTTCTTCTCCCTCTTGCTGGATTTTCGTTTTTACTTTTTGAGTTTTGACATTTTCAATTTATTTGCTTTAATTTATTTCCTCTCAGAAAGTTTGCTTGTTTGCTCTGTTTTAGTTCACAAGTGGGGGATTGAACACGTGCCGCGCGAGTGAGTCACTGAAGCCAACCGTTCGCCCTATAATGGCCCAGCTTTGAGGCCTGACCCAGATTCACAAAAGAGCCCTGAGGTTTGGGCTAATTATGACCGGGAGATGTTTCATAATTACAAATAATCACGATAAGTTTTATTTTATCTTAAATTTAAGAGGGTAACTTTAATATTTCTAGAAATGTCATAGGGCTTTGGATATATTTTTTCATGAAGTGAAGCGATAAGATGAATCAAATCTTAAATTGCTTTTTGCAATTTTTAGAAAAATTTGGATTTTTTTGTATAGCCCAAACTCGTTTTTTACATAATTATCCTTTTAAAAATGTATTCCAAAATTGACCCGACCCAAATGATGTTTGGCATGGATTTGTATTTTCTAATAGAAGGGAAATACCACCTTTAAGAAAACAAAAGTATTCCAAAATTGACCCGATCCAAATGATGATTGGCATGGATTCATTTTAAAATAGAGAGGAAATACCATCTTTAAGAAAACAAAAGTATTCCCAAATCGACTTGACCTACTCCGATGTTTGGCATGGGTTTTACCTTCTAATACAGAGTTATATTCTTTTCGCATATAACAAATAATAATTTACTTTAAATACCTTGTGTCAGCGTGTATTGCCATTTTTGTATGTTATGTTATAATGTTACGTATTTATGAAAGATAGGATGAGAATGCACAATAAATTTCTTTATATGTATATCATTTTCCTAATTATTTGTTGTGCCATAGAAAAAAATGTTGGTCCATATACATGTTTGATAAACCAATAAAGTGATTTTTCTTTTTACTCTTAAAAATAACCCAAAACCAATTAAAGGAGACAAGAAGGGCACTTTTACATGGACTGAACCGATCGAACTTAATTATTTGACATCATTGATTTATTGACATCGTGCCTTCTAGATAACGCCACATGTAAATATAATGAAAGTAAATAAGATGTACACATTCCAAATAAAGGCTTATTATCCACAATAATTACTTCACCCTCTTACTTTATTTACATCACGATGCAAACCGATTGAAGATTCGGAGTGCTTTTAGAAGTTGAAGTCCTCCAAACCTAGCTTTAACGTATGTTATGTTTCACTTTTCAAGTCATGCACCTAAAATACCCGAAGTGACATCAAACTCAAGCCTCAGTGGTGACTTGGATACATTGATTTACAAGAAAATCATATGTTTTATTGTACAATCTATTTTAGGTTATCATGTTGATAAAATATTTATATTTTGAGTCAATGTGAATACAACATCAAGTGAAAACCCAACGAGGACAACTTTGTGAATCATGCCCCATTTTCATGCATCTTTCATATTAAGAATAAAATAAAATTATAATTCATCAAATGCAAGCAAGATTTGTCAAAGATCAAGGATGTCAATGAAGTGGGTTAGTCTGCTTCAACTAGAGACCCACACTATTAAGGTTGCAAAGGACCCATATCTCGCCCAAACCTCGACCCGTCTCATCAAACTTAGATCCGCTACAATCCAAAACTCATCTGTGGGTAAAACCCGCCAATGTTATATATTTATATTTATTTGTTTTAGTTTTTTCATGATACTATTACCAAAAATATTTCAAATGGATATTTTGTCGATATATTTCATTGTCAAACTAAACATGATATAAAAAATTAAAAAAGAGGGAAAAATGTTGCCATCCAAACTCTTCGTTTTTCTACTTTGCCACCTAAATTTATTTTTGGGACATTTTACCTCCACGAAGCTTCACAGTGACATTGTTTCCCGACTGCGCAGTGGAATATTTTACCGTAATCTTGTCATGTGACATGCATGTGGGAAAAAAATTATCGTTTGATAATTATATTTAAGTTATTGCACTTTGTCATCTAAATTTTGCGTGATTATCAATTTACTATATAAACTTTGAGTGATTTATACTTTGTCACCTCGATTAAAAAAAAATCATAAAAAATATATGAATATATAGTTTTTATTTTTTTACTTCTTGATAAAAAAATAAAGGGTAAATTGCATATTTAGCCAGTAGTTTTGGGGTAGTTGCAATTTTAATCATTTATCTTTGAAGTTGCATTTTTGGTCCTCGATAATTTTATTTATGGCTAAGTAACATTTTTGGTCCTTTATCTTTCTAACAAGATAAACATTAACGATTTTATCCTTAACACATCATAGCTAATTTATCTAGATAAACCCGATTTTTATTGAATAAAAAGATTCACATTTTCTAACATCTATTTTGTTCGTGACATTGTTACACCTATTTGATCCGAGCTTCTCTATTCGAAGATTTTAATATGATTGTTCCAATATATTATCTTCATCCTGGTGTTCTTAGGCATACATCGTCAAAATTTGACGATATGTCTATCGATGGCGGATTCAAGATTTTTGAAATTGAGTACGATAGATTTTAAAAAATGTGCATATAACTGGACCGTAGGTGCGATGATTTACTTCACGGCGAGGTCTCGATTCAAGTCCCGGGACGGCCCACCGCACTAGAAGAAACATCCACTACTTCATGCATGCTCCACTAGGCTCGGGGATATAGCTCGGTTGGTTGAGCTTCGCTCTTGCAATTTTGTTAATTATTTAAAGTCATAGCACAAAATGCTTTTTTAAAATTTTGTAAAAGTTGATTACAGAACCGTACATAAAACATTAATACACATATATAAAAGAGATAATTATAATAATTAAGAAAACAAGATACAACAATACACAATTTTTGTAACATTATTGATATTATTAGATTTTTCATTTTTTTTTTTAGTTTTGTAGGTTTTGACTTTTGCCATGGTTTATTTATTCAAGTTCTTAAGTGAATTTTTAATTTTGAAATTTTATTGTGGGGATTTGTATTGTTTTATTTGAATTTTCTAATACTAATTTTACTTTTTGTAAAAATAGGGGTACAAATGTATATTGATTTTTCTTTACTAAAAATATAGTTGAATTTTTTGATAATTGTACCCCCAATTTTATACGTAGATGATCGTTGTGTCTATAAGGTAGATTGTCCATATCCGTTTTCTCGAGAAAATTCTTCTCACCAATTGTTAATTATATAAATATAATAAATAAAACTAAAAATTTTAATAAACATAGGCTCACGATACCATTTTGAAGCAAAAACACTTAGTCAAATAAGCCATTGATGTGCATAAAGGTATTCTTGGTATTTTAAAAATATTAAATAAACTCTGGGGACCAATTTTGCAACAAGCTTGAAATTCTGAGGGCCAAGAAATTACTTAGATATGAAACATATAGGACCAATTTTGCAAAAAATAATCAAATTTAGGACTAATTTTGCAGATTCTATACTTATAGGATCGAAATTGCAAAGCGCCTATAGTTATAGGACCAATTTTGCAATTTTCCCAAACAAATAAATAGTATTCACTTCAATAAAATATATTATCAATAAGATTATTTTATAATCTTTTCTTTATTACTTTTTATAGGATTGTAGAATTGTAGAATTATAGTTTACTTCCTTGATTTACTTTATTTGTTTATAAATTAAAAAAGTTGAGATTAATGTTAATCTATTTTATCAAATTATAAATAATAAATATACACAAACAAGTATTTATCCATTTTGCCGCAAATAAAATAATATGCATAGGCAAATATAAATTCTAATATATTAGAATGGATTTTCATAAATAAATAGTCTAAACTTAAGCAATATGGATTCATAAATTTAATATTTTTCTATCATTAGACAATCTATATTATAAATGACATAAAAATAAAATAAATTAAGTAATAATAAGTTTAAATCATATTTTAAAAATTCTATACAATATACTAAGATATAAATAATGTGTGTCATTAAAGTTGCAATACTTTTATGTTTTTTAAATTTACTGGAATTTATAAAATTATTTTTAAAATGAATTATATTATTATAAAATTGACATTGGTGTATATTTATAATATTTTTCACTTCAAAATTCATAAAAATAGTTCTTTTCCTAATTTTTGATGTGAAAAAACAGTAAATTAAACAAGTTAAAAGGAATATATTATAAAATAATTGTATTGATAATATACTTTATTGAATATAATACTTGTTAAATTTATTACTTTGTATCAAAGATATAAAATAAATATATATACATATAAATTTTTAATTTTTTTTAATCGAGGTAACAAAGTGTAAATCACTCAAAGTTTATAGACAAAGTGACAATCACACAATGTGTAGATGGTAAACTATGATAACATTAGTATATTTTGAGTCAAATGACAATTTTGCCCCCACGTGCATGACACATGACCAAACTCGGTGGAATATTATAAATGAGCCCCGGAAGCTTTGTGCAAAACTCGTGAACTCAGGAGGTATATTGTCCCAAAAAAAAATTTAGGTGGCAAAGTCGAAAAACTCGAATAGTTCGGAGGGCAAAAAAAATTCCTCAATTAAAAAAAAAAGTTTCTTTCTTAATAAAAGAAACACAAAAATCTAATATACATTGACTATGTAGATCGGCAACGGGTGGAGTCAGAAAGCTCTACCGACATCGGGCTTTACAAAATTTGCCGGTGACCCGATTTTGGTCGCCACAAAAATTGCCCAGTGATCCATCCCATGTATACATTCCATAAGAAAAAATTGATGGCCTGAAAAAAGTTGGGCTAGCTCATTTGGCTCGGGGTTAGGGCAAATAGGCGACTTTTGAACTCTGAATTTGTTGACCACCAAACTAAACCCTGGGGTGGATTTTGCCATCTCTAACTATATGGAGTCGGATCTAAATCCATTATCCGTCTCTCGTCCACCCGAGTTTGAAAATGCTTACACATTACATGTGAGAGACCCATTTAATTACTTGTCTCAAAACAACCCTAAATAAGGCGGACCCGGGGTTGGATCTCAGCCTTACCACACCCATTGACACCCCCAGGCCTTGTATTGATGCATTTCCCAAGCTAATTTCCAGGTTTCTAGTGTTGGAAAACTAATTTTCTAAGCTTTATTAATTTCCATGTGAGAATTGGAAATATGTTTGGTTTGTTGTCTAAATTTTTATTTGGAAATTAAAAATCAGTTGGTTATAGTTTTACGAATGTATTTTTGACAATAGATTTGTGTAATTGGAGTGTATTTTCATATAGATTTGCGTGATTGGGGTGAAAATTTGTTTGGTTGTATTTTCAAAAGAATATTTTCATGAAAAAGTGAAACCGGAAATGACTTCATTTTTGAGAACTTCCTAAACAAACATAAACTCATTTTTGAAATAATTGGAATGTAAAAATGGGTTTAAAAACATAACCATACATGGCCCTAACTATCAAAGACGAGGTTTAAATGAGTTTGATCAAACATTTGCAGTAAGGTTTTTGTTTATGGGTGTAGTTTTATTTTAAAAGAATAGGTTGAGATTTTTTTTAAAATAATGTCAAACATATATATATATATACCAAGAATTATTTTTCTTTAAATATGGTGTGCTGGAGGGGTTGGGGTTGGGGTTGGGGTGGGAGTTGAAGGAAAGACTGCAAAACAAAAAGAGTGTCAAAATCAAAAGTTTGGAGGGTATGGGCATATTTCTATAATGACTTTTGAAGAAAAGGAAAGGTGGGTGCCCCTTAAAAGACGACTGCCGGTGGTCCCACTCATGTCACGTGGGCTGACACGTGTTTACTTTCTATATTTTCAGAAAAAAACAAGAGGTATTGGCGGTTATGTTTATTGATTTTCTAGTTTTAGTGTTGGAAAATGAATTTTAATTTATTGGTTTCGTGTGGCGGAATTATGTTTCGATGAGTGAATGAGAATGAGTTTTATGTAGGTTTGGAAATGAGATTATGTTTGGTTAAGTAGTTTTGAAATAGTATTTTATGTATATAATAATTTAAAAAGTTGATAGTGGTTGAATATTTTAATGAATTTATAATATTATATTTGTAAGATTCAGGCATTAGTGGGTCCCATTAGATATATATAATAATATTTTTAGTAATAAAGTTGGTAATGGTGGGTCCCACATATATAATGGATTAAAAAATAAGAATAGTGATTGATAAGTGATGTATGATAGTGTATAGGGTTGAGAATTGAAATTGTAGGTTTGAGATGATGTTTTATTTGAAAAGTGGAAAGTGAAAATGATGATTTAATTGGAAATTTTAAAACAAACGTGATTCCATTTACATGAATAGTTGGAAATTGGAAATGGGGCCAGAAACATAAACAAACAAGGCCATTTTCTTATTAAAAAAAAAGAGGTACACTATTTCAATTTGTTTCCTTTTTCATTTTTTTTAATCAAAGTTTTTATGATGCTTTTGTTGGTAATGTTATTAATCTCCATGGACTCTTTCTACATTTCATCACAAAAATTAATGCACCGATGTTTAAGCAAAAATTGATAAAGTATAATTCTGGGATACGAGGTATTATTGTGGATTTCACCTAAAATTTGATTTTACGAGAATATGCCACTTTAAGTATAATCAATTTTTGTAATAATTGATTCATAATAATTTTTTTGAGCAAGATTCATAAGAATTGGCAATAAGAGAATTGATTTATAAATTGTGATTGGTCAAAAGTTTTATGTATTAATTTGTTTTTATTTGAATAATTTAAAAGTAACTTAAGTTGGTTACAAAATATAATGATGATGTGTCAATTTAAGTGGTCAAACGTTTTTAGAAAAAGGTAAAAATATAATAACACCCTTAAATTTGGTTTCAGAATGGATTTACTTTCTTGATCTTGTTACGATAACAATGGTTTATCTATGCGATGCACGAGTGTATATCTGTGAGGTCTCTGCTTTGTACTGTGATGTGTGCATTTTCCTAATAATTCGTGGATTTATATCTCATGTATTATAATAACTTTGATGTAGCATCAAACAATAGACATGAAATATTATTTAATATTTTTTTATTGATGAAGTCAACAAAGAAAAAAAGTATCATACTTCATATTATAAATAATACATTTAAGGTTGTGTATTTGTGTTCCATCTTCGATCATAGAACCGCACAGGTGCACCTACATCGCCTCTTTCGTTTTAGTCATGTCTGGATTTTTAATAAGTGTGAAAATTGGTGTCACACTTTTTTTCAAGATTATAGTAGTAAATTCGGATGAAAAATTATTTTCCAAAGTGTTTGTAGGTGTAAATTGGTGGCAAAACTTTTGACAAAAGCTCATTGTAAAATAAATAAATAGTTAACACGTGTATATAAGATAATATGAGAACTAAGTACAATAATTAATGAAATTGTAGTCAACAAAATATAGTTTTCACAACATTGTTTTTATTAGATTTATTTTCATGAGATATTTTTTATTTTTGTTGATTTTACCATGTATTTTATTTATTCATGTTATTAAGTCAATTTTTAATTTTTTGAATTTTAGTTGTGGAGATTTGTATTGTACTATTTGGATTTTCTATTTATTATATTTTATTTGATTTCTCATATTTGGTATGTTTCAGGGATGGGCGATGCACAAATTGTATTTGTACAAAAATAATTTTTAGTGATTGAAATTTTTTAGAATTTTAATAAATAATTAAAATAGAAATTTAATTAATTTGATTATAAACCATACAGTTAAACAATATTAAAATAAATTATTATATTAAAATTCCTCTTTAAGGATAATAAATTTGGTTGATAAATAATTTTGTGAATGTGAATTGTATCCATTTATTGAACATATTTATCTTTAAGAAAGTAACAATTTGAAAAAAAAAAACAATTCCCAATGCTAAATTATTAATGTATTATATTTCTAATACAATCAACAAATAAAGTCATTTAAAATTTCAATATTTTCTAGGGTTTAAAAAGTTAAACAATTGATAGAATTATTAAAGAAATTAAACAAAAATCTTGTTTCTTATTTAGCAACATAATTTTAGGGGAAAATGAAACATTTCAAAATATAAAAACTATTTTATTTATATATATACATATATCAAAAAAAATATCAATCAAAAAACTTCATATCTAATAGTCAAAATGTACAACTTTAAAAGTTGAATATCAAAATACACTGATAACTATTAAAAAGATCTACTAACATGAAAAGTATGTTAATAAATATAAGAAGTAATTTTCTATATACATTATTATGAATATAATTCCATATTAAATAAAAAAATTTGTTTATTCTTACATGAATATATATAATTATAATGTTATGTATGGTTTATATATAATATCTAGAAACACATACACTTTTCCGAGGATGTCGTACCTATACTAGATACGTGTCCGATACTTCATGGATACATCATGGATATATCTACACATGGAAATAGATTTGGCATTTTTATACGTGACTATGTGAGTTATCACATTTCGGTTGAGTACTTACTTAATTTTAGTTTTTGTGCTTGAAATATTGTCCTTTTAATTATATTAGTACGTCTGTATTTCAAATAATATAAAAATATATAATTTTATATGTATATATATTATACTCGTATCCTTAAAATTTCAAAATATGTTGTATTCTCGTACCCATGTTGTATCATATCCGTGTCCCGTATTCGTAACAGCGCGTCATAGTATAATATATATAAATAATATTTGGATACATATTTTGAGATATTTTCTTCAATTAAAATAAATATGTTTTGATAGAATGTAATCAACTTGAATGCAATTCTATATAATTATGAATAAATAAAATAATCTCAAATATAAACTATACATGTATTATAGATAGTCAAAATATATGAATATACAAATTGATGTCCAGTAGCTCAAATGCATATTGTAAAGCACATTATAAACTAATGAGCAAATGTATCATATATTTCCTTTTATTTATTATGTTCATTTTTTTTATTTTATATATGCAATATTGGTGTCAAGTTGAAGTCTATAAAAAATGACTAATTGGATACATTATACGTCAAAAATGGATTTAAACGGAAAAAATTAGTAATGTTTAAAATAAAAAGAAAAAATACAAATATAATAATTAATACAGTACACACACAGATTTGAAAAGCTTATATAACTCTATCTTTTATATAACTTTAAAAGATGGTTTATTTAAAGAAAGTTGACCACCGAAGATAATAAAATCTCATTTCATTAGTTAAATCTGAAAAGCAAAAAATTTTTTTTTTTAGGAAAACATTAAAATTTTATTAATTACTCAAATAATCCAAGATATAGTTCAAGATACA
This sequence comes from Rehmannia glutinosa, assembly GCA_016081115.2. NCBI lineage: Eukaryota > Viridiplantae > Streptophyta > Magnoliopsida > Lamiales > Orobanchaceae > Rehmannia > Rehmannia glutinosa. The sequence continues at coordinate 62,034,134 of CM071928.1, read as the reverse complement.
AAGGGATGGAGAACTCCACACTGATGGACTATCAAAAGAAAAAGTTTCATTTGATAGTGCATGAACAACCATATTGCCGTTTCTACGAACAAAATTTACCGAAAAGGCAGGTTCACTTTGTAATAAATTCTAACATTCTTTCAAAATATTATCATATTCTGAAATCACATTCTCCAAACTAGCTAGTCTGTCCACTATGTACTTTGCATATGTCTCGACAATTAAATGTTGGAACCCCAAGTTTTTTGTCCATGATAAAGCTTTTCTATCTCAATTGCTTCAGCCTCACGAACTTGGTACATCCCGTGAAATACAACTGTTCGAGAGAAAACAAATTCCCCCTATCATCCCATACCACCATTGCAATCCCTGTTGAATTTTCATTTCTTGACAACAGAATTAGCAAAGCACACCAACTCGTAAAAGCACAAATCTCGCTATTTTGACAATACCACCTGCACCATTATGTTTTCTGTTTCATAATTCCTCATTTCTTTCCTTCCACAGGCTACATAATATCATGAGAGACTTAAATACAATCCACTCATCCTGATGGTTGAGGACATTCTCCACAAATTCCTTCATAGATTCAGCTTCTACGCTCCATGCATCAATCATCTCCTTCAAGCCTGCCTTCTCCCAACCTTCTCGACTGAGTGTACACTCAATAAATATATGCCATGTTTCATAGTCCACATGACATAGGACACAATTACAATCCACCACAACATGTCTCCTTGATAGATTATTACGAGTATGAAGGTTTTCCGTACATAACCTCCAAATAAAATGTTTCACCTTTAGAAGGATCTTTAATTTCCATAAACTTCTCCACATACCGGAAAAGTCTCTTCTAACTTGGTTTCCTTCATTCAATGCAATTCTAGATCCACTCTTAATCAAGTATTGACCATTTTTTGAAAAATGCCATACACTTATATCCTCAGTAGCAAGACTGTTTGGTGGAATTCGAACAATTTGTTGTATATCCTTCTCATTAAAAATCTCTTCAACAAGCTCGATATCCCATTGTGAGGTCTGGGATCGTAAAAATCATATACTCGAAGGTCTCTAAAGTGCAGTCGAATAAAATACGTAAGTCGAATCATCCCTTATCCATGGCTCCCCCACACTTTAATCCAAGAACCATCTCCAATCCTCCATCTCACCCCTTTTTTAAGCACCACTGGGAACTCGGATACTTCTCCAAATAAAACTAGGACAAGAACTAGTTTTGAATCAAGAAAATCCCCATTTGAAAAATATTTGACTTTGAAAATCCTCGTAACTAAAGCATCCAGGATCCGTGAAATTTTTCATCCTTGTTTACGCAAGAGAGTCATATTAAAACAGAACAAATCTCTATATCCCAAGCCACCTTCATCTTTACGAGCACACATCCTTTCCCATTTCATCCATTTAATCCCCTTCGAACTATCTTTTCCATTACCCCACCAAAAGAAATTCAACATTTTCCCAAGCTCTTCCAATAAAGATAAAGGTAAGAGCGTGCTCATGACATAAGAGGAACAACTTGTGCAACGCCCTTTATCAAGATTTCTTTCCGCCCCAATAAAAGCTTTTCCTTGCCAACTCGAACATAATTCCACATTTTATCTTTAATGTGCGAAAAACATCCTTTTTCTTCCTACCAATAAGTGACAATGACCCCAAATATCTCCCGGTATTAAGAAGTTGCCTCACGCCCAAAATCGACACAAGGATCCCTGGTATGTTGAGGGATGTTCGAACTGAACATAACCCCGGATTTGCCAAAATTAACCCCTTGGCCAGACGCCTTTTATACTCTTCAAAATTCTTGATTAGATAATTGCATTCGTCATCTGAAGCTCTAAAAAATAAGAGACTATAAATGCGCAAAAAAAAATAAATACAAAATAGACAGAGCTCGTCTACACACACTCGCACCATGAAGACGCCTTTAGATTCCACATCTTTAATTAAAAAGAGAGACCTCGACACATAAGATAAAAGAAGAGGCGAGAGGGATCACCTTATCTTAGGCCTCGTTAAGGAATAATAGGTCTAACCAGACCCTCGACACACAAGATAAAAATATAGGGCGAGAGGGGATCACCTTATCTTAGGCCTTATTCCGGAATAATAGTCCAACCGATTCTCCATTGACTCAGTGTATTGAACCGAAGTCACACACATCATAATCCATCTTACCCAACTTCTATCAAAACCCGTTTTAACATCATAGATTTATAAAAACTCCAATTCATGCTATCATAAGCTTTACTGATATCAATTTTTAAAGCTACATCTCCAAGCTTACCTTTCATCTTCCTCTTCATACTATGCAAAATCTCGAATGCAATTTGTACGTTATCAATAATTGATCTTCCAGGAACAAATGCCGATTGATTCAAGAAATCAAACAAGAAATCACTTTTTTGAGCCTATTAGCCAAACATTTGCCAAGATTTTATATATCACATTGCTCAAGGATATAGGACACCAATCCTTTAAACTAATCGAATCATTACATTTTTGGTACTAAGACAATGTTAGATCATTAATACCTTGAGGCAAGGCTCCATTTCGAATCCAACTAGTGCATGCACTATAAACCTCCCCTCGATTAAAGGCCAAAATCTTTGGAAAGCTGAAAAATGAAAAGTAAGAGTTATTATTCTAAGAATAGTCTCTTATTATATATATATATATATATATATATATTATCCCTCCAAATAAAATTCAAAGTTAATGGATGGATACATATGATGTATCTAATATTTAGTATATGTTGACATAGAGGTATAAACATTTGAAAATATACTAAAGGATATATACATTTTATTTTATTCAGGGCAATTTTGTCCAAACAGTATATTCAAAGTATATTCAAATTTGATTAGGGGGAAATATTACTTTGCAAGTTTAGAAAGACAAATTAAATACCACCTAAAATCAAGATTAAAACTATTGTTGTGTTTTGCCCTTTCTACAAATCATGACAGTAAAGTTCAAAACCTATATTATTTTAAGCCAAGCACATTACATTTTAAAAAAAAAAAATATTGTCACTCCCATAACAGTAAATACTAAATATGTCTATATGTTTAGAGATAATTGTGACAAACCCATGATGATGGTGCCCTTAACCCTAAAAATCTGACTTTGTTCATACTTACTTTATTTTAGTCTAAGTAAGTTAACATTAGCTTTTTTTTTTAATAATTCAGCTTCCTGACTTATGCCTAACTATACCTGAGGGCAGCAACTCCGACCCCTCATGTTGTCACCAATGTACCGTAGGATGTGCATGAATTGCGGTGTTATAGTGTAATGTTTGATGTACAACGAGATCCTCATAGGTAAAGAGAATAATTATGTTCGCCCCTCAAATCTAATGATCATTCTATCTCTTCCTGAATCGAACCCACATGGATGATATGCAGTATGAGTACCTACTAAATCTTCACCAATCGGATTATGCCCCATGGTCAATTTGATGGAGTGTGGGTTAGAACCCACAACCTCCATCCCACATGTTGATAAATATTTTGAATCCATAACGAGATCATGTATTCGACTAATTTGTGAGACTAAATTTAAATTGGTGAAATTAAAACCTACGTACTTCAAATCCATAACTATAAATTATGGTTGCATTTGGATGAGGAGGATTTGGATTTGGGGAAGGAATTTCAAATGACTCCAAATAAGAAGGACTTGAAATCTTCCAAAATGACTTCAAAAATAACTTACAAGGTTTTGAAGTTCATTATAGAATGATTTGTCCAAACAACCTCAATGAACTTGTTATGATAAATTCGAATCATTAACTCCAAATCCATCAATGCAAATGGCCTAATTGAACTTGCTTGGATGACTTTTAAATTTATTAGGTTTCACAATTATTTTAACTCCTATTTTAAGCTATTTTTGAGTTATTGTAATTAATTTTATTTCTATTTTACATATTATAAGCTCTTTTTGAGTTATTGTAATTAATTTTATTTCTATTTTACATAAAACTGTTTAAATATTCTCTCAATTTAGTATTAATTTCCATTCAAATACTTAGACAAATTGGAAAGAAGACTTCACCCTCCATTAAAAAAATGAGAAAAATGAAAAAGTAACTTCTGTTTGGAGACACATAAAGGTAGTTTTGGGGTTTTTGGAGATAAAAGCGGACAAAATAACCTCAAACGATTTGGAACAATAAGTTTGAGGTTTGTTGATAAAAGTCGATAGGTTTGGGGAAAAAAATCTGGTCTTTTTGAAAAGTTAAAAATAAAGTTATTGGAATATTATTTAAAGATATGCGATTTGAATGTGAGGCCCGTAAAAATATTGTTGGAATGGTTTTGAAATGGGATCCCACAAAAGTGGGTTTGAGGTTTGTATAACTTAAAATTCCCTAAAAGCGGTAAAACAATGTATTAAGGATGTAAACAGGGGGGCGGAGGAGCAATCCCCATCCCCGTGGTCGCAGGAGTCCCCATCCTCATCTCATGAGACAAACGGGAGAGAATGCTCCCATCCCCTCGATTTGATTTTTTTTTCTTGAAAAATTAATACTTTTTAACATTTAAAATACTTTGAAAAACAAGTAAATTATGTGGAAAAAACTAATAAAAAAACTCTTTAGACAAAGAAATGAAATCAATTAAGGATTTTTTCAATTTAGTATATATAATGTGGACATATTTATACTATACTAAATATATTAATAATATTATATTATATGTGCATGCCTCGATTACCCGCGGGATACAAGATCACAGTAATCGATCCCCATCCTGTGGGATAAAATTCGGGAATCCCCGCCTGATCAGGGGTGGATCCTGGGGAATGAGGTTAGAGATGTTAAACGGGCTAGCTCAGCGGTTTGGGCCAGCCGTACTAATGGCCGCGGGCAAAACGGGCCACTATTAAACAGTGGCAATATTGAAACTTAACAATAACCTAGCGGGCTTCAGGCTAAGCGGGCCACTATCGGCTATATGTCAAAAATTAAAAATATATATATTTAAATCTAGAATTTTAAATTTGAACATATATAACATTTAAGTTTAATATTTTAAGTTAAAGTATTTATTATAAAAGAGTCATGCATAGTTTACAATTCCATTGCATTAATAAAATTATAAAATTCAAATATTTCATGATCTAAATTCTAAAAATAAAACTATAATAATAAAAGATAGCATTATAAAATGGCAAAAATTAATATATATTTTTAAATTACTCATATGACTATAAGTCATAATTTTCAAAATTATATATTTAAATATAAAGATAAGGTGTGAATTTGAAAAAATATATTAAGTAATAGGTAATATTAGCGGTGACCAAATGGAACCGAAATTGGGTTTAAACCGGAACCGTAGTCAACAGGTTCCTAAACCGTAAATCGTGGTCAATGGTTCCAAAATCGGGAACCGAAGTGTAGTAGATCGATTTCATTTGATTAGGTTCCTTGGTTTCAAAAATCGTGGAACCGACCCGGCTTTAACGTCGGTGGAACCGTGATGGAACCATTTTTTAAGGTTAAAACCAACAATTTTTTTGTTAAACATATGCTAGAAGAAATGTTAAATGTTTATTATGATGTTTTATATTCGTAACTACATAGACACTTTTAGACCAAATGTTGTAAGTGCGAGTCTTTTCTTTCTTTTAATTGAAATTGATAAACTATTTTAAAAAAAAATCGAAAAATTATCAAAGGATAAATAGAGTTCGATTAAAACCGGAACCGAAATGGAGGAACCGGATTGAACCAGGACAGAACCATCAATTCAGTTTTAGAACGAGGAAGTGAGGCAACGGATTTCGATTCTAGTTCCTCCAAAATGAGGAACTGGGCTGCCACCACCCTAGGTAATATGTAATAAAATCGATATATAATATTAGAGTTATATTCATTTTAGAAAATAAGTGGGGGCTAACGGGCCTCGGGCTAAATGGTTCGGGTCAAAAAAGACCAAAATTTAAACGGACCAAAATAATTAGATCCTAACCCTTTTTTTTCCGATTTAAATGGTCGGACCAACGGGTCACGACCCGATTAACATCTCTAAAGGGGGTTCCCACCTAGTGCTATCCCTAAAATGTATCATGAAATGAATGGGTGAAAATCGAAACTGACCTACTACTGGTCTTTAATGGTAGCTAAACAAGTGCAAACTTCTTTTTCTTTTTTGACCAATACAATGCTTATTACAGAGCAGTGAATAAGACTCTGTTTTTACTTTTTTTTGTCAAAGGGAACAGATTCTAGAGTCAGACCAAGATGCTTTTAATTATTAACAATATTTGTCAAAATCAGAAACAAAGTACAATGTAGTTGGTTAAAGAATGGAACCTTAACGTGATGAAAACGAGGCCCACTAGTTTTCAAAAGTATCTTAATGATAATTCCTAGGATTTCTTCATGTGGTCAGACTTAATTAGGTCAGAATTGTTCCAGTAGTTCACTGTTTGTAACAACTTTTATACACCTAAATTGTTATTCTTTTTGTGATTAATGTGCATGGCTTTATGACATGTCATCATGTTTAATTAAATAGATTTGATCATTTGATGTCTGAAAACACCAAAGAATTTCTAATAAATCTGAGTTTTAAATTGTGATGTGTAGGTGAAGATTAGTGTTATTTCATGGCTATGTAAATTATAATTGATGTATTGTAAAAAAATACATGGATAAGAAAATGTTTTCAGTGATTCGTAGTAATTTGATACTTGTAAGTTATTCATTTAACATATTTGTAATCTTTTAATTTCGCTCAACCCTAGTGGTCCACTCCCTCATTTTCTTGCTCAGTAAAAATAACATTGTTCCTCCTCTCCTCCCAGTGTGTGGGAAGAAGGAAAAGTTATTTATTTTATTGTTTTCTTCTTATCTTCCTCGAGTTTTTCAATTTATCCACTATGTGGGAGTTGGTAAACGCTTTTTGTTTGTCTTTTCATTATTTTTAGATCTATTCTAAGATTGGTAGGTCTACACTTTTGGGACCTAATTCGGAGTTCTTCACCATTTTTAGTAGATTAGTAGATCGGATAGAGTCTAATGTGGATCGTCCGAACTTTATTTGGAGGTGGAAGCAGTTTGCTCATCCAAACAATAATCACAACCACTAAGTTTGATATGATGCTTTTATGATCAATTGGGACTACTTAGTTAGATTTTTGTTTACTTCCCCCATATTCTCTTTTTTGAAGGATGTGACCTTATTTGTGCTTTTCTCATTTGACTTCAGGATATTTGGTGTTTCGTGTTGATTAATTAAAATGCATTTTCTTGTAAAAAAAGAACATATAATCTTTTAGGTTTTTATATGTCCAAACAATGTTATTTTTATATATATATATATATATATATATATACATATATTGACTTGGACATCACCACTTGTTGTATTAGTGACTAGGGATGACAGTGAGGCAAAAGGGTATTTAAAGACCCGGACCCATTCATCCAACCAGGGGGCGTGTTGATTTGTCACACGTCGTGGGGGGGCGAGTGAGTATATTAAATTTTATTACGGATAATTACAAAAACCAACCCAAGGTTTGGGTTAATTACAAAAAAGAATGATTTTTAAAAGTACAAAAATTCCTTGAGATTTGATTCGTCGACATTTTTTCTTTTCACCAAAAAAATATTTCAAAATACCCCGCATTATGAAATTTAAGACAAACTCAAACCTAAGGGGTTTTATAATTTTAAAAACCTCTATTTTTTTGCAATTAACCCAAACCTTAGGTTTTGTAATTTTATGATTTTGAAGTTTTTATCTTGTATTTTGTATTATTAATAAGTTTTTATCTTATATTTTGTATTATTAATGCATATTATGTTCAAAATTGTCACTATCAATGTACATATGTTAGATATAATATTAAGTACATAAAAATTACATATATAATATATATGTGAAAAACATATATTAAATATATTAAAAGATACTCATTTAGTACTAGCGGGTAGTCATCAATTTTAGTCCTGGAGATTGACCAATTTTTCAATGTAGTTTTGTGAGTTGGGTGAAATTTGAGGCCTAAAAATAATGGCCCGATCATTTGCTCGGCCTGGCCACTAGATTGTTAGCTAACTTGTTTTGACTTTACCCGTGGAAGCGGTGATCTCGATTGGACTCGCCCCAATATGAATCACGTTGTCATAGAGCGAGGCGATCCAAATGTGATGAGGCCATGGTGGGTCGTGAAAGGGACATGTCAAATTGTTATTCCTAATTTTCATGTTGTAATATCCAAATCAATATAAATAAAAATACATAACAAAAGAACCTAATCATCTGAATTTTCCCGCTTGGTGTATGTATGATTAATTATCACTTGCATATTCTTCACAATACATATTTTGTAATTTTTTTTTTTTGAGAATGTGTAATTAGATATTTGAAACATACATTAATTTACTTAGAACCCTGCTTAGTAGAACACGGTCATATTTGTGGTTCTTCACATTTTATGACTCTTTTATGTTTATAAATTTACTACATATGTTGTTTGTGAAAAACAATAAAGCTTATTGTACGGTTGGCCCAACTTGGTCCTAGCCCTGCAGGTTCGCCTAACTTAAAATAATTCGACATTTTAAATGGCAACGTTAGGTCAAGCGAAATAGATTGAGCCCAGTCCATTAATGTTCTTTCAATGCCACCATGGTATGAAGCAATCATGGTAGACACGTATATAGTATATAGTACTGATATATATATTTGGTCGTAACAAGCCTTGTAATTGCAATATATTTCTGAAGCCCATCTTTAACAATTTAGCTTCTCTAGGCTCTAGGCCAATCTAAGGGAGTATAGTCCTCGTAGACATTTCTCAATTTATCCGTTTTGCACATTTTTCAGTTGTCTTTATAAGTTGTTTTTACATAAAGTGACTCCTCCCAACTTATTTTCAACAACATAAACGAACTCATTTTATTTTTATCATGTTAATTGCAAAAGGGAGAATTTCATAACTGGATCCAATGGCGTAGCCAACACGTTATAACGGGGTGGGCCGATACGCGAAAGTGGGGTGGGCCGTATAGAAAAATCATATAAATTTTAACTAAATTTAATTTTTTTTTTAAAATTTGCTTAGTAAAATTTTTTTTTAAAAGAGGGGACGAGGGGCCGCTTGCCCCCTAACTACGCTAGTATTTGGATCCAAATTTAAGAAAATCTATCACTTTAAGACCCAAAATTTCAAACTTCTCAAATCAAGACTCAATTTTTTTCTTTTCCTCAAATTGGGCCCTGCCTCAAATTTTGGGTATTCACGAGTTTTCACCTCAAGACCCAAAATTTCAACATTCTCAAATCAGACCCAACTTTTTTTTTTCTCAACCGGGCCCTCCCCCAAATTTTGGGTTCTCACGTCAAGTTTTAGAAATTAACAAAAAGAGAAATATCAGGTTAATTTATCACGTCAGCCACAAAATTATTTTTCTTCATCTTTTCGTTTTTTTCGCTCATTCATTTTTTCCTAATCCATACTTATTATCAGTTTTGTACTTTTGTTTAACGTGTAGATATCAAGATCTATAAATTTAAATGTATGTAGCTAGCAGGATGAAAAAAGTAGTAAAATATTTATCGGTTACTAAAAAAATAAGATATCCAAATTATGAATGAAAAAGAAGTGGTAAAATATTTTTCGGTTACTAAAAAAATAAGATTCCCAAATTATGATTGAATTTTACAGTTTAAAACAAGTATCGATTAGGAAAAAATGAATGGGCGAAAAAATGTGAAAAGAATAATAATTTTTGTGGCTGGTGTGATAGATTACATTAACATATCTCTTTTTGTTAAATTCAAAAACCTGAAGTGAGAACCCAAAATTTGGGGTAGGGCCCGATTTGAGAAAAAAAATAAAAATTGGATCTTGATTTGAGAAGGTTGAAACTTTGGGTCTTGAAGTGAGAATCAAAATTTGAGGAAGGACCCAATTTGAGAAAAAATAAAAATTAGTCTTGATTTGAAGATTGAAATTTTGGGTTTTGAAGCGATATATTTTCTTAAATTTGGACCTATCATGAAATTCTCCCATTGCAAAGCATCATTACTCACATCTTGTAAGCTCTACAATTTTATTTATTCAACACTCCAATAAGTTATTTTTGAAAATAAGATGTGACATCTTATAAAATGTAGAGATGATAAGACAATATGACAATATGGTCAGCCAAACACTGTGTTATTGTCATAGAAGACACTGAATATTTTGCATCCATTGTCACAGGAAGTCAGGAAGGTTAACAAAACGGGGTAAGTTCAGGAATGACCCTTTTTGAGGTATTAGTTCCAATTCTGGCCTTCCATATTAAAAGGAATCAATTATTAAATGAAGTTCCCAGTATACCCTTTATAACAAAATAAGGAAACATGATCAAATACATTCCAGATATCACATAATATGAACACTTCCAATTTCTGTCACCTGTTTCATTCGTGGTATTGTTACACCTACTTAGATCCAGTCTCCATTCGGAGGTTTTAAATGGATCATGTCAGGTTTCCAGCCGATAAACTTAACTGGACATACTCTTAAAAGATTTCACGACTCTATGTTATCGGTTCCAAACTAAGGTTTACGGTGAAAATGGAAATAGTCCATTACGACCATATCGAGGCCCAACATGCTTCCGTAAAATTAATAAATTCCTTAAAATTCATACCTTCTTTGGCCAAGAAATAGCAGGGTGAGATGGTTTTATGATACCATTCGGAAAATTATTGCCCCCAGATCTTTTGACAAAAGGACTCCTCATTTGTTCAACTTCAACTCTCGGGGGAAGATGATCTACAAGTTATCCGACTCCTCAAAGAATTTATTGAAAGACAACCTTGGTTCATTTTCCTACTCGGCGTATAATTAATTCTTAAACGGGATGAATTAATAGAACATTATGAACACATGTTGAACAAAAAACCTTTATTTATTAAGAATTTAAAGAAAAACTTATTACATCAGTAATCTCCTTTTGGGAGGAGAAAACCTGTTTAGCCTCTCATATATTCTTGCACTCTCTTACACATAAACTAGAAAATTCGAAAACTGAAAACTGAAAAAAAAAACACTCTGGAAATTTAAACACACAACTATGTTTACAAAGAAAATTTTATTGTAGAAGACTAAGGGAGATGTTCGATGCCTTTAGCCTTCAAAACTCTTATTTATATAGAGGTAATTGATGCCTCTATTTCTTGGATTCTATCTCCCACTTGTTGAGAGTAGTGGTTGCCTTATCACCTTCACATGGCTTGGGATCCATCTTATGCGGTATCGAGGCATTGATAAGGCTCAAAGCCTGGCTTACTTTTATTTTTCCGTCTTTTAGTTAGATGGAATCTTATGAGCGTCATTTGCTTGTATTATTAGCATCTTGATTAGTTGGATACCAAGCTACTTTGGATCGACCAGCTTTTGTCTCTTTCTTGAGTGGGTTGGTGAGTCACATGTCTCCACTAACTTTGTGGGGAATCTACCTTTTGGTGGTCCCCAAAACTTTAGATACTTTTGTGACTTGTCTTCTCTGTCGCCGGGTCTTCTCCGATCGACTTTTGGTGGAATCCTTTGCCAAATTCCGGTTTTTCTGGTTTGGACACTCGGGGTAAACCGGTTTTCCTAATGGCCAATATGAGCCATATTACAATATTTCCGTGAGTTTCTTTACTCCCGACAACTTGTTTTCCCACGAGAAGATTTCTTTTCTTTTGAATAGGTCTTACCGCAAATCTTGTAGTTTTTCTGTCATGGTATTCAACAAAAATGATTCGTTCTTGAATTATGATAAAACTTGAGCGGAAACTTGACTTGTCCATCTCGGTGAGACAGACCCACAATCCCCATGCCCTTCTTTTATGTCGATCTTGATTAAGGCCATAGCTAATTATACTTTTCCGAATTTGCCTCGTTGATATTTTTGAAGGCTCTTTCTTACAGTGTGGCTTTGATGTAATAAAGGCTTCATGATTGCCTTTTCGGCGGGCTCTGGAGCGCACTTATGAAATACGAGTTCTAAGGTATCCCCTCGTTTCAAAGGCATCACTATTTGACCCGACTTGTAAACCACCTCTGGATCCATTTTGGCAATTACTTGATCTCAGGAAGAAATTTGGTGAAGTTGTATAGATAGAGTCAAGCCCCAAACTCATACCACCATTTCACTTCTTGTGGGTTGGAATTTGGAAACATCTATACCCTTGGATATTTTCGAGAAATATCTGTCTTTGTTTTTCGGAGATATGCCTTGCCTTGTGATGAGTATCTCCCGATTTGCCGTTATTCTGCAAGAAGAAGAAACTTTAAACTCGTTAGTATCAACCTTAGAATTACCCATCATAGGCCTAAGATTGATCTCTTCGTACTTTACCCCGGATGTCTTTGGGTTGATGTGATAACTCGGGATTTGACTCACAGAGTATCGAGTTTTCCTTGGGCCAACATTTACGCGACTTAGGATTTGTATTAAGTACTTGAATCCTCTCTACGGGTTGGGGAGGCTGCGCTCTAAACACTCCATTTGCTTATTAGCGGCCCGGAGGAATGGCCCTGAAATGCCGTTCTCAACCGAGAGTGAGACCAGGACACATGCTCGTATCGATCGGTTCGTTGTCCCAATCATTATTTTGTAATTTTCGGCCAAATCGCGTGATGACCAGGGTATCAAATTTTTGGAGTAGCATTTCATTTGGTCTCCAAGATGTCTTGAAATTTGTGAGGATGGAATCAACTTCAATTCCCTCCATCTCTTGTTAGAAAATCTGCAAGAACATTTTCATGAGATTTTATAATGACAATATCATAATCATAATATTGACATTGACTTGCATATAATAATGTCGAGCCTTTTCTAGTTTTGATTCAATTTTGTTTTTGGAAAAATCTTGACACTTGAATTATCAATTTTTAAAGTAAACTTTTTAGCTTGAGTAAAAATAAAGGCCATTTTTGAAAGCCTTTTTCGACTACAAAGAATTCTTTTCGTTAATATGCCACCGAGTTGCTTTAGTATGCAGCAAAAAGATCGTTGCAATATCTGCATGGCACTTCACCGCCTGGTGTGGCTTTTGTAAAACTGCTACCCACCAATAATCTTTGGCATCTATGTATAGAACAGATTCATCTTCATCTTGTGGAATTGCGAGTTTTGGAAGCTTTTTGCAAACTTCTTTAAGTTGCTTAATTCCTTCGATGTTCATCCTCCCATTTGAAATCTGCATCCTTTTTGAGTAATGGGCTAAACACCTTCTGTAATGTGCAGATTGTTTATGAACATTCGGCCAAAAATTAACAACTCAAGAAAAAAGAAGGCTGCTTCTTGTCTTTTAGTGTATCACGGAAATCCTTGTATCTTTTTCTACACTATGACTTTGTAGGATGATCCCAAATTCATCGATTTCAATTCCAGGAATTCAATCATGTCTTGTTGCAATCAACTTTGCCTTCTTCTCCGAAAGCACTAATCCTTCCTTGTGACAAACATCGAAAATATTTCCAAATGTTTAAGATGCTCCTTTATGTTCTTTGATGCGATCGAGAATGTCAACCATATATACGAACATGAAACTTAAATAATTTTTGAATAGATTATCCATCTTTCTTTGATATATCGGGGTCGTTAGCCAATCCCATAGGCATCACGTTCAAATATAGTGTCATTGTGGTGTGGAGAAAGGCATTTGTGAGAGCTTTTACTTTCTCTTCCTCCATCTTAATATGGTAAAATCCGGACTTGTAATTGAACTTTGAGAATATCTTGGCACCTTTGATATAGTTAACGGATGTTCTATGCTTGAGATATAGTATCCGTTTGTTAGGAATTTTATTGTTTAGATTTTGATGAATGCCATGTAAAACTTAGAATAGAAAGTTGGCACCCCAATTCTTGTTGTAAAATGCATTGTAATGAATAAGTGGCCAAAGTGAGTTAAATCGGCCTACGCCCCTAACATGCAAGAAGACAATGAAGACTTGAAGGAAGACTCATTAAAAGCATTTTGAGTATGGCAAAGAAGAGTAGATGGGAACTCTCTTGAAGAAGCGGTGAGATGCGGTGAGTGGAGCATCGATCAAGTCAACTCAAGAAAAGCGAGTCTCAAGTTAGTGACGGAAGAGTCATCCGATGATTGGAAAGGCGACTCTAAGTCACTGAGGAAAGCAAGGAAATGCGATCAAGTCGAGATAAGCGTAAAAGATCCGTTGCCGAGAAATCAAGAGAAATTACTTAAACAAGTAATATCTCCATACCACCTTTCTCGGAGTGCTCGGTCCCGAAGCGTGCAAAAGGAATGAACGATGGGAAGCACTACAGGTGTCGAACTACGAAAAGGTGAAAGAACAATTCATACGAGGAAATGGCAATTCAAGAAGCAACAAGACAAGCCAGCGATTGCAAGTGACTTTCAAAAATAAGCCTATCTCTTCAACGGGCAAATTTTTGAAAGTTCACTATAAAAAATTTGAGGAGTTTGTTTGAGAAAGAAGAGATACATAGATGACACATATGTGAGATATACAAGCATATTAGAAAAAGCTGAAATATTCTCAATCCTCAAGCCTACATTACGAAGAACATCAATCAACACTCACTGTGAAGGAAAGATAACTTCAATCGGTTGAAGGAAAATGCGAAAACAAGGGGTCTACATTCGGGAAGGATTGTAGGAAGGTTCAAGTTGAGCAAGTCTTAAGCTTTTGGAGGGCTTCGTGATCAAATCAAAGAGCTTGAGCAAGTGAGATGTAGTAGCAAAGCGGTGCCCTGTGAAGAAAAGTTGAGTCGTACGAGAAGCCGGTGAGTGATCAAGGCGTCTCGGCGAGTCCCAAAGGATCAAGTCGTTTGTGTGATCAAGACTTGTATACGGGACTGTTACCACTTTGTAAGCGATCATTACTTAGTGGATTCCTCCGGGAGTTGGAGAAGAGAGGAGTAGAAGAATTACCCCATCTTGAACCTCTATAAAAATTTCATTGTGTCATTTACATTTAGCACTTTAATTCTTGCAATTTTAGCGCTTATATCTGTGATAAATTTGCTATCCACTTGATAAATTATAAGTACTAAACCAAGCACTAAACTCTTACTTAATCAAACTTAAGGGTGTTAAGTCTTCCATTTGAAAACAAAACCACGATCGAGTTAATTTAGAGCTAACGGTGAGTTACTCCATCAACGGCTCGAGTTGAGTTTGTTGAGTGATTAACTCTCTTGAGTGACTAAGTTTATTATCCATCAGAGACACGGTTGTGTAGTATCAACTCTGTAGATTTAAAGGACTAAATCGAAAATTTGGTAAGGTTTATTCAACCCCCTTCTAAACCTTACACTTACACCCCTTAGGACCTACAAGTGGTATCGGGCGGTTGGTTCATTGAACCCTCGGCTTTGGTTCTTGAACTAGATCTCCAAATTTTCAAAGTCTGCTTTAGTACTTAAACTTTCAAAACTCTTCTTTATCATTAAAAGTTATTATCATGGAAGCAAATTTGACACGCATCCATCCTATGTTCACTATTGAAGAATTTGATGATTGGAAAATTCGTATGCGAGGCTCATCTATCGGCATTACATGATGAGATGTGGATAGTGATAGAAGATGGGCCTCTGCAAATCTTAAAGGTGAACAGTATTTGTACGAAGAGTTGCGGTGAAGGAGAAAGAAGATGTTGCTCCTAGACCGGTCATGGTTGAAAAACCGAAGCTGAGTGGACAAATGATGGAGAGAAAAAGATATAACCTGGACAATGTAGCCAAGGACATCCTCTACAAAACCTTGGACAAAGCCGTATTCAACAAAGTCAAATCATGCAAAAGCGGCTAAAGAAATGCAGGACAGTGACATTGATTTGTGAAGGCTCGGAAGCAAATCAAAGAAAACAAATTATCGGTGGGTTTGTCTGAGAAATTTGAGAACTTCAAAATGATCTCGGGAGAGAACTGGATCAACTAGGCGCTCGGTTCAGAAATCACAAATGAGTACATGCACTTGGAAAGGAATATACACGAAGGAAATGTGTATGAAGATCTAAAAAGTCTTCGGTGAATGGGAAATGAAGGTCATGGCAGGAGACATTCCATGGACCTATCAAAGACATCCAACCATGAGTTATTCTCGGACCTCAAAGCCTACGAGTTTGGTGAGAAGAAAAGACCGAGGAAGAGGCAATTTGTACCCAAAAGCAATTTTGCTCTAATTGTTAAAGATGGGAAGAGAGGCTGAGGTCAAAAGGTCATTGACCCGGAAGAAATAGCCACGATGGTTAAAAGATTTAACAAGTTCTTTAATAAGAACTACAAGAGAGGAAATGGTGAATCTTCGGAAGACACTCGGCTCCTCCAAATCAAGGGATGATAGGCCAACCAAGAAGCAGATCATCAAAAAATTGAGTATCAAAAGTGACAATCGAGAATGGAAAGAGCTGATCAAAAGGTTGAGTATCTATGTTGGGCTTAGACAACAACAGGTCACTATGCCATTATTTGTCCATATCTGTAGTCAACAAGTACGGGGATGAAGAAGAAAGGAAGATCTTGAGAGAAAGAAGACAAGAAAAGAAAAAAGGCAATGATGATAGGCTTTGAGGAGGCTGCTTTGAAACAACCAAGTCGAGAGGCGGTGATTGAGAGCGTGAAGGTGACTACTCAAGTGACTCGAAGAAGAAGCCTTGATCGCTTGATGGCCAAAGAACAAGATCAAGAAGATGAGGTACAATCTAACTCAACAAACTCGGACACTAGTGATAGTGATTGTGTGACACACACTTCATCACCCATTTGATCTTTATGATTCATTAGGCAAAATGATGAATGATTTTGAACACATTAAATCCTCACACACACTATTGAATGAGGAAAACACCTACTCAAAAGTCAAAACTCAAAAGTGACTAAGGAGGTGAGTACTCTAAGTCAAATAGGTGATGAGAATGAAAGTTTAAAGGCTGAAAATGCTAAATTAGTAGCGAGAAATTGCTGCTATAGAAAAAGAGGAGAATGACCTCAAGAATGTTATTGCCTCATTCACTAAGGCATCTAAATCATTGGATGATCTTATCATGAGTCAAAGAGAATGTGGAGACAAGACAGGCTTAGGATTTAATTCTCTGTGCTATGTCAAACCTCAAAAGTAATTTTGGAAAAAGGATCTTCAAGTCATGAAGAGTCGAAAAATCAAAACTTTAAATGTTGCACACACATTCACTCAAAGCACAATAACAAGCAAAGCTGGCCTTGGTTACAAAGGAAAAAGGAAAACAACCGAGTTGAGTGTCTTTGAAAGGACAGTGAGAGAAGAGATTCGGCCGAGTCCTCGGCAAACTCTAAGAAGAAAATACTCGTAAAAAGGAAGCGAGCTACCAAAAATCCGAGAAAATCCATAAAAGAAATACATATGATGGGAATGGTAGAAAATATCAAGCAAGGTGATTGGAATAATGTGAACTATCGGCATAAACTTATGGAATATAAGCCCAAATGGCAAAGGCCAAGACTTCAGCAAAGGCCATTCCAAAAGTATAAGAGCTTTCATCGGCACACCTATGCACCTAAGCATCACACTCAAAGTCACCACAATTACCCAAGGAAGGCAATTGCTAAAAACATATGCGGCATACGGACAAAAAAGGCAATTTGTATGAACCTAGAATCCCCAAGCAATTTGCGAGGATTAATTATGATTATGGCAGCGATAGATGGCAACCCCAGAAGTCAAATCATTTGGCTATAAGTTGGTTGGATCATCTTACAATTCTAACCCCTCGGGACCCGGACAAGTATGGGTACCTAAAACTTAATTTCCTTGATTGCGAGTTCAAGAGCAGTGAGTGCAAGGAACCTGGTACATGGATAGTGGTACATTCCCGGACACATGACGAGGAAACAAGAAAAATCTGTCAAAATTCAAGGAAGTTAAAGGAGCAAAAGTCATATTTGGAGAAATGAAGCTCTGGTGAAATAAGAGGCATTGGAACCATCAAGAGGAATGGATTAGAAATCACAGGGCGTTGCATATGTTGAAGGACTCAACTTTAACTTTGCTAAGCATCGATCAACTCTCTGTGACAAAGGGTTACAACGTTGGATTCAACATGGGAATATGCCAAATCAAAGATATTGAATCAAATGAAGTTGTCTTTTGCAAGGATGTAGACGAGAAAAATATGTATGTAGTGGATTGGTCATTGCAACACCCGATCACTGTCTCTAGCAAAAGCAGCAAAATTTGAATCAAGTTGGTTGTGGCACTGGTGAGTCACTGAATTTCAAAACAATTAACAAGGTGGCAAGAAGTCATCTTGTAGAAGGACTTCGGACTCGATATACAAGAAGGAGAGTATATGTGATGCATGTCGGAAGGAAAGCAAATCAAATCGTCATTCAAAGAAAAGACATGCCCATCCTCAACAAGAATATTACATCGCTTCATATGGATCTATTTGGCCCGAGTGGAACCAGCCAACATAAGTGGAAAGAAATACACCTTGGTGGTAGTAGATGACTATTCAAGATATACATGGACAATATTCATGTGCAAGAAGAAAGAAACTCTACAAAAACTACCACGGTGATGAAGAGGATTCAAAGCGAGAAGAGTCAAACCATTATCAAAATAAGATCGGATAGAGGAAGGCTGAGGTTTGTCAATGGAATAATAACTTCGATATTGTATTGAGAATGGTATTGGTCATGAACTATCGACAAGGACTCCCGCAATGAGAATGGAGTTGCGAGAAAGAAGGAATAGAACCCTCAAAAAAGCGGCAAGGACCATGTTAGGTGGCGGGGTTACCAAAAAGATTTTGGTGAAGCAATCAACACTGACTTGCTACACCCAAAGCAGGATGTATGATAAATAGGCGGTGACAAAGACTCCTATGAGATGGGTGGAAGAAAACCAAATGTTGCATATTTGAGAATATTTGGATGTAAATGCTTCATCCACAACAATGGCAAAGACAATCTAAAGGCTTTTGATGCTAAAGGTGATGAAGGTATCTTCTTAGGATACTCGGTGAAAGCAAAGCCTCTGAGAATACTCAACAAAAGAACTATGGTTCTGAAGAATCCATTCATGTAGTATTCGATGAGCAAAGATAAATGGAGAAGACATTGAAGAGTCGGTGATAATTTGAATCATCAACCATCTGAGAAGAATCCTATCTTTGGAAAATTTGGAATCATCAATTGAAGAAGATGAGATTTTGAATCTCAAAAGCAATTTGGAAAATTTGCGGCTAAGTGATAACGAGAGAGGCGACCCACAACTAACACAGTGCCAAGTCATTGAATCCGGCTAACTTACTCAACTTTGATGTAAGATGGTGAGAGACCATCCACGAGACTTGTCATTGGAGATATAAGAGAAGGTGTCAAAACAAGATCGAACTCAACAAGAAGCCATGTTCACATGCTTCATCTATAAATAGAGCCCAAAGATGTGTCTAAGCATTGGGCGACACACATTGGATTCAAGCTATGCAAGAAGAAGTGAATCGGTTTGAGAGAAATAAAGTATGGGAATTAGTGCAAAGACCCATACATCAAAATGTTATTGGAACCAAATGGGTGTTGAAATAAGATGAGCGAGGAAGGTTACGTGGTAAGAAACAAAGCAAGACTAGTAGCCAAAGGATATTGCCAAGAAGAAGGGATAGATTTTGATGAAACATTTGCCCTGTAGCAAGATTGGAAGCTATAAGGATGTTTCTTGCCTATGCAACTCACAAGAATTTCATTGTATATCGAGATGGATGTAAAAAGTGCATTCTAAATGGTTTATTGGAAGAAGAAGTGTATGTTGAACAACCTCCAGGATTTGAGCAGAAGACTCTTGGAGATAAGGTATACAAACTCAAGAAAGCTCTGTATGGATTGAAGCGAGGCACCCGAGCATGGTATGATACCTTGTCACAATTCTAAGCGAAAATGGATTCACAAAAGGAAAAGTAGATAGAACACTTTTGAGAATTCAAGACAAGAAGAGTATTCTACTTGTTCAAATATATGTTGATGACATCATCTTTGGATCCACAAACAAAGAAGCTGTGTGAAAAGTTTTCAAACCTCATGCAAAGTAAATTTGAAATGAGCATGATGGGAAAGTGACATTCTTCTTTGGACTCCAAGTGAAAGCAAGTGAAGGATGGAACCTTCATAAGTCGGACAAAATAAACCGAGAGATTTAATGAAAAAATTTGGTATGGAAGAAGAAGTCTTACGTGAAAATACCAATGAACACATCGATCAAAATGGACATGGATGCGGATGGCAAGCACTGTAGATCAAACAAGATCTGAGCACTTATTGGATCATTGCTCTATCTCTCACGGCAAGCGAGGCCGGACATCACCTTTCTTTGTAGGTGTATGTGCAAGATTTCAATCTGCTCCAAAAGAAAGCCATATGATGACTAAGAGAGTGTTGAGATACTTGAAAGGAAGCGAAGTAGGCTATGGTATCAAAGGAAGGTGGATTCAAGCTAATTGGCTATTGATCCCGACTATCTTTGGATCACGAGTTGATAGGAAAAGCACTTGAGGCACATGTCAAATCTTTAGGAAACATCTTGATTTCTGGTTTAGCAAGCAAAACTCAATAGCCACCTCTCTGGTGAGGCGAGAATACATAGGCTGCGGGCATTTGTTGTGCCCAAGTCTATGGATGAGGCAAGCGGTGAGAAGACTATGAAGTTGAGAAAAAGAAATTCCAATCATGTGTGATAACACAAGTGCAATTGCAATCACTCAAAATCTGTGTTGCATTCAAGAACAAAGCATATTGATGTCGGATATCATTTCATAAGAGATCATGTTGAAAAGAAGGACATCATCTGGAATATATCTCAGCGATAAACAACTAGTGACATCTTCACAAAACCATTATGTGAGTCAAGATTTGAAGAACTCAAACATGAGTTAGGGTTAATTGAGCTAGTGACACTCGAGAAAAATCAAAGAAAAGAAATGGAACACAAAAGGGTGAAAAAAAATTTGAACTCACAAATCGATAAGTAAATCAGTATGTATCGGAAAAGACAATTACAAAAGTCGGTGATCATTTGAATCACCAAGAGAAGCTGTGAGAAGTAGAGTTAAATCGGCTAAGGGATAAAATTTGAATAACTTATGAGCAAAGTGACAAAAAGCGATCGTTTTGACTAAGCGGGAATGTTTTAAGAAATACGTCGACATAATGATGATGTGTACGGACATAAAGCTGCACACCAAAGCTTATGATTGGATATAAATCTTTGCCGCATTAAATACGAGACATGAAATGCTAAATAGGCGTGCAAAATCCAAGCCGTTGATTTCGATCACATTTCAAAAAAAAAAAAAAAACCACCATACGTCCTTTCATAAACCATATTTAAACCATTTTCGTCAGTTTTCTCTCTCACACTTCTAAAAGCTGTTCATTTCTTTCTCTCAAAAGCAAAGGCAAAATTCTCTCGAAACCTATCTATCTTCAAATCAATTTAAGTTTTTTTCTTGATATAATCTGAAAAATGGCACCAACTTATGACTTTACCAAGTTAGGAAAGCAAATCCACCGGCTCTACGGTGGATTTCGACGGAATGATGAAAGCAGGGGGTAAAGCGACACCCTAGTGAAGAAAATCGCTGAAAAGTTAGAAGCGTCCGGTCTAAAAAGCGTTTCGGCGATAGAATACCCGATGACATATGTGGAGGAAGTCGCACAATTCTCGTGAATCTTTGAGATTCACGATGAAGGAATCAAGTCATCTGTTCACGGAAAGCGGTGACTATCTCGCGAGGATTTGGTGAACATTGCTCACTACCGGTGAAGGAGCATCGAGGTTAACGAAGGTGATGTAAACTGGGCGATGCTTGGAAAGAAATAGCAAGCGATTTTTCTTTGATAAAATTGTGTTTCTGACAAACAAGAAAGCTTTGAAGGAGGATTATCACAAGTTTGTTGGACATAGTTGCCAAATGTATCGACATCAAGTTTGGCGACTTTGACCAAGCTGTCAAAGCAAAAGCTGATTGTAAAATTTGCAATCATCGCGAGAAAAAGAAGATAAAGCTAAAAATTTGAGTTTGTCTCTGGACTCTGCCCGAGCGTGGGAACAAATCCTTCAAAGAAGATGGCACATTTGGAGGATCCCTAGGATATGGCCTAGTGATTGGCGGCTAATGGAGGTGAAAGGAGTCCCTCTTAGACATGGGAAGGCATTCCATGTTAACAAGAGGATGTTGAGCAAACCTCTCAGCGCCTGAGAAGAGAGCTTACGCCAAGAGAGGCGACACGGTGAGGGGAATCGGTGACCAGAAGATCTGTTATTTCCTCTCCCAAGAAGAAAGCTGCCCCTGCGGGTTTACTAAGAAAAGCTGCTTTGCCCTGCTGCAAAAGAAAACAAACATGCTCCTGCCCCTGCGTGAGTCACTGCCCCTGCGGCCGTGTCTCTCCCCTGCGGCGTCGATCGAGAAGGACTCACAAATACCTTCTCCGATCGTCAAAAAGAGGATAACAGAGAAGCCACGACGGACGCTCCCGAGAAAAAGACACCGGCCCGGCCTGGCCGCTCAGGACTCGAGAGGACCGTCTACGAACTAGAAATCCCTACGGTACAAACAAGGAGACGAAGAAGAATCATCAAGCAATCGGCGGAGAAACCGGTGAGTCGATTACTCGGCTAGAAGAAGATCTAGGAGACTCTTTGGAGAAGTAGAGTCTCGGATGTAGTTGATGAAACAACCAAGTCTCTTTGAAGAAAGCGTCAGCGAGGCAAGAAGCCAAGAAGACTTTTGTAATTCTGCAATTTGAAGCAGAAAAGAACTGCTAGAGTGGATAGTGATGTAATGATCTATCTCACCTTACCCGGACATCAAAATCGTCTGCGTGAGTGGAGAAATGGAAGTTGAGTAAGTCGAGGAGCAGTTCCAACGGCTTTGAGTTTATAGAAGAAAGAAGAGGCTGCTAAATTTCCTTGGACTAAAAGCTGTACTGAGACTTGATGAAGACAAGCTGCTTAGATATCCTGCAGATTTACAAGGAAAAGGAGAAAAGCAAGGTGAGGAAGGCGAGGCACGTGAAGGCAAGCATCGCCTATCTCGGCACCCAGAACACACACATCCTCTCTCCTTGATGTCTTCTCGGACGGTGATGAGGATCAGGAGAATCTTTCTTTGCCACGAGAAGAGTTGCAAATGCAGCAAGCATTGCGAATCAAGAATCCTTCACGAGCAAAGATTGATGGAGGGACCAGGAGAGTCCTCGAAACACGGTGAAATTGATCAATGGGAGTGGTTCAACAAATCGCCCGATGTTGTTCTTGCTACCACTTCCCACTCACTCGGAAGAAAGCGATAAAGGAATGGCGATGGCGGGACAATGGGGACCCGGTCGAGCCAACCCCTATTGAAGGTGTGTTACCACCTTTGACGGTGAACAATCAATCGAAAGCAGTAGGGAGCTTGGAGGCAGTGACCCCATTCAAGTCGCTCGGTGGTGCGCCGGTGAGGGAAACTCCCTCGGCTGCGGCAAGGTCGGAGGATCTTTGCGAGATGACTCCTAGCGAATCAAGGAGGCGAAGTAGAGAAAATACAAACACAAGAAGAACAACAAGTTGCCATCACGAAGCTCGAGACGATTGAGGCATCTTCGGTGAGAGTGCCCAACTCTCAGAAGGCTAATGTGGCTAGCTGCGATGCGATCGAGGCCTGAGATGGAGCGGCCACAGGAGTTAACACTGCAGGCGATGAAAGTGCAATCCATGGGGTTGAGACTCAATGGATGCCACCATGAGAAGACCCTAAGGCGGTGACATTGTCGAAAGGGAGGACCAAGGCCTCATTGCGGTGAGAAGCTCTTGGAGGTAATGAAGGCCACGGGAGGTTGAGACTTCCGGGGTAAAAAAGCTGAAGTAGAGAACATCCCTCCTGCTATAATCGACCCATCCCGAGAAGGAGATAAGCGCACTTCATGATTCCCAGGATAATCGATGTATCGCTGCAGGATCGGAAAGCGAAGAAGAAAAGTGAGTCATCCCGGTGCAAATCAAAAGACTTCGGTGCGGATGTTCCAAGCACGAGTAAGTCGATCCCAAGACTACTCGTCAAACCTTTAACTTTGATGATGAGCCACCAATGGAAATCTCATCATCGTTCGATGGCATTCTTGATAAGGCCGAGGACGATCTACGCATGATTGGAAAAAAGTGAGACCAACGAAGGCATTAAGGCAAGTGAGGCTCGAAAAGCGAGACCAACGAAGGCTGTTGAGGCAGTGAGGCGGCAAGCAGGACTACTTCACAACAAAACCCGGTGAACGAGCATCCAGCTGCAAGCGGGCTCCTCAAGGCTGCGGCGGGATCGATTCCCAAAAAGAACTTCACGCGCACCGCTCATCATCGAAACAGATCCCGGTTGGCGGCGATGAATCTTTTGTAGAATCTTTCCCTTTTTCTTGAAGATACGAGAACTCCACGAAGAGTCGAGAAAGCGAACAAGCACGCTATCACAAACAGCTCTGTTCTTCCATCGGACACCATTGTTCGGTGATTATGATTTTGATCTTTGCATGGCCATCGGCTTCATGAAGAATCGGTGAAGTCGAAAGTGTTCAAGGCACTATTTCTTTGAGGTTGAGCGGATGGAGAGGCATCGAGCCTCTTTGGATATCGTTGGACAATGAGAGATGCCACCCTACGGCCCGACTTGAGAGGCATAATGTCGAATCGGGGAATGGTGGCAATGACTGACAAACAATGCGTGTGGAACAAGTGAGATACTTGAGGACATTGTTCAACAAAGGCTGCTAGTGTGGGAGAAGTGAAAATCTTGATGCAAAAAAAAGTGAGAGAACATATTGAGCACATGCATGAAGCTCATCTTTGCCGAGATAAAGCTCTTTGCGTGAGCGAAATACAAATGATCTCTGACGTTTGGAAGAACACATGACTAGAAAATTCAGCCTTCTCATGGTGAGATGATGCGATTTGTGAGTCCAACGCTACTCGTCCAATTCCGTCTTGCCTAACGCGGCAAACTTGAAGCGAACTTCGACTATCATGAGCTCGACTTCATGCTTGCGGCATGTTCCACAGGGTTCCTCTATCCTTTGATGATGCAAAAAGGGGGAAGAGGAATACCCAAAAGCAAAATCGAAGGTTGAAAAGAAAGAAAGGAAGCGGTGAGAAGGGAAAATCGGTGAGGAAATTTTGAAACAAAAGAAAGGAAAATCTCTTGTTGAGGGGAAGGATCAAAGATATGACCTTGATGATTGCACAAACCCCTCAGCAAGGTCTGTCACGGTGACATTATAAGCGCAAACTCCCGTGACTCTGCCACTCCAACACTCTGCTTTGTATCTATGGTGAGAAGAGAAAAACAATTGAAGCGAGGGATGAAGGAAGTGGAAGGAAGAATGGATGCGAGTTATGAACATCTTGAAAGAACACGGAGGCATTCCGGTGAAGCGAGAGACACTTATGCCATTTCGGATGTCGGGGACGAGCCACGTCGGTTGATGAATTCAAAACGCTCGAATCGAAGGATACTTTGCAAATATGTCTATGGCTCAAGCTTGGGACTTATCTTAGGAAAAGGGTCTCACATTATGTGAAGAAGGCGACATGACGTGAGACTCAGCGATCGCTCTCTTTGGTCACTCTTAGTCACTCAATTTGGAAAAGAAGACCCGTCTGATATCGCCCAGTGAGGTAGAGGAAGAAGCGGTAGTGGAGGAAGAAGCAGGACCTAGGCCTCGCCCAAGAATATTGAATCGTAGATCCGGGGAAAGAAAGGAGGGATCTAAATTGGTGAAAAGCTTGACCAAGTGGCAAATTTGAAAGTGGCTAAAACTAGCCCGAGTATGCAAAAAGAATAGAAGAAGAAAACAAGAGACAAACTCGGCTATGGCGGAGAGACGAGGAAAGAATAAGAAAAGATGAAGGCTGCCAGGAAGGCATATGAAAAAGAAAAAAAGAAAGCGGTGGCGAGAAAAAAAGAAAGAAGAGAAAGAAGATCTTGAACAAGATGAAAGAAGGAGAGGCAATGAAGGAGATGAAGTGTTCTTTGTCAACCCTTCGTGTATTTTATTATGTAAATACATACAATGTAAGTCTTACGTAATAAAGCTATAAATTCTTTATTTTTTGTGAAGACAATTATATACTCGATACACCTTGTAATGTGATTGTGTTAAGTACAAGAATGATATGATCAATAAAAGATTGATTCTGCGCATACATTCTATGTCAATACACTATCTGTATGTATCTTTGTTATTTGCATTTTTGTATGGTTTAAGTTTTGGCATCATCAAGGGGGAAATTGTTAGGAATTTTATTGTTTAGATTTTGATGAATGCCATGTAAAACTTAGAATAGAAAGTTGGCACCCCAATTCTTGTTGTAAAATGCATTGTAATGAATAGAGTGGCCAAGGTGAGTTAAGTCGGCTACGCCTAACATGCAAGAAGACAACTGAAGACTTGAAGGAAGACTCATTGTGAAAGCAATTTGAGTATGGCAAAAGAAGAGTAGATGGGAACTCTCTTGAAGAAGCGGTGAGATGCGGTGAGTGGAGCATCGATCAAGTCAACTCAAGAAAAGCCAAGTCTCAAGTTGAAGTGTGAAGAGTCATCCGATGATTGGAAGGCGACTCTAAGTCACACGAGGAAAGCAAGGAAATGCGGTCAAGTCGAGATAAGCGTAAAAGATCCGTTGCGCGAGAAATCAAGAGAATTACTTAAACAAGTAATATCTCCATACCACCTTTCGGAGTGCTCGAGTCCCGGAAGCGTGCAAAAGGAATGAACGATGGAAGCACTACACCGTGTCGAACTACGAAAGGTGAAAGAACAATTCATACGAGGAAATGGCAATTCAAGAAGCGAAACAAGACAAGCCAACGCATTTTGCAAGTGACTTTCAAAAATAAGCCTATCTCTTCAACGGGCAAATTTTTGAAAGTTCACTATAAAAATTTGAGGAGTTTGTTTGAGAAAAGAAGAGATACATAGATGACACATATGTGAGATATACAAGCATATTAGAAAAAGCTGAAATATTCTCAATCCTCAAGCCTACATTACGAAGAACATCAATCCAACACTCACTGTGAAGGAAAGATAACTTCAATCGGTTGAAGAGGAAAATACTGAAAATAAGGGGTCTACATTCGGGGAAGGATTGTAGGAAGGTTCAAGGTTGAGCAAGTCTTAAGCTTTTGGAGGGCTTCGTGATCAAATCCAAAGAGCTTGAGCAAGTGGCATTTGTAGTAGCAAGGCATGCGCCTGTGAAGAAGGCGAGTCGTGCGAGAAGCCGGTGAGTGATCAAGGCGTCTCAGGGCCCGAGTCCCAAAGGATCAAGTCGTTTGTGTGATCAAGACTTGTCTACGGGTATTACCACTTTGTAAAGCGTGATCATTACTTAGTGGATTCCTCCGGGAGTTGGAGAAGAGAGGAGTAGAAGAATTACCCCATCTTGAACCTCTATAAAAATTTCATTGTGTCATTTACATTTCAACACTTTAATTCTTGCAATTTTAAGCTTTGCTTATATCTGTGATAAATTTGCTATCCACTTGATAAATTATAAGTACTAAACCAAGCACTAAACTCTTACTTAATCAAACTTAAGGGTGTTAAGTCTTCGCTGAAAACAAAACCACGATCGAGTTAATTTAGAGCTAACGGTGAGTTACTCCATCAACGGCTCAGTTGAGTTTGTTGAGTGATTAACTCTCTTGGTGACTAAGTTACTATCCATCGAGGACACAAGTTGTGTAGTATCAACTCTGTAGATTTAAAAGGACTAAATCAAAAATTTGGTAAGGTTTATTCAACCCCCCCCTTCTAAACCTTACACTTACACCCCTTAGGACCTACTTGAACTCCAAAATATTATTAATCCCTTTGTAATTAATAACAAGTCTTGCCTTTCCTCTTTTGATTTCTCCATGGTTTCGACTAAGAATCTCGATTTCTTTGTATGGAGAAATTCCTCGTGAAATTAACTTAAGGTCAAGGCGTTCCTTAAGTATCTTACGCATATCCTTACGATCCTCGATTCATAAGGATTGGTTTGAATTTCACGAACTCGTACTCCTTTCTGGTTTAACTTTTAAGAAAGCTTTGAGCTCGTTCTTATCCCACCATGCCAAAGGATCTTCATTATAATTCATTTGGATCTTCTTCTTGATATCCTCAAGTGATATTTGTTCTTCTATTGTAACATCACTGCGAATTCTCCATTAGGCTCATCATTAATTTTGCAATTGCCTCTCGAGGTACCCGTTCTTCTCCTTGTATTATGAATGAATACAAGTTATTATCCCATATTTTCTTATCCTTATGGTTGAATCAAATTCTATAGGATAATAATGATTCACCAAATTTTCTTGATCCGTCATCTTTGGATTTGAAGTTTGGCTTCATCACCACGCTTTAGCTGCGAAAATTAATAGGCATTTTTCTATAAAATGCTTCCATGATCTCACGGACAATAATCTTTTTTTTTGGATGAAATGTGAATAATATAAATCATCGTAAATGTACAAAATAATCTGGGCATACCCAGATGATTACAACACAATGGGACTAAATGTCCCTAAAAAAAGTCTGACTTGATGGCTAATATATGCCATTTACACACAACAAACAAACCGAAAATGCAATAGAGCTAATGTCCCAAAGCAAGATGTTCATATTGAACCAAAACATGAGGATACAAAGAAAACATGATCTTGTATACCTGTGTTTTGATTTCGCGAGTAATGCCGTCGGAAGTAACTACCGTCCCTTTAAATAGTTGCCTATTACGAGCAGTCCATATATGATATACAGTGCATGCCACTGCACTTTTCTTGGCACGAGATTGCCATTAAGTTCCACGAGCTTCCTTCTTCATGTATTTCAGTGCACTTTTTATTGTACTCATGGCTCTGGTGTTGCGTAGCCACTTCTTGATTTGTAGCCAAACTTGTTTGGTCATGTTTTTGAAAAAATAGGTGATCAATGTTTAGGTATAGTCCCACATAAAGCACAATTTCGATCAATGTCCGTATAGTGGAGCGATCCTTGGTTTGTAACATTCCCTTGATACCAAGCCAAAGGATAATTGAATGCTTGGGAGGAATGTAATGTCTCCAAACAATTGCCCAAACTTTGAGTGCCTCGATGCAGAAATAGTCATATGCTTCCGAGCAACAGAATTTTCCCCTACGAACCACCGATTAAGGTTGGCAATAGCAATTTGGGTAGTCCCTTCCTTATTAACAATGATGTCGAATTTGAAAAATGCGTTTGAGGAGGGGATAATCTCCTTTTTGGTGTCGATTCAAGCGGAAGCCCCATTAAGATACACTTGGTCCACCCTTGTCCCGATCCACAAAGAGTCCCTTTTATCATGAATGTTCCAAAGGACCTTTGCAAGGAGGGCAAGGTTCCAAATTTTGGCGTCTCGAATCAAGTCCTCCCTCGAGTCTTGGGGAGACAAATATCTTTCAAGCAACCGAGTGCCTTGCGCTCGCCCCAAAAGGAACAAATGACAAATGTTCGTTATTCTATCAATCACGAGTGCAAGGATTGGTAGAATTGATATCAAAAGCACTCAACACCTTGCACTGGCCCGATCGATCCCAACTCATTCGTCAGGCATATGTAAAGTACAATTGGCCCAAGCATTAATATAACGGCAATTTTCTCAACAAAGAAGCATAGTGAAGCGCTTTTAATTTTTCTGCTCACATGAGCGATATTCCAAAGTATTTGAGCGGCATAGATCCAATTGGCATGTTCACAAGCTATGGATATCAACTAATTCGCCCATTGATACATTTGTGTATAAGATGGATTTATTCAAGTTAAGCCCGTAATCACGAACCTGCTAAACTTATTCAAGCAATCGACAACACACCGGTAAATTCTTGTCTCCTTTGGAAAAAAGCATCAAGTCATCCGCAAAAGCCAAATGAGTGATAATTCAATTTGGCACATTTGGGATGATAAGAAAAATGGTTCTATTGGCGGCAAGATTAATTGAATGAGAAAAATATTCAAGGCAAAGAACAAA
The DNA here is from genome assembly GCA_016081115.2 of Rehmannia glutinosa. NCBI lineage: Eukaryota > Viridiplantae > Streptophyta > Magnoliopsida > Lamiales > Orobanchaceae > Rehmannia > Rehmannia glutinosa. The sequence continues at coordinate 62,004,081 of CM071928.1, read as the reverse complement.
AGGAAAGGTGAAAAAGGGTCTCCTTGCCTTAGTCCCTTCTTGCCCGCAAATTTCCCATACAAACTTCAATTCGGTGCAATGGAATAAGATGGAAAAGTCACACACTCCATGATCGATGGGTGAATTTTGAAGAAAGCCGGACCTTCAAGCACAACCCGTAAGAAATCGACTTACGAGTCATAAGCCTTTCTCGGATCAATTTTAGAAGGCATGCAGGAGAAATTCGTTTTGCGATTATATTGCGAAGGAGTTCTTGTGCGAGATGAATATTCTCGGTCATAAGTCTTCCCCCAAAGAGCGCCTGGCGGATCCACAATGTTTTCCAACAACGGTGCCATTCGTTTGGCCATGATTTTCGTGATCACCTTATAAAACACATTGCAAATGAGGAAATGGGTCTATAGTCCCCAACTGATTGAGCATGCTTGTCCCTTGGTACTAAAGCAATCATAGTATGATTAATTTGCTTTAGTAAAGACTCATTAACAAAGAATTCTTCAATTCTTTGCACAAAAGTCCTCCTCTATAATTTGCCATGACTTCTTGAAGAAGCATGAATTAAATCCGTCGAACGGGGATTTGTCTTCTCAATGTCAAACAAAACATCTCGGATTTCTGTCTCGAAATGTCCCTCTCTAAATTGATTGCTTGTTCCAAATAGATGGAAGGGCCGACATTGATAATATCGGGATCAATTGGTTCACGAGTCCAGCTGTACCAAGCAAACACTCATAAAATTTTGTGAACTCATTCGCAACTTCATCTATAGAAGTGGTAGGAGACCATCTTCCTTGCAAAACAACAATCGATTCACGTTTCTTATTTCTTTTAACCAAGTCATGGAAGAACTTGGTGCCACGATTACTTTGGTTTAAATGCTTGCACTTAGCTTGTTGGTAATAAAAGCACCGTTGAACTTCACTCAAACTCATGGATTGCTTCCTCATGGTAGCCACAAAATTGCAAATCCATATTCGTTGGGTCATCATGCTTGTTTGAAGTTGGCCCGTTCTAAATCCTCATTTGCCTTTCTTTGCTCGGCTTGAAATATGTGAGAAATGCTTGATGTTAAGCTCCTTAAGAGGGCGTTTCAAATTCTTAAGCTTCTTGCAAAGCATAAATTGTTTGGTGCCTCTGACATATAAATTCCAATTTGTGGCGACTAGGTCATTGAAATTCATATGACTAACCCACATGTTGAAAAATCGAAATGGCCTATTGGTATTAACGATCACATCCAACAACGAGATAATACATGGGGAATGGTTAGAAAGACAAACCGAAGGCAAGAAATTTGCCATCCCATCAAAGCCTTGGTCAAACCAATGTTTATTAACCATCGCCCGATCAAGTTTGCACCAAACCTCATTATTTGTCAAGTAAAGTGACATCCCATAGATCTCAAGTTCGTGAGCCCCATGAGAACGCAACACTCTTCAAAATCTTTAAGTTCTTTGCTGGTAACGTCTTTTCCATTACACTTCCTATTAGCATTGAGAATATTATTGTAATCCCCGATTGCAATCCAAGCGCAAGGAACAATTTTCACCAAATGATATAAGATTGTCCCACAATGGTTTCCTACTACCAATAGTATGATATCCATAAATAAAACTTTCAAGTAGGAAGCAGAAGATACCTTGCATGTAATAGCACGATGAATAACTTGGGGAGAAATGTCGGCTCCTCAAGTATGACGGTAGAAGGATTCCACAATACCAAAATCCTTCGGCGAGGATGCATGTGGAAGTTGCAAGTATGCTTCCAACTTGACAAACCAAGTTTTCATAGTTTTGGTAAAGTTTCCTCAACCAACTTTATTTCCAACAATCCAATTCCATCTAGTTTATGGTGTCTCAAGAAGTTCATAACACCTTTTTGTTTTGGGGGACTTGTTAAAGCCCCACGATGTTCCAACTAATAATCCTCGTGTTGATTTAGGAAGGGTTGAATCCCTTCCTTATCTTTCTTATTACGGCTTTTGACGGTTCCTTTGGCGGAGTTATCTTGTGTGCCCTTATCATAGCGGTGGACGGGGCCGCTTGACCTCTGTATCTTCAATAATAGGAGGCGGAGTAATCCTTTTCCCCGGGATGCGCCCTCTCACGGTGAATGGCCGGGATTCACTTGTCGGTTTGAGCAGGTTGCTTCTCCTTTAAAGGTTGCATTTGAGCCTCCTCAATAGTCTCAAAAGGCTGCTTATCCTTGATAAAGTGGGTTTCTTTGTGTATCCTTGAAACACGTACGGGCTCGGGAGCCTTTAATGTTTGCCTTGTTGGTTGGTTTTGTGCAGCAGACTTCCTAACCCTCGGCTTAAATGATTGTCTGTCTGCTGCTGGCTTCTCATTTGTACATCCCTGAGTAGTATGTCCAATTTCCTTGCACTTAGTGAAGAATTTTGGCTCATGCTCATAAATCACTTGTTGCTCATGTCTCTTTCCGAAAGCGGTCGGTCAAGTTCCCTCTTGAGCTCCTTTGAGGCATCAACTTCAACTAAAATTCGAGGAAAGGAAATTCTTTCCTTTTGTGATCATAGAATCCGTATGCATTGGCTTTCCAATCTTAGTAGCAATCATACTAAGAAGCGGTTGGATTCTAAAAGTCCACGAGCATGCCCGACAAATGTACCCAAACCGGCATAGTTTGAATTTCAATATCGTCAAACTCAAAATACTTGGGCATCTTTTTTAGCAGCAATGGCCTGCCAAACACATAGTAAGGTCCCCCAAGCAAGACCTTATCACGATATAACTCATCCTCGAATTTAAAGATGAGCCATTTGCTCCTATGAGTAAAGTACTGAAATGGCACTTGCCATTTCTTACACATCTCCATGAGTGCAACTCTACCTTATGATCACATAATGTTGTGAAAATAAGTCTTCTTGTCTCATTTTCCTGTGTAAATAACTTAAATGTTTGTAGGAAATTATTTACTAGCAACACATCTTGCTCTGTATCATGGAAATAGATTGGTGGCGTCTTCACTTTGTACCATGGGGGTACCGCCTCGCCTCAATCATGATTTACGCTTATTTAATTCCTCTGTTAAGAATAAGAATTCTTTTAGAGAAATCTCTTCTTGCAATAGTTGGTAATTCTTCTCTAATTTCTTTAGGAAAAATCCGACTGCGGTACATATTCGGCTTTGAATCAACATAGGCGGCGAAATGCTCGGCCTTGTCTTCAGAATATAACATTCTAATAGAAATTTATATTGAGAATGGGCTAGTGGTCATCTGATTCTGTATCTTTTATCAGCCACTGTGAACTCCATTCCTTCTTGTAATCTTTCCCAAGGTTTATGATCCTCAAGAAATTCAATCCCCAATATTAATTGCTCTGGGATTTCCCTGCTACTTCTGAGATAGTCAGCTCAATTTCACCTATCTTCAGGCTTCCTTGATACCTTCCAACTATTGGTTGTTGGAGATAATATAGAACATCACAAGGAAAAATATTATCCCTTTAAGTGATGTCGAATATTACTTCAACTTCTCTCCATCTTTCTGGGCATTTCAGCTCTCCATGTGTTTTGAAAATGTCTGGAATGCGCTGAACTATACTTGGTCTCTTTTCTTCCCAACGGCTACTGCTTATCATTCTGTCTTGTTGGAAAGACATTCTTCGTGGCTCAACTCTGAGACTTCGACTTTTGTTGAAGACTGGTTGATCTTGAATTATCATATCAATCTCCGTTATAGTTGGAGACTCAATGATATCTGGTAGAACCACCCTAGCAAAGTCCTCAAAGATTCTTGGGACTTCAATAAATTCCTTTCTCAAGAATACCTCTGAATGATGTGTATTCGAGAGAGCATATGAAATATTGTATGTGATCGAGTAAGGTCTATTCCTTTCTTTCATCAAATCGACTCTTTTTGAAATCTTGATGAAGAGTTAGGACTCTGTTGAAATATCGATCTCCCAAATTGTATGCAATTCTAGGATAGACATTAAATGCCAATTTTCCTACATATAAATTTCCTATAACTGCTCCAAGGCATGAATCCTTGAGGTTTGAGATTCGCTTGTCAAAGATAGCCAGATTGAGTGGCGAATCTATTCCTTCTTTGAATGTTGCTTTAATAATGACTCTTATGGCTCCGATGTGAATCCATGAGAGTGTATTATAACTTCTCTTTTAACTCGCTTTTGAACTCCTGGATTTCTCTAATAGGGACCAAGCGCATCTCGACCAGGTTACAGTAAACTCCATCGAAATGGAAAATTCTCCGGTTGTTACCCTGTGGATAATTTGGTGTTTTCTATTACGAAATCAATCTTATCCAATGCCTTTTCCATTGCTCCAATTGTAAAATCATCATAAATTTGAAGCTTTGGATCTTCCTTCATAATTCTCATAAGAGTTTTATGAGAAATCGTAGTATGAGAGAGGAATCTCGACATATCCCTCACCGACCGTCTGTTTGAAGAATTTCTTCTTCACTCGATTCGGAGATGGATTCACTTCCATCGTCAGAATAGATCTCTTCTTCGTAGATGCTTTCATCGACGGTATATCCTCAAATTGATACATACGTATTAGATCTTGATAGTAGACAACTTCTTTGATTTGGTGTAACCCTGTATCGACTCCTCGTTTTTGATTATGCTGGTACAATCTTTGAAACTTTCATTAACTCTGGTATGAGCACTTTGAAAGTCTTTCTCCCCCGTGGTTCTATTTGGTACTTGCTTGATTTAAACTTTGTTGATGAGGCTCTACTCGCAGTCTTTGGTCATGCCCCGATTTGTAACCGGGCTTTTGTTTTGACGAGAACCTTCCAGGCCTCCATGAAGACCTCTTTATTGTTGTTGCTTCCCGGCGGTATGGATGGCTTCTCCCTTTCTTCTTCTTATGCCGCCTTGGTTGACTTCCCACAAGCTGTTGGGATATCATCGTCTACGCAACATAGAGGAACTACTTTATTAATTCCTCATAATCTCTTGTAATTCGGTATAGTCTTTTGATAGCACCATTCGGATAGCTTGGCTTTTAGAAAAGACATTCTTCTAGCCCTTTGTATCCAAATCGGCCTACATCCTTGTATTCCCGATAAACATTTCTCTCCGGGGACTCGGAATCTTTGCAAAGAATAGCTGCGAAGTTTCTTTATCTCCTTGGATTTCCACCGCTACTCGGTGAATAACTTGATATATTCGTCAATATGACAAATCTCATGTAACTCGATTTGTAGAGGGCTTGTTTGTATCTTTTCGTTTTTCTTCTTCTAATCCCTCAAAGTAACTTTGTCCGATAAAATGAATTTTGAATAATGTGGCCATATTATCGACAATTCCTTTCAATGATTCTCATTGTGACCGTGCTCTTCATAAGTTCTTCGGTCATATCCCAGAAATTTTACCGATCCTTCAAGACTCATCTCAAGTAAGATGAATCATTCCTTCGTAAGATCGAGGTTCTTTGCAATCCTCATACCGATGCCCATTCATCAATAAGGACTTCTCGATTTTTAAAATGCGGGAAATTGATTTAGCATCAATCTATATGGATATATCGGATCGAGATGCGATCTTCCATAAGGCGTCGATAAACATTTGGCCTTCAGAAGGTAGTCGAGTTCTGTAAGAGGTGGTCGAGCTCCATTCTGAAAGTGGTTCACTCCTGTGGTGAAATCTCCAGCGTGATGCATTCTCTCATCCCGGATTCCATGATTTGAACCCGAGCCTGCGACGTTGGGATTTCTTGGTGGCGGTGGTGGAATTGGTCTACCTTGTGGGTCATAGGTAACCAAAGTTGACCCATCTCCTGCGTTCATCTTTAAATCTATAATTCCTAATCTGCGAAGGATTCTCGCAAGGTCATGTAGATATTTAAGATCACTTTTTAGTTTGTACATGATTTTCCCTTGATAATGGCGATAAGCTTCTCCTCATCTGTCATTTGTCGTTTGACTTGGTTGGTTTCCCATTTTGATGTAAATTGGGTAATGTTCAAATCAATAAGTTTTTTCCTCAGGATGAACTTGGTACATCCTCCAGGTTCTTGACTCGTTCGAATATCATGATTGATTTCAAGAGTCTCCTTCTCGATGTTTCACCATCGTCTCCATGCAGTTACGGATCGATGAACTTGTCTTTGGTAGATGAATATGGCGGTTGCCATAATTCGCACCGTCTTTTGGACTTCTCTAAGATCTTCTAAGAACTTAGATTTGTCTGGGAAGTATCTCGCTCCACTCACAGTACTCCATCGGGAATCATTATTATGATGGGCATTTTCATGGGCTCTTCTTGGTGATTAATCGGATCGACATACAATATACGGTTTCTTGTGAAGAAACTCATATGATATGCCGCTTGCATTTCGAATTACCTCAAGGTTTCCTGTCGGCTCTGCGCGTTTTTTCCTCATATTAGTGGTTCCAATATGCTATCTTGTCTGGTGTTCTTGTGCGTACATCGTCGAGATTTGATATGTCTGTATGGTGTACATCTCGGACAATTGTCCGGATTCATTTTCTCGGAGTAATTTCTCCTCACCAATTGTTAATTACATAAATATAATAAATTTAACTAAAAGTTCTTAATAAACCTAGGCTCTAATATCATTTTTACGGCCCTTAAAACCTTGAAAAACCATTAGTTTGCCTTCAATTTAATATAAGGGGTATTTTGGGGTTATAAGATAAAAGAGGGCTAGAATTGATCTTTTGAATAAGTAAGACTAATTTTGAAAATGAAACTTGAAAATAGGCCATCCATGACCATTTCCCTAACAAAACTCAAGATTATAGATTGTCCACTTTGGGTTCATTTTCGTATCATTAATCTTCAATGTTGATTGAAAACGAAGAAGAAAACAGAAATTTCATATGTAGTAACACCATGCGAGATCAAATTTTTGGTAATTAATTTCTAGAAATTTGGTGATTAAGTTGAAATCTCTATCTTGTATGAGTTTTTACCAAGGATGACTAAAACATGAGAAAACTCGTAGTCTTGAAAGCGGATAAGATTTCATGTTTCATATATTTCTGTTCTACTTCATATTCTATTATATTGGATTACACGTATACTATTATGAAATCATCTTGTACACGTCTCATTCATCCAATGCAATGGAATGGGGAGTTGAACAGAAATATATGGAACATGAAATCTCAATCCGTCTTGCAAGATAGAATATTTGCATAGTTCAACAAAAATTTCACCATCAACCTCAAATACTTCTCTAAGTATACACAACCATTCTTTACATTCTCTAGCATTTATGGGCTTTCAAATCAAAACATAATGTAAGAACAATTACCACTACACTTTCCATTTTATTTCACGATTATAGTACACCACCTAGTCCAATACTCAAAGAGAGTTACAACGGCCTCAAAGACCGATGATGTTAGAAGTAGACATCGGAGGATTAGTGAGCATGTGAACAACTTCACGCATCGTCGGTCGGGCCGAGCTCTCATCCTCCACGCACAGCATTGCAATCTTGAACAAGTTCACCACCCCGGTCGGTGGGTATCCGGTGAGCACGGAGTCGAGCACCGCCACAACCGAGCGGCATCCGACGGCTGCAAAAGCTCCGATTGAGTTTCCGACCCACTTAACTATATCCACACCGTCCCCAAAATCGCCCACCGGCTTTCGGCTGTGATCGGCTCAAGTAATACCACTCCAAAAGCGTAAACATCGCTCTTGGTCGACTTTCGGAGTGTACGCGTATTCTGTCAAAAGTTGAACACAAAACGAGTTCATTGAGTAAAGAATGAATATTGCTACTGAGAATATATAGGGTTAATTACAAAAAACACTCTTAAGCTTTAATCTAATTACAAAAAAAAAAAAAAAAACCCGACTACATTTCAAAGTTACAAATATCCCTTGAAATCTGTTTCTATTTTACAATTGCACTCTCAAGAGGAGGGTATTTGTTAAATAGTTCAAGTTAAACAGAGCCAAGTTAATAGTATAATATTTAAGATATATAACATTAAGAAATATAATTGGACATTGGCATTGATGTTAATCACTTAACTACTTAAGTTCTAATTCGAAAGCGTGTTACATCCAGGAAAGCGACCATGCGACTCTATGACATGGAAATAAAGCTAAAACTTCAATGAAAATTTCAATACCCCTAATGAGGTTTGGGCTAATTAAAAAAAAAGGAAAATAGAAATGTTTCAAAATTATAAAAAAGTCCTCTCGATTTTGATTATGTCTTAAATTTAAAGGAGTAACTGTAATACTTATAGAAATATGAGGGGGTTTGAAATGTCTTTTGCTTATAAATAAGAAAAATATAAGATATAATAAAACCTTCAAGGCGTTTTTGGAAATTTTAAAAAACCTCTGTTCTTTTGGGTAATTAGCTGGACCTCAATTTTTTTAAGTAATTATCCCTTTCAATAATCAAATGAAAGCAGCCAAGTTCGATTGAGAAAATATGCCACATCCAGTGAACACCCAAATCCCATGACGTGAAATAAACCAAATCTCAACTCAAACATTTCATTATCGACCTAACTGTTAGATTAATTTGTGTACATAATTATAGTAGAATTTTGGGAAGAGGATTTCATAGATGAACTTGCAAGAATGACAAGTCTTTTAATGATACAATACAAAACCAAATGGAAGCTTGAACAATAAATACACAAACCCTAGCTAATGACTAATAAAGGGAAAATACAAAACTACCCCCATAATATAAATACAATATAACTAACATCCCCCCACAAACTCATGATGATGTAGTAGAAATCATCGAGAGTTTGCCAACAAAAAAAAGCGGAGGCGGATGAGACTTGGTGAAAAGGATGCAATCTGTAAGGAGGATGAGATGAAAGGTAAGTTGAGGTCCCATGTTGTAGATGATGACGAGTAACATGACAATCAATCTCAATGTGCTTTGTTCTTTCATGGAAAAGCGAGTTGTGAGCAATCACGAATAGACTTTGGTTATCGCAATGCATGGGAGTAGGTGAGGACAAATGAACACCCATATCCGCAGAAGCCAACGTAACCAAACTATTTCGGTGGTAGTAGACGCCATTGCTCGATACTCGCTACGTGGAGGATCGAGAAACAACATTTTGTTTCTTACTCTTCCAAGAAATAAGAGAGTCTCCAAGAAAAATACAAAAACCAAGAGTGGATTTTCGATCGCCAGGATCACTAGCCCGTCTGCATCGTCGAATATGCCCTCAACTCTAATCTGAGATGTGGATGGAAATAAAAGACTCTCGAAAAGAGTACCACGAAGATATCGCAAAATACGAGTAATCGGCCCAATGAATGTAGTGGGACAAGTGACAAAATGACTCACAATATGAACAACATATGCAATATCGGGCGCGTAATGGTTAAATAAACCAAACTACCAACAATCGTGCGATATAAGGTAGGATCGGACAAAGGCGTGCCATCGAAGGAGAATACCTAACATTAAGTTCGAGACGGGTATCAACAGTCCGAGTATCGATAAGAAGACGGGCTCGATCAAGTATATCGACAATGTACTGGGTTGTGAAAGAAGATAACCTCGAGGGGAGCGGGCTACCTCAATACCAAAAAATATCGCAAAGGTCCCGGATCTTTCATTTCAAACCGAGAAGCTAACTTTCATTTCAACAATGCAATCCCATCAACATCATCACCGGTGATGATCATATCATCAACATATAAGGAAAGAAGAATAATACCAAGACATGTACGCTTGAAGAAAAGGCGAATCATAGTTCTTGGAATTAAAACCAAGTGAAGTAAGCACGACAGAGAATTTTTCAAACCAAGCCCGTGGAGCTTGTTTGAGACCATACAATGCTTTCTTAAGCTTGCAAACTTTCGCCACGATTATGAAGAACTCGGTGGTGGGATCATGTAAACTTCTTCTTGAAGATCACCATTCAAGAAGGCATTTTTGACATCCAATTGAGATATGTGCCAATTTCGGATAGAAGAAACATCAATAAGAGTACGACGGTAGTCATCTTTGCAACGGGAGCAAATGTTTCCTCATAATCCATACCATCTTGTTGTGAGTAACCTTTAGCAACCAAACGTGCTTTATATCGCTCAACGGAACCATCGATTTGGTTTTAATTTTATAAACCCAACGCGAACCAATTGCTCGTTCTAGGGTGGTAAAGATACCAAGTCCCAGTGTTTGTTTATGCAAAGCGAGAAAGTTCTTCGGTCATAGCATCGCCATAAGGGATCGAGAATCGCCTCTTTATAGGAGTGTGGTTCGAAATATGGTGAATAGAGGACAAAAATGAAGCAAAGCGGGAGAATAAGAAGAATAAACAAAGTCGTAATCGAGTGGACTTACGTGTGCGTTGGGGATATCGAGGAGGCAAGCGATCCACAATTTCGGGAAGCGATTGGGGTGCGTAGGCGTAGGCGGAAGCGGCGATATCGATGAGTCACTATCGTATTATCCGAGAATGGATCAATATGAACAAGATCGAGTTTTGGAGATGTTATGAGACTAGAGGGAATAGAAAAGAATGGAATATGCTCAAGAAAAAATACATGACGAGACACATATAATTTTTTGAGCAACGGGATCAAAGCAACGATATCCCTTCCGACCTTCTCCATATCTAAGAAAACACAAATAGTGAACGAGAAGATAATTTGCTGCGTTCAACATGAGGACGAAGGACAAAACATGCACAACCAAAGACTCGTAAAGCGAATAACTAGGGGTGGAACCATAAAGTCTCCGAAATGGTGATAAATCGGATGTAATGGATGATGGAATCCTATTTATACAATGGGACGGTAAAACGGCTTCCCCAGAATTCACTTGAGGCCCGAACTAGATAGTAAAAGTGGCGAAAGCGAGTTTCAATGATATGCCTATGTTTTCTTTCAAAGAATACCATTTTGTTCAGGGAGTATCAGGCAAGAAGTTTGATGTAAAGTCCCATCCAAAGCAAGTAATTCACGAAAATTATTAGAGGTGTACTCCCACCCAAGTCACATCTAAAGCATTTTATGATAGCAGAGAATTGAGTTTTTACAAAAGCTCGAAATGAGGTATATATGCTCAGAAAATCAGAACGATGCTTCATAAAATAAACCCAACAATAACGAGAATAATCATCAATGAAAGAGACATAATATCGAGAACCCCCCTTTGTGGAAATGGGAGCAGGTCCCCACACATCAGAATGAACCAAATCAAATGGCGCAGTAGAAGAAGAAACACTTCGATTAAAAGGTAAAGCAGAAAATTTTGCCAGTTTACAACCACTACAATCAGAAATATCATGAGATGACAATTTTCCTAATGAACCTGTAGAAGCCAAAAATCTTAAACGTGAAGACGAAACATGACCCAAACGAGAATGCCACAAATAAAAGCTAGACGACGAAGGACTTAAACGAAAAGAAGACAAATCAACAGTAGAAGCTGCGATAGAGGGTACTCTGAGCTCATCCAAAATGTATAACTCTCCTTGCCTACGGCCTGTCCCAATCAGCTTCCGGGAATGTGGATCCTGCACACAACAAGAAGTAGGAGAGAATGATACTAAGTAGCCAGAATCACACAATTGGCTAACAGAAACAAGATTTAAAGTAAGTTTGGGAATATGGTAAACATGTGGAAGAGACAGTTGAGGTGTGGCTACAGATCCAATTCCTGCTAAGGGTAACAAAGTACCATCAGCAGTAACAACAGGTCTAGCATGTGTGGGTGAAATGGAAGTAAAACATGATATATCAGGGGACATATGATGAAAAGCTCCTGAATCTAATACCCAAAAGAGGAAGATATACGATGAGCTCGGAGTTGACAAACTGAGTGACAAAGCATGAGATGAGGCAAGAAATTTACGAAATTGTTCGGCAATTGTATCCATAGAAGCCATTTGGAGGTAAGAGTTCAGGCGTCACAGAGTCGATGAGGGTGCAGTGCAAAGAACACGAGTTGGTGGGGCGGCCTAAAACCACGTTGATTTGGGTGAGCAAACCGATTTTGTTGAGGGCGTGGAATTTTTTGTTGAAAGCGTTCTTTCGCCTCCTTTATTCAACTCGGGACATTGAGCCTTCCAATGTCCTGGTTGTTTTCGATAGCTACACTCATTATCGCAACCTTTGGATGGGGCACGAAAGAAAGAAGATGGACGAGGAGGCACAACAAGAAGCGATGAAGTAGGAACATGAAGAACTCCTTTCCGACTGAGACTTTAGGCGTAATTCCTCGCTAGCAATTCATCGACAAAGAATCAACGGATGGTAGAGGAATACGATGCAAAAATGTTTCCACGAAGAGACTCAAAATCATCGCGAAGAGCCATCAAAAATCGAACCAATCGTTGCTCCTCCTATGAGCAATATATTGGGCAAATCGCAAGCTTCGGGAGATTGATGAAGGGCTAGTTGATCCCAAAGGTCATCATAGCGAGAATAAAATTCTTGCACAGTCATGTTTTTTTGCTGAAGAGCCCGAATATCTATTTCCAATTGGTACTGTTTAGCAAAATTCGATTGAGTATATAACCGCTCCAAATGATCCCAAACTTCTTTTGCAGTATCATATTTAGCCAATTGCATACCAATAGAGTTCTCCACAGAATTGTTAACCCAAGTAATAATTTTCGAGTTGTTCACCTCCCAAACCTCCATTTCTTCAACAAATTTAGTATTATCTTTTTCAACAGGATATTTTTTTGTTCCAGAAATATAACTCCACAATTTTTTTCCTCTCAAAAAATTTCTCATCACATAACTCCAGTATGAATAATTTTTTCCGTTCAACCGTACACTAATTGATTGCAACGAATCATCTCTTTCGGCAGCCATAATTAAGGAAATAAACACAAACACCAACCAACAACAAGATAGATCGATACAAATATCCAACAAGTCAAGCAAATCTACCAACAAAACCTCTGCAAATATCTGATTCTTGAAACTAAAAGATGAGGGCAAACCCAACAAGTGCTAAGATCGAAAATCGAATGAAAACAACACAAAGTCGCAACATACTTGTGACATTAATTGGTACACCCAGGAAAAAAAAATGGAGGATTGCTATTGAACCAAGCTCTTGATACCATGTTAGATTAATTTGTGTACATAATTATAGTAGAATTTTGGGAAGAGGATTTCATAGATGAACTTGCAAGAATGACAAGTCTTTTTTAATGATACAATACAAAACCAAATGGAGGCTTGAACAATAAATACACAAACCCTAGCTAATGACTAATAAAGGGAAAATACAAAACTACCCCCATAATATAAATACAATATAACTAACACTAACAACCCACAAAAAGACAAAGGGACAATTACAAAAAGTACCCGAGGTTTGACCTAATTACAAAAGATTAAACAAACTTTTAAAATTACAAAAATTACCCCGATGTTTGATTCAGTGTTAAAACTAAGGGGCAAACTACAATATTTTATAAATACGAAGGGGGATTTTGAAATAATTTTTGCTTATGAAGGGTTTAAATGCTAGACAAAATGAAACCTCGGGGGTATTATTTGTAATTTTGAAAGTTAGGTGAGTTTTTTTTGTAATTAGGTCAAACCTCAAGGGTACTTTTTGTAATTATCCCAAATACAAAAACACAAACATCTCTAGAGTTCAAAGAAAAATACTCACCTGGCGCAATGTAGCCATAGGAGCCAGCAATCGAAGACATACACTCAGACACACCAGAATCATGCCAGAACTTAGCAAGACCAAAATCAGCCACATGAGCCTCATAATCTTCATCAAGCAAAATGTTATTCGATTTCACATCCCGGTGAATAATCGAAGGGGAACAATCATGGTGCAAATAACACAACCCCTTAGCTGCATCCACCGCAATTTGATACCTCGATTCCCACTGCAAATGAGCCCCCTTCGTACCTCTCAGCATCTCGCCTAAACTTCCGTGCGACATATATTCGTACAACAATAAATTCGTATCCTTATTCGAAACGTATCCCAGGAGTTTCACAATGTTCCTGTGCCTGATTCTCCCCAGCGTCTTAATTTCAGCAGTAAAACCATGATCGTTTCGGCTGTTGGGACGTCCGATTAGTTTTTTTATCGCGATATCTATACCGTTAGGCATGGACCCTCTGTAGACAATCCCGGCTCCACCTTTGCCTATTATATTCTCTTCTTTCAAGCATTCCAGCACGTTTTCGGCTTTGAATTCCAGTTTCTGGAATGCTGTCAGTTTCCAGGTTTTTGATATCTCAAGCCTTTTCTTTCTAAATATAATCCAGGTTCCAGGTAGTAATAACAAAACAGTTATCACTAAAATTATTATGATAAATATAATTGATTTGTGCTTTTTTTGAGAGCCATGTGATGGACTCGAGGCCGAGGCACAAAAAGTGGCACGAGGTGAACAGAGCAGAGGATTTCCAGTAAAAAAACGATCATCTATATCTTTTAACAGCCCGGTTGTCGGCCTGCGTCCTGAAAAATCGTTGTAAGAAAGGTCTAATAATGTCAAACTTTTCAAAAGCCCGATTTCGCCTGGAATTAGGCCATTAAGTTGATTTCTCGACAGGTTGAGCACGTTTAAATTCTGTAACCCGGAGATACTTCCTGGAATCACACCTTCTAAATTGTTTCGACTAAGGTCAATAAATGTCAAGTGAGAAATACGGGAAATAAATCCTGGAATTTCACCTGTCAAGTTATTGCCACTGAAATTCAGCATTGACAGTTTCTTTAAATTAAAAATCTCCCCTGGAATTTCCCCGGATAATTTGTTCAAATCGAGTGATAATATTTGAAGACCCGTCAAATTCCCAATTGCCTCTGGAATTTTTCCGGAGATCCAATTGTTGGACAATACGAGACTTCCAAGCTTATTCGCCGACATTTCCTTCGGCAGCTCGCCGGTGAAATAATTATCGTTAAGCTCAAGCATGTCCAGCAATGGCAATCTAAAAAACCCGGCTGGAATTGTTCCGTTCAGGAAATTCTTCTTGATTCGGACCCGGTTCAGAGACGTGCACCCTCCGAGCTCTTCAGGAATCGGGCCGTAAAAATAATTTTCCATTAGAATCAAAATCTTAAGCCTCCCTCCTTTACATAAATCCTTGGGGATAGTTCCAGTGAGATGATTTTTCGCGACATCGAGTAGAATTAATTTTCCGTTCCTGCCGAGATTCTCCGGTAACTCGAGAGTGAAATTATTATTCCATAACTGTAAAACTTCCAGATTCGGTAAATCGCCGATGAAATTGGGAAAGGGGCCCTGGAATTTATTCTGGAATATGTTAATCAGCGTCAAATTCTTCAATTCCGAAAATCCGTCAGGTATTCTTCCGGTGAGGTTGTTAATGGAGAGGTCTAACGACATCAAGCTCACTAAACCCGACAGCTCAGATGGAATTTGGCCCGTCAGATTGTTCACCTGGAGAAATAAACTGTGCAAATGTTTCAGATTACCGAGACTCTCCGGAATTTCGCCGGTGAGATTGCACATTCCGAGATCGAGCAATTTAAGCGTGGATATAAACCCAAATTCCGGCGGTATACCGCCGGAATATGTGTTGAAATACCGAGATAAAGCTCCTGAAGATTCGGAATCTTAGCCAAGCTCGACGGAATATTCCCTGTCAGGCTATTTCCTTGCAGAGCCAAATGTGTTAAACTCTCAAACTCGGAGTATATCTCCGGGATTTCACCGGAGAAATAATTTCCGGCGAGTTTAAGAAACTTCAGCTTCTTTAACTTTACAAACTGCAGGGGAAGATTACCGGAGAGATTGTTGTTGTACAAATCGAAAACCTCGAGCTCGGCGAATTTCGACACCATTTCATCGGGGAATGTGCCATTAAACATGTTCCAGCTGAGATTAACGTATTTTAGCGAGGTTAATTTAGACATTTCAATAGGTAGAGGGCCGTGGTGAGATTAACGGCGGCGAGCGTGAGATTTACGAGCTTGCTCAAAGCCCGATCTCCGGCGGGATTGTGCCGAAGAGTGGAACGTTGGTGACGTTGAGTGACGTCACGCGGGCATCGGCATCGCACGTGATGCCGGAAAATGAGCAGTGGGCCGAAGGAGAGGAGGCCGTTGGCGCGGGGCGGCCCAGTCTCGGAGGCCCGAACGGAAGGCCCGATGAGGGATGATTTGAGCTTTAGTAGAGTATCGAGATCTGAGTATGCATGAGGAAATACAGTTGGGTAGAAGATGAAGATAATGAAAACAACAGAAGATTTATGTATTCTCATAATTTTTTTTGTATGTCAATGGTATGGATACCAAATATTTGTACGAAGAGAGACTGGGAGAGAGGTTTATAAGCAGGAAGGAATAGAAGAATCGAAAAGAGGAATAATAAAAGAGCAAAAATGTGTTGATATCTGTGTGGGTTTGTGACTTGTGAGTAGTAGTGTTCTAAAAATCTTAGTCTAGTCCCGCCTAGATATTACACTTTCATTGGCTTACACAATAGGTATAGTCTGCCGTTTTTCTAGTGCCCGAAGTTTTACTTTTTGATAATCCATGTTTCAGGTTTGTGCTTGACTTGTCTTGGATCTATTTGTGCCAGAGGCCCACTGACAATGCAAGATGTAAAACGAGGAATGTTCCAGGCATGCACCTGACTAGTCCTAAACCTCGCAAACTCTTAGTGTCGAAGCCTCAATCAGACAGTGTAAATCGAGGATGTATACAGTGAGAGACTTGAGGGGAGAGTCGGCGAGGACACTAAAAGGCAATGTTTCCTACAATATTTTAGTGAGAATCTGCTCCAATTCACCCCACGTGGCTGCATTGTCGGGGGAATTCACCCCACGTTACCTCAGGCCTTACCAATTCATATATGCATTTGGGGCAACACCCAACATTTCTTAGAACACTCTTGTATGTCAGTGTTTATTAAAATGGAAAACACATTTTTTATTTTCAAATATATGTTCACCTTCAAATAACTTTACATTTTCAAAAGAACCGTAATCATTACATTTTTATGACTCGTTTCCATTCAATATTTGAAAGAAACATATCCATGTCCAGATAAATTTTAAAAAAAAATGTATTATATTAATTATAATTACCTTGTATCTAAATACACTTTCAGAATTAATTTTTTTATCGAAAAATATATTTGATTCGACAGTTTGAAACTTTAAACCAACTACAATTTTCCATTCTTCATGATAACGTAGGTGTGAGACGTTCTCCCAGTTGGATCCGAACACGACTTTTTTTTCCTTTTCCGAGAAAGGATTCGGGCAAATGGGAGCGCTGGACCGGGCCAAAGGAAGGATTATGTCTTTACCCAAAAAGACAGATGTACCCTCTCTGACCCTATTTTGGTATTATTAAGTAAAAAGTCAACTAATATGTTTGTTATCTTTCAACCAATCACCATCCATCTGAATGGGGTCACTTATGCACCAATGGGCAATGCCTGACCCTTTTGTAACTCCATAATTATTCCTTGTCTTTTCTTAAATTGTAGGAACAAATTCAGCTGATTCTTTTTTTTTTACCAATTTACTAAAAAGAAATTAAGCCACTGGATAAAAAACTATTTATAGATTTTAGATTATAATTTCATATTAATCCAATTTTATATTAATTTTGAGTGTTTTACAATTTATATTGTGTGAGCCTATGTTCGAAAGTGAAGTACGTTAAAAACAACCGCAAAATAATGATGAGTAATGGGCGGAGGACAACAATATTCGAATCGAAAACCATTTTAGTGGTTTAATCGATTAGAACCGCCAAAACAAATAACATTTTGATTTACTTTTGTATTTTCGTTAGAATTTTACCTGATTATTTAAATTTTGGGCTATACAGATTTTTTTAGTTGTTTATTTATATTTTTATTTTTCAAATGTGTTACATCATTATCTAATACAATATAAACAAAAAATTAATTAAATTTGGTTAAACCGCTAGAACCGACGGTTGAATCAGTTCTAATTGTCTTGACCGATTCGATCACCAGGATTAAGACATGATTCCACCATCAATTACACCTTTTTTCAGAAAGAATTTTGTAGCGTAGACCTCTTCAATTAAAATATCAACAGATACTATCACTAACAAATTACATTTCAACTGTTTTATAAAGGAACTCCCACCCAACAGATTCGAGTACCTAATGACATAAGTATTGGTCCTTACATGTTAGATTATTGAAGAGAATTTGAAAGCCGCAGAGATAGTGGAGAAAACAAAAGCGCAGCATATATTCCCTAGCCTTCACATTTATCCACTATGAGAAGAGAACATATTCAAATTACAACGATGCTTGTGAAACCCAATTTGGGTGATTGGCATTAATACATTCTTGTGCTGATTGAGCAATATGACCAATTAGTTTGTAAATACTAGATATGATAGACGTGGGTTCGTTTTTTAGTGGAATTTTAGTTGTCATTAGTTTGAGGAATGTCACATAAAAGTGATGGTAGATAAATTAAACTTGCACCAATCAAATGACGAGATGTATGTAAAATTCTATATTAAATATTAAATTTATAATTTTTATTTATGTTGGGGGATTTAATTAAATTTTTATTCTTAAACTAAATAGTTAATTAATTTATATTTTATTATATATTTGTTGGTCATGACTACAGGAAATCACACATTTTATGACGAATTTCTTTACCACGCATAAATTTTTGTCATAATTTGTTAACTAACAGTGAAGATTTTTATTTTTGTCAATGAAAATTACTTTTTTATGACACCATTTATGTGCGTCACTATTGATCTTATATGTCGTCACTATTATTCTTATTCCATGACGATTAATGAAATCCGTCATAGTAATTTTAGACTGCAGAATTTCGCACCAAAATTTAGGAGGAAAATCTTTCAATGACAAATGGATTATAATCCGTGAAGCCATTTGGTGTCATAAAATATTTTCTTTCATGACAATATCATATTTTGTCATTTATTTCTTTAAAAAAGTATTGAGACCATTATTTCGTCACAGAAATACATATTTAGTGACAATGAATGTGCATTTGTCACTATTTTATATTGTGGCAAAATATTTTGTCAAATATTTGTCAATTAATGATGATGAAAATATTTTCTTTCATGATAATATCATATTTTGTCATTTATTTCTTCAAAAGAGTAGTGACGCCATTATTTCGTCATTTAAAACACATATTTAGTGACAATGAATGTGCATTTGTCACCATTTTATATTGTGGAAAAATATTTTCTACTAAAAATTTGGAGATAGCTTTAGTTTTCCCTCCTTTTTACTTGGTTATTATCACTGTTCTAAAAATACAGACGCTAGGCAGTCAGGCGGAGGTTGGGGCAGCGCTTAACAAAAATTCAATCATTAAAAGGAAAAGTTAAAAAAAATAAACAAAAGAATCAATCACCCAAGCTTCCAATGACGACAAAAACAAAGCAGATTATTCTCCTCAATACAATCAGACCATCATGGTAGTACCTGTTCCACCAAGGCCACTGAACCAAAACATCATAGAAATGCAACATCCCCAAATCATAAACCAACTGCAAAATGTCCCTCAAATAAAAGAAATATAAAACAGAGCACAATTATATACGGTAATATAGTGCTAATAAAGCAGAGGAGGCGAAAAAGAGGCTTACACTTTTCACAGACTTGTGCGGTGGTGAAATTCTTCCGATTGACAGAAAATCAATTAATTCATCTTAACCTTAAGTATGAATAGTGTTGGGTAAAAAATTTCTCGGTGTATGGTTTGTTTTTGAAAAATGGTTTGGATTTAGTGTATGGTTTAAGTCGAGGCCGATTTCGAATCGAGTCTCCGCAAGACGAAAAACGCCCGTACAATCGAATGCTTACGGTTCCGGCGTTCGCCTCTAAGATACAACGACTTTTACGTCTCGAGTTTACAAAGACTTGAAAACTCGAAACACAACAACAACGAGAAAGTCGAACTTTCAAGCTTAGAACGAAAGGGAAAATCAATATGCTCGTATGATGCAAATGATAGTTATTATCTCGAGTTTTTGTATGTCAAATCATCTGCAGGGCTTCAATATTATAGGCAATGAAGTGCCCGTCACGGGAAAATTGCGTCGTAGGCTCGAAAAGGCACATTTTGACCGATCGCATGTCGCACTGCGCATGGGAGCACGACCAGCGCACGGGCCGTGCGCTGCCGTCTTGTGCGCGGCGCTCGAACTCTCTCGTTCGACGCACGGCCGCGGCGCCGCCCGTCTTGTGGTGCTACAACTCTGTCCCGACCGCACGGGCCGTGCTCCCGCCCGTGCGCGAGGCCGAAGCATTCCCAGTTTGAACTTATTTAATTAATTACAAAAAATTAATTAAACATTTATTTTTAAAGGTTTTCGGTCCAAAAAGAATAAGGGCCTTGAAGCCCAAGCCCAAGCCTGCCTGCACTCCACGTCCCAAGACCCACGACCCGGACCCAGCCGGGCCGAGCCGAGCCGGCCGGCCGCGCGCGTGTGCTTTGAACCAAACCCACAAGCATGTAGGTCCTCTCCCCTTTAAAAACTTGGGTGCCCCAAGGGCCCAAACCCATTTGTCCAACTTGGGATAAATAAAGTGTGCAAACTTTTCATCCTTTTCCTATGTGGGATGGAGCATTTCTCCTCCCCACATTTTCCATTTTCCATACCATTTATTTGTGTTAAGTGACTAACTTAAAGCATTAATTTCTCATTCACCCGGAATCGGTTTGAGAAATTTCAAATGCTATTCTCATCTACTCTCTTAGTAGAATTTTTACAAATAGTTTAATTCCATTTTTCACAAATGGAAACCACTTAATTAATTGGTCAAAATCGGTCAACACCCAATTTCCCAAAGACCAATTCCAACAATCCCCACATGAATGAAATTAATGCATGCGTGTATGCGATTCGCTTGAAAGTCTCGCCGAATCGTTATTGCATCGAGATAGGTAGCTTGTGGCTTTGAACCTTCCTTAGTAAAGTACTATCGGATTTACTAGCCGCTAGCAGTGACGCGATGTCTTGAACTACTCACCAAGTTTGTGTAAACCAAGACAACAAGATTTACACAATAACAACTCTAACACTTGTTGTTCTCACGTTGTGTCCATTTCTACTGGACCATATCTTAGATTCATAAGTGTTTCTTTCGAAACGGCCATTACTTCTCACTTATATAGGTGATCTCCTATAGAAGAGTATCCCGCAATACTCCACCTTTCGGTATAGGAATCATTAAAAGTCTTAAACTTAACCTCACCACATTCAAGAGGTTTAAATACACTTGGATGTATCGAGAATGAGCTAACACATTTTCCAAGTGTTCAAATTTGAACATTCATAACTTAGTTGTCCCATTGAACCAAGGTCTTGGGATCTCCAATTCACAAGGTTGGGTTACCGCTTATGAACATTCTTTAAGTTGTGGATTTTAAACCCATTCCCCTTAAATGAGTTTATACGGTGATCTCGATTTATACCTTTTGTAAGCGGATCCGCAAGGTTTTCCTTTGACTTCACGTAATCAACCGAAATCACCCCATTCGAAATCAACCTGCCTAATGGTATTGTGTCTCCGACGTATATGTCTAGACTTACCATTATACATCCGCTTTGTGCCCTTCCGATTGCAATAGCAATGAGAACACGAATGGACGTAATCCTCGTGACAGGAGAATATGTATCGAAGAAGTCATATCCCTCCTTTTGTCTAAACCCTTTAGCTACCAATCGGGCTTTATACTTGTCAATAGATCCATCTGCTTTATACTTCCTTTTAAGGATCCACTTGCATCCCAAAGGCTTGCAACCCGACGGGAGATCAACCAACTCCCAAGTGTGATTTTGCATGATGGAATCTATCTCATTATTGATAGCTTCTTTCCAGAGAGGAGCTTCTGGACTAGACAATGCTTCTTGAATAGTTCGGGGTTCGTTTTCTAACATATAAGTTAGAAAATCAGGACCAAAAGACTTAGCTACTTTTGTCCTTTTACTGCGTCTTGGTTCCTCTTCATCATCACTTCGAGGTAACCTTGCAGTTTCATAAGTCCGTTTACTCGAACTTTCTTCTTTCCGTTCTTTGTTCGGAAAGATATTCTCGAAGAATACAACATTCCTTGATTCAATGATCATACCTTCATTTATATCAGGAATAGTCGACTTGTGCACTAAAAAGCGATATGCACTACTATTGTTAGCATATCCAATGAAAGCACTATCGATCATCTTCGGACCGATTCTTACTTGTTTTGGCTTAGGTACTTCGACTTTAGCCAAACACCCCCACACTTTAAGGTATTTGTATGACGGTTTCGTCCCTTCCATAACTCATATGGAGTTTCATTTTTACCTTTGTGTGGGATCTTATTAAGAATGTAGTTCAGAAAGTATGGCTTCCCCCACAAATTTTGGGTAAGCGAACTTAGCAACATCGCATTCATCATCTCCTTAAGAGTACGATTCTTGCGTTCGCAACACCATTTGATTGAGGTGAGTAAGGGCGGTCGTTTGATGAATTATACCCGCTTCCGAGCAAAATTCTTCAAACGGAGCAACATACTCTCGCCTCTATCACCGAATCATCTTAATTTTCTGATTAAGCTGATTTTCAACTTCATTCTTATAAGTTTTAAAAGCTACTAAAGCTTCATCTTTGCTTTTCAAAAGATATACATAACAATATCTTGTGCAATCGTCTATAAACGTTATGAAGTACTTTTTCCCACCTCGAGTTTGCACAAGTTTTAAGTCACACACATCCGTATGAATTAACTCGAGTGGTTTGGTACTTCGTTACCGAATGAAACGGTGCCTTGGCAATTTTGCTTCAACACAAATTTCGCATTTGTCTTGTGAATCGGTTTTAAACGTAGGTATTAATTCCGATTCACTAACCTTTTAATTGTGTTGAAGTTTACGTGTCCTAATCTATCATGCCATAAATTAGAACAATCCAACAAGTAAAAGAATAACGTTTTTATTCTTCGCCTCATGGCGGAAAAACAGACATTACTGAGACATTTTGAACAGGCCCTTATCAAGGTAACCTTTACATAAAAACGACCATTCTTGGTCATTACAAACTTGTCGGACTCAAACACTAGCCTAAATCCGGCCTTGCTAAGCAATGGACCGAAACCAAGTTCTTGCGGATGTCCGGGACATGCAAAGCACATCTACAAGCGTAAGCTCCTTCCCGGAAGTCATCTTGAGCACCACCTTTCCAAGCCCAACGATGTTGGAAGTCGAGGAGTTCCCATGAACAACTTTCTTCCATTGATCGGAGTGTAGGAGGAGAACATCTCCTTATCGGCACAAATGTGACGAGTAGCCCCGTATCTATCCACCACTCCCTTGGGTTATCCACCATATTGGCTTCAAACACAACGGCGGAGAGATCGAGCTCGACAAGTCTATTGGAACCGACTTGTCCTCCTGTCACATTGGCTTGTTGGTTGCCACCTTGATTGCCCTTCTTTGGGTGTCGGCAATCCTTCGCCATGTGGTTCGGTTTGCCCAATTGTAGCAATTCCCTTGAACTTTTTGGCCTCGCTTTCTCCTTCCCGAGTGCTTACGTTTCTTGCTAGTGCTCGACTCAAAGGCAAGATGGCCTTAGCCTCC
This sequence comes from Rehmannia glutinosa, assembly GCA_016081115.2. Lineage (NCBI taxonomy): Eukaryota > Viridiplantae > Streptophyta > Magnoliopsida > Lamiales > Orobanchaceae > Rehmannia > Rehmannia glutinosa. The sequence goes on along the minus strand of CM071928.1, from coordinate 61,980,543 downwards.
ATTCGATTTATTGGTTTTAACATCTGATTTCCGGTTGTCTTCTTCGATGCGAAGCCGAACAATCAGATCCTCAAGCCCCATCTCTTTACGCTTGTGCTTGAGGTAGTTTTTGAAGTCCTTCCACAATGGCGGCAATTTTTCGATAATTGCAGCCACTTGAAAAGATTCATTCAAAAGCATCCCTTCAGACACTAAGTCGTGAAGGATGATTTGAATTTCTGAACAGGCGATCACCGTCTTGGTGTCAACCATCTTGTACTCCAGGAATTTGCCGACAACAAATTTCTTTGTGCCGGCATCTTTCCGTCTTGTATTTCTTCTCCAAGGACTGCCACAATTCCTTGGACGTCTTGAACGTGCTATAGACATTGTAGAGAGTGTCGTCTAGCCCGTTCAAGACGTAGTTGCAACATAGAAAATCTGTTATGCCAAGCATCCACGGCCGATTCTCCGATTGTTGTCAACTTCGTCTTCTTCAACGCAGCGATAGGGGATCATCCTTTAGGAAACGAGCCAACCCCAAAGTAGTGAGGTAGAACAAAGATCTTCTCGTTGCCAACGTTTGAAGTCGGCACGGAAAACTTGGGCGGCCGCCGTGAGCGGGAGCAAGAAAGCCATGGGTGTGAACGAGATCGAATCGATGCCATCGTCTTCAACGAAAAGATAAAAAAATTTTTCGTCTTGCGATTGTTGGGTAAAAATTTACCGTGTATGGTTTCGTTTTAAAATGGTGGATTTAGTGTATGGTTTAAGTCGAGGCGATTTGAATCAGTCTCAAGAAAAACGCCCGTACACCGAGTGCTTACGATTCGGCGTTCGCCTCTAAGATACAACTACTTTTACGTCTCGAGTTTACAAAGACTTGAAAACTCGAAATACAAATGAACAAATGACAGAAAGTTCGAACTTTCAAGCTTAGAACGAAAGGGAAAATCAATATGCTCGTATGATGCAAATGATAGTTATTATCCGAGTTTTTCGTATGTCAAATCATCTCATAGGGCTTCAATATTATAGGCAATGAAGTGCCCGTGCACGGAAAATTGCGTCAGTAGGCTCGAAAAGGCACATTTGCACCTTTGAAGCGATCGACTGCAAGATGGGAGCACGACCAGCGCACGGTCGGGCGTGCGCCGTCGTCTTGCGGCGCTCGAACTCTCGTTCGGCCGACGACGACCAGCGCACGGGCGTGCGCTGCCGCGTCTTGGCACTCGAACTCTCGTTCGGACAAGACGACCAGCGCGCACGGGCCGCGGCGCTTGGTGCTACAACTCTCTGTAGGGGAGCACGACCGTGTCCCGCCCCGTGCGTCTTGAGGCCGAAGCATTCCCGATTTGAACTTATTTAATTAATTACAAAAAAATTAATTAAATCGGTCCAAAAAGAATAAGGGCCTTGAAGCCCAAGCCGCACTCCACGTCCCGGACCCAGCCGAGCCGAGCGAGCGGCGTGGCGGCGCACATGGCGTGTCTTTGAACCAAACCCACAAGCGTAGGTCCTCTCCCCTTTAAAAACTTGGGGTGCCCCCAAGGGCCCAAACCCATTTGTTCAACTTGGGATAAATAAAGTGTGCAAACTTTTCATCCTTTTCCTATGTGGGATGGAGCATTTCTCCTCCCCCACATTTTCCATTTTCCATACCATTTATTTGTGTTAAGTGGCTAACTCTAAAGCATTAATTTCTCATTCACCCGGAATCGGTTTGAGAAATTTCAAATGCTATTCTCATCTACTCTCTTAGTAGAATTTTTACAAATAGTTTAATTCCATTTTTTACAAATGGAAACCACTTAATTAATTGGTCAAAATCGGGTCAACACCCAATTTCCCAAAGACCAATTCCAACAAATAGCAATAAAGAGAATGAATTATTTCTGGAATATATACAAAAACATTAAAAAGCATACAATGGATACCTGAAATTGCTGGCGAGAAATTGAGATTAGAGCTTAACCAAATCCAATTTTTGCAAGAACTGACGAGTCACACCTACCAAAAGACGACGAAGGGAGGAAGAGAGAAGATAGAGAGGCAGAGGGAAAAGAGATCGGCGACCAGATGTAGAGAAAAGAGAATATTAGCGGGAATAGAGTGAGGAGGAAGGAATAAATTGCGGGAATTTCACGAATTTCACTTAATTATTATCCACGACAATTAGTAAAAAAGGTGTTGCTAATACTTTCATCATAATTTTTCCCTTAATGACGACAATAATATTAGCGCCGACCGCTATCGTCGTTGCTAGTAATGAGTCTTTTTCGGATGACAATGGTTGCAAATAAATAAGAGAATTTTTAGTCACGCCAATGTCGTCGCGAATTCCTTATTAGTTAGTGCCTCAATTTCTGATTTTTTCACTCTATAAATATTAATGACTAAGGATTTCAAAAATCGTTACGAAAATTATTAGCAACAACAAGTCGTTGCAAATAATTGTTTTTAGAGATGACATTTGTCGTTGCTAAACATATCGTTGCAAAAGCCCTTTTTGTTGTAGCCTCTCCCTAATAAAATAGTTAACTATCATCCAGAACAAGAAAATTAATTTATGAAATCAGTAGAATAAAACAATATATCAGTGTATCACATTATGCAGAAGAAATCAAGTTAATCACTTCTTATTTCCTAAAGATAATACTTAACAACACACTTGTTTAATGAGTTGGAATCATACATCTCAGAAAACCAACTAGAACATAGGTAAACACCATGCTATTTTGGCTTAGTTTTCACAATTTGAATTAATAAGTATTACATAAATATGAGATGCTTGTGTTTTTTTATCGTATTAAGTCGGGAAAATAAGATTTTTAGTCCCGTAAGTTGGACATGTTTTAGAATTAGTCATCTAAATTGTCACATTCATTTTTAGTCCTTTAACTTTCAAATTTCTAGATATTGAGTCCTTTAACTTAACAATTTTATTTTTGGTCCTATAACGTAACATATTTTAAATTTGGTCCTATAACTTAACATATTTTAGAAATTTGGTCCTGTAACCTTTTTAGGGAATTTAGTAATATAACTTAACAATAGTTAAATTTAATTAATTTTATTAAAAGGTTATTTCTAAATTAATTTTATTTTTAAAATCGAATGATTTTAATTAACAATTAATTTTTTAAAAAATAATTAATCATTTTTTAATTTAATTAATTTTTAAAAAATATTTAAGCATTAATTTTTAAACCTTCAAATTAAATGCATCTTGTACAAGTAGTATACAATTACATTTCTTGGAGATAATTATCCTCACCAAAGGTTAATTCCATAAATATGACAAATTATTCTTAAGTTACTAATTTGATGTAATTATTTTAATTTTCCTAGAATTCATTAATTATTTTAGAAATTTCTATTTATTCAAACTTTTTATTAATCAAATTATTTAATTTTAATTATTTTTATAATTTAATTAGTTTCCAAACATTGAAATTTAATTATTTTATATTTGGTCCTATAAAATAGTTAAATTTAACTATTGCTAAGTTATATGACTAAATTTCTAAAATATATTAAGTTATAGGACCAAATTTTTGAAATATATTAAGTTTTAGGACCAAAAATAAAATTGTTAAGTTAAAAAGGATGAATAACTAGAAATGTGAAAGTTAAAGGACTAAAAATGAATATGACAATTTAGAGGACCAATTCTCCAAAAGGTCCAAATTACATGACTAAAAATCTTATTTTCCCTATTAAGTCCAACAGTACAATTCCTACATTCAAAGTTCAAAGTTTATGTTATAGATTGTGTGTTGGAAACATCATTGGTCCATATTTAAAGTCTTGACCCATCTCTATCATACTCTTACAAGATTTTTACATGTTCAATTCAAGTCTTCTGGCCTTGCTCAAATGTTGACAGATCGTTTTCCACTCCTTTTTTTTTTTCTTTCTATTTTCATGGAATCTCAATAAAAAAAGTATTTGAATGACAACTTTAATACTTAAAAGTTCATAACTATGTTGGAAGAACAACTTGAATCTGCCGCAATGATTGAAAGGCATTTTAGCTCGATTTCTTTTTTTCCTCCCAAGATCAAACCATTCATATTTAAATATAGTAACATGTCTATCTTTCACATAATCAAGTTGAATTATATCAGTTAGAACCCCATAAAATTCAATGGTATCTTTGCCATGGTTACCTCCACCAAGATTCCACTATTTTGAGTTTTACAATGACTGTCACGTTCTTTAGTTAGAAATCTTGCTCCATTCACAATGCAACCACCATACTTTCTTACACACCTGTGCGGTGCACATGCAAGTGAATATGTTAGGAAATTTATTGAGTAGATTTTGATGATACCATGTAAAACTTAAAGTAGGAAGTTGGCACCCCATTTTCCTTGTAATTTGTATTGTAATAGATAAATTTGGAAAAGCTAAGTTAAGTCGACTATGCCAAGGATTACAAGAAGTCAATCATGACTATGTGAAGACTCTGTGTGTGTTATTGTGTTAGCTGAGTAATGCCATGAAGGAAGTCAAGGATTTGACTGAAGGAAAATCAGCTGGGAACAGCTGTAAGAAGTGTCAGTCAAGTCAACTCAAGAAGCCAAGTTTCAAGTTGAAGTGACAGTTGAGTTATCCAATGACTGAAGCTGTCTCAAGTCACCTGGGGTACATACAACAGTCTAGTCAAGACAACTAACTTAGATCCATTGATTAAAGTCAAGAATATTACTCAATATAGTAACATGTCAAAGTCGCAGTCTAAAGTGTTAGTCCAGAAATATGCAAAAGGAATGAACCAATGGGAAACATCTTGCACTCTTGTGTCAGGCACTGCAATCTTTGCGAAGACATTTAATACGAGAAAGGGTCAACATCAAGGACTGCAGACCAAGACAAGCCAACGAACACAAGTGACATTTGAAATTAGCCTATCTCTTCAATGGGCAAAATTTTAAATGTGCACTATAAAAGCTGAGAAAGTTATTGAGAGAGGTTACCTGAACCACGAGCAAGCAAGCAATATTCAAGCATTTTAACCTGGAATATTCTCATAAACATTCAAGTAATTCCTCAAGTCTAAAACTCGAAGGAAATCGATCCAACACAAGTTGTGAAGGAAAGACAACTTCAAATCTGTTGAAGAGGAAACTTTTGAAGAAATCAAAGGGGTCTACTTTCCAAGCTAGGATTGTATAAAGGTTCCAGGTTGAACCATTATCAAGTTTGTTGGAGGGCTTCGTGATCAAATCCAAGAACTTGAGAAGTGAGTCAATTAGCAAGTAGTTGCCTGTGAAGAAGAAGTCGAGTCGCAAGAGAAGCCAATTTGTGTGATCAAGGCCGTCTCCAGATCGTTCATCGCTTTGTAAACTAATCATTACATAGTGGATTCCTCTAGGAGTTGGAGAAGAGAGGATTAGAAGAATTACCCCATCTTCAAACCTCTATAAAATATTTGTGTCATTTACTTTCAAAGAAATTTACTTTCCTGCATATTCATTTTATATCTCACGATCATATTTGCAATCCAACATAAAATAACTAAGTGCTAAAATCAAGTGTTTAAAACTAGCCAAGTTATATTATCAACAGTTCTATCGAGTGATAAGTGTGAATTTTACATGTGTTTCGATGTGTATTTGAGCTATAATGATAAGTAAACATGCATATACTCGCGTTAAATGTTACATATTCACTCCTTGTGGAAAAGATATTACACTTTGCTTATTTTGTAGGAATTTCATGATATTTGAAGCTAATTGAATAAGAATATGAGGAAAGCAAAGTAGAAACGCGGAGAATTGAGTGGATATACGAAACATGAAGCCTAAAAGAGCGAAAGTTGAGCGTTCACGGAAGAAACAGGGGGGCACACGGGTTAGGCGTGCCTCAAGCCACCACCCGTGCACCCCCGTATAAGGTTGATTGAAGCTGCGGCAGATGGCGCACGGGTAGCCCATGCATGGCGCACCACCCGTGCGCCCTACTGAGAGTCGGGATATCTCACCGGAGTGGCGCACGGGTAGGCGTGCTCGACGCACCACCCGTGCGCCCTACAGAGTTGGGGTATTCAAGAGGTGGCGCACGGGTAACCCGTGCGTGGGCGCACCACCCGTGCGTCACGCTACTGAATCCCATGTCTGACAAGATTAAGCCCTAAACATGATGGGGAGTATAAAAAGGCTTTTGGGGCGCACACAGGGGAATTCGGCATTTTGGGATCTACAACACAAGACAAGAGTCAACTCTTGGAAGGAGACATCAAGGAGATAATCGGGTTGCATCGGAGCTTGAAGAACGGAGATACATCGAGAGATTGTCGACGTTCCTAAGTTTTCTTGCTTCTCTTTTAGTTTCACTCTTTTAGTTTCATTTGTAATGACTTTGAACACTTTGTGTGTAAGTTGTTTAATCATGTGTAGCTAAACTCTTGTGATTTCCGGGTTTTGGAAGTAGATTAATGAACTCTTGTTGAATGTTTTAATCTTAGTTAAAGTTATTGTCTTGAAGCCTATTTGAGTACTTTGAGCTTATTCTTGTTTTATCACTTGGCCAATGATTTAACTTGTTTGATATATTGATTCATAATTCGAGAGATGAGTTTCAATATTAGATCTTAAGTACTTGACACGAATATTTGCATGAATCGAGAGGTTTGCGAATATTGTGAGGACATTTGATCTTTGATGCTTTTGGGAGTTGTGTATCTTATGTTGAGTAGAGATGCTAGCATAGATATTTCAATCTACATTTTATATGCATCTCGAGAGGAGGATAAAATAGCTTTGTGATCGTCTTATAGGAATATTGATAATAACCTTGGCTTTGATTTAATCGGACAACAAGAGGATTATTAATCGAAACCTTAACTCGAAATCCATTTCATCATCTTGATACTTCTTTCATTTGTGTTATCTTATTTTCGTGTTTTAGTGATTTAAATTGTCTTAATCTCAAAACAACAACCATCAAATATTGATCGTCTAAATAAAAGTAAAACTATCTTGGCTCAATACTTAGCCTATTGATTTATTAGTCTCCGTGGATACGACCTTGCTACCCTATTCGATAACGAACACCGTACACTTGCGGTGAAGCTAAAAAATATAGGCGAACATCGAGTCTCGTTGAGTGGGTAACTTAGCCGAAAAGCCAACTTAGTGTCCATCAAGGACACAACTATTTGAGTCAACTCTATTGAATTATTTTAAAATGACTAAATCGAAAATTTGGTAAGGTTTATTCAACCCCCTTCTAAACCTTACTTTACACCCCTTGGGACCTACAAGTGGTATCAGAGCGGTTGGTTCATTCAGCCTTCCGCACTGGTTACTGAACTAGATCTCTATCTTTTCAAAATGTGTTTTAAACACTTTTGTTTCAAAGTCTTTCATTTCTAAGCAAAGTTATTATCATGGAAGCAAATCTGACACACATTCCTATGCTCTCTGTTGAAGAATTTGATGATTGGAAAATTCGCATACAGACTCATCTATCTGCATTAAATGATGAAATGTGGCTTGTGATAGAGGATGGGCCACTGCAAATACTCAAAGTGAACACGACTGTAAGAAGAGCAGCCACAGCTGAAGGAGAAGAAGTTGTCGCTGAAGCAAGACCAGCTATGGTTAAACCAAGGACTGAGTGGACTAATGAGGATAGAAAGAGATACAATGTAGACAATGTGGCCAAGGATATATTCTACAAGACGTTGGACAAAGCCATGTTCAACAAAGTTAAATCTTGCAAATCTGCAAAAGAGATTTGGGATAAGCTAACTTTAATTTGTGAAGGATCAGAACAAATTAAAGTAAATAAACTAACTGTTGCTGTTCAAAAATTTGAAAATTTCAAAATGTTTGCAGGTGAAACCTTGGATCATTTGGATGCCGATTCACGAGATCACAAATGAGCTTCGACTCTTGGGAAGGAATATACACAAAAGGAAATGTGTATGAAAATCTTATGAAGCCTCACAGCTGAATGGGAAATGAAGGTTATGGCTCTGAGACATTCAATGGATCTCTCAAGAACATCCAATCACGAGCTATTCTCAGATCTCAAAGCCTATGAGTTTCAGCTGAGAAGAAAAGAGCAAGAGGAGACAATTTGCACCCAAGACAATTTGCACTAATGGCTAGTGATGGAAAGAGAGTGAACAAAAGGTAGCCATAGACCAGGAGGGAAATTGCCTTGATGGTCAAAAGATTCAACAAGTTCTTCAATAAGAACTATAAAAGAAATAAGGGTGAGACCTCCAGAAGACATTCAGCTTCTTGCAAGTCAAGGGAAGACAGGCCACCCAAGAGAGCTGAGCATCAAAGGGTTGAATATCAGAGAGCTGATAACCTAAGAACAGAAAGAGCTGATCAAAGAGCTAAGAACCTATGTTGGAACTGCAGACAACCAGGACACTTTGCAGTTGACTGTTCCTATCCACCAGTCAACAAATATAGGAATGAGGAAGAAAGAAAATTCTTCAAGGAAAGAAGACAGGAAAAAGAAGAAAGCCATGTTGTTTGTTGAGATCTCTTGAGACATTCAAGTCTAAAAAGAATGGACTCGAGAGAGTAGTGAAGCGACTACTCAAGTGACTACGAGGAAGAGGCTATGATTTGTCTTATGGCTAAAGAACAAGATCAACCGGATCAAGAAGATGAGGTACACTCTAACTCATCTCATTGATTGAAGTTATAGTGATTTGTGATACACACACTTCATCACCCACTCGATCTTTATGATTCATTAGGAAAATGATGAAAGATTTTGAACACATAAAATCTTCACACACTATTCTAAATGAGGAAAACAACCACTTAAAAGCCAAAACTCACAAACTAGCTAAAGAGCCGAAAAGTACTCTAAGTCATATAGTGATGAGAACACTAAGCTAAAGGTGAAAATGCAAAGATCACAACATGAGTTAGTGCTATAGAAAAGAGGGAAAAAGATCTCAAAACGTGATTGCCTCATTTACAAAGGCATCCAAATCATTGGATGATCTTATCATGAGCCAAAAAGAATGTGGAGATAAGACAAGCATAGGATTTAATTCCTTTGTGCACAGTCAAACTCCAAGAGTGATTTTGGAAAAAGGATCTTCAAGTAATGAAGCATCTCAAAAATCCAAAACACCGAATGTTGCACCCACATTCACTCCAAAGCACAATCACAAACAAACTGGCCTTGGATACAAAGGGAAAGGAAAGCAGCTAGTTGAGTATGCTGAGAGGATAGCTGAGAAGAAATCCAGCCGAGTACCTCAGCAAACTCAAAACAGAAAATACTATGTGAAAAGCAAACAGAACTACCAGAAACCCCAGAAACTTCATCTAGAGAAACACACATGATGGGAATGGTAGAAACTATCCAAACTATGCTGATTAGAATAATGTGAAACATCAGCAAAGACCTATGGAATACAAGCCAAGATGGCAAAGACTTAAACCTCAGCAAAGGTCATTCCAAAGGCAAAAGAGCTATTATCAGCACACATACACACCTAAGCACTACACTCAGAAACACCACAACTACCCCAAGAAAGCAATTGCCAAAACCCAAACACAGGCATACAAACAAAAGAGACAGCTGTATGAACCTAAAACCCCCAAGAAATTTTCTAATGTGCACTATGATTATGGCACTGATAGATGAAAACCTCTTAGAGTCAAGTCTTTTGGCTATAAATTGGTTGGATCATCTTATAGCACTAACCCCTCAGGACCCAGACAAGTATGGGTACCTAAAAACTGATTTCCTTGATTGGAGGTTCAAGGAATAGCTGAGTGCTAAGGAACCTGGTACATGGATAGTGGCTGTTCAAGACATATGACAGGAAACAAGAAAAATCTGTCAAGATTCAAGGAGATTAGAGGTGCAAAAGTCATATTTGGAGGAAATAAAGCTCCAGGGGAAATCAAAGGCACTGGATCTATCAAGAAGAATGGATTGGAAATCACAAATGTTGCTTATGTTGAAGGCCTCAACTTCAACCTGTTAAGCATCAGCCAACTCTGTGATAAAGGCTACAATGTAGCATTCAACATGGGAGTGTGATCAAGGATGCTGAATCGAATGAAATAGTGCTGCAAGGATCAAGACAGAAGAATATGTATGTGGTATATTGGTCTACTGCTACTCCAAGCACTTGTCTGTTAGCAAAGAGCACAACCGAATTAAGTTGGCTGTGGCACAAGAAGCTGAGTCATCTGAATTTCAAGACAATCAACAAGCTTGCAAGGAGTCATCTTGTAGAAGGATTGCCAGACTCAATATACAAGAAAGAAAGTGTATGTGATTCATGCCAGATGGGAAAGCAAATAAAGTCTTCATTCAAGGATAAGCCAAGTCCTTCTTCAACTAGGATATTACATATGTTGCATATGGATTTATTTGGTCCAGTTGAGCCAGCCAACATAAATGGAAAGAAATACACCTTAGTGGTGGTGGATGACTATTCAAGATATACATGGACAATCTTCATGTGTAAAAAGAAGGAAACTTTGCAGAAGTTACCTCCGCTGATGAAAAGAGTTCAAAATGAAAAGAGCCAAACCATTATAAAAATAAGATCTGACAGAGGAACTGAGTTTGTCAATGGGATAATAACTCAGTATTGTGTTGAAAATAGAATTGCTCATGAGTTATCAGCTGCAAGAACTCCATAGCAGAATGGAGTAGCTAAAAGAAGGAATAGAACTCTCAAGGAAGCTGCAAGAAACATGTTAGCTGAAGCTGGATTGCCTAAGAGATTTTGGGCTGAAGCCATTAACACAACATGCTATACTCAAAATAAATGCATGATCAACAGGCAATTGACCAAGACTCCCTATGAGATTTGGACAGGGAGAAAGCCAAATGTTGGATATTTCTAGATATTTGGATGTGAATGTTTCATCCATAACAATGGCAAAGATAATTTAAAGGCTTTTGATGCTAAAGTCGATGAATGTATCTTTTTGGGGTACTCACCGAGAGTAAAGCCTATAGAGTGCTGAACAAGAGGACTATGGTTACGAAAGAGTCTATCCATGTGGTCTTTGATGAACCTAATGTAAATAGAGAAGACATTGAAGAGTTAGCGATAAGTCAATCACCAACTATGCGAAAAGTCCTTATGTTGAAGTCAAGTAAGAGCACTCAACCAGGATGAAGATGAGATAGTGAATCTCAAAAAAGTGGAAAGTCTCAAATTTGAATGAAAATGAAAGAGTCGTTTCAAGACAACTTAGATGCGAGATGGCTAAATCCAAAGTAGACTTACTCCAACCTCGATGTGAGATGCCGAGAGACCATCCACCGAGTTAGTTATTGGAGATGTTAGAGATGGCATAAGAACCAGATCGAGCACAACATGAAGCTATGTTCACTTGTTTTATTTCCCGATAAAGCCTAAAGATGTGTCTCAAGCATTGGATGACACACATTGGATTCAAGCTATGCAAGAAGAGTGAATAAGTTTGAAAGAAACAAAGTATGGGAATTAGTGCAAAAACCAACCCATCAAAATGTTATTAGCACAAAATGGGTATTCAAAAACAAGATGAATGAGGAAGGATCATTGTAAGAAACAAAGCAAGATTGGTAGCCAAAAGGTATTTCCAAGAAGAGGGTATAGATTTTGATGAAACCTATTCTCTGTTGCAAGATTGGAAGCACTAAAGATGTTTCTTGCTTATCTTTGCACATAAGAACTTCACTGTGCATCAAATGGATGTGAAGAGTGCATTTCTGAAAGGACTGTTACAAGAAGAAGTCTATGTTGAATAACCTCCAGGTTTTGAGTAGAAAACTATTGGAGATAAGGTCTATAAGCTCAAGAAAGCATTATATGGATTGAATCAAGCACCAAAAGCATGGTATGATATATTGTCTCAATTTCTAATCGACAATGGATTCACCAAAGGTAAAGTTGATAGAACACTCTTAATTCAAGATGGAGAGAGTATCCGCTTGTTCAAATATATGTGGATGACATCATTTTTGGTTCCACAAATAAAGAGCTGTGTGACAAGTTCTCAAACCTCATGCAAGGTAAATTTGAGATGAGCATGATGGGAGAGTTGACTTTCTTCCTAGGACTTCAAGTCAAGCAAATAAAGGATGGAACCTTCATAAGTCAAACAAAATATACCAGAGATTTGATGAAGAAATTTGGTATGGAAGAGAAGTCTTATGTGAAAATTCCAATGAATACTTGATCAAGATGGACATGGATGCGCAGATGGCAAAGTCATGTTGATCAAACAAGATATAGAGCACTCATTGGATCATTGCTCTATCTAACAAAGAATGAGCCAAACATCACCTTTGCAAGAGGTGTATGTGCAAGATTTCAATCTTCACCAAAGGAAAGCCACATGAATGCAGCTAAAAGAATCCTAAGATATTTGATGGGATGCCAGGAAGTTGGCTTATGGTATCCAAAAGAAGGTGGATTCAAGCTGATTGGTTACTCAGACTTAGACTACGCTGGATGTAGAGTTGTTGGAAAATTTATTTATTAGATTTTGATGAATGACATGTAAAACTTAGACTAGAAAGTTGGCACCCCATTTTTCTTGTAATTTGTATTGTAATAGATAGGGAGAAGAAGCTCCGACATCCAAATCAAAAGAAAAGGTTTTTATTCCCTGTTGCGGTTGATTAAATAGCAACCGCTTTTACTTAACGATCTTTTCTTGACTTGCTTCCGGGCCAAGCCACAACCTCACCTCTTCGATGCGGGGTTCGCGCCCTCGATAAGCCGTTCCTCCAGCTTTAGAATATGGGAAAAGAGATCCGCCTCGATTGCGGCTGTACGAGCTGAGTCAAGTCAGCTATGCCTGGATATGCAAGAAGTTAACTGAAGACTAAAATGAAGACTCCGCTGTAAAGCAACTGAGTATGGCAAGAGGGAGAAGTCAAGAACTCGACTGAAGGAGTATCAGCTGAGATACAGCTGTGAGAAGTGTCAGTCAAGTCAACTCAAGATAACCAAGTCTCAAGTTGAAGTGACCGATGAGTCTCTAAATCAAGGTTGCAGAAATCGCTAGACGCTAGTCGGGCGGCAGCCGGGCGCCTAGGCCGCCTAGACGGGCGCCTAGAAAAACCCAAGTTTTTCTTTTTTTTTTTTCATTTTTTTGTATTTTTGCCAATTTTTGCCGATTTTTGGCTGATTTTTTCCGACTCAGACCGCCAGCGATTTTGTTCCCGATTTTTGCCGATTTTTGTCGCTAGCCCGCTAAAGGCGGGCGCCAGGCCGATTTTTTGTCCGGACCGATTTTTGGCCGATTTTGGGAAAATCGGTCGGCCTAGGGGCGCTAGCGCTGGGTCAGCGCTAGCCACGCCAGCCCGCTAAGGCCGATTTTTACAACATCTTGCTCTAAGTCATTGGAGCAGACTCAAGTCACCTGGGAAAAGGCAATCAAGTCAAGACAATGAAAAGAATTCGTTGTACGTAAGTCAAGAATATTACCTAAACAAGTAATACTTCCATGCCGCCATGTCTTAAAGTGCTCGATCCGAGAAGCGTGCAAAAGGAATAAACCAATGGGAAGATCGCACCTTGGTCGACTCGAAAAATTTGAATGTTCATTTAATACGAGAAAATGTCAATATCAAGGATCGCAACAAGACAAGCCAACGACCACTAGTGTCTTTTGAAAATCGGCCTATCTCTTCAACGGCGATTTTTGAAAGTTCACTATAAAAGGCCGAGGAATTACTTTGAGAGAGGTTACCGAACCACAAACATTCAAGCTATCATTCGAGTTGTAACCGCAATTCACTCTCAAGTTATTCAAGCACATCCTCAAGCTAAATTTCGAAGGAAATCGATCCAACACCAAGGTGTGAAGGAAAGACAACTTCAAACTGTTGAAGAGGAAACTTTTGAAGAATCAAAAGGGTCTACATTCCAAGGAGGATCTGTAGAGAAAGGTTCAAGGTCGAACCAGTCTCAAGTTATTGGAGGGCTTCGTGATCAAATCCAAGAAGCTTGAGCAAGTGAGCTGAAGTAGCAAGGCAGTGCTGCCTGTGAAGAAGTTTAAACGAGAAGCCACCTGTGTGTGACAAGGCATCTCCAGACCGAGTCCCAAAGGATCAAGTGTTTGTGTGATCAATACTTGTATCCGGACTCATAACCACTTTGTACTCGATCAATACTTAGTGGATTCCTCCGGGAGTTGGAGAAGAGAGGAGTAGAAGAATTACCCCATCTTCGAACCTCTATAAAAATTATTGTGTCATTTACATTTCAAAGATTTAATTTCTCGTGATATCATTTAATATCTGTGATAATTTGCTATCCAATTGATAATTAACAAAGTGCTAAAACCAAGTGTTAAAACAAACTTAAACCAAATTCAAGGGTGTTAAGTCTTCCAATGAAAATCCCATCACAACCAAGTTAAGGTTTAGACTAAAAATTGAGTTATTCTATCAACAACTCAATCGAAGTCCGTTGAGTGGCTAACTCTATTTGGTTAACTAACTTTGTCCTCAAGGGTTTCTTTGTGTACTTAACTCTATATTATTTTAAAAGGACTAAAATCGAAAAATTGGTAAGGTTTATTCAACCCCTTCTAAACCTTACTCACACCCTTGGGACCTACAAGTGGTATCGGAGCGGTTGGTTCATTGAGCCTTCCGATCAAGCTCTTGAACTAGATCTCCAATCTTTCAAAGTAGTCTTTAACACTTGCTCTTTCAAAAGCCATATTTTCGCAAAGTTATTATCATGAAAGCAAATTTGACACACATTCCTATGTTCACCATTGAAGAATTTGATGACCGGAAAATACGTATGCGAGGCTCATCTATCGACTTTACATGATGAGATGTGGATAGTGATAGAGGATGGGCCATCTGTAAATAATGAATGTGAACACAAACAAGAAGGAGAGCTGCTGCGGTGAAGGAGAGGAGGTCGCTCCTCCTAGACCAGTATGGTTGAAAAGCCAAGAGTCGAATGGACAAATGATGAGAAAAAGATACAACCTAGACAATGTGGCCAAAGATATACTTTACAAAACGTTGGACAAAACCATGTTCAACAAAGTCAAATCTTGCAAGACAACCAAAGATATCCTGGGGATAAACTAACTTTAATTTGTGAAGGATCTCGAGCAAATTAAGGAAAACAAATTATCTGTTGTTGTTCAAATATTTGAGAACTTTAAAATGCTTGCGGGTGAGACAATGGATCATTTGGATGCTAGATTCATTGAAATTACAAATGAGCTCAAAGACTTGGGAAAGAATACACACGAGAAGGAGATGTGTATGAAGATACTAAGGAGCCTCCGGTGAATGGGAAATGAAGACCATGGCTTTAAGGCACTCGATGGACCTATCAAAAACATCCAATCATGAACTATTCTCGGACCTCAAAGCTTATGAGTTTGAGCCGAGAAGAAAGGATTAAGAGGAGATAGCTGTACCCAAAACAGCTGCACTTATAGTCAAGGAAGGGAAGAGAGCTGAGACCAAAGAAATCATTGACCAGGAGGAAATTGCCTTGATGGTTAAAAGATTAAACAAGTTCTTCAACAAGAACTACAAAAGAAACAAAGGTGAATCCTCCAGAAGGCATTCAGCTCCCTCCAAGTCAAGAGAAGATAAGCCACCAAAGAGAGCCGAGTATCAAAAGGTCGAATATCAAAGAGCTGACAACCCAAGAAATGAGAGAGCTGATCAAAAAGTTGAAAACCTGTGTTGGAATTGCAGACAACCAGGACACTTTGCTATTGATCGTGTCCATATCCTCGTAGTCAATAAATACATGAATGAAGAAGAAATAAGAGTCTTCAGAGAAAGAAGACAAGAAAAGAAAAGAGCAATGTTGGCTGCAGAGACTGCTGATACAACTAAAACAAAAGAAGAAGCAGACTCAGAGAGTAGTAAAGCTGACTACTCAAGTGACTCTGAAGAAGAAGCCTTAATCTGTCTAATGGCTAAAGAACAAGATCAACCTGACCAAGAAGATGAGGTACACTCTAACTCATCTCATTCAGATTCTAGTGATAGTGATTGTGACACACACACTTCATCACCCACTGATCTTTATGATTCATTAGGCAAAATGATGAGACTTTGAGCACATCAAATCCTCTCACTCACTATTAATTGAGGAAAATAGCCAGCTCAGAAGCCAAAACCCACAGCTGACTAAGGAGCTGGGTACTCTAAGTCACATAGCTGATGAGAACAAAGAGCTGAAGGCTGAAAATGCTAAACTAATAGCAGAGATAGCTGCTACAGAAAAGAGAGAAAATGATCTCAAAAATGTGATTGCTTCTTTCACAAAGGCATCTAAATCATTGGATGACCTTATCATGAGCCAAAAAGAATGTGGAGACAAGACAGGCATATGATTCAATTCCTTTGTGCACAATCAAACTCCAAGAGTGATCCGGGGAAAAAAAGATCTTCAAGTAATGAAACATCTCAAAATCCAAGACACCAAATGTTGCACATACATTCATTACAAAGCACAATCACAAACAAAGCGCCTTGGATATAAAGGAAAAGGAAATCACCGATTGAGTATCTTTGAAAGGACAGTGAGAAGAAATCAACAGAGTTCCTCAAAGAAACTCCAAACAGAAGTACTCTGTGAAGAAGAAACAGAGCTACCAAAATCCCTAGAAGTTCTATCAAAGGAACACAAGTAATGGGAATGGTAGAAACTACCCAAGTCAAGTGATTGGAATAATGTGAAATATCGAAAGACCTATGGAATACAAGCCAAAATGGCAAAGACCTAGAACTCAAGAAAGGTCATTCCAAAGGCAACAAAGCTATCATCAGCACACATATGCACCCAAGCACTACACTCAGAGATATCACAACTTCCCAAAGAAGGCAATTGCTAAAACACACACACAGGCGTACAGACAAAAGAGACAGCTGTATGAACCTAAAGCTCCCAAGCAATTTGCCAAAGTGAATTATGATTATGACACAGATAGATGGCAACCCCTTAGAGTCAGATCATTTGGCTATAGGTTGGTTGGATCATCTTACAACACTAACCCCTCAGGACCCAGGCAAATATGGGTACCTAAAAATTGATTTCCTTGATTGCAGGTTCAAGGAACAGCTGAGTGCCAAGGAACCTGGTACATGGATAGTGGTCATTTCGGACATATGACAGGAAACAAGAAAAATCTGTCAAAGTTCAAGGAGATTAGAGGTGCAAAAGTCATATTTGGTGGAAATGAAGCACCAGGAGAAATAAGAGGCACTGGATCCATCAAGAAAAGTAGATTAGAAATCACAGATGTTGCATACATTGAAGGCCTCAACTTTAACTTGTTAAGCATCAGCCAACTCTGTGACAAGGGCTATAATGTTGGATTCAATATGGGAGTGTGCCAAATCAAAGACACTGAATCAAATGAAGTAGTGTTGCAAGGATCCAGACAAAAGAACATGTATGTGGTAGATTGGTCGATTGCCACACCAAGCACTTGTCTCTAGCTAGCAAAGAGCATGGCCGAATCAAGTTGGTCGTGGCATAAGAAATCGAGTCATCAATTTCAAGACAATTAACAAGCTTGCAAGGAGTAATCTTGTAGAAGGACTGCCAGACTCAGTGTACAAGAAAGAAAGTGTTCGTGATGCATGTCAGATAGGAAAGCACATCAAATAATCATTCAAAGAAAAGTCAAGTCCATCCTCAACAAGAATATTGCATCTGTTGCATATGGATCTATTTGGTCCGATTGAGCCAACTAGCATAAGTGGAAAGAAATACACTCTAGTAGTGGTGGATGATTATTCAAGATATACATGGACAATCTTCATGTGCAAAAAGAAAGAAACCTTACGAAGTTACCACGGTGATGAAAAGAGTTCGAATGAGAAGAGTCAAACCATTATAAAGATAAGATCGATAGAGGAACCGAGTTTGTAAATGGTATAATAACTCAATATTGTGTTGAAAATGGTATTGCTCATGAATTATCTGCGGCAAGGACTCCTTTGAGAATGGAGTAGCGAGAAAGAAGAAATAGAACTCTCAAGGAAGTCGCAAGAACCATGTTAGTGTCGGATCGCTAAAAGATTTTTGAAAGAAGCTATCAACACAACATGCTATACTCAAAATAGATGCATGATAAATAGACAATCGACAAAGACTCCTATGAGATTTGGATAGGGAGAAAGCCAAATGTTGCATATTTTAGAATATTTGGATGTAAATGCTTCATCCACAACAATGGCAAGGATAATCTAAAGGCCTTTGATGCAAAAAGGCTGATGAAGGTATCTTTTTGGGATACTCAATTTGAAAGTAAAGCATATAGAATCTTGAACAAAAGGACTATGGTCACGTAAGAGCCTATCCATGTGGTTTTTGATGAACCTAATGTAAATGGAGAAGACATTGAAGAGTTAGCTGATAAGCTGAATCAGCCAACTATGCATAAGAGTCCCTATGTTGAAGCTGAAGTTGGAGCAATTAATCAAGGTGAAGATGAGATAGTGAATCTCAAAGACAGTGGAAAATCTGTTGGCTAAGTGATGATGAGAGAGCTGCTCAAGATAACACAACTGCAAGACGACTGAACCCAGCTGACTTACTCTAACCTGATATGAGATGGTTGAGAGACCATCCACCTGAGCTAGCCATTGGAGATGTAAGAGACGGTGTAAGAACCAGATCCAGAGCTCAACAAGAAGCAATGTTTACTTGTTTAATTTCCCAAATAGAGCCAAAAGATGTGTCCCAAGAAGTGGAAGACACACATTGGATTCAGGCCATGCAGGAAGAGCTGAATCAATTTGAAAGGAACAAAGTATGGGAATTGGTACAAAGACCAACCCATCAAAATGTTATTGGCACAAAATGGGTGTTTAGAAACAAGATGAATGAGGAAGGATTTGTGGTAAGAAACAAAGCAAGATTGGTAGCCAAAGGGTATTGCCAAGAAGAAGGAATAGATTTTGATGAAACATTTGCTCCTGTTGCAAGATTAGAAGCAATAAGGATGTTTCTTGCTTATGCTGCACACAAGAACTTCACTGTATATCAAATGGATGTGAAGAGTGCATTTCTAAATGGATTGTTGGAAGAAGAAGTATATGTTGAGCAACCTCCAGGATTTGAGCAGAAGACTCTTGGAGATAAGGTGTACAAGCTCAAGAAAGCTCTATATGGATTGAAACAGGCACCTAGAGCATGGTATGATACATTATCTCAATTTTTGACAGATAATAGATTCACCAAAGGCAAAGTGGATAGAACACTTTTCAGAATTCAAGATGGAGAGAGTATACTGCTTGTTCAAATATATGCGGATGATATTATTTTTGGATCCACAAACAAAGAGCTGTGTGATAAGTTCTCAAACCTCATGCAAGGCAAATTTGAAATGAGCATGATGGGAGAGCGACATTCCTTCTAGGACTTCAAGTTAAACAGTGAAGGATGGAACCTTCATAAGTCAAACAAAGTACACGAGAGTTTTAACGAAGAAATTTGGTATGGAAGAGAAGTCTTCGTGAAAAGACCAATGAATACATCAAGATGGATATGGATGCAGATGGCAAGCGATGGATCAAACAAGATACATAGCACTTATGGATCTGCTCTATTTAACAAAGCAAGCGGCCGGACATCACCTTTGCGCAGTAGGTGTATGTGCAAGATTCCAATCTGCTCCAAAGGAAAGCGATATGATCGCAGCAAGAGAATCCTAAGATATTTAAAGGTTTTCCAGAAGTCGGCTTATGGTATCCAAAGGAAGAAGGTTTCAAGCTAATTGATTACTCGGACTCGACTATCTTTGGATGCGAGTTGACAGAAGAGTACTTCGGTACATGTCAAATGCTTGGAAACAGATTGGTTTCCCTGGTTTAGCAAGAAGCAAAACTCAATAGCCACATCCACAAACTGCCGAGTACATAAGCAAGCAATTTGTTGTGCCCAAGTCTTATGAATGAGACAACAACTGAGAGACTATGATATTGAAGAAAAAGAGATTCCAATTATGTGTGATAACACAAGTGCTATTGCAATCACACAAAATCCTGTGTTGCACTCAAGAACAAAGCACATTGATGTCAGATATCATTTCATAAGAGACCATGTTGAAAAGAAGGACATCACCTTGGAATACATCTCAACTGAGAAACAGTTAGCTGACATATTCACAAAGCCATTATGTGAATCAAGATTTGAAGAACTCAAGCATGAGCTAGGGTTAATTGAGATGAGTTAATACTCAGGAAACTCAAGGAAAAGAGATGAAACAAGAAAAGATGAAGATAGAGCTGAGCTCATGAATCAGCTAAGTAAATCAGCCGTATCGAAAAATCAGCTGTATCGAGTTAACTGATAGCTGAGTCACTATGTGAATAGAGAGAAGAAGAGTTGAATCAGCTAAGAAGTAAGCTGAGTCATTTATGAGCTAAGTGACAAAAACGCAGTCATTTTTAATAAGCAGGAATGTTTTAAGAATGACGTCAGCGCAATAATGACGAGTACAGTCAAAAGCTGCACGACAAAGCATATGATTGGATATAAATGCTGCCGCATTAAATGCGAGAATTAAATGCTAATCGGCGTGCTAAACTGGCCGTTGATCTCGATCAAATTTCAAAACCGTATGCACGCCCTTTGATAACCCATACATATACCAATTGTTGTTTTCTCTCTCACACTACTCAAAACTGTTAATCTCTCCAAAAGCAAAGTAAGATTTTTCTCTCAAAACCCTACAATTATTCAAAGCAAGCTTCTCAAGTTCGCCCAGGTACAAATGTTTTGAAATGGCATCAACCTACGATGTCACCAAGCTAGGGAAACAAATCCTTTGGTTCTACCGTGGATTTCGAAGGAATGGTCAAACAGGGTTAGATGAAACCTCGTGAAGAAGATAGCCGACAAAATCGAGAAGTCCGGGTGAAACCCTTTCTAACAATGGAGTTTCGGATGACCTACGTTGAAGAGGTCATGCGGTTTACGTGAACGAAGTTCACGACGAGGGCATCAAGTCCTCTATTCACGAAAAGGAGTTTACAATCACTCTTTGAAGATCTAGCGGAGCATTGTTTCTTTGCCGTCGGAAGGAGTGAGAGATACTTAAAGGCTCGATGTAAACTTGGGCTGCTGCATGGAAGGAAGTGGCCAAACCAGAGTGTCTTGCTAAAGTTGTCTACACAAAGCAGACAAGAAGTCTTTGAAAAGAAGATTATCATAAGTCGTTGGATATTGTTGCCAAATGTGTAGACATAAAATTTAGAAGCTTTAATCAATCGTCAAAACCAAGCCGATCGTCATGGATGCGATCATGGAGGAAAAGAAGGTAAACTGGGCAGAATTCGTCTACAACAGACTCTGGCAGAATGTTGGAAATAAGTCCTTCAAGAACGATAGGTCGTTCGGAGGATCCTTGGGATATGGCCTTGTGATTGGCCGGTTGATGGAGGTGAAAGGTGTTCCACTCCGACATGGAAAGGCGTTCCATGTCAATAAGACGATGTTCCGATCAAATCTTTCAGGAGCTCAGAAGAGAGCTTACGCCAAGAGGGCGGATACAAGTGAGGGGGAATCAGCTGACCCAGAAGAAACAACTGTCTCCTCTCCTCCAAAGAAGAAAGCCGCTTTCGCTTGCAAAGAAAGGCTCGCCTCGCAGCAAAGAAAACAATTGCACCGCCCCTGCGGTCGGGTCACCCGCCCTGCGCAGCCGCGAAATGAGAAGGAACCTCACATACCTTCTCCAGTTGTCAAGAAAAAGAGGACTGACAAGCCAAGAAAGCCAGCTCCTCAGACCAAGAAAGTAGCACCGGCCCCCGCCGCCCAGGACTCTGAGGAAACCAAATCCGAACCAGAAATTCCTCTAGTAAGGACCAAAAGAAGAAGACTCTACAAGCGTTGAGCTTGAGAAAAACAGTGAGTCTACCACTCAGTGGAGCAGATCGGCCGAGACGGCTAGAGAAGTAGAGTCTCGTAAATCATTGATGAAATAGCCAACTCTCACGAGGCCGATCAACGAGAGGCAAGTCGAAGACCTAGTTGTGAACAAGACAAGCGAGGAACAACAAGTTGACTTGAGAGTGAATCTCCTATCGACAGAGCAATGTCTCGCCCGCGACAGATGTCTTTGAGGTGTTGAGCAACAAAGTTTGCTACCCTCCATTCCCGAGAAAAAAGACAAGGAAGATGATGACGATGATGTGATCATGCTATCTCCACCATACCCATACATCCAAAATCGTCTATGCGAATGGAGGAAGTGGAAAGTTTGAGTCGCCGAGGAATAGTTCGAAAGACCTGAATTCATTGAAGAAGAGGAAGAATCGATGTATTTCATCGGGTTAACCACGATGGTCCAAGCACTTGATGAAGAGAATCGCTTAGATATCTTGAATATCTTCAAAGAAAAGGAGGAGAGGTTGGCGGAAGAAGGTCAAGCTCGTGAGAAGGCCAACATCTATCCTTTCTTGGAACCACCGATCACTCCCACCCTCACTTCGATGCCTTTTCGGAAGTGATGAAGATTTGGACTGCTGCGATAGAAAAATTGGAAATGCAGCAAGCCATGCGGGAATCCAGGATGATGCATGAGCAACAGCTGACGGAAGGACCTGGAGAGTCTTCCGAATCACAGCTGGAGATAGATCCATTGGGAGTGGTACATCAGATTGCCACTGTTATTGCTGCCACCACTTCCCCGGCTCACTCAGAGGATGGATCAAGGGGACCTGGCGATGAAACTGGGAACTTGGGAACCCAAGTCGAGCTAACCCCTATTGAAGGTATCTTACCACCTACCCCAACGGCTGAACACTCACAGGAAACAACCGGGAATTTGGAGAAGAGTGACCCCAACCCAAGTCACTCAGCTGGTGTGCCAGCTGAGGGGGAAACTCTCTCGCCGGCAGCCTAGGTCGGAGGATCTGCCCAGATGTCTCCACAAAGAATCTAGGAGGCCAAGTGGAGAAGGAAGAACAAACAAACACAAAGAGTTGTCACCGACGAGGCTCGGACGATTGAGACTGTCTCACTTGAAGTGCCAAGCCGCTCGCAGGCCGAGGACGCGCGCTGCGATGCAGTCGAGGCACGGAGATGGTTCGCCGCCCGGGAGTTAACACTACAGGCACCGAAAGTGCAATCCACGGAGTTGAGACTCGGTGGATGCCACCATGAAAGACCCTAAGACACCGAGTGCAGCCGAAGGGATTGTCAAGGCCTTGTTTGCGATTGAGACTGTAGGAGGTCGAAGGCCAACGGGAGGTTGAGACTTCCGAGGTAAAGAGCGAGAAATGAGAACATTCCTCCCTGTTATCATTGATGCATCCGAGAAGGAGATAAGTGCCCTTCATGATTCCCAAGACAACCCCGACATAACTTTTCCGGGATCCGAAGGTGAAGATGGTGAGTCATCCCCTGTTGAAAATCCAAAAGACTCAGCTGAGGATGTTCTTCCAAGCACGAGTAAGTCAGATCTCAAGGCTACTCGTCAAACATTCACTTTTGATGATGAGCCGCCTCTTCAAGTCTCATCATCGTCCGATGACGCCACCGATACGGCCGAGGACCGGACAACTCAAAAGGAAAACCGGTGAGACCGATGAAGCCGTTGAGACAAAGTGAGGCTCGGCCACCGTGGTCCATACCACAACAGAACCCCAATCGAATCACGATCAATGCGCAGGCTCCCAACGCTGCAACAAAATCGACTCAACCAGTCACATCACGGCCACAAGTCACTGTTGAACATATTCCCTATGTCCGTGATGATGTGTTGGAAGAAACGTTCCCCTTCTCACTGGAGCTACCTGATCTGGATGAAGAATCAGCTAGAGATCAGAGACGCTTCCACAAACCTGATCCAGTCATTCCCACTGATACCATCGTCCTAGCAAATTTTAATTTTAATGCTGCTTGGCCGCCAACTGAGTCAGAGGTGACAACTGAGGTTCAAGAAGTCTTCAAGGAATTTTTTGCAGAAATAGAGAAGATGGAAAGGCACCAGGCCTCATTGGACATGCGGCTGGATAACAGAGATGCAAACCTTACATCCGATCTGCGTGGAATAGTGGTGAGAATCCAGGAATGGTGGCAAGCAAGTGAGATAATGCGTGTGGAACAGTCGATATTTCAAAGCATTTTATAATAAAATGATGTCGGATCGCAGATAATCTTTGATATGAAGACGAGGATGCAAGAAAATATTGATAGGATGCATGCCTCTCATACCACCGAAATGGGAACTGCGAGAATTTCATCGAAAAGAACTTCTGCGCGTAGAGGAGAATATGAATGAAAAGTTCAGCCTTCTTATGGCTGAAATGAAGCTCGTGGCAGCCGAATCAAAAGTCACCCGCTCAGAATTCCGTGCAAAGATACTCTTGCAGAAATAGCCATGTGTTGTATGGCCAATGAAGAAGAAATATCTTTGAAGTATACCATCGTAAAATCTGTCAAAAGCGAAAATTTTTGTTTATTGCCATAACCAAATTACACTATTGCAATTTGGAAGTCACAAGATACAAGTCAAACGCAGATTAGAGTTGTGATAATCGAGAAATAGAAAAGAAGTTTGAAACTTTAATTTCTCTGGAATGGTCGTACACATTTGTGTTTAATGTTAGGGACACCATTCCATGGCCCATCGATGGTGCCCTTCTCGGAGCTCTATAGGCACCCTTCCGGGAGCTCGGGGGCGCACTTCTAGAGCTCGGAGGGGTGCCATTGCGGAGCTCTTTCCAAGTTCTTGCTTTATTAATTTGATCTCTTTCCCACATATGTTAGCATTTTTGCCTTCTTTTTCTTGGATATTTGATGCGAAATTAATTTTTAGATTTTGATGAATGCCATGTAAAACTTAGAATAGAAAGTTGGCACTCTATTTTCTTTGTAATTTGCATTGTAATAGATAGGGGGTCAGTGAGTTAAGTCGGCTATGCCTGAACATGCAAGAAGTCAACTAGAGACTAGAAGGAAGACTCACATTTGTGAGGGTTTGAGTGTAGCAAGGAAGAAAAAGACAAGAACTCGATGAAGGTGCGGTGAGATCTGGTGAGTAAAGTGTCGTCAAGTCAATTCAAGATAGCCAAGTCTCAAGTTGATGTGACAAATGAGTCACCCAATGATTGGAAGCTGACTCGAAGTCATCTGGGGAAATCAAGGAAATGCAGTCAGGTCGAGACAACTGAAAGAGATCCGTTGCACAGAAGTCAAGAAAATTACTTAAACAAGTAATACTCCCATACTGCCTTTCTTAAAGTGCTCAGTCCCAGAAGCGTGCAAAAGGAATAAACCAATGAGAAACACCGCACTGTGTGTCGAACTACGAAAAGTCAAGACTCATTCAATACGAGCAAATGTCAATTCCAAGGATCGCAACAAGACAAGCCAACGACCACAAATGTCTTTTGAAAATTAACCTATCTCTTCAACGGGCAAATTTTCAAAAGAACACTATAAAAGGGCGAGGAATCACCTTGAGAAAAGGTTACCTTGATTAAGCGAGAAAACCATTACAAGCAAGAAAGCAATATCGTCAGAACACGAAATATTCTCAAGTTATTTAAGCTCAATCCTCAAGCCTACATTACGAAGGAAATCAATCCAACACTCATCCGTGAAGGAAAGACGACTTCAATCGGTTGAAGAGGAAACATTTGAAGAATCAAGGGGTCTACATTCTACAAAGGATTGCGAAAGGTTCAAGGTCGAACCGGTCTCAAGTTTTTGGAGGGCTTCGTGATCAAATCCAAAAAGCTTGAGCAAGTGGTCAGTAGTAGCAAAACAACCGCCTGTGAAGAAGTTCGAGTCGTCGAGAAGCCTTGACTTTGTGTTCAAGACTTGCATCCGGACCGATAACCACTTTGTACATTAATCAATACTTAGTGGATTCCTCCGGGGAGTTGGAGAAGAGAGGAGTAGAAGAATTACCCCATCTTGAACCTCTATAAAATTTATTGTGTCATTTACATTTCAAAGACTTTAATTACGCAAATTATTTTGATATCTCACGATAAATTTCTGTCTATCGATAATTAACAAAGTGCTATAATCAAGTATTAAAACTAACTTAAACCAAAATTCAAGGGTGTTAAGTCTTCCGAAAACATATCACGGTCGAGTTAAGTTTTAGTCAAAACAATCGAGTTATTCTATCAACGGCTCGATCAGTCATTCGATGGCTAACTCGTTGATCAACTAACTTAGCCGTCCATCAAGGACTTAGTTGTGAAGTATTAACTCGAACGTCTTAAAAGGACTAAATCGAAAAGTTGGTAAGGTTTATTGAACCCCCCTTCTAAACCTTACACTCACACCCCTTGGGACCAACAAGTGGTATCGAGCGGTTGGTTCATTGAGCCTTCCGCAGTTCTTTGAACTAGACCTCCAATCTCTCAAAGATTGCTTTAGCACTTGATCTTTCAAAACTCTTTTATTCAAAGTTATTATCATGGAAGCAAATTTGACACGCATCCCTATGTTCACAATTGAGGAATTTGATGATTGGAAATTCGTATGCGTGCTCATCTATCAAAGATTACACGATGAAATGTGGATAGTAATAGAAAGATGGGCCACCGCAAATTTTAAAAGTGAACACGGTGCAAGGAGAGCGATCATTTGAAGGACAAGAGGATGTTGCTCCCTGCATCAGCCTATGGTTGAAAAACCAAGAGTGAATGGACAAATGATGATGAGAAAAAGACACAACTTGGACAACGTGGCCAAGGACATTCTTTACAAAACTCTGGACAAAGCCATGTTCAACAAAGTCAAATCATGCAAGACTGCAAAAGAAATCTGGGATAAGCTAACCCTGATTTGTGAAGGCTCTGAGCAAATCAAGGAAAATAAACTATCTGTTGCTGTACAAAAATTTGAAAACTTTAAGATGCTTGCAGGAGAAACCTTGGATCAACTGGATGCTCGGTTCACATAAATTACCAATGAGGTTATGCACTTGGAAAAGAATATACACGAAGAAATGTGTATGAAGATTCTAAGAAGTCTCGGTGAATGGGAAATGAACGTCATGTCCCCCGAGACACTCCATGGACCTATCAAAAACATCCAACCATGAGCTATTCTCGATCTCAAAGCCTACGAATTTGAAATGAGAAGAAAAGACCTAGAAGAGACAATTTGTGCCCAAAACAAATTTTGCTCTAATAGCTAAGGATGGTAAAAAGAGCCGAGGTCAAGGAAGTCATTGACCAAGAGGAGATTGCCCTAATGGTTAAAAGGTTTAACAAATTCTTCAACAAGAATTACAAAAGAGGCAAAGGTGAATCCTCAGAAGACACTCGGCTCCCTCGAAGTCAAGGGAAGATAGGCCACCCAAAAGAACAGAGCATCAAAAGGTTGAGTATCAAAGAGCCGACAATCAAGGATGGAAAGAATCGATCAAAAAGTTGAAAATCTATCCTGGAACTGCAGGCAACCCGGTCACTATGCCATTGATTGCCCATATCCTGTAGTCAACAAATACATGAATGAAGAGGAAAGAAAAGTCTTCAGAGAAAGAAGACAAGAGAAGAAAAAGGCAATGTTGGCTGCAGAGACTGCTGAGACAGCCAAGTCAAAAGACACAGCAGACTCGGAGAGTAGTGAAGCTGACTACTCAAGTGACTCTGAAGAAGAAGCCTTGATATGTCTAATGGCCAAAGAACAAGACCAACCTGACCAAGAAGATGAGGTACATTCTAACTCATCACACTCAGATTCTAGTGACAGTGATTGTGCCACACACACCTCATCACCCACTAATCTTTATGATTCATTAGGCAAAATGATGAAAGACTTTGAGCACATTAAATCCTCACACACACTGCTAAATGAGGAAAACAGCCTGCTTAAAAGCCAAAACTCACAGCTGACTAAGGAGCTGAGTACTCTGAGTCACATAGCTGATGAGAATAAAGAAATAAAGGCTGAAAATGCTAAGTTAATAGCAGAGATAGCTGTTATAGAAAAGAGGGAAAATGATCTCAAAAATGTGATTGCCTCATTCAGTAAGGCATCGAAATCTTTGGATGATCTTATTATGAGCCAAAGAGAATGTGGAGATAAGACAGGCTTAGGATTTAATTCCTTTATGCTAAGTCAAGCTCCCAAAGTGATTTTGGAAAAAGGATCTTCAAGCAATGAAGCATCTCAAAAATCCAAAACTCCAAATGGTGCACACACACTCATTCCAAAGCAGAATCACAACCAAACTGGCCTTGGTTATAAAGGAAAAGGAAAACAGCCGAGTTCCTCAGCAAACTCCAAACAGAAGGTACTCTGTATAGAAGAAACTGAGCTACCAAAAACCCCAAAAATTCTATAAAAGGAACACATATGATGGGAATGATAGAAATTATACAAGCCAAGCTGATTGGAATAATGTGAACTATCAGCAAAGACCTATGGAATACATACCTAGATGGCAAAGGCCTAGAACTCAACAAAGGCCATTCTAAAGGCAAAAGAGCTATCCTCAGCACACATATGCACCCAAACACTACACACAGAGGTATCACAACTACCCAAGGAAGGCAATTGCTAAAACACATGCACAGCATACAGACAAAAGAGACAGCTGTATGAACCTAGAACCCCCAAGCAATTTGCCAAAATTAATTATGATTATGGCAATCGATAGATGGCAACCTCTTAGAGTCAAATCATTTGGCTATAGGCTGGTTGGATCATCTTACAATACTAACCCCTCAGGACCAGACAAGTATGGGTACCTAAAACCTAATTTCCTTGATTGCGGGTTCAAGAAAACAACGGTGAGTGCCAAGGAACCTGGTACATGGATAGTGGTGCATTCCATACACATGACAGGAAACAAGAAAAATCTGTCAAAATTTAAGGAAGTTAGAGGTGCAAAAGTCATATTTGGAGGAAATGAAGCTCCAGGAGAAATAAGAGGCATTGGATCCATCAAGAAAAATGGATTAGAAATTACAGATGTTGCATATGTTGAAGGCCTCAATTTCAACTTACTAAGCATAAGTCAACTCTGTGACAAGGGCTATAATGTTGGATTCAATATGGGAGTATGCCAAATCAAGAACACTGAATCTAATGAAGTAGTGCTACAAGGATGCAGACAAAAGAACATGTATGTGGTGAATTGGTCAATGCTACACCAAGCACTTGTCTGCTAGCAAAGAGCACATCCGAATCAAGTTGGCTCGTGGGCACAAGAAGCCGAGTCACTGAATTTCAAAACTATTAACAAACTTGCAAGAAGTAATCTTGTAGAAGGACTTCGGACTCGATTATACAAGAAGGAGAGTGTATGTGATGCATGCCAGATGGGAAAACAAATCAAATCATCATTCAAAGAAAAGACATGTCCATCTTTAACAAGAATATTACACCGCTACATATGGATCTATTTGGTCTGTTGAACCGCCTAGCATATGTGGAAAGAAATACACCTTGGTGGTAGTAGATGACTACTCAAGATACACATGGACAATTTTCATGTGTGAGAAGATAGAAACCTGCAGAAACTACCACGGTGATGAAGAAGAATCGAGAATGAGAAGAGTCAAACCATTATCAAAATAAGATCGACAGGAACCGAGTTTGTCAATGGTATAATAACTCGATATTGTGTTGAGAATGGTGTTGGTCATGAATTATCTGCAGCAAGGACTCCACAAAGAATGAAGTTGCGAGAAAGAAGGAACATAACTCTCAAAGAAGCAAGCAAGGACCATGTTAGCAAGCAGGTGCGTAAAAGATTTTGGGATGAAGCAATAAACACAAAGATGCTATACTCAAAATAGATGCATGATAACAGACGGTGACAAAGACTCCTATGAGATTTGGACAGGAGAAAGCCAAATATTGCATATTTTAAAATATTTGGATGCAAATGCTTCATTCATAACAATGGCAAAGATAATTTAAAGGCTTTTGATGCTAAAGCTTATGAAGGTATCTTCCTAGGATACTCGGTGAAAGTAAAGCCTATAGAGTGCTCAACAAGAGGACAATGGTTACGAAGAGTCTATGCATGTGGTGTTTGATGAACCCAACGTAAATGGAGAAGACATTGAAGAGTCGGTGATAAGTGAATCAACCAACCATGCGAAGAGTCCCTATGTTGAAGTCAAGTTGGAATTATAAACCCGGATGAAGATGAGATAAATTTGAGTCTCAAAGACGGTGGGAAATATACAAACTAAGTGATGATGAGAGAGTGATCAAAATAACACAAACCTGCAAGACGATCAATCCACTAACTTACTCCAACTCGATGTAAGGTGGCCGAGAGATCATCCACCAGAACTAATCATTGGAGATGTAAGAGAAGGTGTGAAAACCAGATCCAGAACTCAACAAGAAGCTATGTTCACTTGTTTTATCTCACAAATAGAGCCAAAAGATGTGTCACAAGCATTGGATGACACACAATGGATTCAAGACATGTAAGAAGAGTGAATCGGTTTGAAAGGAACAAAGTGTGGGAATTGGTTCAAAGACCTACCCATCAAAATGTTATTGGATGTAAAGAGTGCATTCCTTAATGGGTTATTGGTAGCAAAAGGGTATTGCCAAGAATGTTTCTTGCCTATCTTTGCTCACAAGAACTTCATTGTATATCAAATGGATGTAAAGAGTGCATTCCTTAATGGGTTATTGGAGGAAGAAGTGTATGTTGAACAACCTCCAGGATTTGAGCAGAAGACTCTTGGAGATAAAGTATACAAACTCAAGAAAGCTTTATATGGATTGAAACAGGCACCAAAAGCATGGTATGATACATTATCACAATTCCCTGACCGAGAACGGATTCACAAAAGGCAAAGTGGATAGAACCTCTTTAATTCAAGATGGGAAGAGTAGTAACGCTTGTTCAAATATATGTGGATGACATCATCTTTGGATCCACAAACAAAGAGTCTGTGTGATAAATTCTCAAATCTCATGCAAAGCAAATTTGAAATGAGCATGATGGGAGAGTGGCATTCTTCCTTGGACTCCAAGTAACACGGTGAAGGATGGAACCTTCATAAGTCGACAAAATACACCAGAGATTTAATGAAAAATTTGGTATGGAAGATAAGTCTTTTGTGAAAATACCAATGAATACATCGTCAAAATGGATATGGATACTGATGGCAAGCCTCGTGGATCAAACAAGATAAAGAGCACTTATTGGATCATTGCTCTATCTCACAAAGAAGCGAGCCGACATCACCTTTGTAGAGGTGTATGTGCAAGATTTCAACTGCTCCAAAAGAAAGCCACATGACCGCAACCAAGAGAATCTTGAGATATTTGAAAGGAAGCCAAGAAGTTGGCTTATGGTATCCGAAGGAAGGTGGATTCAAGCTAATTGGTTACTCGGACTGACCGTGTGCTAGATGTATAGTTGACGGGAAAAGTACCACAGTACATGTCAAATGCTTGGAAACAAAGCTAATTTCCTGGTTTAGCAAGAAGCAAAATTCAATAGCCACCTCCATGGTGACGCGAGAATACATAGTCAAGGGCAAATTGTCAGCCCAAGTCTTATGGATGAGACAACAACCGAGAGACTATGAAGTTGAAGAAAAGGAAATTCCAATTATGTGTGATAACACAAGTGCAATTGCAATCACTCAAAATCCTGTGCTACACTCAAGAACAAAGCACATTGATGTCAGATATCATTTCATAAGAGATCATGTAGAAAGGAAGGACATCACCTTGGAATATATCTCAACTGATAAGCAGTTAGATGATATATTCACAAAACCATTATGTGAATCAAGATTTGAAGAACTCAAGCATGAATTAGGGTTAATTGAGCTGAGTTGACACTCAGAAGACTCAAAGAAAAGAGAAGGAACATGAAAAGATGAAAAAGAGCTGAACTCCCCGAATCACTAAGTGAATCACCAGTCGGAGAATCAATCGCATCGAGTTAGTCGACGGTGAGTGCCTATGTGCAAAAAGAGAAGAGTTAAATTAGCTAAGGAGTAAGTAAAACATTTATGAGCAAAGTGACAAAAACGCAGCCGTTTTTACTAAGCGGGAATGTTTTTAAGAATGACGTCAAGATAATTATGACGTGTCTGATCAAAAGTCGCATACCAAGCTTATGATTGGATATAAATCTTTGCCGCATTAAATGCGAGAAATTAAATATTAATCGGCGTGCAAAATCGAGCCGTTGATCTTGATCAAATTTCAAAAACCACCCACACGCCCTTTCATAACCCATACATATACCATTTCGCCCAATTTTCTCTCACTTTACCAAAACTGTTCATCTCTCTCAAGAGCAAAGAAAGCATTTTTACTCTCAAAACCCTACAAATCTTCAAAGCTTATTTTCAAAGTTTCATTCGGTAAATCTTCGAGAAATGGCATCTACGCATTACGATTTCGTAAAGTTGGGAAAGCAAATCCACACGGGATCTCTTTGTGGATTTGAAGGCATGATCAAACAAGGGTCGACGAAACCCTTGTGAAGAAAATAGAGAAGTTGGAGAAATCAGATCGAAACCCTTTTTGTCGATGGAGTTTCGGATGACCTACGTGGAGGAGGTCGCACGGTTCTATGTGAACGCTGAAGTTCACGATGAGGGCATCAAGTCCCTCGTTCACGGGAAAGATTTCACCATCGCCAAGGATCGGCGAACACGCTATTTGTTGCCTGCGGAAGGAGTGGGAGATTTATGAAGTCGATGTTAACCTCGGGCCGCATGGAAGGAAGTAGCCAAACCCGAGTGTCTTTGCAAGGTTGTCTACACGGTGATAAGAAGGCATTTGAAGGAGGATTATCACAAGTCTGTTAGACATTGTTGCCAAATGCATAGATATCAAGTTTGGAAGCTTTAATCACCGTCAAAACCAAGTTGATCGTGATGGCTGCGATCATGGAGGAGAAAAATGTGAACTGGTCTAAGTTTGTATACATCAGACTTTGCCAGAATATTGGGAATAAATCCTTCAAGGAGGATGGTTCGTTTGGAGGATCTTTGGGATATGGCCTGGTGATTGGCCGGATGATGGAAGTGAAGGGAGTCCCTCTTCGACATGGAAAGACGTTCCATGTAAATAAGAAAATGTTCCGATCGAACCTTTCCGGAGCACAGAAGAGAGCGTACACCAAGAGGGCTGATACGAGTGAGGGAGAATCACCTGGCCCTGAAGAAACAACTGTCTCCTCCTCTCCCCGAAGAAGAAGTTAAGGCCGCCCGCACGCAAAGAAAAGATCTTTGCCCCCGCAAAGAAAGAAAAAGAAAACAAAAGATGCACTGCCCGCCCTGCGGAATCGAGAAGGAACCTCAAATACCTTCTCCGGTTGTCAAGAAAAGGAGGATCGACAAGCCTAGAAAGCCGACTCTTGAGTAAAAAAGACAATAGCACGGCCCCCCCGCCCCAGACTCGAGAAACGCATCTCGAACCAGAAATTCCTCCAGTAAGGACCAAAAGGAGAAGAATCTTCAAGCGATCGAGCTTGAGAAAACAAATTTGAGTCCGCCACTCAACCGGGAACAGATCGCGGAGACAATCCGGAGAAGTAGAGTCTCCTGAAATTATTGGTGAAACAACCAAGTCTTCCGGCCGATCAACAGAGGCAATCAAGACACAACAGTAATCGAAACGGTGAGGCGCAAAAGGTAGCCGACAAAGTCAACTCACTGTCGACAGGTCATATCCGCTGCGGCGACGCCTATTGAGATGTTGCAAAGAAAGTCCGCTACCTTCAATCCCCGAGAACGAAGGGCAAAGCAAGGAGATAATGATGAAGATGATGATGAGCGTGATCATCCTATCCCCACCATATCCGACATCCAAAATCGTCTGCGAGAATGGAGGAAGTGGAAGCCGAGTCGATCCAGGGAACAGTTCCAAAGACCGAGTTTATAGAAGAAGAAGAAGAACTGTTAAATTTCCTCGGTTTGACCACAAAGTGGTTCAAGCTTAATGGATGAAGAAAAGCGCAAAGATATCCTACGATCTTCAAAGACAAGGAGAAGAGAGACTAGCGAGAGGAAGTCAAGCTCGTGAGAAAGCCAATATCTCGCCCTCTAATCGGAACCATCGATCATACTCATCCACACCTTGATATCTTTGTCAGAGAGCGATTGGGATGTGGATCCTCGCCATGCATCAAGAATTGGAGATGCAGCAAGCCATGCGGGAATCCAGGACCCTACATGAGCAACAATTGATGGAAGGACCAGGGGAATCTTCCAAATCACAGCTGGAGATTGATCCTATGGGAGTGGTGCAGCGAATTGCAACCGTTGTTGCTGCCACCACTTCCCCAGCTCACTCAGAAGAAGGTGTTAAGGGAACTGGCGATGAAACTGGGAATGTGGGGACCCCAGTCGAGCCAACCCCTGATGAAGGTGTCTTACCACCTGCCCCAATGGCTGAACACTCAAAGGGAACAACCGGGAGTCTGGAGACGAGTGACCCCATTCCTAGTCACTCAGCTGGTGTGCCGGCTGAGGGGGAAACTCCCGCACCGCTGCGGAAGGACGGAGGATCTTTGCGGTGACTCCACAACGAATCTTGGAGGCAAAATGGAGAAGGAAAAACAAATGGATACACATCAAGTTGTCACTGAAGAGGCTCAGACAGTTGAGACTGTCTCAACTGAAGTGCCAACTGCTTTGAAGGCCAATGACGCTGCTGATGCAGTCGAGGCAAAGGATGGCCTGCACTGGGAGTGAACACTCTGGGCGATGAAAGTGCAATCCATGGAGTTGAGACTCCAGTGGATGCCACCTCTGAAGACCCTAAGGCAGTTGAGTCTGTCGAAAAGATTGTCCAAGGCCTCACTACAGTTGAGATTGCAGGAGGTATTGAAGGCCAACGGGAGGCTGAGACTTCCCGGGGTAAAGAGACAGAAGCATAGAACTTCCCTTCTACTATCATTGATCCATCTGAAAAGGAGATAAGTGCTCTTCACAATTCCCAAGACAATCCCGATGTAACATTTCTGGGATCGAAGGTGAAGACGGCCGAGTCATCCCCCATTGCCGATCCAAAAGACTGGTGAGGATGTTCTCCAAGTATGAGTAAGTTCGATCTTAAGGCTACTCGCCAAACTTTTACTTTTGATGATGAGCCACCCATGCAAATCTCATCATCGTCCGATGACGCTAATGATACGGCCGAGACCAGTCAACTCATATGGACAAACCAGTTGAGACCGATTTAACGAAGGTTGAGAGCAGTGAGGCTCGGCCAGTGGGTCAATTCCACAACAGACCACAATCTGAAACAGTCAATTGCGCAGCTCCCAAGTGCAGCAGGCTCGACGCCACCGGGAACATCATGAGCACAAGTTATTCTCTGGATGATCCATGATGATCCGTTTGAAGAATCGTTTCCCTTTTCTCTGAAGCTACCTGACCTTCCTGAAGAATCAGCTAGAGATCAAGAACGTTTCCATAAACCTGATCCCATTATTCCAACAGACACCATCGTCCCAGCAGACTTTGACTTTTGTGCTGGCCGCCACCGAGTGAAGTGACAAAGCGGTGAGGTTCGAGAAGTTTTCAAGGCCATATTTGCAGAGATAGAGAAGATGGAGAGGCACCAGGCCTCATTGGACATGAGACTGGATAACCGATACGTTAATCTTACCCCGTCTGCGAGAATAATTGTCGATCGGGAATGGTGGCAATAATAGCATTAATGCACGTAGAACAAGTTCGATACTTCAGAACATTGTTCAATAAATTGCTAGTCTGGCGGGCTGAGAATGCTGATATGAAGAGAAGAATGCAAGAAAACATCGATCGAATGCATGAATCTCACAACACAAAGATGCAGCTGCTGCGTGAATTTCATAAGAAAGAGCTTCTGCGCGTAGAAGAGAACATGGAGAAGAAATTCAGCCTCCTCATGGCTGAAATGAAGCTGGTGGCAGCTGAATCCAACGCCACCCGCTCCGAATTCCGTGCAGCATACTCCGCAGCAGATTCGAAGCATAACTCAGCTATCAGCCGCTTAGACTTCATGATTGCTAGCTTGTTTCCAGGGGTTTCTCTCTCTTTTGATGATGCCAAAAAGGGGGAAGAGGAATACCTAAAGGCGTTGAAAGGTTCTGAAGCTAAGAAGAAGGACGCAGTTGTGAAGGAGAAGACAACTGAAGAACTAAGAAGAGAGAAGAAGGGAAAATCTGTTGAGGGGGAAGGTTCGAAAGATATGACCCTGATGATTGCTAAAACCCCCCAACAAGGACTTGTCACAACTGATATCATCAGCAAACTCCCAGTGACTCTGCCGCTCCAACACTCTGCAGTACCCATGGCTGAAAAGCGAAAAATAGTAGAAGCAGGGATGAAGGAGGTGGAAGGAAAGATGGATGCCCGAGTGATGGATATACTAAAACAATATGGAGGCATTCCGGCAGGAAGAGACACTGATGCCATTTTAGACGTCAAAACCGAGCCAAGATCTATTGATGAATTCAAGACGCTCGCATCCGAGGGTTACTTCGCAAATATGTCCATGGCCCAAGCCTGGGATTTGTATTGGGAAAAAGGCCTCGAGCTATGTGAAGAAGCTGACAGGCAGCAGACTAC
Source organism: Rehmannia glutinosa (assembly GCA_016081115.2). Classification (NCBI taxonomy): domain Eukaryota; kingdom Viridiplantae; phylum Streptophyta; class Magnoliopsida; order Lamiales; family Orobanchaceae; genus Rehmannia; species Rehmannia glutinosa. The sequence goes on along the minus strand of CM071928.1, from coordinate 61,944,078 downwards.
TGGCAGTCACTCTGCTGGTCACTCTACTGGTCACTCAGCTGGGAAAAAGAAGGCCCTAGTACAATACACGCCCAGAGGCAGAGGAAGAAGCAGTGGAGGAGGAAGAGGTTTCAGACCTAGACCTATGCCCAAAAACATTGAATATATAGATCCAGGTAAGAAATGAGGGATCTATTGGGCTGGGTTCGACGAAGTAGCCAACCTGCAAGTGGCCAAGAACAATGCTGAGTATGTGAAGAGAATCAAAGAAGAAAATAGAAGACAAACTCACTATGGGAAGAAAGACAAGAAAGAAAAAGAAGAGATGAAGTCGCCGAGAAAAGCATATGAGAAAAAGAAAGGTGAAGAAGAGAAGAAGAGAAAAAGATCGAGAAGAAGAAATGATGATGAAGAAAGAAGGAGCGGCGAAGGAGATGAAGTGTTGTCTTTGCTTCCACCCTTCATGTATTTTACTATGTAAATGCATTTGTATGTAAGTCTTCTATACATTGAATAATTGTATAATTTTTATACTTGCGTAGATATAGAATATCATGATTACCGTAAGCTCTAATTAAGCTCGATACACTCGCAAAACAAGCGTGTAAAGAACTAGAATGTTATGATCAATAAAAGATTGATTCTATGCATACATTCTGTGATTCTACATTGTCTGTACGTATCTTTGCTATTTAATTGCTGAATGCATGTTTTAAGTTTTGGCATCATCAAAAAGGGGGAAATTGATGGGAAATTAATTTTTAGATTTTGATGAATGCCATGTAAAACTTAGAATAGAAAGTTGGCACCCCATTTTCTTTGTAATTTGCATTGTAATAGATAGGTGGTCGGGTCGTTGAGTTAAGTCTATGCCTGAACATGCAAGAAGTCAACTGGAGGCTAGAAGGAAGACTCCGCTGTGAGGCAGCTGAGTGTACCAAGGAAGAAAAGACAGGAACTCGACTGAAGGTGCAACTGACTAAAGTGTCAGTCAAGTCAATTCAAGATAGCCAAGTCTCAAGTTGATGTGACAGATGAGTCATCCAATGATTGGAAGCTGACTCGAAGTCATCTGGGGAAATCAAGGAAATGCAGTCAAGTCGAAACAACTGAAAGAGATCCGTTGCACATAAGTCAAGAAAATTACTTAAACAAGTAATACTCCCATACTGCCTTTCTTAAAGTGCTCAGCCCCAGAAGCGTGCAAAAGGAATAAACCAATGAGAAGCACCGCACTGTATCGTAACTACGAAAAGTCGAATACTCATTCAATACGAGGAAATGTCAATTCCAAGGATCGCAACAAGACAAGCTAACGACCACAAGTGTCTTTTGAAAATTAACCTATCTCTTCAACGGGCAAATTTTCAAAAGAACACTATAAAAGGCCGAGGAATCACCTTGAGAAAAGGTTACCTTGATTAATCGAGAAAACCATTATAAGCAAGAAAGCAATATCTCAGAACCGAAATATTCTCAAGTTATTTAAGCTCAATCCTCAAGCCTACATTACGAAGGAAATCAATCCAACACTCATCTCTGTGAAGGAAAGACGACTTCAATCAGTTGAAGAGGAAACATTTGAAGAATCAAGGGGTCTACATTCCACAAAGGATTGAAGAAAGGTTCAAGGTCGAGCAGTCTCAAGTTTTGGAGGGCTTCGTGATCAAATCCAAAAAGCTTGAGCAAGTGGGCTGTAGTAGCAAAGCAGCTGCCCTGCGGAAGAAGAAGTTGAGTCGACGAGAAGCCAGTTGTGTGACCAAGGCATCTCTCCAGATCAATCCCAAAGGATCAAGTCATTTGTGTGTTCAAGACTTGCATCGGACCGATAACCACTTTGTACATTGATCAATACTTAGTGGATTCCTCTAGGAGTTGGAGAAGAGGAGTAGAAGAATTACCCCATCTTCGAACCTCTATAAAATTTATTGTGTCATTTACATTTCAAAGACTTTAATTATCGCATATTATTTTGATATCTCGCTAATAAATTTGATGTCTATCTCGATAATTAACAAAGTGCTATAATCAAGTATTAAAACTAACTTAAACCAAAATTCAAGGGTGTTAAGTCTTCCGCTGAAAACATATCACAGTCGAGTTAAGTTTTAGTCAAAACAGTTGAGTTATTCTATCAACAGCTCAGTTGAGTCTGTTGAGTGGCTAACTCTGCTGATCAACTAACTTAGCTGTCCATCAAGGACTTAGCTGTGAAGTATTAACTCTGAACGTCTTAAAAGGACTAAATCGAAAAGTTGGTAAGGTTTATTGAACCCCCCTTCTAAACCTTACACTCACACCCCTTGGGACCAACAATATTTTGTCGGGAGAAACAATTATGGGGACCTTTGTGATGAGGCCCTTTTTTCTGGGGTCTTAGTCGAAGGAGGAAAATTTACTAGGACCCTCTTCCATTTGGGGTCTTAGCTAAATGGGGTCTTCCCACCCGGGTTCTTAGCCGGGTTAGGTCTTCCCCTCTAGGGTCTTAGCCGAAGGAAGTTAATTACTAGGACCCCTATGAAGAGGCTCCTCCCATCCGGGGTCTTAGTTGGAAGAGGTCTTCCAATCGAGGTCTTAGCCGAGTGAGGTCTTTCCCTCGGGGGTCTTAGACAGATGAGGTTAATTACTAGGACCCTCATGAGGAGGCCTCTCCCATCTGGGGTCTTAGCGGGAAAAGGTCTTCCTACCCAGGTTTTTAGTCAGGTGAGGTCTTTCCCTGCGGGGTCTTAGTCGGAGGGTTATTTATAAGGAGGCCCCTCCTATCCTGGGCCTTAGTCGGACATATGGGGTTTGCTGAGGAGAGCGCCCAAACGGTCATTGACCACAACCATAATAAGCAACTAACTACATTCACAAAATCAGAGTAGAAATGTGAAAGTACTTTTATTCATTATTCGAGAAGGACAAAGTTTTACGCCCTGTGGGTAGAAATAATATTGAAATATAAATAAACATGTTTAACGCCCGAGGCGGAAATAAACTGAAAGTAGAAAAAATTAAAAATACTAAAGGAACTATGGAACGAGGGAGAATTGGCGTCTAGGGCTATGCGGTGCTCTCGTTATTCAGTTTTGGGAGCTTGCTCATTTTCAAGGTGACCATATAACCCTCTCGAGATGTTTTAATATCTCCAATGGTTTCACCTATTCCAGAGTCTGTGGGGAACTTTAGATCTAGGTGAACTGTGGAGGGATGGCCCGAAATTGGTCTAGGTTGGGCCTTTCTAATATCAGATTGTACGGAGAGGGAACGTCTACAATGAGGAAAAAGACCATCTTCATAACTTGGTGCGATGCGTCCACACCTAAAGTGAGTGGTAGTGCTAGGAAATTTATTGAGTAGATTTTGATGATACCATGTAAAACTTAAACTAGGAAGTTGACACCCCATTTTCCTTGTAATTTGTATTGTAATAGATAGGGCTGGAAAAGCTGAGTCAAGTCAGCTATGCCAAGGATTACAAGACTATGTGAAGACTCTGATGTGTGTCAGCTGAGTGTGTCCATGAAGGAAGTCAAGGACTCGACTGAAGAAGAGTCAGCAGGGGAAAATCTGTAAGAAGAGTCAGTCAAGTCAACTCAAGAAGCCAAGTCTACAAGTTGAAGTGACAAAGTGACGATTGAGTCAATCCAATGATTGAAGGCACTCAAGTCACCTGGGGGTAAAAGCGTTAGCCTAGTCAAGACAACCGACTTAGATCCGTTGATTAAAGTCAAGAATATTACTAAATATAGTAATATGACAAAGTTGTCGTCTAAAAGTGTGAGTGCTTTAATTGTGCTAAAGGAATGAACCAATGGGAAAAATCGCACTATAAAAGGCCAACATCAAGGATGAGGAAGGCCAACATCAACATCAAGACAAGCGAACGAACACTAAGTGACATTTGAAATTAGCCTATCTTTTCAACAAGCAAAATTTCGAATGTGCACTATAAAAGGCTGAGGAAGTCATTGAGAAGAGGTTACCTGATAGCCTTATTTTTATTTAGACGATCATAATTGGATGATTGTTTTGAGATTAAGATAAGATAGACTACCAAAATACAGATAGACTACCAAAATACAAGGCAATAATAATAATAATAATAATAATAATAATAATAATAATAATAATAATAATAATAATAATAATAATGAAAGTATCAAGAGAGTAAAATGGATTCCCGAGTTATGGTTTCGATTAATATCTCTCTTGTTGTCCGATTTAATTAAAGCCAAAGTTATTATTAATATTCCTATAAGACGATCACAATGGTATTTTATCCCCCCTCTCGAGATGTATATAAAGTGTAGATTGAAATATCTATGCTAGCATCTCTACTCAACATAAAATATACAACTCCCTAAAGCACAAAAGATCAAATGTCCTCACAAATATTCACAAACCTCTCGATTATGCAAACATCTATGTCAAGTACTCAAGATCTAATATTGAAACTCTTCTCTCGAATTATGAATCAATATATCAAACATGCTAAATCATTGGCCAAATGATAAACCAAGAATAAGCATAAAGTACTCAAATAGGCTTCAAGACAATAACTTCAACTAAGATTAAAATATCCAACAAGAGTTCATTAATCTACTTCCAAAACCCAAAAATCACAAGAAGATTAGCTACACATGATGTTCAAACAACTCATAGACAAATTGTTCAATGTCATACTAAGCTCAAATGAAAGATTAAAATACAAAAGAAGCAAGAAAAACTTAGGATAGTCGATAATCTCTCGATATATCTTCGATCCTCAAGCTCCGATGCGACCCATTTCTTTTCTTGATTCTTCCTTCCTTGAAGATGATGTTTCTTGTGTTTTTAGGTATATTCCAGACCTCTCTCCCCTTTTGTGCGCCCCTAAGATGTGTTTTTATAGTATTTGGGCCAAAACTAGGTCAATGTGCTATCAAAATTGGACATTTCGACACAGACGCACGGGTTGTGCGCCCCACGCACGACCAGGTCGTGCGTGGTGCTGTAGGCAGGCTCAAAGTCTTCAGGCACGCACGAGTCGTGCATCACCCAAACGTCCGAATTTGCTTATGGGGTCTTCATAGGAGTTGTAACCCTCTCTCTTAGCTTTCGGTAGCCACTTGAATCAGCTCAATATAAATTTCGTAGAGAGAGTTATGGCCAAACTACTAAACCCTCGCTAGTGTCTTTGCCGGGAAATTCCAGACGCAGCGTTTGGATGTTCCCCGAGATAAATCCCCTCGTTGTTTGATCATCCATGTTTCTTTTGACACACGACTAATTACTATGACTTTAAACTCAATATAATTGGCTTCCAATTGGTGTAATCTCCCGATTCTTGATGAATCTAGGTAGCAATGCTCGTATTTGTCACAAAATCACTCCAAATATCGTTAAATTCCTACAAAACGAGCAAAGCGTAATACATTTTCTACAAAGAGCGAATATATACCATTTTATATGAGTTATTGCATGTTTATAAACAATTATAGCCATAAATATGCCCTAAAATACATACAAAACTCACACTGATCAAGAATACGACAGCTCGAGTGGAAAAACTCTTGAAATAGCATGGTGGTCTCCCAGCTGGACTAGAAAATATCATGATAGATCCCCCCAAAGAAGTAATGCCGGATGCAGGATCTGAGCCCAGATCCATGGAAGAATTTCAAACCTTGGAAGCTGAAGGCTACTTCGAAGGAATGACCTTGACTCAAGCTTGGGAGTTATACTGGGAAAAAGGCCTGGCGGTGTGTATCAAGGTCGAGAAGCAAGCAAGAGTGTCAATCAAACTCGGTGGAAAATCCAAGGCTCTAGACAAGATACTCCTAGAGGAAGAGGAGCAGAGTCAAGAAAGGGAAAAAAAGTTTCACTAAAAGAAGTTCTCAATCTCGGCCAAGGCTGAAAGATTTCACTTTTGTGGATCCTGAAAAAAGGGGGAATCGCATACTAGGCTGGCCATGACCATCTTGCAAACTTAGAAGTTGCTCAAAAAATTGAAGAAGCAAAGAAGAGGATGGCAGAAGAAAGTGCCAGAGCAAATCGCGAATGGGAAAAAAAGCAACGAAGGGATGACCCTGTTGCAAAGCAAGCATTTGAGAAGAAGAAAAAGGAAGAGGAAGAAAAGAAAATGAAGAAAGCTGAAGAAAAAGAGGAAAGAAAGAGGAAAAGAGTGATTGCAGATGAAGAAGAGCCGATGAAGAAAGAGGAAGGAAACAACAAAGGCGTTGAAGTGTTTCTTTGTGAACCCCTTCGTGTATTTTTGTTGTAAATACATCTATGTAAGTCTTCTGTAATAAGCTTAGTGAATTCCCTGTAATTTTCACTCTATATGTATCTTAGCTTAGATATACTATATTTTGACATGAATACATTTAGATTGCTCGACATCTTGAATGTAAATTGATGTGTAAAGGACAAGAATGTTATGATTAATAAAATGATTCATTCAAGCATACATTCTGTCATTTGATCGTATGTATGTATCTTTGTTGTTTACTTACTTTAAATGTTTTAAGTTTAGGCATCATCAAAAAGGGGGAAATTGTTAGGAAATTTATTGAGTAAATTTTGATGATACCATGTAAAACTTAAACTAGGAAGTTGGCACCCCATTTTCCTTGTAATTTGTATTATAATAGATAAATGGGAAAAGCTTCGAGTCAAATCAGCTATGCCAAGGATTACAAGAAGTTAACTGCAGACTATGTGAAGACTCTGCTGTGTGTCAGCTGAGTGTGGCCACGAAGGAAGTCAAGGACTCGACTGAAGAAGAGTCAGCTGGGGAACAACTATAAGAAGAGTCATCAACTCAACTCAAGAAGCCAAGTCTACAAGTTGAAGTGACAAAGTGACGATTGAGTCAATCTAATGATTGAAGCAGACTCAAGTCACCTCCGAGGTAAAGCGCAGTTAGATCTAGTCAAGACAACCGACTTAGATCCATTGATTAAAGTCAAGAATATTACTCAATATAGTAATATGTTAAAGCTGTCAGGTCTAAAGTGTGAGTCCCAGAATTGTGCAAAAGGAATGAACCAATGTGAAACACTGTACCTTGTGTCAGGCACCTGCAATGCTGCAAATGCAATTAAGATGAGGAAGGGTCAATATCAAGGACTGCAGACCAAGACAAGCCAACGAACACTAAGTGACATTTGAAATTAGCTTATCTCTTCAACATGAAAAATTTCGAATGTGCACTATAAAAGGCTGAGTAAGTCATTGAGAAGAGGTTACCCAAATCACGAACAAGCAAGCAATATTCAAGCATTTAACCTGCATTATTCTCAAAGACATTCAAGCAATTTCTCAAGCCTCAAACTCAAAGAAACTTGATCCAACACAAGATGAGAAGGAGAGATAAATTCAATCTGTTGAAGAGGAAACATTTGAACAAGCAAAGGGGTCTACTTTCCAAGCTAGGATTGTAGAAAGGTTCCAGGTCGAACCATTATCAAGCTTGTTGGAGGGCTTCGTGATCAAATCCAAGAACTTGAGAAGTGAGCTGAAGTAGCAAGACAACTGCCCTGTGAAGAAGCTGAGTCGCAAGAGAAGCCAGCTGTGTGATCAAGGTTGTCCCCAGACTGTTCACCGCTTTGTAAACTGATCCGTTACATAGTATATTCCTCCAGGAGTTGGAGAAGAGAGGATTAGAATAATTACCCCATCTTCGAACCTCTATGAATTATTTGTGTCATTTACTTTCAGCAAATTTACTCTTCTGCATATTCAATTTATATCTGCTGATTATATTTGCTATCCAACTGATAATTAACCAAGTGCTAAAATCAAGAGTTTAAAAATAAGCTAAAATCTAATCAAAAGGTGTTAAGTCTTCCGCTGTTAAACAAATCAATCAGCCAAGTTAAGTATTTGGCTTTAGCAGCCGAGTTATACTATCAACAGCTCTATCGAGTCTGTTGAGTGGGTAACTTAGCTGAAGAGCCAACTTAGTTGTCCATCAAGGACACAACTGTTTGTGTCAACTCTGTTGAATTATTTTAAAAGGACTAAATCGAAAATTTGGTAAGGTTTATTCAACCGCCCCTTCTAAATCTTACTTCACACCCCTTGGGACCTACAAGTGGTATCAGAGCGGTTGGTTCATTGAGCCTTCCACACTGGTTACTGAACTAGATCTCTATCTTTTCAAAAAGTTTTTAAACACTTGTGTTTCAAAGTCTTTCACTTTTTAAGCAAATTTATTATCATGGAAGAAAATCTAACACGTATTCCTATATTTACTGTTGAAGAATTTGATGATTGGAAAATTCGTATGCATGCTCATCTATCTGCATTACATGATGAAATATGGTTTGTGATAGAGGATGGGACACTGCAAATACTCAAAGTGAACATGACTGTAAGAAGAGCAGCTGCAGCTGAAGGAGAAGAAGATGTTGCTGAGGCTAGACCAGCCATGGTTGAAAAACCAAGAAGTGAATGGACAAATGAAGATTGGAAGAGATACAACTTGGACAATGTGGCCAATGACATACTCTATAAGACATTGAACAAAGCAATTTTCAATAAAGTCAAATATTGCAAATCTGCAAAAGAAATCTGGAATAAGCTGACTTTAATTTGTGAAGGATCAAAACAAATTAAAGAAAATAAACTGTCTGTTGCTGTTCAAAAATTTGAAAATTTCAAAATGCTTACAGGTGAAACCTTAGATCAGTTGGATGCCAGATTGACTAAGATCACAAATGAGCTTTCAGCTTTTGGGAAAGAATATACACAGAAGGAAATGTGTATGAAGATCTTAAGAAGCCTTCCAGTTGAATGGGAAATGAAGGTTATGGCCCTGAGATATTCAATGGACCTCTCAAGAACATCTAACCATGAGCTATTCTCAGACCTCAAAGCCTATTAGTTTGAACTGAGTAGAAAAGAGCAAGAGGAGACAGTTGTGCCTAAGACAACTGCACTAATGGCCACTGAAGGGAAAAGAACTGAGCCAAAGGAAGTCATAGACCAAGAGGAGATTGCTTGATGGTCAAAAGATTCAACAAGTTCTTTAATAAAAACTATAAGAGAAACAAGGGTGAAATCTCCAGAAGACATTCAGCACCTTCCAAGTCAAGGGAAGATAGGCCTCCCAAGAGAGCTGAGCATCAAAGGGTTGAATATCAGAGAGCTGATAATCCAAGAGCAGACAGAGCTGATCAAAGAGCTAAAAACCTGTGTTGGAACTGCAGATAATTGGGACACTTTGCTGTTGAATGTTCCTATCCACCAATCAACAAGTATAGGAATGAAGAAGAAAGAATAGTCTTTAGGGAAAGAAGACAGAAAAAAAAAGAAAGCCATGTTAGCTTTGAGAGAGCCGAGAACAAACGAGAGTGAAGTGAGTCCCTAAGTCCTAAGAAAGCAGACATCATTTTTATGGATAGTAGTGAAGCGACTACTCAAGTGACTCATTCGAGGAAGAGGCTATCACCCATTGATCTTTATGGATAAGGAACAAGATCAACGAGATCAAGAAGAGCTGAGTAAAACAGCTAGCTTAAAGGCCAAAATTCACAGCTGACTAAAGAGTTGAGTACTCTGAGTCATATAGCTGATGAAAACACTAAGTTGAAGGCTGAAAATGCAAAGATCACAGCAGAGTTAGCTGTCATAGAAAAGAGGGAGAAAGATCTTAATAATGTGATTACCTCATTTACAAAGGCATCTAAATCGTTGGTTGATCTTATTATGAGTCAAAAAGAATGTGGAGATAAGACAGGCATATGATTTAATTCCATTGTGCATAGTCAAACTCCAAGAGTGAATATTGAAAAAGGATCTTTAAATAATGAAGTAATCCAAAAACCCAAAACACCAAATGATGCACCCACATTCACTCTAAAGCACAATCACAAACAAACTGGCCTTGGATACAAAGGAAAAGGAAAACAACCAGTTGAGTATGCTGAGAGGACAATTGAGAAGAAATTCAGTCGAGTTCCTCAGCAAACTCCAAACAGAAAATACTCTGTGAAAAGTAAACAGAGCTACTAGAAACCCCAGAAATTTCATCAGAGAAATACATATGATGGGAATGGTAGAAACTATCCAAACTATGCTGATTGGAATAATGTGAAAAATCAGCAAAAACCTATGGAATATATGCCAAAATGGCAAAGACCTAAACCTCAGCAAAGGTCATTCCAAAGGCAAAAGAGCTATTATCAGCACACATATGCACCCAAGCACTACACTCAAAAATATCACAACTACCCCAACAAAGCAATTGCTAAAACACAAACACAGACATATAGACAAAAGAGACAGTAGTATGAACCTAAAACCCCCAAGCAATTTGCTAATGTGCATTATGATTATGGCACTGATAGATGGCAACATCTTAGAGTCAAATCATTTGGCTATAAGTTGGTTGTAGCATCTTATAGCACTAACCCCTCAGGACCCATACAAGTATGGGTACCTAAAAACTAATTTCCTTGATTGTAGGTTCAGTGAACAACTGAGTGCCAAGGAACCTGGTACATGGATAGTGGCTGTTCCTGACACATGACATGAAATAAGAAAAACCTGTCAAGATTCAAGGAGATTAGAGGTGCAAAAGTCATATTTGGAGGAAATGAAGCTCCAGGGGAGATCAAAGGCACATGATCAAGAAAAATGGATTGGAAATCACAAATGTTGCTTATGTTGAAGGCCTCAACTTCAACCTGTTAACCATCAGCCAACTCTGTGATAAAGGCTACAATGTTGGATTCAACATGGGAGTATGCTAGATCAAAGATGCTGAATCGAATAAAATAGTGCTGCAAGGATCAAGACAGAAGAATATGTATGTTGTAGATTGGTATACTGCTACACCAAGCACTTGTCTGCTAGCAAAGAGCACAGCCGAATCAAGTTGGCTGTGGCACAAGAAGCTGAGTCATCTAAATTTCAAGACAATCAACAAGCTTCCAAGGAGTCACCTTGCAGAAGGATTGCCTGACCCAGTATACAAGAAAAAAAGTGTATGTGATGCATGTCCGATGGGAAATCAAATCAAACCTTCATTCAAGGATAATCCAAGTCCTTCTTCAATAAGGATATTACATCTGTTGCATATGGATTTATTTGGTCCAGTTGAACCAACCAGCATAAATGGAAAGAAATACACCTTAGTGGTGGTGGATGATTATTCAAGATATACATGGACAATCTTCATGTGTAAAAAGAAGGAAACTTTGCAGAAGTTACCTCAGCTGATGAAAAGAGTTCAAAATGAAAAGAGCCAAACCATTATAAAAATAAGATCTGACAGAGGAACCGAGTTTGTCAATGGGATAATAACTCAGTATTGTGTTGAAAATGGAATTGCTTCTGAGTTGTCAATTGCAAGAACTCCACAAAGAATGAGAATGGAGTAGGTGAAAGAAGGAATAGAACTCTCAAAGAAGTCGCAAGGACCATGTTAGCTCAAGCTGGATTGCCTAAGAGATTTTGGGCTGAAGCCATTAACACAACATGCTATACTCAAAATAGATGCATGATCAACAGGCAATTGACCAAGACTCCCTATGAGATTTGGACAGGGAGAAAGCCAAATGTTGGATATTTCAGGATATTTGGATGTAAATGCTTCATCCATAACAATGCCAAAGATAATTTGAAGGCTTTTGATGCTAAAGATGATGAAGGTATCTTTTCGGGATACTCAGCTGAGAGTAAGGCCTATAGAGTGCTAAACAAGAGGACCATGGTTACAAAAGAGTCTATCCATGTGGTTTTTGATGAACCTAATGTGAGTGGAGAAGACATTGAAGAGTTAGCTGATAAGCTGAATCAACCAACTATGCAGAAGAGTCCTTATGTTGAAGCTGAAGTAATAGCACTGAATCCTGATGAATATGGGATAGTTGAATCTCAAAGACAACTGGAAAGTCTACAGCTGAATGAAAATGAAAGAGCTGTTCAAGATAACTTAGCTGCAAGACGGCTGAATCCAGCAGACTTACTCCAACCTGATGTGAGATGGCTGAAAGATCATCCACCAGAGTTAGTTATTGGAGATGTTAGAGATGGCATAAGAACCAGATCCAGAGCACAAACATGAAGTTATGTTCACTTGTTTTATTTCCCAAATAGAGCCTAAAGATGTGTCTCGGGCATTGGATGACACACATTGGATTCAAGCCATGCAACAAGAGCTGAATCAGTTCAAAAGGAACAAAGTATGGGAATTAGTGCAAAGGCCAACCCATCAAAATGTTATTGGCACAAAATGGGTTTTAAGAAACAAGATGAATGAGGAAGGATCTATTGTAAGAAACAAAGCAAGATTGGTAGCCAAAGGGTATTGCCAAGAACAGGGTATAGGTTTTGATGAAATCTTTGCTCCTATTGTAAGATTGGAAGCAATAAGAATGTTTCTTGCTTATGCTGCACATAAGCACTTAACTGTGTATCAAATGGATGTGAAGAGTGCATTTCTAAATGGACTGTTAGAGGAAGAAGTCTATGTTGAACTACCTCCAGGTTTTGAGAATAAAACTATTGGAGATAAGGTCTACAAGCTTAAGAAAGCATTATATGGATTGAAACAATCGCCAAGAGTCTGGTATGACACATTGTCTCAATTCCTAACTGACAATGGATTCACAAAGGCAAAGTTGATAGAACACTTTTCACAATTCAAGATGGAGAGAGTATACTGCTTGTTCAAATATATGTGGATGATATCTTTTTTGGTTCCACAAATAAAGAGATGTGTGACAAGTTCTGAAACTTAATGCAAGGTAAATTTGAGATGAGCATGATGGGAGAGCTGACTTTCTTCCTAGGAATTCAAGTCAAGCAAATGAAGGATGGAACCTTCATAAGCCAAACAAAATATACCAAAGATTTAATGAAGAAATTTGATATGGAAGAGAAGTCTTATGTGAAAATTCCAATGAGTACTTCAAACAAGATGGACATGGATGCAGATGGCAAAGCTGTTGATCAAACCAGATATAGAGCACTCATTGGATCTCTGCTCTATCTAAATGTTAAAGGGGCGGACATCACATTTGCAAAGAGGTGTATGTGCAAGATTTCAATCGCACCAAAGGAGAGCCACATGATGCAAAGCTAAGAGAATCCTAAGATATTTGAAGTGATGCCGGGAAGTTGGCTTATGGTATTCAAATGAAGGTGGATTCAAGCTATTGGTTACTCAGACTCAGACTATGCTGGATGTAGAGTTGACAAAAAGAGTAACTCAGGTACAATGTCAAATGCTCGGAAATAGAATGGTTTCTTGGTTGAAGAAAAAAATTCAATAGCCATATCCACAAATTGAAGCAGAGTACATAGCTGCGGGCAACTATTGTGCCCAAGTCTTATGGATGAGACAACATCTGAGAGATTATGATATTGAAGAAAGAGAGATTCCAATTATGTGTAATAACACTAGTGCTATTGCAATCACTTAGAATCCTGCGTTGCATTCAAGAACAAAGCACATTGATGTCAGATATCATTTTATAAGAGATCATGTTGAAAAGAAAGACATCACCTTGGAATACATCTCAACTGATAAATAGTTAGCTGATATATTCACAAAGCCTCTATGTGAATCAAGGTTTGAAGAGCTCAATAATGAGTTAGGGTTAATTGAGCTGGGTTAGCATACTCAGAAGACTCAATCAGTAGAGATAGAAGATGAGAGATTTGAAAAAGATAAAGTTTCACATTTTAGCAAAGTGAAACAGCCCAGTCGGGAAGTCAGTTGTATCTAATTAGCAGATAACTGAGTTACATCATAAGAGAGAAGCTGAGTTAAGTCACAATGGAAATAAGCTGAATCATTTATGAGGAAGTGCATTCTCTCTGAAACTTTGTGCGAACCCTAGTTCTTTCAAGCAAGTTTTCTCTCATTTCACTCGGTGAAGTCTCTGAAAATGGCCCCAAAATTTGATTATGTGAAGCTCTCAAAACAAATCCACACCGGTGTTTCTGTGGATTTTGAAGGAATGATCAAGCAGGGTATCGATGAAACCCTGGTCAAGAAAATAGCTGAGAAGTTGGAGAAGTCTGGCCTGAAGGACTTTTTGACGATGGAGTTCACTCATACATACCTTTAAGAGATCGCTATGTTTTACGTAAACGCTGAAGTGCAGGAGATGAAATCAAGTCTTCCGTCCACAACAAGGTCATCAAACTCAATGCCAAAGACCTTGTTGAGCACTGTTTGTTGCCCGCGGAGGGTTTGAAGGACATCACTGAGCAGGATGTCGACTTAGCTGTAGCTTGGAAAAAAGTGCCAAGCCCGAGTGCGCTGCGAAAGTGGTCTACACTGCGAAGAAAGATCCTTGAAGGATGACTATCACAAGCTGATGGATGTCGTCTCGAAGTGTGTTGACATGAAATTTGGAAGCTTCAATCAGCCGTGCAAAACTAAGATGATCGTGATGGCTGTGATCATGCAAGAAAAGAAAGTAAACTGGGCTGAGTTTGTTTGTTTACAAACTGACTCGCCAAAATGTCTTTGAACAAGACTTTCAAGGAGGATGGTTCCTTTGGATGTTCCCTGGGCTATGGCCTGGTTATTGGTCATCTTATGGAGGTGAAGGGAATTGCACTACGTCATGGAAAACCCTTCCATGTCAACAAGAAGATGTTCAGAAGGAACCTCTCAAAGATCCCGGTAAGAGAGCTCATGCTAGAAGGGCTGATACCAGTGAGGAGGAATCAGCTGATCCTGAAGACACAGCTGAAACTCCTCCAGCTAAGAAGAGAGTTGCGGTATCTAAGCCTGCTCCTGCCCCCGCAGCCTAAAACAAAGAATGATCCTGCTCTCACAGCCAAGTCTAAAGCTCCTGCCCATGCAGCCGAGTCACCTGCCCGTGCAGCCGAGACTCCTGCCCCAGCAGCCGAGATGGAGGAGGAAACCCATATTCCCTCCCCTATCATGAATAAAAAGCGCACTGCCAAAACAAGGAAGGTAGCTGTGAAAGCCATTGCTTTTGAGGAACCTGAAAATGTTGAACCAGAGGTTCCCTTGCTCCTCATCCAGAAAGAGACAGTTGTATAGGCGATCGGAGCTTGAAAAGACAGCAGAATCCGGTACTCAGCCGGAGAGAGAAATTGAGACTGCTGATGTTTAGGAAGAGCAATCCCCTGAATTTGTTAATGAGTCCACGCAGTCTGCTGATGATGATCAGCAGAAGATTCACGAAGACCCAGCCGTAAGGAAGACAATTGAGGAAGTTGATGCAACCGAGACAACAGAGCCCAATTTTGAAAAAGTTGTCTCCCCTCCTATGACTGAAGCTGATGCATCTGAGGAAGAGCAAGGTCTCTTAGCTCCCATTCCGGAAACTGGAGATGAAGACGATGATGATGATGATGTGATTATGTACTCTCCAGTTTACCCTGACATTCAAAGGCACTTGAGGGAATGGAGGGCATGGAAGCTGGATCACTCAAGAATGCAGTTCACTCACCTGAGTTCATCGAGGAAGAAGAAGAGCTTCTCCGATTCCTTGGTGTTAATGATGTTTGATCTGCCCTGAATGAAGCCAAATATATGGACATTCTCCGTATTCTTAAGGAGGAGGAGAATGAGAGAGCTGCCGAGCAAGCCCAAGCCTTGGAGAAATCCAAGATGTGCGCATTTTAGAGGCTCTCTAGAGCAGACTTATGAACATTATCCAAAGTTCATAGACAGCGATGAAGACATGGATCCTGCTGCTGCAGCAACGTCGTCAGCACTTTAGCAAGCTATGAAGGAATCCAGAGCCATGCACGAACTAAGCTTATTAGAAGGTCCAGGAGAGTCCTCCCAAACTCTTCTGCAAACTGATCCTTTAGGGAGTGGCGCAGCAAATTGCTACAACCATAGCTGCCACCACGTCCCCAGTGCATTCGACTGATGGCTCCCAGGCAAATGGCAATGAAGCTGGGACTGTGGGCCCCAAGCTAAGCCTACCCCTGAAGAAGGTGTTAAGACACTTGCCCCTGCGGCTGTACACTCAGAGGGAAAATCCGCGTCTCTGGAGCAGAGTGACCCCACTCTCATTCACTTAGCTGGTGTGCCAGCTGAGGGGGAAACTCTCTCCACCACAGTTAGGTTGGAGGAAGCTGTGGGAGACAAACCAATGCAGTTAGGAGGTGAAGCTGAGAAAGAACTTACAGAAGAGAAGAGTGACATTGACGACGCTCAAATAGTTAAGTCTATTTCAGCTGAAATGTCATCTGCGTTGAAGACCAATGAAGCTTCCACCACAGCTGAGGCAAAGGATGGTGAAGCCCCGGGAGTTAACACTCTGGGCTCTGAAAGTGCAATCCAATGGGTTGAGACTCCTCTGGATGCCAATGTCCAAGACCCTAAGAAAGCCGAGTCTATCGAAGGGAGAATAGAAGACCCTAAGACAGTTGAGACTGTCGAAGGGATTGTAGAAGGCCCTGCAACAGTGGAGACTGTTGGGGGTATTGAAGGCCAATGGGAGGTTGAGACTTCTCTTGGTAAAGATGATAGAATTGAGAACATTCCTCACATTGAAGGTGCTGCTGCAGAAGAAGTTATTCGTGCCCATCAAGACTCCCAAGAAAATATTGATACATCATATTTGGGATCGGAGGATGAAGCTGAGTCCATTTAACATGATGATCCTACAATGGACACAGCTGAGGATGTTCACAAATCTCAGAGCCAAGTCAGTGACAAGACGACTCCCATGAGATTCAATTTTAATGATGAGCCAACTTCACAGGTCTCGTCATCCTACGATGATGCTAATGATACAATTGAGGAATAGGTTATTCACTTAGCAAAACACACTGAGATCGAAGAAGGCATGTAAGATTAAGGCAGTGAGGCTCGCCACCGTGGCAAACCATCTCAATCGCCCGGTGAAATCGAGTCATCTGCGCAGGCTCCCAAAGCTGCAGCAGTAACGTCTCCCACAGCTCAGTCACAGGCTCCCACAGTTGCGACCCCTGCCAATGAAGCTGCCGCAGCCGAGGCACCAAGAGCTGAATCATCACAGGCACCTCCGCAACAAGATATTCCATATGTG
This sequence comes from Rehmannia glutinosa, assembly GCA_016081115.2. Classification (NCBI taxonomy): domain Eukaryota; kingdom Viridiplantae; phylum Streptophyta; class Magnoliopsida; order Lamiales; family Orobanchaceae; genus Rehmannia; species Rehmannia glutinosa. Next base: position 61,927,111 of record CM071928.1, on the reverse strand, counting down.
CGTGATGATGCATTTCAAGATATGTTCCCCTTCTCTAAGGATCTGCCTGAATTGGAGGAAGAGACATCTATTGAAGAAAGGAGATACACCGTCAGGGAAGATCCAGTTATTCCCACAGACACGATTGTTCCAGCAGACTTCAATTTTGATGAAGAATGGCCAGCAGCTGAGTCTAACGCACAAGCTGAGTTCTATGACGTCTTCAATAAAATCTGCGAAGAGATTGAGAAGATGGAATATCATTAGGCCTCTCTAGACTTACATCTGGACAATCAAGATGCCACTCTCACAATCGATCTAAGAGGCATAGTGGTGAGACTAAGGGAATGGACTCAACAACAGATGCCATGAGAATAGAGCAAGTCCGATATTTCAAAGCTTTATATGGAAGGATGCTCGTATGGAGTGCTGATAACTCCATGTACAGGCAGAGGAGAAGGAGTACATTGAGAGGATTAAAAAGTCTCATAAGACGGATATGGAGCTGCTGCAACATTTCCACAAGAATGAGATTACCAGACTTGAGAATAGCATGAATGAGGAATTTAGTCTCTTCATGGCTGAAATGAAGATCGTATCAGCCGAGTCTAAGGTCACTCTCTCGGAATTTTGCAAGGCGTATGATGCACCAGACTCCAAGCACAACTCAACTATCAGCCAACTAGACTTTATCCTTGGAGGTTTGTTTCCTGGGATACCTCTCTTCTTTGGTGATGATGCCAAAAGGGGAAGAGGATCCTTAAGGGATTGCGGGAAGAGAACTTGAAGAAAAGCGTTGTAGCCGAGGGGAAGGAAGTTCAAAGGACTTAAAAATGATGTTTCTTTGAAACCCCACTAGGTCAAGTCATACCGATATTCTCAAAGACAAGCTACCCATGAGCTTACCAATTGGAAAAGTTGTCGTTGCCATGAAAGACAAGAGAAAGGTCATCAAAGCTGCATTTTATAAGGTAGTTCTCTCTACAAAATTGATATTGAGCTGATTCAAGTGGCTACGGAAAGCTAAGAGAGAGGGCTACAACTCTTATGACACCCCATAAGCAAATTCAGACATTTGGGTGATGCACAACCCGTGCGTTCCTGAAGACTTTGAGCTTGCCTATGGCACCACGCACGACCTGGTCATGCGTGGGGCGCACGACCCGTGCGTCTGTGCGGAAATGTCCAATTTTGATAGCACATTGACCTAGTTTTGGCCCAAATACTATAAAAACACATCTTGGGGGCGCACACAAGGGGGGGAGGTTTGGAATATACCAAAAAACACAAGAAACATCATCTTAAAGGAAGGAAGAATCAAGGGAAGAATCGGGTCATATCGAAGCTTGAGGATCAAAGATACATCGAGAGATTATCGACTATCCTAAGTTTTTCTTGCTTCTTTTGTATTTTAATCATTCATTTGAGCTTAGTATGACATTGAACAATTTGTTTATGAGTTGTTTGAACATCATGTGTAGCTAATCTTCTTGTGATTTTAGGGTTTTGAAAGTAGATTAATGAACTCTTGTTGGATGTTTTAATCTTAGTTGAAGTTATTGTCTTGAAGCCTATTTGAGTACTTTATGCTTATTCTTGTTTTATCATTTGGCCAATGATTTAGCATGTTTGATATATTTATTCATAATTCGAGAGAAGAGTTTCAATATTAGATCTTGAGTACTTGACATAGATTTTTGCATTATCGAGAGGTTTGTGAATATTTGTGAGTATATTTGATCTTTTGTGCTTTAGGGAGTTGTATATCTTATGTTGAGTAGAGATGCTAGCATAGATATTTCAATCTACACTTTATATACATCTCGAGATGGGGATAAAATACCATTGTGATCGTCTTATAGGAATATTGATAATAACTTTGGCTTTAATTAAATCGACAACAAGAGAGATATTAATCGAAACCATACCCGGGAATCCATTTTATTCTCTTGATACTTTCATTATTATTATTATTATTATTATTATTATTATTATTATTCTTGCCTTGTGTTTTTGTAGTCTATCTTGTCTTAATCTCAAAACAATCATCCAATTATGACCGTCTAAATAAAAATAAGGCTATTTTGGTTCAATACTTAGCGCATAAATTTATTAGTCTCCATGGATACGACCTTGCTTACCCTCTTTCTATAAACTACACCGTACACTTGTTCGCCTTATTTTTGGCCTCACCGCAAGTATATGGTGTAGTTTATAGAATAGGGTAAGCAAGGTCGTATCCACAGAGACTAATAAATTAGTGCGCTATGTATTGAACCAAGATAGTTTTATTTTTATTTAGACGATCGAATATTCATGGTTGTTGTGGAGGTTGAGATAGAAATAACCACAAAAATACAAGATACAAATATTAATGGAATTATCAAAAGAATGAAATAGATTCCCGGGTTATGGTTTCAATTAATATTCCTCTTGTTGTCCAAATTAATCAAAACCAAAGTTATTATCAATATACCTATAAGACGATCACGCATATGTTTTATCCCCCTCTCGAGATGTATATAAAACATAGATTGAAATATCCATGCTACCATCTCTACTCAACAATAGATATACAACTCCCAAATGCACCAAAGATCAAATATCCTCACAAATATCTACAAACCTCTCGATTCATGCAAATATTCATGTCAAGTGCTCAAGATCAAATATTGAAGTTCATCTCTCGAATTATGAATCAATATATCAAACATGCTAAATCATTGGCCAAAGCACCCAAGAATCAAATATTGAAGCTCATCTCTCGAATTATGAATCAATATATCAAGCATGCTAACTATTAACCAAATGATAAAACAAGAATAAGCATAAAGTACTCAAATAGGCTTCAAGACAATAACTTCAACTAAGATTAAAACATTCAACAAGAGTTCAATTAATCTACTTCCAAAACCCAGAAATCACAAGATGTTTAGCTACTCATTACAAATAAACAACTCATAGACAAATTGTTCATGTTCATAAGAAACTAAAATGAAAGATTAAACTACAAAGAATGAGAAAACTTAGGGAAATGGATAATCTCTTGATTTATCTTCAATCTTCAAGCTCGGATTCATCCCGATTCTTCCCTTGATTCTTCCTTCCTTGAAGATGACGTTTCTTTTGTTTTAGGTATATTCCAGACCTCTCCCCCCTTGTGTGCGCCCCCCAAGATGTGTTTTTATAGTATTTGGGCCAAAACTAGGTCAATGTGCTGTCAAAATTGGACATTTCACAGACACGACGGTCACCCACGCATGACCAGGTCATGCACCCCATGCACGACCAGGTCGTGCGTGGTTTCGTAGGCAGGCTCAAAGTCTTCAGGCACGCATGGGTCGTGCGTCACATAAATGTCTGAATTTGCTTATGGGTCTTCATAAGAGTTGTAGCCCTCTCTCTTAGCTTTCGGTAGCCACTTGAATCAGCTCAATATCAATTTTGTAGATAGAGTTATGGCCAAAATACTAAACCCTGCCAGTGTTAGAAAAAGTCATGATAGATCCCCCCAAAGAAGTAATGTCGGATGCAGGATCTGAGCCCAGATCCATGGAAGAATTTCAAACCTTGGAAGCTGAAGGCTACTTCGAAGGAATGACCTTGACTCAAGCTTGGGAGTTATACTAGGAAAAAGGCCTGGAGGTGTGCAATAAGGCTGAGAAGCAGCAGAGTGCCAACAGTCACTCAGCTGGAAAACCCAAGGCTCCTGTACAATATACTCCTAGAGGAAGAGGAGTAGAGTCAAGAAAGGGAAGACAAAGTGGTACTAAAAGAAGTTCTCAATCTCGGCTTCTGAAAAAAAGAGGAATCGCATACTGGGCTGGCCATGACCATCTTGTAAACTTAGAAGTCGCTCAAAAAATTGAAGAAGTAAAGATGAGAATGGCTGAAGAAAGTGCCAGAGCAAATCGCAAATGGGAAAAAAGGCAACTAAGGGATGACCCTGTTGCAAAGCGAGCATATGAGAAAAAGAAAAAGGAAGAGGAAGAAAAGAAAAGGAAGAAAGCTGAAGAAGAAGAAGAAGAAGAGGAAAGAACGAGGAAAAGAGTTGATTCAGACAGAAGAAGAGCTGATGAAGAAACAAGAAGGAAGCAACAAAGGCGTTTAAGTGTTGCTGTGAACCGCTTCGTGTATTTTTGTTGTAAATACATCTATGTAAGTCTTCTGTAATAAGCTTAGTGAGTTTCCCTATAATTTTCACTCTATATGTATCTTAGCTTAGATATACTGTGTTTTGACATGAATACATTTAGATTGCTCTGATACTAAATGTAAATAGATGTGTAAAGGACAAAAATGTTATGATCAATAAAATGATTCATTCAAGCATACATTCTTTGTCATTGCACTGTATGTATGTATCTTTGTTGTTTACTTACTTTAAATGTTTTAAGTTTTGGCATCATCAAAAAGCGGGAAATTATTAGGAAATTTATTGAGTAGATTTTGATGATACCATGTAAAACTTAAACTAGGAAGTTGGCACCCTATTTTCCTTGTAATTTGTATTATAATAGATAGGGCTGGAAAAGTTGAGTCAAGTCAGCTATGCCAAGGATTACAAGAAGTCAACTGCAGACTATGTGAAGACTCTGCTATGTGCCAGCTGAGTGTGGCCACGAAGGAAGTCAAGGACTTGACTGAAGAAGAGTCAGATGGGGAACAACTATAAGAAGAGTCAGTCAAGTCAACTCAAGAAGCCAAGTATGCAAGTTGAAGTGACAAAGTGATAGTTGAGTCAATCCAATGATTGAAGCAGACTCAAGTCACATGGGGTAAAGGAAGCAGTCTAGTCAAGACAACTGACTTAGATCAATTGATTAAAGTCAAGAATATTACTCATTATAGTAATATGTCAAAGCTGTCAGGTCCAAAGTGTGAGTCCTAGAATTGTGCAAAACGAATGAACCAATAAGAAACACTGTACCTTGTGTCAGGCACCTGCAATGTTGCAAATGCAATTAAGACGAGCAAGGGTCAACATCAAGGACTGCAAACCAAGACAAGCCAACGAACACTAAGTGACTTTTGAAATTAGCCTATCTCTTCAACGGGCAAAATTTCGAATGTGCACTATAAAAGGTTGAGTAAGTCATTGAGAAGAGGTTACCTGAACCACGAACAAGCAAGCAATATTCAAGCATTTAACCTGCATTATTCTCAAAGCCATTCAAGCAATTCCTCAAGCCTCAAACTCAAAGAAACTCGATGCAACACAAGATGAGAAGAAGAGATAACTTCAATTTGTTGAAGAAGAAACATTTGAACAAGTAAAGGGGTCTACTTTCCAAGCTAGGTTTGCAGAAAGGTCCCAGTTCGAACCATTATCAAGTTTGTTGGAGGGCTTCGTGATCAAATCCAAGAACTTGAGAAGTGAGCTGAAGTAGCAAGGCAGCTGCCCTGTGAAGAAGCTGAGTCGCAAGAGAAGCCAGCTGTGTGATCAAGGTTGTCTCCAGACTGCTCACCGCTTTGTAAACTGATCCGTTACATAGTATATTCCTCCAGGAGTTGGAGAAGAGAGGATTAGAATAATTACCACATCTTCGAATCTCTATAAATTATTTATGTCATTTACTTTCAGCAAATTCACTCTTCTGCATATTAAATTTATATCTGTTGATTATATTTGTTATCCAACTGATAATTAACCAAGTGCTAAAATCAAGAGTTTAGAAACAAGCTAAAATCTAATCAAAGGGTGTTAAGTCTTCCTCTGTTATACAAACCAATCAGCCAAGTTAAGTATTTGGCTTAAGCAGCCGAGTTATACTCTCAACATCTTTATCGAGTTTAATCCTTTAAACTGATAATAAACCTTACGAAATTTTCGATTTTAATCCTTTAAAAATTATTCAACAGAGTTGACTCAAACAGCTGTGTCCTTGGTGGACATCTAAGTTGTCCTTTCAGCTAAGTTACCCACTCAACAAACTCGATAGAGCTGTTGATAGTATAACTTGGCTGCTTAAGCCAAATACTTAACTTGGCTGGTTTGAATTTAAACAGTGGAAGACTTAACGCCCTTGTTTTATTTTAAGCTTGTTTTTAACACTTGATTTTAGCACTTAGTTATTTATCAGTTGGATGGCAAATATAATACTAACAGCAGATATAAAAGAAATATGCAGGAAACTAAGTGTGCTGAAAGTAAATGACACAAATATCTTATAGAGGTTCGAAGATGGGGTAATTCTTCTAATGCTCTCTTCTCCAGCTCCTGGAGGAATCCACTATGTAACAGATCAGTTTACAAAGCGGTGAACAATCTGGAGACAACCTTGATCACACAGCTGGCTTCTCTTGCGACTCAGCTTCTTCACAGGGCAGCTGCCTTGTTACTTCAGCTCACTTCTCAAGTTCTTGGATTTGATCGTGAAGCCCTCCAACAAACTTGATAATGGTTCGACCTTGAACCCTTGTACAATCCTGACTTGGAAAGTAGACTCATTTGCTTCTTCAAATATTTCCTCTTCAACAAGTTGAAGTTATCTCTCCTTCACAGCTTGTGTTGGATCGAGTTTCTTCGAATTTGAGGCTTAAGGAACTGCTTGAATTATTGCTTGCTTGTTTGTAGTTCAGGTAACCTCTTCTCAATAGCTTCCTCAGCCTTTTATTGTGCACATTTGAAATTTTGCCCGTCGAAGAGATATGCTAATTTCAAATGTCACTCTGTGTTCGTTGGCTTATCTTTTCTTGGTCTGCAGCCTTGGTGATGTTGACCTTTCTTCGTATTAATGGCATTTTAGCGGTTGCAGATGCCGGACACAAGGTGCAGTGTTTCCCATTGGCTTATTTCTTTTGCACAATTCAGGGCCAAACACTTTAAACCTGGCAACTTTGTCATATTACCAAATGAGGTAATATTCTTGAGTTTAATCAATAGATCTAAGTAAGTTTTCTTGACTTGACTGCTGCCTTTACCTCAGGTGTCTTGAGTATGCTCCAATCATTGGATAACTCAACTGTCACTTCAACTTGTAGACTTGGCTTCTTGAGTTGACTTGACTGACACTTCTTACTGCTGTTCCTCAGCTGACTCTTCTTCAGTCGAGTCCTTGTCATCCTTCATGGCCTTACTCAGCTGACACACATCATAGTCTTCACACAGTCCGCAGTTGGCTTCTTGTAATCTTTGACATAGCTGACTTGACTCAGTTTTTTCAGATATCTATTACAATACAAATTACAAGGAAAATAGGGTGACAACTTCCTAGTTTAAGTTTTACATGGTATCATCAAAATCTATCAAATAAATTTCCTAACAATTTCACTCTTTTTGATGATGCCAAAACTTAAAACATTCAAAATAATGAACAGCTAACATACAAGCAGTGTAGTAACAAAGAATGTATGCTTTGAATAATCATTTTATTGATAAGAGCATTCTTGTCCTTAACAAAGCTGTTTACAACAGGTATCAGAGCTATATATTTATACATGTCAATACAATGTTTATCTAAGCTAAGATACATACAAAGTGAAAAATTACAGTGAAATTCACTGAGCTTAGTATAGAAGACTTACACAGATGTATTTACAACAAAATACATAAAGGGGATCGCAACAAACTTCAGCGCCTTTGCTGCTTCCTTCCTTTCTCTTATTCAACTCTTCTTCAGTCAGCATCAGCTCTCTTTCTCTTTCTTTCCTCTTATTCTCTTTTCTTCTTTTCATAGGCCTATTTTGGCAGCAGGGTCATCCCTTTGCTTCCTCTCGAGCCATTCTCTTGTTTGCCTTTGGTTTTCCTCTTCTTTCCTTCTTACAGCCTAAGCGTTCTTCCTTTCAATCTCTAGGTTGGCAAGGTGATCATATCTAGCCCAATAGATTAGACCTTTCTTTTCTGGATCTACATATGATATGTCCTTGGGTTTTGGTCGAGGTTGTGAACCTCTTCCACCACCACCACATCTTCCCCTTCCTGACTCAGCTCTTCCACCTCTGGGAGTGTCTTTTGTCAGATCGAGTGTTCTCGCTTACCAACCAAGTGACCACTGAAGATCGCTTTTCATTTGATTTAACCAAATCTAACCCTTTTTCCCAACATAAATCTCAGGCTTGTGGCAGAGTCATTCCTTGAAAATAGCCTTCTGATTCCAGAGTTTTGAACTCCTCCATTGATCTGGGCTCAGATCCATCATCAGGCATGGTAAGTTCTCATGGGGGATGAATCGCAGTGTAGTCCTTTCCTGCTGGAGGACCACCATATTGCTTCCTTATCTCTTGAACGTGGGCTTCTTGTTTCTCAGCTAACTCCTCAAATTCAGCTTCAATGACCTTTATTTTATCTGCCATCACCACTGCAGCTTTCTCGATAGGGAGTGTCACGGATAGCTTGCTGAGAATGGAGGCAGTGACTTCACCCAACTGTGGGGTTTCAGCGAACATCATCTTCAAAGGAAGATTTTTGGAACTTTCTTCCCCCTCAGATTCGTCACCTCCTTTCACTAGTTCTTTCTTCAATTCCATACAGGACTCCTCTCCCCTATTTTTGGCATCATCACAAAAGGATAGAGGTATCCCAGGAAACATTCCACTGAGGATAAAGTCCAGTCGGCTATTTGTCAAGTTGTGCTTGGAGTCTGCTGCATCATACGCCTTTCGAAATTTTGAGCGTGTGGCCTTAGACTCTGCTGTCACTATCTTCATTTCAGCCATGAGAAGACTGAATTTCTCATTCATGTTGTTCTCGAGTCTCGCAATTTCATTCTTGTGGAATTGTTGTAGCAGCTCCATATCCAGCTTGTGGGACTGTTTGATCCTCGTGATATACTCCTTCATTCTCTGTTGGTACATACAACTATCTGCATTCCATACGAGCATCTTTGCAAAGAGTGCTTTGAAGTACCGGACTTGCTCTGCTCGCATTGCAGTCTGTTGTTGAGCCCACTCCCTGATGCGCACTACAATCCCTCTCAAATCGGTTGTGAAGGTGGCATCTTAACTGTCCAAACGTAAGTCTAGAGAGGCCTGGTGATGTTCCATCTTCTCAATCTCTTCGTAGATTTTCTTGAAGATTTTTCGGAACTCAGCTGTCAAGTTGGAGTCAGCTGCCAGCCACTCTGCGTCAAAGTTGAAGTCTGCTGGAACATTCGTGTCTATGGGAATGACTGGCTCTTCCCTTACTGTATATCTCCTTAATTCAGCAGCTGATTCTTCCTCCAATTCAGGCAGAATCTTCGAGAATGGGAACATATCTTGAAATACATCATCACGCACAAAAGGAATTTCTTGATTTTGGGGTGCCTGCGATGATTCAGCTCTTTGTGCCTCAGTTGCGGCAGCTTCATTGGCATATGTCACAACTGTGGGAGCCTGTGATGGAGCTATAGGAGTCGTTATCGCTGTTTGTGGAAGCTCGTGGTGACTGACTTTTTCGCAGCTGGAGCATTTTGAGATGTTTGCTCAACTGACTGGGACTCAACTGTCTTAACAGCTTCTTCGGTCTCAGTGTGTTCTGCTAAATGAATAACCATGTCCTCAGTTATATCATCAGCGTCATCGGAGGATGATGAGGCCTTAGGTGATGGCTCATCATCAAAATTAAACCTCATAGGAGTCGTCTTCTCACTGACTTAACTCTTTGGGTTTTGAGAACATCTTCAACTATGTCTGTTGCTGGATCTTCATGAAGAGTAGACTCGGCTTCATCCTCCGATCCCAGAAATGAAGTATCAATATGCTCTTATGAATCGTGAAGGGCGCTTATTTCCTTTTCTACAGCAGCACCTTCGAGTGGAGGGATGTTCTGTTCATCTTTGACCTTACCAAGGGAGGTCTCAATCTCCCTTTGGCCTTTAATACCCCCAACAGTTTCCAATGTTGTAGGGCCTTCTGTATTCCCTTCGACAGTCTCAACTGTCTTAGGGTCTTCCACTATCCCTTCGGCAGACTCAACTGTCTTAGGGTCTTGGACAGTGGCATCCATCGGAGTCTCAACCCCTTGGATTGCACTTTCAAAGCCCAGAGTGTTAACTCCCAGGGCTTCACTATCCTTTGCATCAGCTATGTCAACAACGTCGTCGGCCTTCAATGTAGCTGACATTTCAACTGAGACACATTTAACTATCTGAGCGTCGTTAATGTCACTATGCTCTTCTGTAAGTTCTTTCAAAACTTCGCCTCCTAACTGCATTAAGTTGTCTCCCACGGCAACCTCCAACCGTGCTGTGGTGGAGAGAGTTTCCCCCTCAACTGGCTCACCAACTAAGTGAATGATAATGGGGTCACTCTGCTCCTGAGACGCGGCTTTTGTTCCCTTTGAGTGTTGAGCCACAGGGGCAGGTGTGTTAACACCTTCTTCAGGGGTTGGCTTGGATTCGGTGCCCGAATTCCTAGCTTCATTATCGATTCCCTGCGAGCCATCAGGAGAGTGCACGGGGACGTGGTGGCAGCTATGGTTGTAGCAATTTGTTGCGCCACTCCTAAAGGATCAGTCTGCATAAGAGTTTGGGAGGACTCTCCTAGACCTTCTTAAATAATTTGCTCGTGCATGGCTCTAGATTCCTGCAAAGCCTGTTGCATCTCTGACTTCTCTGCTGCAGCAGCTGGATCCATGTTATCATCACTTTCAGTATTCATGAAGGTGCTCATGTGTGTGCTCAAGAGTCCCTATGAATGCACACATCTTGGATTTCTCCAAGGCTCTTGCTTGCTCCTCAGCTTTCTCCTTCTCATCCTCCTTAATTATGTGGAGGATGTCCAAGCAGTTTTCTTCATTTAGAGCATCTTGACTTTTGTGAGACCAAGGAATCAGAGAAGCTCTTCTTCCTCCTCAATGAACTCAGGGCGAGTGAACTGCTTCCTTGAATGATCCAACTTCCATGCCCTCCATTCCCTCAATCGCCTTTGAAACCGGAGAGTACATGATCAAATCATCATCATCATCGCCTTCATCTCCAGTCTCTTGAATGCGGGCTAGGGGACCTTGCTCCTTCTCAGACTCGACAATGTCTGTCTAAGAAGGTGAGACAACCTTTTCTTGCACATGTTCCATTGTCTCAGCTGTTTCCATATTCTCAGTTGTTTCCCGCACAAATGGTTCTTCGACGGATCTCTACTAATCATCATCAGCAGTCTTCTTAGGTACATCAACAACTTCTGGAGACTGCTCTTCTTGAGCATCAGCAATTTTAGTTTCTTTCTCCAGCTGAGTGCTGGATTCAACTGTTTTCTCAAGCTCGGAATGCTTGTACAGCTGTCTTCTTTTGGTGCGAACCAGCTGGCTCTCAATATGGGATGGAATTTAGGGTTCCTACGCTATCTTTCTCCAGCTGTCTTTCTTGGCTTGGCAGTCCTCTTCTTCTTCACAATATGGGACGGAATTTAGGGTTCCTATGCTATCTCGGGTGCTAGGGCAGGAGTCTCGGCTGCATGGGCAGGAGCTTTGGACTTTGCTGCGGGAGCAGGTACTTTCTTTGTCTTGGCTGCGGGGGCAGGGGCAGACTTGGATACCGCAACTTTCTTCTTAGCTGGAGGGGTCTCAGTTGTGTCTTCGGGATTAGCTGATTTCCCCTCACTAGTATCAGCCTTTCTAGCATGAGCCTTCTTCTAGGCTCCGGAAAGATTTGCATTTAATTTGCGTTTATTGGCATGACAGGGCTTGCCATGGCGAAGGGCAATTCCCTTTGCCTCCATCAGATGGCCAATCACCAGGCCATAACCTAAGAAACATCCAAAAGATCAATCTTCCTTGTAGGTTTTGTTCAGCACGTTCTAGCAAATTTGTCTGAAAACGAACTCAGCCCAGTTGACTTTGTTTTCTTGCATGATCGCAGCCATCACGATCAGCTTAGTCTTGGACAGCTGATTGAGCTTCCAAACTTCATGTCCACACATTTTGAGATGACATCCATCAGCTTATGGTAGTCATTTTCAAAGATTATTTCTTGGATGTATAAGCAACCTTCGCAGCACTCTCCGGCTTGGCAACCTCTTTCCAAGCAGTAGTTAAGTCGACATCCTTCTCAGCGATGTGCTTTAATCCCTCCGCGGGTAAGAAACAAAGCTAGCGACGTCTTTTGCATTGAGTTTAATGACCTTGTTGTGGACGGAAGACTTGATTTCGTTGTCCTGTACCTCTGCGTTCACATAGAACATGGCTACCTCTTCAAGGTACGTATGTGTGAACTGCATCGTCAGAAAGTCCTTCAGGCCGGACTTCTCCAATTTTTAAGCTATCTTTTTGAAAAGGGTTTCATCGACACCTGTTTGATCATCCCTTCAAAATCCACTGAAGAACCAGTGTGGATTTGCTTGGAGAGCTTTGCGAAATCATAAGTTGGGGCCAATTTTAGAAGTTTCTACCGATTAAGATGCGAGAAAACTTGCTTGTAAGAACTTAGGTTTGCACTTGGTTACAGAGAAAATGCTTTTTCCTTGCTTGAAGATGAATAGTTCCCGTAAGGAGAGAGAAGGGTGAAGTTTCGTATATAAGGAACGTGAAAGGATGTCTTTCGGAGTTTGAAATTTTTGATCGAGATCAACGGTTGAGATTAGAGCTTCAAAACCATATTTAATTCCCCCCATTAAATGAAGCAGTATTTATATTCAATCATATGGTTTTCATCGTGCAGGCTTTTGTCTTGTGATTATTATTACACTGACATCATTCTTAAAAACATTCCTTCTTAATTAAAACGACTGTGTTTTTGTCACTTAGCTCATAAATGATTTAGCTTATATCCAAAGTGACTCAACTCTGCTTCACTCTTCTCATTAAGTAACTCAGCTGTCAGCTAACTTGATGCAGTTGACTTCCCGACTTGGCTGTTTTACTTGGTTGAAATGTGAAACTTGCTCTTTTTCAAATTTCTCATCTTTTTTCTCAGCTTATTGAGTCTTCTGAGTTTCCTAACTCATCTCAATTAACCCTAATTCATTCTTGAGCTCTTCAAATCTTGATTCACATAATGGCTTTGTGAATATATCAGCTAACTGTTTATCAGTTGAGATGTATTCCAAGGTGATGTCTTTCTTTTCAACATGATCTCTTACAAAATGATATCTGACATCAATGTGTTTTGTTCTTGAATGCAACACTGGATTTTGAGTGATTGCAATAGCACTAGTGTTATCACACATAATTCGAATTTATTTTTCTTCAACATCAAAATCTCTCAGCTGTTGTCTCATCCATAAGACTTGGGCACAACAGCTGCCCACAACTATGTACTCTACTTCAGCTGTGGATGTAGCTATTGAATTTTGTTTCTTGCTGAACCAAGAAACCAATATATTTTTCGAAGCATTTGTCATGTACCTGAGGTACTCTTCCTGTCAACTCTGCATCCAGCATAGTCTGAGTCTGAGTATCCAATCAGCTTGAATCCACCTTCCTTTGGATACCATAATCTGACTTCCTAGCATTCCTTCAAATATCTTAGGATTCTCTTAGCTGCAGTTATGTGGCTCTCCTTTGGTGCAGATTGAAATCTTGCACATACACCTACTGCAAAGGTGATATCTGGCCTGCTTGCTGTTAGATAGAGCAATGATCCAATGAGGGCTCTATATCTAGTTTGATCATGATTTGCCATCCGCATCCATGTCCATCTTGATCAAGTATTCGTAGGATTTTCACTGAAGACTTCTCTTCCATACCAAATTTCTTCATTAAATCTCTGGTATACTTTGTTTGGCTTATGAAGGTTCCATCCTACAATTGTTTGACTTGAAGTCCTAGGAAGAAGGTCAGCTCTCCCATCATGCTCATCTCAAATTTGCCTTGCATGAGGTTTGAGAACTTGTCACACAACTCTTTATTTGTGGAACCAAAAATGATATCATCCACATATATTTGAACAAGCAGTATGCTCTCTCCATCTTGAATCATGAAGAGTGTTCTATCAACTTTGCCTTTGGTGAATCCATTGTCAGTTAAGAATTTGGACAATGTATCATACCATGCTCTTGGTGCTTGTTTCAATCCATACAATGCTTTCTTGAGCTTGTAGACCTTATCTCTAATAGTTTTCTTCTCAAAACGTGGAGGTTGTTCAACATAGACTTCTTCCTTTAATAGTCCATTCAGAAATGCACTCTTCACATCCATTTGATATACAGTGAAGTTCTTATGTGCATCATAAGAAAGAAACATTCTTATTGCTTCCAACCTTACAACATGAGCAAAGGTTTCATCAAAATCTATACATTCTTCTTGGCAATACCCTTTGGCTACCAATTTTGCTTTCTTTCTTACAACAGATCCTTCCTCATTCATATTGTTTCTAAAAATCCATTTTGTACCAATAACATTTTGATGGGTTGGCCTTTGAACTAATTCCCATAGTTTGTTTCTTTCAAACTGATTCGGCTCTTCTTGCATGGCCTCAATCCAATGTGTGTCATCCAATGCTTGAGACACATCTTTAGGCTCTATCTGGGACATGAAACAAGTAAACATAGCTTCATGTTGTGCTCTGGATCTGGTTCCTATGCCATCTCTAACATCTCCAATGACTAACTTTGATGGATGGTCTCTCAGCCATCTCACATCAGGTTGGAGTAAGTCGGTTGGATTCAGCCGTCTCGCAGCTAAGTTGTCTTGAACAACTCTTTCATCTTCATTCAGCTGTAGACCTTCTAGCTTTCTTTGAGATTCAGCTATCTCATCTTCATCTGGGTTGAGTGCTATTACTTCAGCTTCAACATAAGGACTCTTCTGCATAGTTGGTGATTCAACTTATCGCCTAACTCTTGATGTCTTCTCCACTCACATTAGTTTCATCAAAAACCACATGGATAGACTCTTCTATGACCATAGTCCTCTTGTTCAGCACTCTATAGGTTTTACTCTTAGCTGAGTATCCCAAAAAGATACCTTCATCAACTTTAGCATCAAAAGCCTTCAAATTATCTTTGCCATTATTATGGATGAAGCATTTACATCCAAATATCCTGAAATATCCAACATTTGGCTTTCTCCCTGTCTAAATTTCATAGGGGGTCTTGGTCAATTGCCCGTTAATCATGCTTCTATTCTAAGTATAACATGTTGTATTTATGGCTTCAGCCCAAAATCTCCTAGGCAATCCAACTTCAACTAACATGGTCCTTGCACCTTCCTTGAGAGTTTTGTTCCTTCTTTCAGCTACTCCATTCTGCTGTGGAGTTCTTGCAGCTGACAACTCATGAGCAATACCATTTTCAACACAATATTGAGTTATTATCTCATTGACAAACTCAGTTCCCCTGTCAGATCTTATTTTTATAATGGTTTGACTCTTCTCATTTTGAACTCTTTTCATCAGCTGAGGTAGCTTCTGCAAAGTTTCCTTTTTTTTTACACATGAAGATTGTCCATGTATATCTTGAGTAATCATCCACCACTACCAGGGTGTATTTCTTTCCACTTATGCTAGCTAGCTCAACTGGACCAAATAAATCCATATGCAACAGATGTAAAATCCTTGTTGAAGAAGGACTTGGCTTACCCTTGAATGAAGATTTGATTTGCTTTCCCATCTGGCATGCATCACATACACTTTTATTCTTGTACACTAAGTTTGGCAATCATTCTACAAGATGACTCCTTGAAAGCTTGTTGATTGTTTTGAAATTCAGGTGACTCAGCTTCTTGTGCCACAACCAACTTGATTCGACTGTGCTTATTGCTAGCAGACATGTGCTTGGTGTAGCAGTAGACCAATCTATCACGTACATATTCTTTTGCCTTGACCCTTGCAGCACTATTTCATTTGATTCAGCATCCTTGATCTGGCACACTCCCATGTTGAATGCTACATTGTAGCCTTTGTCACAGAGTTGGTTGATGCTTAACAGGTTGAAGTTGAGGCCTTCAACATAAGCAACATCTGTGATTTCCAATCCATTTTTCTTGATGGATCATGTGCCTTGGATATCCCCTGGAGCTTCATTTCCTCCAAATATAACTTTTGCACCTCTAATCTCCTTCAATCTTGACAGGTTTTTCTTATTTCCTGTCATATGTCTGGAACAGCCACTATCCATGTACCAGGTTCCTTGGCACTCAGTTGTTTCTTGAACCTGTAATCAAGGAAATCAATTTTTAGGTACGCATACTTGTCTAGGTCCTGAGGGGTTAGTGCTATAAGATGCTCCAACCAACATATTGCCAAAAGGTCTGACTCTAAGTGGTTGCCATCTATCAGTGCCATAATCATAGTGCACATTTGTAAATTGCTTGGGAGTTTTAGGATCATATTGTTGTCTCTTTTGTCTGTATGCCTGCGTGTGTTTTAGCAATTGTTTTCTTAGGGTAGTTGTTATATTTCTGAGTGTAGTTCCTGGGTGCATATGTGTTCCGATAAAAGCTCTTTTGCCTTTGGAATGACCTTTGCTGAGGTTTAGGTCTTTGCCCTTTTGGCCTGTATTCTATAGGTCTTTGCTAATGTTTCACATTATTCCAATCAGCATAGTTTGGATATTTTCTACCATTCCGATCATTGGTATTTCTCTGATGAAATTTCTGGGGTTTTTGGTAGCTCTATTTTGCTTTTCACAGATTATTTTCTGTTTGGAGTTTGCTGAGGAACTCAACTGAATTTCTTCTCAGCTGTCCTCTCATTATACTCAACTGGCTGTTTTCCTTTTCCTTTATATCGAAGACAATATGATTTTGATTATGCTTTGGGATGGATGTGTGTGTAACATTTGGTGTTTTGGATTTTTGGGATGCTTCATTAATTGAAGATTCTTTATCCAAAATCACTCTTGGAGTTTGACTATGCACAAAGTAATTAAATCATATGCCTGTCTTATCTCCATATTCTTTTTGGCTCATAATAAGTTCATCCAATGATTTGGATGCTTTTGTAAATGAGGCAATCACATCTTTGAGATCTATTTCCCTCTTTTCTGTAGCAGCTAATTCTGTTGTGATCTTGGCATTCTCAGCCTTCAGTTTAGTTTTCTCATCAGCTATTTGACTCAGAGTACTCAACTCTTTAGTCAGCTGTGAGTTTTGGCTATTAAGCTGGTTGTTCTCCTAATTTAAAACTGTGTGTGAGGATTTTATGTGTTCAAAATCTTTCATCAATTTGCCTAATGAATCATAAAGATCAGTGGGTGATGAAGTGTGTGTGTCACAATCACTATCACTTGAATCTGAATGGGATGAGTTAAAGTGTACCTCATCTTCTTGATCTGGTTGATCTTGTTCTTTAGCCATGAGACAGATCATAGCCTCTTTTTCAGAGTCACTTGAGTAGTATGCTTCAATACTATCTGAGTATGCTGCTTCTTTGCACTTGGCTGGCTCAGCAGTCTCGGCAACCAACATGGCTTTCTTCTTTTCCTGTCTGATTTCCCTGAAGATCTTTCTTTCTGCCTCATTTCTATACTTGTTGACTGGTGGGTATGAATAGTCAATAGCAAAATGTCCAGATTGTCTTTAATTCCAAAGACACGTTCTCGCTTTTTGATTACTCTATTCGTCCTTTGATTATCGGCTCTCTGATAATCAGCTCTTTGATGCTCAGCTCTCTTGGGTGGCCTATCTTCCCTTGCCTTTGAGGGTGTTGAATGTCTTCTGGAGATTTCACCCTTGTTCCTTTCATAGTTCTTATTGAAGAACTTGTTCAATCTTTTAACCATCAGGGCAATATCCTCCTAGTCTGTAGCTTCTTTTGGCTCAGCTCTCTTTTCATCACTGGCCATTAATGCAGCTGTCTTGGGCACATCTGTCTCCTCTTGCTCTTTTCTTCTCAGCTCAAAACTCATATGCTTTGAGGTCTGAGAATAGCTCATGGTTAGATGTTCTTGAGAGGTCCATTGAATGTCTCAGGGCCATAACATTCATTTCCCATTCAGCTGGGAGGCTTCTTAAGATCTTCATACACATTTCCTTTTGTGTATACTCTTTCCCAAGAGCTGAAAGCTCATTTGTAATCTCAAGAACTGCATCCATTGACTGACGTTTCATCCGCAAAGCATTTTGAAATTTTCAAATTTTTGAACAGCAACAGTTAATTTATTTTCCTTAATTTGTTCTGATCCTTCACAAATTAAGGTCAGCTTTTCCCAAATCTCTTTTGCAGATTTTGCAAGATTTGACTTTATTGAACATGGCTTTGTCCAATGTCTTGTAGAGAATATCCTTGGCTACATTGTACGGGTTGTTTCTCTTTCTATCTTCATTAGTACACTGAGTCCTTGGTTTTTCAACCATGGCTGGTCTTGCTTCAGCAGCAGCTTCTTCTCCCTCTGCTGCAGCTGCTCCACGTACAGCTGTGTTGACTTTAAGTATTTGCAGTGGCCCATCCTCTATCACAAGCCACATTTCATCATGTAATGCAGATAGATGAGCCTGCATACAAATTTTCCAATCATCAAATTCTTCGACAGTGAACATAGGAATGCGTGTTAGATTTGCTTCCATGATAATAACTTTGCTTTAAAAGATGAAAGACTTTGAAAAACACAAGTGTCAAAACCTTTTGAAAAGATAGAGATCTAATTCAGTAACCAGTGCGGAAGGCTCAATGAACCAACCACTCTGATACCACTTGTAGGTCCCATGGGGTGTGAAGTAAGGTCACAGAGGGGAAATTTGAATAAACCTTACCAAATTTTCGATTTTAGTCCTTTAAAAATTATTCAACAGAGTTGACTCAAACAGTTGTGTCTTTGGTGGACAGCTAAGTTGGCCTTTCAGCTAAGTTACCCACTCAACAGACTCAATAGAGTTGTTGATAGTATAACTTGGTTGCTTAAGCCAAATACTTAACTTGGCTGGTTTGGTTTTAAACTGCGGAAGACTTAACACCCTTTTTTGTTTTAAGTTTGTTTTTAACACTTGATTTTATCACTTAGTTATTTATCAGTTGGGTGGAAAATATAATACTAACAGCAAATATAAAAGAAATATGTAGGAAAGTAAGTGTGCTGAAAGTAAATGACACAAATATTTTATAGAGGTTCGAAGATGGGGTAATTCTTCTAATCCTCTCTTCTCCAACTCCTGAAGGAATCCACTATGTAACAGATCAGTTTACAAAGCGGTGAATAGTCTAGAGACAGCCTTGATCACACAACTGGCTTCTCTTGCGACTCGGCTTCTTTGGCGTTTGCTTGCTACTTGACTCACTTCTCAAGTTCTTGGATTTGATCACGAAGACATCCATCAAATTTGATAATGATTCGACCTTGAACCCTTCTACAATCCTGACTTGGAAAGTAGACCCCTTTGCTTGTTCAAATGTTTCCTCGTCAATAGGTTGAAGTTATCTCTCCTTCATAGCTTGTGTTGGATCGAGTTTCTTCGAATTTGAGGCTTGAGGAATTGATTGAATTGCTATGAGAATATTGCAGGTTGAATGCGTGAATATTGCTTGCTTGTTCGTGGTTTAGGTAACCTCTTCTCAATGACTTCCTCAGCCTTTTATAGTGCACATTTGAAATTTTGCCCGTTGAAGAGATATGCTAATTTCAAATGTCACTTAGTGTTCGTTGGCTTGTCTTGGTCTGTAGTCCTTGATGTTGACTTTTCCTCGTCTTAATTGTATTTGCAGCATTGCAGGTGCCTGACACAAGGTGCAGTGTTTCCCATTGGTTCATTCCTTTTGCACAATTCTAGGACTAACACTTTAGACCTGACAGCTTTGACATATTACTATATTGAGTAATATTCTTGACTTTAATCAGCGGATCTAAGTCAGTTGTATTGACTAGACTGATGCCTTTACCCCAGGTGACATGAGTCTGCTTCAATCATTGGATTGACTCAACTGTCACTTTGTCACTTCAACTGGTAGACTTGGCTTCTTAAGTTGACTTGACTGACTCTTCTTACAGTTGTTCCCCAGCTGACTCTCCTTCAGTCGAGTCTTTGACTTCCTTCGTGGCCATACTCAGCTGACACATAGCAGAGTCTTCACATAGTCTGCAGTTGATTTCTTGTAATCCTTGGCATAGCTGACTTGACTCAGCTTTTCCAGCCCTATCTATTAAAATACATATTACATGGAAAATGGGATACCAGCTTCCTAGTTTAAGTTTTACATGGTATCATCAAAATATACTCAATAAATTTCCTAACAATTTCCCCCCTTTTTGATGATGTCAAAACTTAAATGAATAAGCAAACATCAAAAACATTATACGAGCAGTGCAGTACAAAGAATGTATGCTTGAATGAATCATTTTATTATTCATAGCATTCTTGTCCTTTACAAAGCTATTTACAAAGATTTTCCTATACAAAGCTCTATACATATACATCAGTACAAAATGTATCAAAGGTAAGACAAATTTTACAGAGCTTATTACAGAAGACTTACATTAAGTTGTATTTACAAAAACACTTGAAGGGGTTCGCAACTTACTTCAATGCCTTCGCTGCTTCCTTCTCCTCTCTTCATCTTCAGCTCTTCTCCTGTCATCTTTAGCTCTTTTTTTTTTCTTCTCCTCATCTTCTTTCTTTTTCTTTTCATAGGCCCGTTTGGCAGCAGGGTCATCCCTTTGGTTCCTCTCGAGCCATTCTCTTGTTTGCCTTATATTTTGTTCTTCTTGCCTTCATACAGCTTCAACGTTCTTTGTTTCAACCTCTTGGTTGGCAAGGTAGTCATATCCAGCCCAGTAGATAATGCCTTTCTTCTCAGGATCTACATACGATACATCTTTTGGTTTTGGTCGAGGTTGAGAGCCTCATCCTCCACCACTTCTTCCCTTTCCTGACTCAACTCTTCCTCTTCTGGGAGTGTATTGTACTGCAGTCTTCTGCTTCCCAGCCGAGCGACTGCTGGAAGTCTGCTGCTTATCAGCTTCTTTACATAAGGCTACACCTTTCTCCTAGTACAAGTCCCAGGCTTGAGATAGAGCCATTCCTTGGAAGTAGCCTTCTAATTCAGGAGTTTTAAACTCCTCAATTGATCTAGGCTCAGATCTATCATCAGGTATTGCATCCTGGTCCTTTCCGGCTGGAAGACCACCATATTGTTTCATGATCTCCTAAACGCGAGCATCTTGCTTTTCAATTAACTCTTCAATCTTGCTTAAATGACCTTTCTTTTGTCTGCCATTGACACATCAGCTTTCTCGATTGGTATGGTCACAAGGAGTTTGTTGAGAATAGAGGCAGTGACATCACCTAGTTGAGGGTTTTAGCAAACATCATCTTTAAGTCTTTCGAACTCCCTTCCCCCTTAGTTGTGTCACCTCCTTTCTTTATCATTTATTCTTTTAATCCCTTAGGAGACTCATCTTCCACCTTTATGGCATCATCACCAAAATAAAGATGGATCCCAAGGAACAGTCTACTGACGAGAAAGTCCAGACAGCTGTTAGTCGAGTTGTGCTTGGAGTCTGCTGCATCATACGTCTTTCGAAACTCTGAATGAGTGACCTTAGACTCGGCTGAGACGATCTTCATTTCATCCATGTGGAGACTGAATTTCTCATTTATGTTGTTCTCGAGTCTTGTAATCTCATTTTTGTGGAAATGTTGCAGCAACTCTATATCCGTCTTATGGGACTGGTTAATCCTATAAATGTACTCCTTCATCCTCTGCCTGTACATGGAGTTATCAGCACTTCATATGAGCATCCTTCCATAGCTTTGAAATATCGGACTTGCTCGATTCTCATTGCAGTGAGAGTGGCATCTCGATTGTCCAGGCGTAAGTTCAGAGAGGCCTGATGACGTTCCATCTTCTCAATCTCTTCGTAGATTTTCTTGAATACGTCACAGAACTCAGCTTGTGTGTTAGACTCAGCTGCTGGCCATTCTTCATCAAAATTGAAGTCTGTGGGAATAATTGGATCTTCTCTGACGGTGTATCTCCTTTCTTCAGCAGCTGTCTCTTCCTCCAATTCAGGAAGATCCTTAGAGAAGAGGAACATGTTTTAAAATGCATCATCGTGCACATGGAATATCTTGTTGCGAAGGTGCCTGCAATGATTCAGTTCTGTGTGCCTCGGCTACGGCAGCTGCATTGGTAGGGGTCACAGTTGTGGGAGCCTGTGACTGAGCTGTAGGAGTCGTTACTACTGCAGCTGTGGGAGTTTGTGCAGATGACTCGATTTCAGCTGGGGCAGTTGAGATGGTTTGCCCAGCTGACTGAGCCTCAGCTATCTTAACAGCTTCTTTGGCCTCAGTGTGTTTTACTAAGTGAATAACATGTTCCTCAGCTGTATTATCAGTGTCATTGGAAGATTATGAGACTTGAGGAGTTGGCTCATCATCGAAATTGATTCTCATGGGAGCCGTCTTCTCACTGACTTGGCTCTGAGATTTGTGAGCATCCCCAGCTGTGTCCATTGTAGGATCATTATGTTGAATGGACTCAGCTTCATCCTCTGATCCCAAAAATGATGTATAAATGTTTTCTTGGGAGTCTTGAAGGGCACCAATTACGTCCTCTGTGGCAGCGCCTTCAATTTGAGGAATGCTCTCAATTATATCATCTTTACCAAGGGAAGTCTCAACCTCCCTTTGGCCTTCAATACCCCAGTAGCCTTCACTGTTGTAGGGCCTTCTGCAATCCCGTCGACAGTCTCAACTGTCTTAGGGTCTTCTATCCTCCCTTTGACAGACTTAACTGTCTTAGGGTCTTGGACATTGGCACCCAGAGGAGTCTCAACCCCTTGGATTGCACTTTCAGAGACCAGGGTGTTAACTCTCGGGGCTTCACCATCCTTTGCCTCAGCTGTGGTAGCAGTTTCATTGGCCTCAACGCAGCTGACATTTCAGCTGAAATAGACTTAACTGTTTGAGCTCGTCAATGTCACTATGCTCTTTTGTAAGTGCTTTCTCAGCTTCGCCTCCTAACTGCATTGGTTTGTCTCCCACAGCTTCCTCCAACCTAGCTGTTGTGGAGAGAGTTTCCCCCTCAGCTGGCACACCAGCTGAGTGAATAAGAGTGGGGTCTTTCTACTCCAGAGACGCGGCTTTTCCCTCTGAGTGTACAGCCACAGGGGCAGGTGTGTTAACACCTTCTTCAGGGGTAAGCTTAGCTTAGGGGTCCAAAGTCCCAGCTTCATTTCCATTTCCCTGGGAGCCATCAGTCGAATGCACTGGGGACGTGGTGGCATCTATGGTTGTAGCAATTTGCTGCTCCACTCCCAAGGGATCAGTCTGCTGAAGAGTTTGGGAGGACTATCCTAGACCTTTTAATAAGCTTAGCTCATGCATGGCTCTGGATTCCTTCATAGCTTACTGCAGTTCTGATGACTTTGTTGCAGTAGCAGGATCCATGTCTTCATCGTTGTCTGTGAACTCTGGAAGATGTTCGTGAGTATGCTCTAGAGAGCCTGTAAATGCGCACATCTTAGATTTCTCCAAGGCTCGGGCTTGCTCGGTAGCTCTCTCATTCTCCTCCTCCTTAAGAATGCGGAGAATGTCCCGACAGTTGGCTTCATTCAGAGCGGATCGAACATCATTAACACCAAGGAATCGGAGAAGCTCTTATTCCTCGATGAACTCAGGGTGAGTGAACTGCATCATTGAGTGATCCAGCTTCCATGCCCTCCATTCCCTCAAGCGCCTTTGAATGTCAAGGTAAACTGGAGAGTACATCATCTTCATCTCCAATTTCCGGAATGGGAGCTAAGAGACCTTGTTCTTCCTCAGATGCAGCAGCATCAGTCATAGGAGGGGAGACAACTTTTTCAAAATCGGGCTTTGTTGTCTTGGCTGCATCAACTTCCTCAGTTGTCTTACTCACAGCTGGGTCTTCGTGAATCCTCTGCTGATCATCATCAGTAGACTGCGTGGACTCATTAACAACTTCAGGAGACTACTCTTCCTGAACATCAGCAGTCTCAGTTTCATTCTCCGGCTGAGTACTGGATTCAGCTGTCTGTTCAAGCTTAGATCGCCTGAACAGCCGTCTCTTTCTGGATGGGAGCATGGGAACTTCTGGTTTAACATTCTCAAGTTCCTCAAAAGTGAAAGCTTTTGGACTTTTCTTAGAGGCATTTGCCTTTCTTGACTTGGCAGTCCTCTTCTTCTTTACGATAAGGGAGGGAATATGGTGTTCCTCCTCTATCTCGGCTGTAGGGGCAGGAGTCTCGGCTGCATGGGCAGGTGACTCGGCTGCATGTGCAGGAGCTTTGGACTTGGCTGTGGGAGCAGGGGCTTTCTTTGTTTTGGCTGCGTGGGCAGGAGCTGGCTTAGATACCACAACTCTCTTCTTAGCTGGAGGAGTTTCAGTTGTGTCTTTAGGATCAGTTGATTCCCCCTCACTGGTATCAGCCCTTCTAGCATGAGCTCTCTTCTGGGCTGCTGAGAGATTCCCTCTGAACATCTTCTTGTTGACATGGAAGGGCTTTCCATGGCAAAGAGCAATACCCTTCACTTCCATAAGATGGCCAATAACCAGACCATAACCCAAAGGACCCATCCTCTTTGAAAGTCCTGTTCAGCACATTTTGGCAGAGTCTGCTGTAAATAAACTCAGCCCAGTTTACTTTTTTTTCTTGCATGATCGCAGAATACACGATCAGCTTAGTTTTGGACACTTGGTTGAAGCTTCCAAATTTCATGTCAACACACTTCGAGACGACATCCATCAGCTTGTGATAATCGTCCTTCAAGGATTCTTTCTTCGCTATGTAGACCACTTTCGCAGTGCACTCGGGCTTGGAAACTTCTTTCCAAGCCGCAGCTAAGTCGACATCTTGCTCAGTGATACCCTTCAAACCCTCCGCGGGCAATAAACAATGCTCAACAAGGTCTTTGGCATTGAGTTTGATGACCTTGTTGTGGACGGAAGACTTGATTTCATCGTCCTGCACTTCAGCTTTCACGTAAAATATAGCGACCTCTTCAAGGTATGTATGGGTGAACTCCATCGTCAAAAAGTCCTTCAGGCCGGACTTCTCCAACTTCTCAGCTATTTTATTGACTAGGGTCTCATCGATACCCTGCTTGATCATTCCATCAAAATCCACGGAATCACTGGTGTGGATTTGCTTTGAGAGCTTCACGTAATCAAAATTTGGGGCCATTTTCACAGACTTCGCCGAAAGAAATGAGAAAACTTGCTTGAAAGAACTAGGGTCGCACAAAGTTTCAGAGATAATATACTTCCTTGCTTGAAGATGAATAGTTCGCGTGAGAAGAGAGAAAATTGAGGTTTCGTATATAAGGGATGTGAAAGTACGATTTTTACTTTTTGAAATTTTTGATCAAAATCAACGGCTAAGATTGGAGCTTCAAAACCGCATTTAATTCCCCGTATTAAATGCAGCAGCATTTATATCTAATCATATGATTTACTGTGCAGCTTTTACAGTGACCGTCATTATTACACTGACGTCACCCTTAAAAACATTCCCGCTCAATTAAAAACGAATGTATTTTTGTCACTTAGCTCATAAATGATTCAGCTTATTTCCATTGTGACTTAACTTTGCTTCTCTCTTATGATGTAACTCAGCTGTCAGCTAATTAGGTACAACTGACTTCCTGACTGGGCTGTTTCACTTGGCCGAAATGTGAAACATTATCTTTTTCAAAACTCTCATCTTCTATCTCTGCTGATTGAGTCTTCTGTGTATGCTAACTCAGCTCAATTAACCGTAACTCATTCTTGAGTTCTTCAAACATTGATTCACACAGAGGCTTTGTGAATATATCAGCTAACTGTTTACAGTTGAGATGTATTCCAAGGTGATGTCTTTCTTTTCAACATGATTTCTTATAAAATGATATCTGACATCAACGTGCTTTGTTCTTGAATGCAACACAGGATTCTGAGTGATTGCAATAGCACTAATGTTATCACACATAATTGGAATCTCTCTTTCTTCAATATAATAATCTCTCAGCTGTTGTTTCATCCATAAGACTTGGGCACAACAGCTGCCCACAACTATGTACTCTGCTTCAGTTGTGGATGTGGCTATTGAATTTTGTTTCTTACAAAACCAAGAAACCAATCTATTTCCGAGCTTTTGACGTGTACCTGAGGTACTCTTTCTGTCAACTCTACATCCAGCATAGTCTGAGTCTGAGTAACCAATCAGCTTGAATCCACCTTCCTTTAACATAAGCCAACTTCCTGGCATCCCTTCAAATATCTCAGGATTCTCTTAACTGCGGTCATGTGACTCTCCTTTGGTGCAGATTGAAACCTTGCACATACTCCTACTGCAAAGGTGATGTCTGGCCTGCTTGCTGTCAGATAGAGCAGAGATCCAATGAGTGCTCTATATCTGGTTTGATTAACAGCTTTGCCATATGCATCCATGTCCATCTTGACTGAAGTATTCATTGGAATTTTAACAGAAGACTTCTCTTCCATACCAAATTTCTTCATTAGGTCTCTAGTATATTTTGTTTGAATTATGAAGGTTCCATCCTTCATTTGCTTGACTTGAATTCCTAGGAAGAAAGTCAGCTCTCCCATCATGCTCATCTCAATTTTACCTTGCATGAGGTTTGAGAACTTGTCACACAGCTCTTTATTTGTGGAACCAAAAATGATATCATCCACATATATATGAACAAGCAGTATACTCTCTCCATCTTGAATTCTTAAGAGTGTTCTATCAACTTTGCCTTTGGTGAATCCATTGTCAGTTAGGAATTGAGACAATGTATCATACCAGGCTCTTGGTGCTTGTTTCAATCCATATAATGCTTTCTTGAGCTTGTAGACCTTATCTCCAATAGTTTTCTGCTCAAAACCTGGAAGTTGTTCAACATAGACTTCTTACTCTAACAGTCCATTTAGAAATGCACTTTTCACATCCATTTGATACACAGTGAAGTTCTTATGTGTAGCATAAGCAAGAAACATTCTTATTGCTTCCAATCTTGCAACAGGAGCAAAAGTTTCACCAAAATCTATACCCTCTTCATGGCAATACCCTTTGGCTACCAATCTTGCTTTGTTTTTTACAACAGATCCTTCCTCATTCATCTTGTTTCTGAAAACCCATTTTGTGCCAATAACATTTTGATGGGTTGGCATTTCCACTAATTCATGTACTTTGTTCCTTTCAAACTGATTCAGCTCTTCTTGCATGGCTTGAATCCAATGTGTGCATCCAATGCCTCAGACACATCTTTAGGCTCTATTTGGGAAATAAAACAAGTGAACATAGTTTCATGATGTGCTCTGGATCTGGTTCTTATGCCATCTCTAACATCTCCAATAACTAACTCTGGTGGATGGTCTCTCAGCCATCTCACATCAGGTTGGAGTAAGTCTTCTGGATTCAGCCGTCTTGCAGCTAAGTTGTCTTGAACATCTCTTTCATTTTCATTCAGTTGTAGACTTTCCAGCTGTCTTTGAGATTCAGCTATCTCATCTTCATCAGGATTCAGTGCTCTTACTTCAGCTTCAACATAAGGACTTTTTTGCATAGTTGGCTGATGCAGCTTATCAGCTAACTCTTCAATGTCTTCTCCACTCACATTAGGTTCATCAAAAACCACATGGATAGACTTTTCTGTAACCATGGTCCTCTTGTTTAGCACTCTATAGGCTTTACTCTCAGCTGAGTATCCCAAAAAGATACCTTCATCAGCTTTAGCATCAAAAGCCTTCAAATATCTTTGCCATTATTATGGATGAAGCATTTACATCCAAATATCCTGAAATATTCAACATTTAGCTTTCTCCCTGTCCAAATCTCATAGGGGAGTCTTGGTTAATTGCATGTTGATCATGCATCTATTTTGAGTATAGCATGTTGTGTTAATGGCTTCAGCCCAAAATCACTTAGGCAATCCAGCTTCAGCTAACATGGTCCTTGCAGCTTCCTTGAGAGTTCTATTCCTTCTTTCAGCTACTCCATTCTGCTATGGAGTTCTTGCAGCTGACAACTCTTGAGCAATTCCATTTTCAACACAATACTGAGTTATTATCCCATTGACAAACTCAGTTCCTCTGTCAGATCTTATTTTTATGATGGTTTGGCTCTTTTCATTTTGAACTTTTTTCATCAGTTGAGGTAGCTTCTGCAAAGTTTCCTTCTTTTTACACATGAAGATTGTCCATGTATATCTTGAATAATCATCCACCACCACTAAAGTGTATTTCTTTCCACTTATGCTGGTGTTCAACTGGAACAAATAAATCCATATGCAATAGATGTAATATCCTTGTTGAAGAAGGACTTAGATTATCATTGAATGAAGGTTTGATTTGCTTTCTGATCTGGCATGCATCACATACACTTTCTTTCTTGTATATTGAGTCAGACAATCCTTTACGAGATGACTCCTTGCAAGCTTGTTGATTGTCTTGAAATTTAGTGACTCGGCTTCTTGTGCCACAACCAACTTGATTCGGTTGTGCTCTTCGCTAACAAACAAGTGCTTGGTGTAGCAGTAGACCAATCTACCACGTACATATTTTTCTGTCTTGATCCTTGCAGCACTATTTCATTTGATTCAGCACTTTGATCTGGCACACTCCCATGTTGATTCCAACATTGTAGCCTTTATCACAGAGTTGGTTGATGCTTAACAGGTTGAAGTTGAGGCCTTCAACATAAGCAACATCTGTGATTTCCAATCCATTTTTCTTGATAGATCATGTGCCTTTGATCTCCTCTGGAGCTTCATTTCCTCCAAATATGACTTTTGCACCTCTAATATCCTTGAATCTTGACAGGTTTTTCTTGTTTCCTGTCATATGTCTGGAACAACCACTATCCATGTACCAGGTTCCTTGGCACTCAGCTATTCCTTGAACCTCCAATCAAGGAAACCAGTTTTTAGGTACCCACACTTGTCTGGGTCCTGAGGGATTAGTGTTATAAGATGCTCCAACCAACCTATAGCCAAAAGATTTGACTCTAAGAGGTTGCCATCTATCAGTGCCATTACCATAATGCACATTAGCAAATTGCTTGGGGGTTTTAGGTTTATACTGCTGTCTCTTTTGTCTGTATGCATGTGTGTGTGTGTGTGTTTTAGCAATTGCTTTCTTGGGGTAGTTGTGATATTTCTGAGTGTAGGCTTGGGTGCATATGTGTGCTGATAATAGCTCTTTTGCCTTTGGAATGACCTTTGTTGAGGTTTAGGTCTTTGCCATTTTGGCTTATATTCCATAGATCTTTGCTGATTTTTCACATTATTCCAATCAGCATAGTTTGGATAGTTTCTACCATTTTCATCATATGTATTTCTTTGATGAAATTTCTGCGGTTTCTAATAGCTCTGTTTATTTTTCACAGAGTATTTTCTGTTTGGAGTTTGTTGAGCAACTCGGCTGGATTTCTTCTCAGCTGTCCTCTCAGCATACTCAACTGGCTGTTTTGCTTTTCCTTTATATCCAAGGCCAGTTTGTTTGTGATTGTGCTTTGGAGTGAATGTGGGTGCACCATTTGGTGTTTTGGGTTTTTGGATTGCTTCATTACTTGAAGATCCTTTTTCAATAATCACCTTTGGAGTTTGACTATGCACAAAGGAATTAAATCATATGCTTGTCTTATCTCCACATTTTTTTTGACTCATAATAAGATCATCCAATAATTTAAATGCCTTTGTAAATGAGGCAATCACATTTTTAAGATCTTTCTCCCTCTTTTCTATGGCAGCTAACTCTGCTATGATCTTTGCATTTTCAGCCTTCAGCTTAGTGTTTTCATCAGCTATATGACTCAGAGTACTCAGCTCTTTAGTCAGCTGTGAATTTTGGCTTTTAAGCTGGCTGTTTTCTTGATTTAGAATAGTGTGTGAGGATTTTATGTGTTCAAAATCTTTCATCAATTTGCCTAATGAATCATAAATATCAGTGGGTGATGAAGTGTGTGTATCACAATCACTATCACTGGAATCAGAATGAGATGAATTAGAGTGTACCTCATCTTCTTGATCTGGTTGATCTTATTCCTTAGCCATAAGGCCTGAGTCTGCTGCTTCTTTGGACTTTACTGTCTCAGCAGCTAACATGCCTTTCTTCTTTTCCTGTCTTTTTTCCCTGAAGACTTTTCTTTCTTCTTCATTCCTATACTTGTTGACTGGTGGATAGGAACAGTCAATAGCAAAGTGTCCTGGTTGTCTGTAGTTCCAACACAGGTTCTCAGCTCTTTGATCAGCTCTATCTGCTCTTGGATTATCAGCTCTCTGATATTCAACCCTTTGATGCTCAGCTCTCTTGAGAGGCCTATCTTCCCTTGATTTGGAAGGTGTTGAATGTGTTCTGGAGGTTTCACCCTTGTTTCTCTTATAGTTCTTATTAAAGAACTTGTTGAATCTTTTGACCATCAGGGCAATCTCCTATTGGTCTATGGCTTCCTTTGGCTCAGCTCTTTTCCCTTCACTGGCAATTAGTGCAGCTATCTTAGGCACAACTGTCTCCTCTTGCTCTTTTCTTCTTACCTCAAACTCATAGGCTTTGAGGTCTGAGAATAGCTCATAGTTAGATGTTCTTGAGAGGTCCATTGAATTCTCCGAGCAATAACCTTCATTTCCCATTCAGCTGGGAGGCTTCTTAAGATCATCATACACATTTCCTTCTGTGTATATTCTTTCCCAAGAGCTGAAAGCTCATTTGTGATCTCAGTGAATCTGGCATTCAACTGATCCAAGGTTTCACCTGCAAGCATTTTGAAATTTTCAAATTTTTGAACAGCAACAGAGAGTTTATTTTCTTTAATTTGTTCTAATTCATCACAAATTAAAGTAAGTTTATTCCAGATTTCTTTTGCAGATTTGCAAGATTTGACTTTATTGAACATTGCTTTGTCCAATGTCTTGTAGAATATGTCCTTGGCCACATTGTCAAAGTTGTATCTCTTCCTGTCTTCATTTGTCCTTTCAGTTCTTGGTTTTTCAACCATGGCTGGTCTAGCCTCAGCAGCATATTCTTCTCCTTCAGCTGCTCTTCTTACAGTCGTGTTCACTTTGAGTATTTGCAGTGGCCCAACCTCTATCACAAGCCACATTTCATCATGTAATGCAGATAGATAATCCTGCATATAAATTTTCCAGTCATCAAATTCTTCAACAGTAAACATGGGAATACGTATTAGATTTGCTTCCATGATAATAACATTGCTTAAAAAGTGAAAGACTTTGAAACATAAGTGTTTAAAAACTTTTTGAAAAGATAGAGATTTAGTTCAGTAACCAGTGTGGAAGGCTCAATGAACCAACTGCTCGGATATCACTTGTAGGTCCCAAGGGTGTGAAGTAAGGTTTAGAAGCGGGGGTTGAATAAACCTTACCAAATTTTCGATTTAGTCCTTTTAAAATAATTCAACATAGTTGAATCAAACAGTTGTGTCCTTGATGGACAGCTAAGTTGGCTCTTCAGCTAAGGTACCCACTCAACAGACTCAATAGAGTTGTTGATAGTATAACTCGGCTGCTTAAGCCAAATACTTAACTTGGCTAATTGGTTTGTTTAACAACGGAAGACTTAACACCCTTTGATTTGATTTTAACTTGTTTTTAAACTCTTAATTTTAGCACTTGGTTAATTATCAGTTGGATAGCAAATATAATCGGCAGATATAAATTGAATATGCACAAGAGTAAATTTGCTTAAAGTAAATGACACAAATAATTTATAGAGGTTCGAAGATGGGGTAATTCTTCTAATCCTCTCTTCTCCAACTTCTGGATGAATTCACTATGCAACAGATCAGTTTACAAAACGGTGAACTATCTGGAGACAGCCTTGATCACACAGTTGGCTTCTCTTGTGACTCAGTTTCTTCACAGGGCAGCTGCCTTGCTACTTCAGTTCACTTCTCAAGTTCTTGGATTTGATCACGAAGCCCTCCAACAAACTTGATAATGGTTCGGCCTGTAACCTTTCTACAATCCTAGCTTGGAAAATAGACCCCTTTGCTTGTTCAAATGTTTCCTCTTGAACAGATTGAAGTTATCTCTCCTTCACAGCTTGTGTTGGATCGAGTTTCTTCGAGTTTCTTCGAGTTTGAATCTTGAGGAATTGCTTGAATGTCTTTGAGAATAATGCAGGTTAAATGCTTGAATATTGCTTGCTAGTTCGTGGTTCAGGTCTGCTCTTCTCAATGACTTCCTCAGCCTTTTATAGTGCACATTTGAAATTTTGCCCGTTGAAGAGATAGGCTAATTTCAAATGTTACTTAGTGTTCGTTGGCTTTTCTTGGTCTGCAGTCCTTGATGTTGACTCTTCCTCGTCTTAATTGTATTTGCAGCATTGCATGTGCCTGATACAAGGTGCAGTGTTTCCCATTGGTTCATTCCTTTTGCACAATTCTGGGACTAACACTTTAGACCTGACAGCTTTGACATATTACTATATTGAGTAATATTCTTGACTTTAATCAATGGATCTAAGTCAGTTGTCTTGACTAGACTGTTGCTTTTACCCCAGGTGACTTGAGTTTGCTTAAATCATTGGATTGACTCAACTGTCACTTTGTCACTCCAACTGGTAGACTTGGCTTCTTGAGTTGACTTGATTGACTCTTCTTATAGTTGTTCCCCAGCTGACTCTCCTTCAGTCGAGTCCTTAACTTACTTCGTGGCCATACTCAGCTGACACACAATAGAGTCTTCACATAGTCTGCAGTTGACTTCTTGTAATCCTTGGCATAGCTGACTTGACTCGACTTTTCCAGCCCTATCTATTATAATACAAATTACAAGGAAAATGGGGTGGCAACTTCCTAGTTTAAGTTTTACATGGTATCATCAAAATATACTCAATAAATTTCCTAACAGTACCCTCATACGTACTTAGAGGAAGTTGCCATGTTCTATGTCAACGCAGAAGTCCATGATGATGAGATTCGCTCATCCGTCCACAACAAGAAGATCAAGATCACTGATGGTGACCTTGTTGAACACTGCAAACTGCCTACTGAAGGGCTAATGGAGATTGCTGAGAAGGATGTAAACCTGCTACTTGGAAGGAAATCGCCAAGCCTGAGTCAGCTGCAAAGGCTGTCTATAGAGCCAAGAAGGCTTTGATTAAGGTGGAATACCATAAAATGATGGACATCGTGTCCAAGTGTGTCGACATGAAGTTCAGCAACTTTAATCAGCTGTCTCGAACTAAGCTGGTAGTGATGGCTGACACCAGTGAAGGTGAGTCAGCTGACCCTAATCCAGAAGACACAGCTGCAACCGCCCCAGCTCTCTCTCCTAAGCCAATCCAAAAGAAGAGAGCTATTGCAGCTAAGCCATCACCTTCCCCAATAGCCATTTTCACATCCATTTAGAAAAGCCATTTGCACATCCATTTGGTGTATCTCAAGGTTATGCAATGCAAAGAATAGCAATGAGAACTCTAATAGATGTGATTTCATCACGGTGAATACGTATAAAAGAAATCAAGGCCTTCTCTTTGTTTAAATCCTTTAGCTACTAATCTGGCTTTGTACTTATCAATAGTTCCATCAGCTTTATATTCCCTTTTAAGGATCTACTTGCATTCTAAAGGTTTATTTCCGGGTGTGAGATCTATAAACTCCCAAGTATGATTTTGTATAATGGAATCTATCTCACTATTAATAGCTTTTTTCCAGAATAGAGCTTCTGGACTGGACAATGCTTCACCAACTGTCCTTGGTTCATTTTCTAACACATAAGTTAGAAAATATGGACCAAAAGACTTAGTTATTTTGGCTCTTTTACTGCGTCCCAGTTCTTCATCACTTTGATGATCACCATCAGCAGTATCACATGTTCTTTTTTCCATAATTAGCTTCTTTTCTTTCTTGACAAGGAAACATGTCTTCGAAAAATACAGCATTCTTTGACTCAATAATTGTACCTTCTTGTACATCTGGAATTGTTGATTTGTGCACTAAAAATCGATATGCACTACTATTATTGGCATATCCAATGAAAATGCAATCGATTGTTTTAGGCCCTATTTTGACGTATTTCTACTTTAGCTAAACACCCCCACACTTTCAAGTATTTGTAGGAAGGTTTTCGACCATTCCATAACTCATACAAAGTTTTATCCTTATTTTTGTGTGGTATTTTATTAAGAATGAGGTTAGCCAAGAGAATTGTATCCCCCCAAAAATTCAGAGGTAAACCCGAATTTATCAACAAAGCATTCATCATCTCTTTCAGAGTTCAGTTTTTGCATTTAGCAATACCGTTTGATTGTGGTGAATAAGGAGTTGTCATTTGATGAATAATACCAGAATCTGAGCAAAATTCATCAAAAGGAGCTCCATATTCTCCACCTCTATCGCTTCGAATTATCTTAATTCATTTGCTAAGTTGATTTTCAACCTCATTCTTATAGCTTTTAAAAGCTTCTAATGCCTCATCTTTACTTCTCAAAAGATATACATAACACTATCTTGTGCAATCATCAATAAAAGTAGCAAAATACTTTTTCTCACCCTTAGTTTGCACAAACTTTAAATCACATATATCACTGTGAATTAACTCTAAAGGTTCTGTATCTCTTTCCACCGAGTGGAATGGTGTTTTGGCCATTTTTGCCTCAACACAGATTTCACACTTGTGATGTGAATATAATTTAAAGTTAGGTAGTAATTTCAAGTTTACTAACCTTTTCAAAATTCACATGTCCTAATCTAACATGCCATAAATTTGAACACTCAAGCAAATAAGAAGAAGCATTAATTTTATTGCTTTCAAAGTTTCGTAGTACATTCATTACATTCATCTTGAACAGTCTATTATCTAAGTACCCCTTCCATATGAATTGTCCATTTTGCATTAGTACAAACTTTTGAGCCTCAAATACTAATCTAAACCCTATTTTGACCAACAATGATCCTGACACTAAATTCTTTCGAGTGTCTAGAACATGAAGGACATCAACTAGGGTCAGCTCCTTGCCCGAGGTCATCTTCAGCACCACCTTGCCAAGACCGATAATTTCGGAAGTTGCATGATTTCCATGTATAACTTCCTTCATACGGTGATAGGAGTATACGTTGAGAACATGTCTTTGTCCGAGCATATGTAGCGTGTAAAGACTTTGTGTCCACCCACCATTCTCTCGGATTATCCACCATGTAGTACATGTTGGCTTCAAACACAATAGCCGAGAGATTAAGCTCAGACATATCAATTGGCACTGATTTGTCCTCGGTCACATGCACTTAGTTTCGATTGGCTTTCTTAGTAATACGACAATCTTTAGCCTTGTGATTTGGCTTTCCACAGTTGAAGCATTTTCCTTTGAAATTTTTAGCCTTTCCCTGTTTCTAACTATTCCCCGGGTGCTTTCTCTTCTTGCTAGCATTGGGATCCACCAAGTTTGCCTTTGCCTCCATTGAAAGCTTTCCAGACTTAATTTCAGACTTGCGATTGTCTTCTTTAATTTGCAATCTGACAATTAAGTCTTCGAGCCCCATATTCTTCCGCTTATGCTTCAAGTAGTTTTTAAAATCCTTCCATAGAGGCGGTAGCTTCTCTATAATAGCAGCTACTTGAAAGGATTCACTCAGCATTATTCCTTCTGCAATTATATCGTGCAGAATAAGCTGAATCTCTTGAACCTGGCTGATCACCGTCTTGGTGTCAACCATCTTAAACTCAAGGAATTTGTCGACAATAAATTTCTTTGTGCCGACATCTTATGTTTTATACTTCTTTTCTAAGGAGCTCCACAACTCCTTAGCAGTTTTTACCAAACAATAGACATTATACAATGTGTTGTCCAGTCTTATGAGAATGTAGTTCCTGCATAGGAAGTCGCTTTGACTCCAAGCATCGAACGACTTTCTCTTTTCCTTATCAGTCTCCTCTTCCCCCACAGTTGGGGCATCCTCCATCGGGAAACGAGCAAGGTTGAGAGTCGTAAGATAGAACAACATCTTCTATTGCCTTCTTTTGAAATCTGAACCACCAAACTTCTCCAGTTTCTCTCCCGGTGCTGGTGCTGGAATGGGTAGTGCTGGAACTGATGATGATGATGCCATTTGATACACACGAAAATTTTGTCTTAACCTGTTGGAAAAAACTGGATGGTATATATCGAATGGCTGAAACAAACGAACAGAGTAACAGTATGAAAGTCGAGGAAAGAGTTGGACTCTTTGTCTTTAAGACAAAATTTCCCCGCTCACGGTGGTAACGGAAATAAGCAATCGCCTCCAAAGATACAACAACGTACATCTTGTGATAGCAACACTACAAATCACAAGACACTTCGAACTTTATAGTGTTTTGAACTCTCAAAACTTTATGCAGAATGCTAGAAGAAATTTTGAAATTTTTTTGATATAAAATGAATTCTGGGACTGCCTTTTATAGAGCCTCATATGCCTTTTCAGACTGGGTGTGACCCCTAGTTCGGATCAATTAGGATTGTCAGATCGCACCATGTGATCAACAGTTGTGATCTATCAGTGAACAGATGCATCCAATCAGCACCACATGTCACCACTCGGACGATTCTACCAAATCACTGCCACCTAAGCTGTCCTGCCACATCACCGAGCCACTGGATCGAACCCTGGTTCGATTTCTCAAAACTTCAAGGCTCCTCAAAGCTCCTCGCGATAACGCAAAGTGCAAAGTGCGCCTCTAAAGTGCCCAATGCGACTATGTGCGACGTGCGCGGGCCCAGCTCCGATGGTGCTTTGCACCGTCCTTGGTGCTTTTTGAGCTAGCCAAAGGCTAGTCAAAATCGACTTAGTCCACTAGAGTGTACCATAAGGAGTTCCACATGATTACTCCTTATTAGTGGTGAAACTATTTATTAACTAGTCAAACATTTAATATGTTTCCTATGTGGGATATGACTTTCCATATTCTCACCCTTTTACATTCCATATATAAAAGCATTTTAAGTGGCCAACTTCATGCATTTATTTTTCATTCACCCGATATTGGTTTTGAGAAATTCAAAATGCTAAACTCATCTACCGGCGGCATAGATGACATTTTTCTCATTTATTTCATATATTGAATAAATGAACCCACTTAAATAATTGGTTAAAATTAGATCAAAACTCAATTTCTTAAAACCAATTCCAACACCTATCACATAGGATATAATGTAAATTTGGTGAGATATCATGTAAGGCCCAGCGGCTACGATAATCTAGAGGGGGGTGAATAGATTATCTCCATCTTTTCGATTATGCCCTCTTTTTTTTGGAACCGAAAGCTCAAAGATAATAATAAAGGTGCGAAATGTAAACAACACGCGTCGATTTATAGAGGTTCAACCCACCTAGGGCCTAATCCTCTACCACCCCAGTATATCCAGGATGGATTTCAAAAAGAAAAAAGATTTTATTAATTACCAAAATTAATACAACACCAACTTACAACAACACCTTGAAGAGCACCACACTATTCTTCAACACCACCTTTG
This sequence comes from Rehmannia glutinosa, assembly GCA_016081115.2. NCBI lineage: Eukaryota > Viridiplantae > Streptophyta > Magnoliopsida > Lamiales > Orobanchaceae > Rehmannia > Rehmannia glutinosa. The sequence goes on along the minus strand of CM071928.1, from coordinate 61,889,933 downwards.
AGATTACCACAATCTCTTCTTGAAGATTACCACAATCTCCAACGGCACCTTGTTAAGATTACCACAATCTTCAATCTTGAGGAATACCAAATTCTTCAACACCTCAAAAAGAAGATTACCACAATCTTCTTACACCTAACACCTATATCACCCAAGTGTGTTCTTTCCACAAGAACACTCACAAGGATATCTTGTGTTGAATGATAACCCAAAAATTCAAGATTACAACTCGATAATGAATAATACAAATAAGTGCAAGCGTAATCAAGAATAGCCTAGACCTCAAGAATGTGAAAGTGGTAAGCTAAGCAAATTACAACAAGAATAATGACAATATAAGACCAAGTGTTTGCTTGAGTATTTCTTGTTGTGTTGTATTGTTCTCTCTTGTTGTTGTGCTTCAAATCTTCCTCTATTTATAGGAGATGATTGATCCTTGATAGGCTCCTCATGGAATCTGATATCTACAAAAATATTGCAATTAAAATCAAGATTATAGCTGTTAGAAATCAATCCTACTATAGGTCCCAAGGGGTGTAAGTGTAAGGTTTAGAAGGGGGGTTGAATAAACCTTACCAAATTTTCGATTTAGTCCTTTTAAATATACGAGTTGATACTACACAATTGTGTCTTGATGGACAAATCAATTTAGTCGATCAGTAGAGTTAGTCTCTCAACGCACTCAATCGATTTGTTGATGGAATAACTCAGGTTTGTTGGCTCTAAATTAACTCAACTCGGTTTTGTTTTATTGGAAGACTTAACCCCCCTTAAGTTTGGTTAAGCAAGGATTTAGTGCTTAGTTTAGTACTTATAAATTATCAAGTGGATAGCAAATTTATCAGATTTAAGCAATTAAAATGCAGGAATTAAAGTGTTGAAATGTAAATGACACAATTAAATTTTTATAGAGGTTCAAGATGGGGTAATTCTTCTACTCCTCTCTTCTCCAACTCCTGGAGGAATCCACTAGGTAATGATCAAGATACAAAGTGGTAACAGTCCGAGATACAAGTCTTGATCACACGGTGACTTGATCCTTTGGGACTCGGCCTGAGACGCCTTGATCACTCATTTGGCTTCTCGTCGACGACTCACTTCTTCACAGGGCAAAGGGGCTTTGCCTTTGCTACTGACTCACTTGCTCAAGCTCTTTGGATTTGATCACGAAGCCCTCCAAAAGCTTAAGACTTGGTTCGACCTTGAACCTTCCTACAATCCTTCGTGGAATGTGGACCCCTTGATTTTTCAGTATTTTCCTCTTCAACTGATTGAAGTTATCTTTCCTTCACAGGTGAGTGTTGGATTGATGTTCTTCGTAGTGTAGGCTTGAGGATTGAGAATATTTCAGATTTTCTAATAATTGCTTGAACGTTTTTGGTTCAAGTCTGTCTCTTGTGTCTCTTATTCTCACATTCTCAAATAAACTCCTCAGCCTTTTATAGTGATCTTTCAAAAATTTGCCCGTTGAAGAGATAGGCTTATTTTTGAAAGTCACTTGCAGTCGTTGGCTTGTCTTGTTGCGATCCTTGGAATTGCCATTTCCTCGTATGAATTGTTCTTTCACCTTTTTAGAGTTCGACACGGTGTAGTGCTTCCCATTCGTTCATTCCTTTTGCACGCTTCTCGACCGAGCACTCGAGAAAGGTGATATGGAGATATTACTTGTTTAAGTAATTCTCTTGATTTACGCGGCAACGGATCATTTCTGATTATCTCGACTGATTTGCATTTCTTTGCTTTCCCAGGTGACTTAGAGTCGGCTTTCCAATCATTGGATGACTTTTCATCACTTCAACTTGAGACTTGGCTTTTCTCGAGGTTGACTTGGACCGATCTCCACTCAGTGCATCTCACCGCTTCTTCGATAGAGTTCCGTCTACTCTTCTTTGCCATACTCGGTTGTCTCAAAACGTGAGTCTTCCTTCTAGTCTTCAATTATCTTCTTGCATGTTAGGGCGTAGGCGACTTAACTCGGCTTGGCTAGCTCTATTTATTACAATGCATTTTACAACAAGAATTGGGGTGCCAACTTCCTATTCTAAGTTTTACATGGCATTCATCAAAATCTAAACAATAATTTTCCAAACAATTTCCCCTTTTTGATGATGCCAAAACTTAAACCATTCAAAAATGCAAATAGCAAAGATACATATCTGAGATAGTGTATTGACATAGAATGTATGCGCAGAATCAATCCTTTTATTGATCATAACATTCTTGTTCTTTTACACAAGCTGTTTACAAGGTGTATCAGAGCACATATTTGTCTACACACAGTAAAATAAAGAATTTATAGCTTTATTTGGAAGACTTACATTGTATGTATTTACATAATAAAATACACGAAGGGTGGACAAGAACACTTCATTTCTTATTTGTCTCCTTCTTTCATCTTGTTCAAAGATCTTCTTCTTCTTCTTCTCTTTTTCTCATCGTCACCGCTTTCTTTTTCTTTTCATATGCCTTTCCTGGCGGCTTCATCTCTTCTTAATCTTTTCTGTCTTTCCTCCCATAGCCGAGTTTGTCTCTTGTTTTTTCTTCTATTCTTTTTGCATACTCGGCGTTACTTTTTAGCCACTTGCAAATTTGCTACTTGGTCAAGACCAGCCCATGAGATCCCTCCTTTCTTGCCTCGGATCTACGATTCGATGTTTTTGGGCGAGGGCCAGGTCCAAGCTTCTTCCTCCACCACCGCTTCTTCCTCTACGGGTGTCTTTGCATCTTGGGGTCTTCTTCTTTCGGTGAGTGACCGAGCAGAGTCCGTGTAGTCTGCTTTGCTCGTCGCTTTCTTCACATAATGTGAGACCCTTTTTCCCAGACAAGTCCCAAGCTTGAACCATAGACATATTTGCAAAGTATCCTTGATTCGAGCGTTTTAAATTCATCAATCGATCATGGCTCGTCTCCGACATCCGAGATGGCATAAGTGTCTCTCTCTCTTGGAATGCCTCCATGTTCTTTCAAGATGTTCATAACTCGCAGCATCCATTCTTCCTTCCACTTCCTTCATCCTCGCTTCAATTGTTTTCTCTTTTCGGTCATAGATATAGCGAGTGTTGGAGTGGCAGAGTCCAGGGAGTTTTCTTTGATAATGTCACCGTGTGACAGGACTCTTTGTTGGGGTTTGTGCAATCATCAAGGTCATATCTTTCGATCCTTCCCCCTCGTGATTTTCCTTTCTTTTGTTTAGTAACTTCCTAGGTTGTCTTTTCCTTCACTGTTTTGCATCCTCTTTTTCGGCGGATCTTTTACGTGCTTTAAGGTATTCCTCTTCCCCTTTTTGGCATCATCAAAAAGAGAGGGACACTGGAAACATCTTGGCGGGAAGTCGAGCACTGTGATGGTAGAGTTCTATCTCGAAGTCCACTGCAGAGTATGCAGCGACGAAATTCGGATCGAGTAGCGTTAGACTCGTTGAAATCAGCTTCATCTCAGCCATGAGAAGGCTGAATTTTGTATTCATGGTTTCTTCCAAACGCGTAGATCACTCTTATTTTGCTCACGCAGTTGTGACTTTATCTCGGCAGTGTGAGCTTCATGCATGTGCTCAATATGTTCTCTAAACCGTTTTGCATCGGCATTTTCAGCTCTCCATACCAACTTGTTGAACAATGTCCTAAAGTATCTAACTTGTTCCACACGCATTGTTTTTCTTTGTTGCCACCATTCCCCGATCGCCGTTATGCCTCTTAAATCAGCGGTGAGATTGGCATCTCTATTGTCGATCGCATGTCCGAGAGGCACGATGCCTCTCCATCCGTTCAATCTCGGCCGAATAATGCCTTGAACAACCGCGGACTTGATTGATTCTTCCGATTTGCGATTGATGGCCATGCGGCGTCAAAATCATAATCGTTTTGGAACAATGGTGCACGATGGAAAAGCGGGAGGCGTGCGTGGTAGCGTCTTGCGTTCGTTCTCGACTCTTCATGGAGGTCGGGTACCTCCAGGGAAAAAAGAAAAGATTCTATAAAGGATTCATCACCGCCTAAGGATTTGTTTGATGATGAGCGGTGCGCGTGAAGTTCTTTTTGGAATCGACCTGCTGCGACTTGAGGAGCCTGCACGGTGGACTCAGTTGTTTGGGCTTTGTTGTGAAGTGGACCCGACTTTTTGAGCCTCGTTTGTCTCAACAACCGTTGGTCTCGGTGATTTCTCCAATTGAGTAGACTAGTCCTCGGCCTTATCGGAAGCGTCATCGGACGATGATGAGATTTCCATTGGTGGCTCATCATCAAAATTAAAGGTTTGACGAGTAGTCTTGGGATCGGACTTGCTCGTGCTTGGAACATCCGTATTTGAGTCTTTTGGATCATCCTTTGGGGATGACTAAGCTTCTTCTTCGCTTTCCGATCCCGAAAGGTGACATCGGGATTATCCTGGGAATCATGAAGTGCGCTTATCTCCTTTTCGGATGGGTCGATGATAGCGGGGAGGGGTGTTCTCTACTTGCTTCTTTACCCGGGGAAGTCTCAACCTCCGTGGGCCTTCATTACCTCCATGAGTCTCAAGCAGCGAGGCACTTGGACCTCCCTTTCGCGTGTCAGTGTCTTGTCTTAGGGTCTTCGTGGTGGCATCCATTGGAGTCTCAACCCCATGGATTGCACTTTCATTGCCCAGTGTTAACTCCTGTACATTCTTCCTCGTGCCTCGTTGCATCGGCGAGCGTCATTAGCCTTGAGCGGTTGACACCTCGGTGAGGCAGTCTCAGCTCTCAATCAGGCCGTTGATGGCAACTTGTTGTTCGTTTGGTGGTTGTACTTTCTCCACTTCGCCTCCTTGATTTATTGTGGAGTCATGCAGCATTCTCGACTTCGCTGCGGTGGAGGGTTTCCCCCTCGGTGGCGCACCCGGTGAGTGACTTGGAATGGGGTCACTCGTCTCCAAACTCGGTACTATTGCTATTGAATGTTCACCGTTGGGGCGGGTGGTAAGACACCTTCAATAGGGGTTGGCTCGTGGGGTCCCCATTGTCCCGTTTCATCACCAAGTCCCTTATGCCTTCTTCGAGTGGTGGGGAAGTGGTGGCGGCAACAACGATGGCGATTTCTTGAACCACTCCCATTGGATCAATTTCAGATTGTGTTCGGAGGACTCTCCTGGTCCTCCATCAATCTTTGCTCGTGAAGGATTCGATTCGTGCAATGCTTCTTTGCTGCATTTGCAACTCTTCGTAGCGGCCCAGCATTCTCCAGGATCCTCATCACCGCATCGAGAGAAGACATCAAGGAGAGGATGTGTATGTTTTGTGGTGTCGGAGATAGGGCGGGATCTTGGCTTCTCACGTGCCTCGGCTTCCTCTACCTTTGCCTTTCCTTCTCCTTGTCCTTGAAGATCCGAGGATGTCCGTGCGATTATCTTCATCTAGTCTTTGGGAGCACAGTGGTTAGTCCAAGGAAGTTTAACAGATTTTCTTCTTCTTCTATAAACTCGGGCCGTTGGAACTGTTCCCTTGATTTACTCAACTTCCATTTCCTCCACTCACGCAGACGATTTTGGATGTGCGGGTAAGGTGGAGATAGGATCATCACATCACTATCGGCTCTATCATCTTCTTGTGTTTGTTTGTGTGGACTCTGTTTGTGTCTTGAGTTGCCTCTCGGATCGCCAAAGCAGACTTATTTGTTTCATCAATTACATCACAGGGACTCGGCCCCTTGTAGCGGTTTAAGTATTTGTTCGGTGAGTGGTGACTCGGCCGGTTTTTCAAGCTCGGAGCACTTGATGATTCTTCTTCATCTTCTAGTTTGTACGAGAGGATTTTCGGTTTGGAGAGACAGTTCGTCTCGAGTCTTGGGGCGGGGCGGTCTTGGTGTTTTTTTCTCGAGAGCCGCCGTCTTGGCTTGTCGATTCTCCTCTTTTTGACGATCGGAGAAGGTATTTGTGAGTCCTTCTCGGCCGCTGCTTCTTTGAGGGCGGAGACACAGCTGCGAGGGGGGTGACTCTGCTGCAGGGGGGAGCAAGTTTGACTTTCTTTCTTTTGCGGGCGTGAGTCTTCTTTTGCGGCCGCAGGGCAGCTTTTCTTCTTGGGTGGAGAGGAAAGCTTGATTGTATCTTGAGTGGTGATTCCCCCTCACTCATGTCGCCTCTCTTGGCGTAGGCTCTCTTGTGCGCGAGCAGAGAGGTTTGCTCTGAACATCTCTTGTTAACATGGAATGCCTTCCCATGTCTAAGAGGGACTCCTTTCACCTCCATCACCGGCCAATCACTGGCCAATTAACAAACTTAGCTTTTGTGGGGTTGGTCAAAGCTTGCCAAATTTGATGTCAATACATTTGGCAACTATGTCCAAATTTGATGTCAAACTTGTGATAATCCTCCTTCAAAGATGATCTCTTGTTTCTTTGTGTACACTATTTTATCAAAGATAGTCGGGCTTGGCTATTTTTTCCAAGGAGCACCAGGTTTACATCAGCCGTTAATTTCGATGCTCCTTACATTGGTAGTGAGCAATGTTCGGCCAAATCCTTGGCGAGAGATAGTCGATTGATTCCGTGAGCAGATGACTTTATTCCTTCATCGTGAATCTCGGCATTCACGTAGAATGTGCGACCTCCTCCACATAGGTCATCGGATATTCTAACGTCGAGAAACGGTTTCGGCCGGTCGTTTCTAATTTCTCAAAGAATTTTCTTCACTAGGGTGTCGTCGGACCCCTGTTTCACCATGCCGTCGAAATCCACAAGAGACCGGTGTGGATTTGCTTTCCTAACTTGGTAAAATCATAGGTTGGTGTCATTTTTCCGGATTTTATCAAAGAAAAACTCGAGAGATTGATTTGAAGATAGATAGGGTTTGAGAGAATTTTTGCCTTTCTTGTTGAGAGAAAGAAAAATGAAGCAGTTTTGGTAGTGTGAGAGAGAGAAACGGCGGAAATGGTTTAAGTATGGTTTATGAAAGGACGTGCGGGTGGTTTTTTGAAATGTGATCGAAATCAACGGCTTAGATTTTGCACGCTTTATTTAGCATTTAATGTCTCGTATTTAATGCAAGCATTTATATCAATCATAAGCTTGGTGTGCGGCTTTATGTCTGTACACATCATCATTATCCGACGTATTCCTTAAAAACATTCCCACTTAGTCAAAAAGCATTTGCGTTTTTGTCACTTTGCTCATAAGTGACTCAAACTTATCCTTTAGTTGATTTAACTCTTCTTCTCACGAGTTCTCTTAGTGACTCATTTTAACGGTGACTTGTATCATTGTCTTTCCGATCTGACTAATTTACTTAGCTGATTTGTGAGTTCACTCTTTTTCCCTTTTTGTGTTCCATTTCTTTTCTTTGATTCTTTCCGAGTGTCTCGGCTCAATTAACCCCAACTCATGCTTGAGTTCTTCAAATCTTGACTCACATAACGGTTTTGTGAAGATGTCACCAATTGTTTATCGTTGAGATATATTCCACGATGATGTCCTTCTTTCAACATGATCTCTTATGAAGTGATATCGACATCGATATGCTTTGTTCTTGAGTGCAACACGAGGATTTTGAGTGATTGCAATTGCACTTGTGTTATCACACATGATTGGAATCTCTTTTTCTTCAACTTCATAGTCTCTCATTCTTTGTCTCATCCATAGGACTTGGGCACAACAATTGCCCGACTATGTATTCTGCTTCGTATTTGTAGAGGTGGCTATGGAATTTTGCTTCTTGCTAAACCGGAAATCACTGTTTCCTAGCATTTGACATGTGCTGAAGTGCTCTTCCTGTCACTCTGCATCAAAGATAGTCAGAATCAATAGCCAATTAGCTTGAATCCACCTTCCTTTGGATACCATAGGCCTACTTCTTGGCTTCCTTTCAAGTATCTCAATATTCTCTTAATCTTTGTCATATGGCTCTCTTTTGGAGCAGATTGAAATCTTGCACATACACCTACAAAGAAAGGTGATGTCCGGCACGCTCTTTGTGAGATAAGCAATGATCGATAAGTGCTCAGTATCTTGTTTGATCTCTGAGGCTTCCCATCGCATCCATGTCCATTTTGGTGATGTATTCATTGGTATTTTTCTGAGAAGACTTCTCCTCCATACCAAATTTCTTCATTAAATCTCTGGTGTATTTTGTTTGACTTATGAAGGTTCCATCCTTTGTTTGTTTCACTTGGAGTCCAAGGAAGAATGTCACTCTCCCATCATGCTCATTTCAAATTTACTTTGCATGAGGTTTGAAAATTTTTCACATGACTCTTTGTTTGTAGATCCAAAAATGATGTCATCCACATATATTTGAACAAGCAAGTATACTCTTTTTGTCTTGAATTCGAAAAGTGTTCTATCTACTTTTCCTTTTGTGAATCCATTTTCGTTAGGAATTGTGACAAGGTATCATACCATGCTCACGGGTGCCTGTTTCAATCCATATAGAGCTTTCTTGAGTTTGTATACTTTATCTCCAAGAGTCTTTTGCTCAAATGCGGAGGTTGTTCAACATACACTTCTTCTTCCGATAAACCATTTAGAAATGCACTTTTTACATCCATCGATATACGATGAAATTCTTGTGAGTCTGCATAGGCAAGAAACATTCTTATAGCTTCGATCATGCTACGAGGAGCAAATGTTTCATCAAAATCTATTCCTTCTTCTTGGCAATATCCTTTGGCTACTAATCTTGCTTTGTTTCTTACCTGAGAACCTTCTTCGTTCATCTTATTTCGAACACCCATTTGGTGCCAATAACATTTTGATGTATGGGTCTTTGCACTAATTCCCATACTTTATTTCTTTCAAACTCCGATTGACTCTTCTTGCATAGCTTGAATCCAATGTGCGTCGTCAATGCTTGTAACACATCTTTGGGCTCTATTTGCGAGATGAAGCATGTGAACATAGCTTCTTGTTGAGTTTCGGATCTTGTTTTGACACCTTCTCTTATATCTCCAATGACAAGTTCGTGGATGGTCTCTCGGCCTATCTTACATCAGGTTGGAGTAAGTTAGTTGGATTGATCGTCTTGCTTGTTTGTATTGTTGTGGTCGACTCTCTCGTGATCACTTAGCCGCAAATTTTCATTTGTTTTTGAGATTGGCTATCTCATCTTCTTCCGAATTGATAATTCGGCTTGACCAAAGATAGGGACTCTTTACGTATGGTTGGATGATTCACTTATCATCGGTGACTCTTCAATGTCTTCTCCATTTACATTTGGCTCATCGAATACCACATGAATGGATTCTTACGCAACCATAGTCCTTTTGTTGAGTACTCTGAGGCTTTGCTTTTTGAGTATCCTAAGAAGATACCTTCATCGACTTTAGCATCAAAAGCCTTTAGATTGTCTTTGCCATTGTTGTGGATGAAGCATTTACATCCAAATATTACGAAATATGCAACATTTGGTTTTCTTCCATCCAAATCTCATAGGGAGTCTTTGTCACATTTGTCATTTTATCATACATCTGTTTTGAGTGTAGCAAGTTGTGTTGATTGCTTCAGCCCAAAATCTTTTTGGTAACCCCTTGACTAACATGGTCCTTGCTTGCTTCTTTGAGTGTTCTGTTCCTTCTTTCTCAGAACTCCATTATTTGCTGTGGAGTCCTTGCTGTGATAGTTCATGACCAATACCATTTTCAATACAATCTTGAGTTATTATTCCATTGACAAACTCGGTTCCTCTGTCGATCTTATTTTGATAATGGTTTGGCTCTTCTCGATTTTGAATCCTCTTCATCATTTGTGGTAGTTTTTGTAGAGTTTCTTTCTTCTTACACATGAATATTGTCCATGTATATCTTGAGTAGTCATCTACTACCACCAAGGTGTATTTCTTTCCACTTATCTTTGTTTGGTTCCATGGGCCAAATAGATCCATATGTAGCAGATGCAATATTCTTGTTGAAGATGAACATGTCTTTTCTTTGAATGAAGATTTGATTTGTTTTCCTTCTGACATGCATCACATATACTCTCCTTCTTGTATACTGAATCTGGAAGTCCTTCCACAAGATTACTTCTTGCAAGCTTGTTAATCGTTTTGAAATTTAGGTGACTCGGCTTTTTGTGTACCTAACTTGATTCATTTGTGCTCTTTGCTAATAGACAGTCTTTGGGTGTTCTTTGTTGACCAATCCACGACATACATGTTCTTCTGTCTGCATCCTTGCAACACAACTTCATTCGATTCAATATTCTTGATTTGGCATGTACCCATGTTAAATCCAACATTGTAACCCTTGTCACAGAGTTGAGTGATGCTTAGCAGGTTGAAGTTGAGTCCTTCAACATATGCAACGTCTGTGATTTCTAATCCATTCCTCTTGATGGATCCAATGCCTCTTATTTCACCAGGAGCTTCATTTCCTCCAAATATGACTTTTGCTCCTTTTACTTCCTTGAATTTTATTGATTTTTTTGTTTCTGTCATGTGTATGGGAATGACCACTATCCATGTACCAGGTTCCTTGGCACTCATTGTTCCTTGAACGCAATCAAGGAAATTAAGTTTTAGGTACCCATACTTGTGCGGGTCCTGAGGGGTTCGAATTGTAAGATGATCCAACCAACTTATAGCCAAATGATTTGACTCACAAGAGGTTGCCATCTATCATGCCATAATCATAATTAATCCTGGCAAATTTCTTGGGGATTCTAGGTTCATACAGTTTGTCTCTTTTGTGCAGTATACTGCGTATAATTTTTAGCAATCGCCTTCTTTGGGTAATTGTGGTGTCTCCGAGTGTAGTGCCTAGGTGCATGTGTGTCTTGATGAAAGCTCTTATACTTTTGGAATGGCCTTTCTTGAGTTCTAGGCCTTTGCCATTTGGGCTTATATTCCATAAGTTTATCTTTGATAGTTTACATTATTCCAATCACTTGGCTTGGATATTTTCTACCATTCCCATCATATGTATTTCTTTTATGGATTTTCCGGGGTTTTTGGTATCTCGCTTCTTCCTTACAGAGTATTTTGTTTGGAGTTTCTTTGAGAACTCGGTTGAATCTCTTCTCAGTGTCCTTTCAGCGCACTCAACTATGTTGTTTTCCTTTTCCTTTATAACTAAGGCCAGTTTGCTTGTTATGGTGCTTTGGATTGAATGTGTGTGCAACATTTAGAGTTTTAGATTTTTCGGACTCTTCATGGCTTGAAGATCCTTTTTCCAAAATTACTTTTGAGGTTTGACATAGCACAGAGGAATTAAATCTAAGCTGTCTTGTCTCCACATTCTCTTTGACTCATAATAAGATCATCCAATGATTTAGATGCCTTAGTGAATGAGGTAATAACATTTTTGAGGTCATTCTCCCTCTTCTCTATAGCAGCAATTTCGCTATTAATTTAGCATTTTCGACCTTTAAACTTTCATTCTCATCGACTATTTGACTTAGAGTTCTCGGCTCCTTAGTCGACTTTGAGTTTGACTCTTGAGTATTTGTTTTCCTCATTTAATAGTGTGTGTGAGGATTTAATGTGTTCAAAATCTTTCATCATTTTGCCTAATGAATCATAAAGATCAGTGGGTGATGAAGTGTGTGTGTCACGATCCTCACTATCACTAGAGTGCGAGTTTGATGAGTTAGAGTGTACCTCATCTTCTTGGTCGAGGTTGATCTTGTTCCTTGGCCATCAAGCGGATCAGGGCTTCTTCTTCGAGTCACTTGAGTAGTCGGCTTCTTGCTCTCGAATTAGCTGTCTCTCTTGACTTATTTGTCTCAGCAGTCTCTGCAGCCATCATTGCCTTTCTCTTTTCTTGTCTTCTTTCTCTCGAAGACCTTTCTTTCTTCTTCATTCTGTATTTGTTGACTACAGGATATGGGCGATCAATGGCATAGTGACTTGGTTGTCTCTGATTCAACATAGATATTCAGCCTTTTGATCACTCTTTCCATTCTTGGATTGTCAACCCTTTGATACTCAACTTTTTGATGATATGTTCTCTTGGTTGGCCTATCTTCCCTTGATTTGGAGGGAGTGAGTGTCTTCGGAAGATTCGCCCTTTCCTCTCTTGTAGTTCTTATTGAAGAACTTGTTGAATCTTTTAACCATCAGAGCTATTTCTTCCGGATCAATGACTTCTTTGACCTCGGCTCTCTTCCCATGTTTAACAATTAGAGCAAATTGTTTTGGGGTACAATTGTCTCTTCCTGGTCTTTTCTTCTCGGCTCAAACTCGTAGGCTTTGAGGTCCGAGAATAATTCATGGTTGGATGTCTTTGATAGGTCCATGGAATGTCTCGAGTGCCATGACCTTCATTTCCCATTCAGGTGGAAGACTTTTTAGGATCTTCATACACATTTCCATCTGTGTATATTCCTTTCCAAGTGCGGATAGCTCATTGGTGATTTCGTGAACCGAGCATCCGGTTGATCCAGGTTTTCTCCCGAGATCATTTTGAAGTTCTCAAATTTCAGACGACAGCCATTTTGATAATTTGTTTTCTTTGATTTGCTTTGAGCCTTCACAAATCAATGTTAGCTTGTCCCATTTCTTAGCCGTTTTGCAAGATTTGACTTTATTGAACATGGCTTTGTCAAGGTTTTGTAAAGGATATCCTTGGCTACATTGTCCGGTTGTATCTTTTTCGTCATCATTTGTCCACTCGAGTTCTTGGTTTTAAACCATGATGTGCTGGGAGCAACATCCTCTTCTCCTTTTGCGACTCTTCTTACATTGTGTTCACCTTTAAGATTTGCGGTGGCCCATCTTCTACCACTATCCACATCTCATCATGTAATCTTTGATAGATGAGCCTGCATACGAATTTTCCAATCATCAAATTCTTTAATTGTGAACATATGGATGCGTGTCAAATTTGCTTCCATGATAATAACTTTTAATGATAAAAAGAGTTTTGAGAGTTTAAGTACTAAAGCGGACTTTGAAAAGTTTGGAGATCTAGTTCAATAACGGTGCGGAGGGTTCAATGAACCAACCGCTCCGATACCACTTGTAGGTCCCAAGGGGGTGTAAGTGTAAGGTTTAGAAGGGGGTTGAATAAACCTTACCAAATTTTCGATTTAGTCCTTTTAAATATACGAGTTGATACTACAGTTGTGTCCTTGATGGACATGATCAATTTAGTCGATCGGTAGAGTTAGTCTCTCAACACTGGACTCAATCGAGCCGTTGATGGAATAACTCGGTTGTTGGCTCTAAATTAACTCAATTGTGGTTTTGTTTTTGGAAGACTTAACACCCTTAAGTTTGGTTAAGCAAGGATTTAGTGCTTAGTTTAGTACTTATAAATTATCAAGTGGATAGCAAATTTATCACAGATTTAAGCAATTAAAATGCGAGAAATTAAAGTCTTTGAAATGTAAATGACACAATGAAATTTTTATAGAGGTTCGAAGATGGGGTAATTCTTCTACTCCTCTCTTCTCCAACTCCTGGAGGAATCCACTAGGTAATGATCAAGTATACAAAGTGGTAGCAGTCCAGGATACAAGTCTTGATCACTGGTGACTTGATCCTTTGGGACTCGATCAGGAGACGCCTTGATCACTCGGTGGCTTCTCGTGCGACTCGGCTTCTTCACAGGCATTTGCCTTGCTACTACTGACTCACTTGCTCAAGCTCTTTGGATTTGATCACGAAGCCCTCCAAAAGCTTAAGACTTGGTTCGACCTTGAACCTTCCTACAATCCTTCGTGGAATGTGGACCCCTTGATTTTTCGAGTATTTTCCTCTTCAAGCGATTGAAGTTATCTTTCCTTCACGGTGAGTGTTGGATTGATGTTCTTCGTAGTGTAGGCTTGAGGATTGAGAATATTTGATTTTCTAATAATTGCTTGAACGTTTTTGGTTGTGTCTGTCTCTTGTGTCTCTTATTCTCACATTCTCAAATAAACTCCTCTCAGCTTTTATAGTGATCTTTCAAAAATTTGCCCGTTGAAGAGATAGGCTTATTTTTGAAAGTCACTTGCGTCGTTGGCTTGTCTTGTTGCGATCCTTGGAATTGCCATTTCCTCGTATGAATTGTTCTTTCACCTTTTGAGTTCGACACGGTGTAGTGCTTCCCATTGGTTCATTCCTTTTGCACGCACGGGACCGAGCACTCGAGAAAGGTGATATGGAGATATTACTTGTTTAAGTAATTCTCTTGATTTACGTGCAACGGATCTTTTACGATTATCTCAACTGACCGCATTTCTTTGCTTTCCCAGGTGACTTAGAGTCGACTTCCAATCGTGGATGACTCTTCGTCACTTCAACTTGAGACTTGGCTTTTCGAGTGACTTGGTGATACTCCACTCACCGCATCTCGATTTGCTTCTTGATGAGTTCCGTCTACTCTTCTTTGCCATACTCATTTGTCTCAGTGGAGTCTTCCTTCTAGTCTTGGTTGTCTTCTTGCATGTTAGGCGTAGGCGACTTAACTCGGCTTGGCTAGCTCTATTTATTACAATGCATTTTACAACAAGAATTGGGGTGCCAACTTCCTATTCTAAGTTTTACATGGCATTCATCAAAATCTAAACAATAATTTTCCTAACACCTACAATTTAGGGAAAAGTTGTCTGTTTTGCACAACGGTTAGAATTTTTTTTATCAAACATTAGAAGCGTGGCCGTGAGAAATAGAACTTTGAAAATAAGAACACAATTTTACAGGCTGCATGCACGGCCGATTTGGGGTCCGACCTGGTCACCCTAGGGTCCAATAGGTTGCCCTCTTCAAAAAATCGAAAAGAGAAGTGTGCAAATTTGAACCAACCTTCAGTCTGGGGTCGCCTATAGTCGGTCGGCCGGCCGACGCCACGGCCGCCCTATAGGGTGACCGGTCACCTCACCATTTTCTCGCAAACATGAAGTTTTTCGTTTTTGCACAACTTTCAGTACGGGTTGCCTATAGGGCGACCGGTTGACCTCAAAACAAAAGTGTTGTCCAATTTTATATCGAAAATAAACTTCAAGAAATACTCCAAAAATTAGTGAAAACATTTTAGACCGATCGGGAGTATTTAGACAACATTTGAAAACATTGTTTGATGTAAAAACACATTAACTCAAAATCATAAAAAGTGTTGCCCAATTTAATGTCGAAAATAAGCTAGAAGAAATACTCCGGAAAATTAGTAGAAACAATTTAAATCATATAGGAGTATTTGGACAACCTTTAAAAATATTGTTTTGGTATAAAAACAAAATCATCAAAATCATGATAAAACCATTTATCAAACAATCTCCCCCTTTTTGATGATTACAAACCAAAACAATTTTAACGAGGTCGATTTTGAAAACAAAACAATTTCACCGGTTAAAAAGGAACTATCCATTGTGAACGACAACATTTCACGCAATATAATCACAAGGATGGGAGTAGAGATATTAAACATATATAGCAAAAGCTCCCCCTATCAATATGCACAACAAGAATAATGTAAAAGCAATCATCCACAAGCTAAAAGCTTAGCTTTTACATATTGGTCTTAAGTACAAGAGCTTATAAGCTCCCCCTGTCAATAAAACATCATTAGACAAATATAAAAATCAATAATTCAACAAATGGACTAAATATAATCCACAACTTATGGCTTTTAGAAACCATAGCTTATAGCTTCTTTCTCGAGCTTATTTTAGCTTTTATGAGATAATGAGCTTATAACTTGTTTCTCCCCCTTTGGAATCATCAAAAAGAATGTTAGCACGATAAAAACATCGTATAATCATATTAAAGTGCGTAACTAAACCGATGTATCGAGCTATTTGAACATTGAAGCTTATAGACCAAATAGGAGGAAAGAGTCGATCATACGACTTGTAGAAGCTCATGAAAACCCATTTGATTTGCAAAACATGATCTCTATAAATATATAAGACTTTTGAAATCGAGAGAATCATGTAGGTGATGAATTTTTCATTGAAACATTTTATCGAACACTTGGCGGGCGTCAAATATTAAAAAGGATATATATAGCCCTTGTAAATGTAATCAAGCCAAATTTTACATCACCAAAAGCAATTTTACAAATATCTTACATCAACAATTATCATGCTCTACACAAATATATAAGAAATGCATCAAGAAGTATACATATAGGCCAAGTTCTCAAGGGTTCAACCCAATTGAGATAAGGTAGTGGAATTCTTACCATTTAATCGGTAAAGACGAGCAATGATGATGATAATCAAGCCTAAATAGGTCCAAGATATGAAATGTATGCAACAAAACAAATTTGGAGTGAAATTTGTGTGCAATTTGCGAAGGGGACGAACATAGAGTTAAAAGGGCCAAAATGCCAAAGTCTGGAAACAGAATGCAATTTAAGCCAATAAATAGCTAAGGGCGACCGGTCACAGGCATGGGCGACCGGTCGAGCTAGTGGGCAACCGGTCGGCCCCTGCCCTGGCAGCCCACTGGTTCTGTTCTGTTTTGAAAGTCCGAAATTTGATCCAAAAAACCGATTTATCACCCCTTAGTTTTAAAAACGTGCAAGATGCAAACGCAGAACTCATTCAATATACATTATGTCATAATCAAGCTCGAAATGAGGTAAAATACTCGGCGGTGAGCGATTAAAAAGTCCGCGAGTTATCCTTGAGACGGAATTAAACACATCTCAAGTTTTTGTTAAAACATGCAATCCCTTAAAAAATATCGAATCTTAATATGTTTAGTTCGATTATGACGAACCATATTTTGAAAAATAAAATTTACACCGGACTTGTTATCCCGAAAAATAATAACGTTGTAAAACTTTGAATGAACAAGTCATAAGAAGAAGTGCCTTACAAATATTTGAAAATTTCTTTTAACGGCACTTTTAAAGAGATTCGTTGGGATTGTTTTAAGTCGAGCATATAGACATAAGGCATATAGAATATCGACTCTAAGGAGTAATAAACGAATGAACATACCTCGAATTCGTTTGTCAATGCCTACTTCAACCGTTTGTCAATTTTCGCATTTGTAGCCATATAGGTTGAAATAGTTCTTTCTTCTTCAATGTCTCACTTCTTCTTTTGAGTGTGGAATATAATCACTTTCTTGGCATTGTTGAACTTGAATTCCAATGATCAAATTTGAGCTCCCCTCATCATGATCACCTTGAGTTCACCTTGCATTGACTTGGAAAAATATCTTGCACAAATATTCATTAGTAGCACCAAAAATATTATCAGCATAAATTTGCACAAGTAAACAACCTTGCCCTTTTTCAAAAAATGTAGTATCAACTTTACCTCTTGTAAAATCATTTTGCAAAAATAGCTAACTCTATCAAACCATATACGGGGTACTTGTATCAACCGTACAAGGCCTTTTATAAAAATCATTTGGCCCCAAAAAAATTTTAAACTCCGATAGACTTCTATTTGAATAAAACCATTTAGAAAATTAGATTTAACATCCATTTGGTAAAGCTTGAAATTTTCTCAAAACAAGAATGGGCAAGTAAAGTGCAAATAACTTCCAAATGTGCTATGAGTGCAAATATTACATCAAAATCATTACCTTCTTCTTGACAATACCCTTAGGCTACTAACCTTGCCTTGATCCTTAAACTTGTTCAAAAATACCAAATCTCAACAAAGAATCTTGCACAAGAGCATAGTAATATCGAATGATAGAGACACTATAGTAAGTAACATATACTATGCTTAAAGATAATCATCAAGAGTATAATACAACATGCAAGTTCAAACAAGCTTATAGAAAGCTATATAAGGTCTCTTTTGAAATATGAAAATACGAGAGCACATAGTTGAGACCTCATTTACAAGAATCATATGAACAAGAGCTTTGACATAAGCATCCAAGAATAATGGCATTTATATGTGCAATAAAATGCATAACTTAGTAGATCAATTGTTTTATCAAAACAAAATATAATCCTTTACAAATCTTGGATAAAACAAGCTATGTCAAATAATGCCTTCTCAAAAATCAAAACATCCTTTTAATGGCACTTGTATAAGATAAGCACATAGGCATATGTCACAACATGTATCGAGTCTACGAGATGACTAACAATAATGAGTGTACCTCGATAGTTCATGTTTCTCTTGATATATTACGAGTAGATAACCATTGAAGAGAGATATGTAAATCCTACACAATTCTTAAACCAAATTTTGCACAAACATAATAATACATGTGAAGGCTAAGCAATAAGAGATATCTTAAGCATGCGTGTGCTATATAACTACATAGGAGGTAATAAACCACATAAGTCTAAGTAAATGCACAAGAGTTTTAGAAACATTATGCAAGGTCTTCTTTTCAAAAATATTTTGAAACTTACAAATATATTGAAGACTCAAATTTTAAAAATAAATTTTTAAACTCATTTTGAAAAATCATTTTGCAATTTAGACACAAATAAAAACATGCAAAAATAAAATGCATATTTAAATAGGGAGATACGGTTTACCAATTTCGCCATTTCCATGGGTTGTGTCGTTCCCATTGTTGATGATATCTTCCCAATTGAAAATATTCATGTTGATGGTGGTTTCTCCAATTGCTCCATTTCCAAGCATTGTGGCCTTCCCATTTTCGAAAGTGTCTTTCTCTTGGAAAATCATCTTGTTGATGATGTCTTTGCCATTTCCAAGGATTTTGTTCATCCCATTTTTTATTATTTCCTCTTCTTGGAAAATGACTTTGTTGAAGGTGTTTTCTCCTTTGATCAAATGAAATGGTCATTTGATGTCTTCTTGGCGGTATGAATTTTCTTCGATTATTATTTCGTGGGGTACCTAATATAACATTGTTTTGTGGTACCCTCAAGTGCTTGGGTCCTTTGGGATTAGCTTTGAGACTTTTAGGTCTCCAACAATAATTTGAGCTATTTCTAGCCCGACAAGTATTTACGGCGTGTCCCTTCTTACCGCAATAAAAGCAAGTAATATTACTAACATGCATAGGAACTCGATTCTTTTTCATATGCTTGACAATATTAGGCTCATGATCAAGTTCACTATTCAAATTATCACAACCATTAACATTCACAATATTGGGCAATTTATTGGTACTCAAGTTTGATTTTGATAAATTATTTTTCATGCAATTCATATCCTCAACAAGAGTAATATTTTGTTTTTCAAGGTTTCTAACCTTGTCAAGTGTGGTGGTGTGAGAACATGATAGTGATTCATAGGAAGTAAATAAACTATCATTTTCATTTTTCAAAACATTGAATTCCTTTTTCAAATTTTTGTACTTAACAAGTAAATTTTGGAATTCATTTTGAAGATCATCAAAATCATTTTGCAAATCACTATAATCATTTTGAATAACAATATCATAGGAAGTAGAGGGTTTAAGACATACCTCGTTTTCTTCTTCGATGCCCATAAAACATTGTTCGACTACTTCATAGTTGGAAGTTGTAAAAGGCTTGTTCCTTAGATTTGAACTTGTATCCCTTTGAGAAGTAGATGCTTTTGTTTGACTCCTTTCATTTGCAAATACTCCATAGATGGCTTCTAATTTTTGCCATACTTCATGTGCCGATCGAATTCCTACAATATGTTCATATTCCAAATTAGTAAGTGAACAATACAAAATATTGAGAGCTTTACCATTTAAGGATATGGTTTTCTTTTCTTCATCATTGAGCTCCTGGAAAGCTTTGGAGGTGTATGGTGTGTCTTTCATTGGAATGGATTCTCCATTGATGACGATGTTCCAAATATCGAACCCGCAACCTTGTAAATAGCATTCCATTCTTTTTTTCCAAAATATAAAATTTTTGGAATCAAATCGAGGTGGCTTGGTGGTGGAGGTGCCGCAAAGATGAGCCTCATTCGTAGCCGACGATCGTTCCTCTTCACTCGCGATGTGAAACGAGCTTGCCAAAGAGTTTGGCTTTGATACCACTTGTAAGTCGAAGCGGCTACGATAATCTAGAGGGGGGGTGAATAGATTATCTCCATCTTTTTGATTATGCCCTCTTTTTTTTTGAACCGAAAGCTCAAAGATAATAATAAAGGTGCGGAATGTAAACAACACGCGTTGATTTATAGAGGTTCAAACCACCTAGGGCCTAATCCTCTACCACCCCAGTATATCCGGGATGTATTTCAAAAAGAAAAAAAGATTTTATTAATTACCAAAATTAATACAACAACACCTTGAAGAGCACCACACTATTCTTCAACACCGCCTTTGAGATTACCACAATCTCTTCTTGAAGATTACCACAATCTCCAACGGCACCTTGTGAAGATTACCACAATCTTCAATCTTGAGGAATACCAAATTCTTCAATACCTCAACAAGAAGATTACCACTATCTTCTTACACCTAACACCTAGATCAGCCAAGTGTGTTCTTTCCACAAGAACACTCACAAGGATATCTTGTGTTGAATGATAACCCAAAAATTCAAGATTACAACTCGATAATGAATAATACAAATTAGTGCAAGTGTAATCAAGAATAGCCTAGACCTCAAGAATGTGAAAGTGATAAGCTAGGCAAATTACATCAAGAATAATGACAATATAAGACCAAGTGTTTGCTTGAGTATTTCTTGTTGTGTTGTATTGTTCTCTCTTGTTGTTGTGCTTCAAATCTTCCTCTATTTATAGGAGATGATTGATCCTTGATAGGCTCCTCTTGGAATCTGATATCTAAAAAAATATTGCAATTAAAATCAAGATTATAGCTGTTAGAAATCAATCCCACAATTTAGGGAAAAGTTGTCTGCTGCACAACGGTTAGAATTTTGTTGTTAAACATTAGGGCGACCAGTCGTGAGAAATAAAAGTTTGAAAATAAGAACACAATTTTACACAGGGCGACCGGTCGACCGGGGGTCCGACCGGTCACCCTAGGGTCCAACCGGTTGCCCTCTTCAAAAAATCGAAACAGAGAAGTTTGCAAATTTGAACCAACCTTCAGGTGCGGAGTCGCCCCTATAGTCGACCGTCGGTCGCCACGATCACCGGCCGCCCTATAGGGTGACCGGTCACCTCACCATTTTCTCGCAAACATGAAGTTTTCTGTTTTGCACAACTTTTAGGTACGGGTTGCCCTATAGGGCGACCGGTTGACCTCAAAACAAAAGTGTTGTCCAATTTTATATCGAAAATAAACTTCAAGAAATACTCCGAAAAATAGTGAAAATATTTTAGACCGATCCAGAGTATTTAGACAACATTTGAAAACATTGTTTGATGTAAAAACACATTAACTCAAAATCATAAAAAGTGTTGTCCAATTTAATGTCGAAAATAAACTAGAAGCAATACTCCGAAAAATTAGTAGAAACAATTTAAATCATATAGGAGTATTTAGACAACCTTTAAAAATATTGTTTTGGTATAAAAACAAAATCATCAAAATCATGATAAAACCATTTATCAAACATATCATTCATTGTATTGCATAAGCAAACACAATATTAAGTTTGACTGAAATATTATAGTCTATCATATGTAGTCAAATCAATTGGAAAAAAACAGTATTAACCTTGATTTCCAAGACAAGAATTCTTACTAATAATAATCTTGGATATTTAAGGCCTTATTGTGTCTCGTACCCTCAGGTGGGAGCTCATCATCAGTAAATGCGATAGTGTTTGAAGCAAGGACGTAGCCTATCAGATGCTGAAATTTGTCAAGAGAGATGTTGTGTGGCACGTGTGCCTCATTCAATCCTTTGAACAATGCTGAGCGATGCACTTCCGATGCCATTGACCCAGAATGGAGATTTGTGCTGGCATTCGGTTGAGATGTCGCAATCGGTCTTTCTTTTCCTGGTAGCAGTACGAATAGGAGATCCAACATGGCTGTATTAAGCCTTAAGCAATCATCTGGTGGGTCCTCTCCCTGTGGATGAGGGGGAAGTTCCAGGCTCATGGAATGCTTGCTTGATAACCCAAACCGCGAGATATATGCATTGTTGCACAAATTAATGGACTTGGTGAGAGACTATTTGGATAAACTTTCTTGGTTATTAGTACCGTGATTGGAGTTTTATAACGAAATTAGGAACTATAGTAAAACCTCAATAATTTAATACTCGATTAATTAATCTCATTTAAATAATAATTTTGGTCGGTCCCAAGTTGGGGACAACAAGCAAAATTAATAATTTGCTAATTTAATATCTCATTAAATTAATAAATATTGGTAGTTATTAATTTATAGAGGTTTCCTAACTCCCATGTCAAATAATTAAATGGGTTATTGATTTTTTGCAACCTGTACTATAGGGTTATTGCGGTTTTAGTCCTGTACTATTTTTTTTGTGAAAATAGTACCTAAACTAAACGAATTTGTTGAAATGCAACCTAATACACACCGGGGATGGAATATTCCACCGGGATTCCATCACGTGACACGCACGCCCCTTTTTTGTGTGAAAATAGTACCTAAACTAAACGAATTTGTGGAAGTGCAACCTAATACACACCGGCGATGGAATATTCCACCGGGATTCTATCACGTGACACGCATGCCCCTTTTTTAAGGGTATTTTCGTCAGTTTAGGTTGTCATTATTTATAAATGGACAAATATACCCTATCATACCAACAAATGAGAAAATTTTCCAAACTCAAGAAAGCAAAATTTTTTTGAACCAATTGCAGAGAAATAATAACTGGAAATTTACACACAATTTATTAGAATACAGTCCAATGGCTCCAATCAAGCAAATATTCAGGATTGTGGCAACTGAGACTATCTACTGAAAATAATTGTGACTACATTCAGAAAAATATAAAACTTTCCTCAGTAAACGACATCCCAACAACAACATTCTGAAAATCTCTCCCAATTTCTGGTCCGTCTTTATATTGTGGAAGAGAATTTTGATTGCCATTTTTTAGTAACAAAATGGATTTCTGAATGAGAAGGGTAATTTGAGATATTCGAATTAGGGTTTATATTGTGGAAGAGAATTTTGATTGCAATTTTTTTCACAGGTTAGAGATTTTTCGGAGGTTAATGATTTGTTTAGTTTAGGGTTCACAACTTGCAATTTGGGAACGCTAAGCCCCTATTTGGGTGGGAGATTAATGACAACCTAAATTGACAAAAATACCCTTAAAAAAAGGGGCGTGCGTGTCACGTGATGGAATCCCGGTGGAATATTCCATCGCCGGTGTGTATTAGGTTGCATTTCCACAAATTCGTTTAGTTTAGGTACTATTTTCACAAAAAAAAGGGGCGTGCGTGTCACGTGATGGAATCCCGGTGGAATATTCCATCGCCGATGTGTATTAGGTTGCATTTCAACAAATTCGTTTAGTTTAGGTACTATTTTCACAAAAAAAATAGTACAGGACTAAAACCGCAATAACCCTATAGTACAGGTTGCAAAAAATCAATAACCCTAATTAAATTGTGACCCAATAAGTTAAATAAAATCTGGATTCAACCAGCTGGGCCTGGAGCTTTATGAGGCCGAACTCTTTTAATAGGATTTGAAATTTCGGGCTTTTAACTTGGGCATTTCCAGATAATAAACTCATAAAAGGCAGTAAAATCCTTTTTTGAGAAATTAATTCAAAAATACACACTATAGAACTTTCCAACAGATAATTTTTCTAAAAAGTATATGAAAATACATACGTATAATTGTGTTTTAAAAAATAAATAAATGGAGTCTAGGTCGGGACGTCGGGTTAATTGGAGGAATTCATTTACGACTATGAGGGTATTTGGTCAAACTTATAAAAGAGCTTACAAGTTTAGCCAAACATTCAAATTCATTTTCCATTGAGGTCTTAGACGGAGGCACAGCCCCCCTTGTGGGGGCACGTGCCCCTGTCAACATTTTTTTTTTTAATTTTTTATTATTTATTTTTAAAATCTAATAATTAGGTTAATAAAATAAAAGTATGTGTGTACTAATTTTTTTATGTAGTTTATAGTTATACCTATTTTATTTTTGATATATATATATAGTTTATAATTATATTCGTTTTGGGAGTAGGTCTGGTCACCCTGTGCTCCAAAAATAAAAAGTAATACTTTTCGATTTAAAAATATATATTTTTTTAGCGTAAAACCTAATGCATTGTCTCAACAACTAAAAAAAGTATGTTTAATCAAAAGTATTACTTTTTACCCAAAAATATTTTTTTTTACCCAAAAAGTATTATTTTTTACACATAAACGCATTATTTTTTTTCCGTCTCACGGTGTGACCGTCTTACACAAATTTTTGTCTTATTTTGTGGCCCCCTTATAAAAAATTTTTGGATCCGTTCCTGATTGAGGTGGGTACAATTTTCACCTGAAAATCATTATCATCCTTAGTTGAACTGCAATTATTGTTTGTCTTTATATTCTGAATGTAGTTTATTCTTTTTGAAGCATACATCATGCTATTACAAACTCAAGTTCACAATCTGGACAAAGTATTTAGTACTAGTGATACTACGAACTACAAAAATACTAGTCCAATATTATAATTAATAATAATAATAATAATAATAATAATAATAATAATAATAATAATAATAATAATAATAATAATATAGAGATGAAGAAAAGCCACTGAATTATGTAAATGTTAAATTCCAAATACTATCCTATCTGGTTTTGCATGTTATATTCACACTTTATAATATATTGTCTTATCTTATTTCAGTTTGGAACATTCAAAATTTTCTTTAACCTTAATCTTTTTCCCTATAATCTTAGGAATCGTTTGGAAATTTGATTGGCAAGGATAAAGGGTATAGTCCAAATTTATTAATTGTTTGAGATCTTTGACTACAACTTATAATACTAATCCTGACTCTTTTTTTGTCGTGCTCTTAGTTGATAACTGATCCAGGTCATGAGATGCAATCATATTATTCGATACAGTCAGTCATTAAAGAATTTGCTCCTCATTTGCTCCCATGAAGTCTACGTGAACTTAAATTCCTCTATATCCTAAGAGGATGAGTAGACAACTTAATGTAGTTATTCTTTCCTGTCTTTTGTAACTGAAATTGATAAATCATTTGAAAAACAAAAAATATCAAAATAAAACGGTTCTGGTTAAACCGGTACCGAAACCGTAGAGAATTTGGGTTTCGTTATTGGAACCGGAATCGTGAAGCAACGGTTCCTCATTTTAGAGGTATCAGAATCGGCTGTTCTGGAATTGTGGTCACCCCTAGTTCAAATATCCATTTTGCCCTTTTTTATTTTTGGAGATCAGTACATGATTCGGTACCGAGACACATAACCCAACGTCGAGTTGTGCTACCTCACTTTTTTAAACAATGGCTACGTACCTCACCATAGAATAGGGTTGTAAAAGAATCGAATCGAATCGAATCGAATATTCACAGTATTCGAATATTCGAATTCGACTAACAAACGAATATTCATATTCGTATTCATTTATTATTTGAATTGAAAAATAGATTCGTATTCGATTCGACCAATGTATCTGAATATGTTCGATTCAATTCGAATATTCGTATTTAAATATTTTTTAATTGTTTTATATAGTTATTTCTTCAAATTATGATTAATTTACAATATAAATTAAAATCTGAATATTATAAAACTTATCAAATAAGTACTAGATGGTAATAAAATTAAAATAGGAATTATGAAATATATATATAAATGCCATTTACTAATATATATAATATATGTATTTATTAGTGATATATAATATAAATAATATTATTCGAATACTCGAATCGAATATTGTGGTATTCTTATTCGAATTGGAAAAGAATACGAATAAAAAAATATATTCTTATTCGAATTTTTATTTGAATTTGTCGAATTCGAATCACAAATCAAATAAATACTATTTGATTTTTTGCATCCCTATCATAGAATACACGAAAGGTATGACCATCAATTTTAAGTCAAAATGGCTAAAAATATATATTTTTTAAAAACTTGACTATTTTTCATTTTCACAAAATTTAAGTGGTCAATTTGATCTATTGTCACTAGAGCTGGCAAAATACAGTCTCGCCGGTGGTTTGAGCTAGATTGGGCCATGATTTTCTATGCACTAGGGATGATAATAGGTAGGGTACCCAACCATCTACGGATATACATATCCGAGTCCTATAATAATTATACTACATGTACCCATTCCAAACCCGATTAAGTAACTACACCAATTACACGTACCCATCCCAAAATCATTTATTGATACCGCATACTATCCGCACTCGCCCAAAACCTATTTATTTTATATAAAAACTTATAAATATAAGAATATTAATGACTATTTAAATGGACACCCTACCAAAAACTAATTATTATAAAAGAAAATGTCTAATATGTTAAATTTATAATAAATATAACAATTAAAAGTTTCGGTTCGCAAGTCACTTAGTATCGCAAATCGTTCGTGTCGGGCCGTTATCGGGGCAAGACGATAAGAAACACTAACACGCGACGCGTTAAAGCTTAACGAGCCTGAAATTTAAGCTCGAGCACGACACGTTAAAAACACGAAAAACACGGCATGGCACGATAAGCACGATAAGAAAAATTGTCAAATTTATTTAGGTGAACCCCCATTAGGCCCGTTAAGCCCTTTAACAAACAAAACTTATGATTTTTTTATATTCTTTATATTTAATACCTAAACATATATTCTAATAATTTCTTAATAAAAATAGTCAAGTAAAAATAATCAATTATTATTAAATTACTCATATAAATAATTAATTATTAATAATTAAAAAATTATCGTGCCTTATTGTGTTTATCGTGACAGCCCTATAACAACCCAATTTTTATCGTGTCTTATCGTGCCCGGCCGAGAAGCGGCTGAACCGATAAGCCTCATTACCAAACCCTATAATTTCGCAGGTCGTGTTCGTGTTTCGATCAATCGTGTCATGCCTCAAATTGCCACCCCTAAAGTCACTACACACTATCATCATTCATCAACTAAATCAAAAGTAACACATAAATACAAACGTAACTAATAAATTCCTTAATACTGCAGAATCAACGTTAGTGCATCATTTGATTCATAAAACTACATCATCAAATATGTAGTTCTATCAAGTTTGATAAAGACAAAACATAGTTGATATGATTACTGATTCTATGAAAGTAACAACTTCATATCTTCTTTGTACAAAATGTATATTTATATTAAGCTTTTAAGAAGAAATGTATCATGTCAAGTGAAAAAAATAAGTGGAAGTTAATAAGAGGTAAATGATTTCAGGTAGTGGGTATTCAAGCGGTAAAATCATTCCCTAGCCGTATATGTATGAATAGTAATTTATCATCCCATATCCGTCCCAAATCTGAAAAGGCTACTTATATCCATCCCAAAACTGAAAAGTACTACCCATATTCGTCCCATTAGGGTTTAGATGGGGGGATACCCATGCCTACCGTCCTGCTGCCATCCATATTAGGCACGACCCGATTGGTCCGTGCGTCGGGATTGGACCGACTTTTAGCGCGACCCGAAAGTTTTTGTATACAAATTGCACACATAGGCTGGATTGGGCCTAATATTTTTAGGGCTCGAGTAGAATCGGACCAGTTTGATTTTTTTTTTAAAGACCGATGGGCCCAGCCTATTGCTTTAATTATCGCAATTTCGAAATTAAATTCGAATTTACGTAGTTTTGGTGAATTATTTTGAAGGTGGCGCTATTTGCCCCCCAAGATTTGATTAATACACCCCACTCCCAATATTTACAAAAATGTCATAAGTTAAAAAGATCATGATACCCTTAATAAAATAAAACAGTGTAAATACACCCCTTTAAATGCTGGAAACAACTTTTTTTGCTATTTTTTCCCCAAAAAAAGCTGATTTTTTCCAGCTTTTTTTTTTCGAGAAAAGCTAATTTTTCCGAAAAAAAAGTTGTTTTTTTCCAAAAAAACGCTGGAAACAGCTTTTCTCTTTTTTCCCAAGAAAAGCTGATTTTTTCCTGCTTTTTTTTTCCGAGAAATAGCTGTTTTTTTCCAAAAAACACTGGAAATAACTTTTTTTTCCCAAAAAAAGCTGATTTTTTCTAGCTTTTTTTCCGAGAAAAAGCTATTTTTTTTTCCAAAAAAACGCTGGAAATAACTTTTTTTTTTCCAAAAAAAAAGCTGTTTTTTCCAGCTTTTGTTTTTCGAAAAAAGCTGATTTTTTCAAGTTTTTTTCCGAAAAAAGCTGTTTTTCTTTCCGAAAACGACCCCAAAAAAGCCGTTTCTCTTTTTTCCCGAAAAAACTGATTTTTTAAGTTAGGATTTTTTAGTTTAGAGGGTAAAATTGGAAATATAGGTGTGGTGTATTTAGTAATTAGATGAATTTGTAAAATATGGATGAAGTATATGTAGAAATATGGTGTATTAATCAAATATTATTGATCTAATATTGGGGTGCAAATAGCGCCACCCTTGTTTTGACCTCTCTGTCCATCTGTTACATTAAATTCCCATACAATCCGTGGAGGTTAGCCATAGCAAAAACCCTCATTCCCCGCGCACATCGCACACTGTCAATCGCAATTCAAAATATGATTTCTCTTTCACTCGCTCGCAATCTTGTCTTCTTCCTCCGTTTTCATCAGCATTTGGCAGCCGATGGGTGTGGTGGTTGTTGGATGGGTTTGTGCACCACATTGCATCCATCCCCGGAGGCACAATGCGTCGTTCGTCGCTAGCGTCAGCTCCTCATCAATATATGCCTTTTTTCGCCTCAAACCATTGCCCTAAACTCTATACTCACTGTAAAACAGAGCCCACGTTTTTATTCCCCCACCACCACCGCCTATGGCTGCTCCGCCGAGTGATGATGTCCCTAAGACCGAATTCGAAGTCCCAGAACGATGGATATTCGTTACTGAGCCTAACAGAAAGGGACAACTTGTTAAGGTCTTTTTTTTTTTTTTTGGGGGGTTTGGAGATTTGTACATGCATCTGCTTTGTTTTGATGCTTGAACGACTTGTGTGGATTTAGTTGATCGATCTTATGCAGAGTTTTACTCATTGGTTCTGGCTGCTATGGAATTTGCATGTTTTTCGATTTTGTGAGTTTATGTTGTTTTGGTGATTTGTTGGAGTAAACCTTAAGTCCAATTGAGGTTTTTGTGATTCTTGTGTATCTTAAACTCATTGATTGCAGAAAACTATGTTCTTTGCATTGTTTTTAATCCTTATTCTTTTCTAGATGAACCAACAAAGAAAATAATAAATGAAGTTAGAATTAAGCAGATTGATAATGTATTTGACCATCAAATGCTAGTGATAGTTAGATCTATCATGGATTGATGAATTCTCTTCCCTCTTTGTAGTTTTTTGTATTACCCGTGGCGCGGGAATTGCAGAAAACTCCTTCCATTGGCTGGTTTTTGTACGTAGTAGGATCTCATTCATACATCAAGAGAAGATTCGCATATGCGACAAAAAAAAATCATCGAATAAATACGGAACATACTCATTTTTGATCGATTGTCATTCTGCGATGTTTCACTTATCGCCATGTGCAATAAATGGCATGTCAAACAGAGTACAATCTAATGGTTTGCATTCTAAATTTCATACACGTGGCACGCCTAGGCATCATGCGGTTCTAGTAGAGAAGGGCTTCTTTAGTAGGATTTGTTTTTTTCGTCGACATGCACGTATTGGTGTTGCCATTCAATAATGACATGTCTTATTTCCTTTGTTGGATTTTCCATATACTTGTTAGATATGCGGTTACCTTATCACTTAACTTTCATTTTTTGTTGACATATTTTCCAGCTTGTTAATTTGTTTTGACTTGGATTTTACACCAAAATTCTTGATTGCTCAGGATTTAAATACATAGATATATCAGGAACCAACATTATATGATCTTTAATATAACTTTTCCTTTTTTATGAAGACTTTGTCTATCTATTGATGTAAATATGATTTTCTATGCTTAGCATTTTGTAGGATTGTTCCTTTGCTTGGCTAGTGTCTCTGTCTTGTGCGTGACCTTTAACTCATTTTGATATTAATATTTGATATGCACAAAAATTGCAGAAGAAAATGTATAATTCGTGAATAAAAAGAGAAACACACTGCTACTACAATTATTTTCTGAATTGACAAAAACAAAACATTATGTGATTGGGAATTGTAATATTCATTTGATGGATGCTCCAAACTAAACTGATTTATTTTTTTACATATCTCATTTATGCAGTACTACACAAATATTATGGGGCAAAGGTTCTATAGTGAAGCAGATTTGATGCGGAATATAATCAATTCAAAAAAAAAAAAAAAAGGATTTGCCATTTACGCTCCTGTGAGAATTACTTGAAGCTCTTTCCCTCTTTTTACCTTGTTGTACTACTCGAAAACTATTTCTGAATTATGTCCTAGGAATGTGGGAGTACAAGAAAAAGTTTTGACTAGAGAGATATTTCGATTGCCTTGACGATATTGACCTTTGTCCCCATCACAGATTCCTTGACTGGTTATTTATTCTCAAATAACTATTTATCGATCATTTTGTAATTTTGTTACTGTTTTCTTTCCATCTTGTAAGGTTTGTTATTCCATACTGGTCGTGGCGATTTATACTCATGGTAATTGCCTGTCTGGCTTGTTAACGAAAGGCATATGGTTGAAGATCTAGCCTATTCGTTGAAGTAAATAGTCTGTATTCGTGCAGAATTTGAACAATAGCTGAATGAATATTTCATTTTTGAAAGTTTATATGCAGATGCAATACCAAGAAAGTGAATAATGGAAATGCATATGATCATTTTTTCATTTTCAGGCTATGGACCTATATATGGTATAGGTTGAGATGGAATTGCGTGAGAGCATGCTATTTGTTTCCTCTTCATATCTGCAATATAAATTGAAGCAACATGCTTTAATTGCTTTTTTTTGTTTTCGGGATTGAAGATACTAGCTTGCTTTGATATTGGTTAGGATCGAGAACTGAAGTTACAAAGTATACAGGCCTTCCGATCATTTTGTTTTTGACAATCAAAATTTTCAATTCTTTGAAGTTAAACAAACTACTTTTTGAATTGAGAACAGAACTAGTAGTTTTTGTTTTAAAGAAAAGAGGCTTTTGCAAGTGAACTCATAGGTTTATGTAACACCATAAACAGTAAAATATTCAAAATTTAGGATCAAATAACAAAAAAATACTGTTCCATTATTATAATTCACAACTTTTAATTGCTAGAAATTGAATTAGAGAAGAAAAAAAAAAAGGAACAAAAGGAAAGTCTTATGATCAATGCCAAGGAAGACTGGTTCAATTATGTTCCAAGAATTAAGTTCATAATCTATTGGACTTGCATGGCTTTCTTCTACAGGATTTTGAACCACCAAACTCAGGACCTTTTGCGATGGGACGCAAATCAAAGTAGAAACTGATTCATCTTGCAACGCAAAGGAAAGGTTGCTTCAAGAAATAGAGGAAGGCGTGAAGGATTGAGTTCCAAAAGCAAAGTATGTTTGTATACTTGAAATTGTTGGCTAGTTCACGTGCTTGTTCTGATTACTATCTTCATCATTATAGGATTTAGATAAGCTCTAGATGTATTAGCCTTTTCCTGATATCCTTCGACATCAGGTTTCTATAAATGATCCTATAGTTATGTTTATTGTAAAGATTGGCTCTGGTTCATTTTTTCACACACTTAACAATTTCTCCAATGATGTATTGTTGAATTATCTATGAGTGGATACTTTGCGCAGATCAGGCCTTTTTTTTTTTTCTCTTTTTCTGATAGTTGCATTTTATTAGGGGCGCAAAAAACCGAAGAAAGAAAAAGAAGTTGAGAGCCATCACGATGTTGAATGCGCGACTGCGTCGAGGATAAAAATGAGGTCCAGTGTGCGAGGGCGTTGTTGGAAATTTCTGGGCAGAGTAAGTTCCCTAGCACATAACATTCTCTCTCTCTCTCTCTCTCTCTCTCTCTCTCTCTCTCTCTCTCTCTCTCTCTTTTATTGGATACTTAGGCTAAATCCAATGGTGTCCCATTCAATGCGATAAACTCCAAAATGGTGCAAAAACTCATTCCAACGCATGCGCTAAAACCAGTGCACATTTGGTGCTGGTGCAGTGCTTTCATGTGCCATTCCTTTTATTTTGTATTTTTTATGTTTGTTTATAATTAATAAAATAAGTTTTGGTATGTAAAAACATGCAATAAAATATTATTTATTATCCTAATTGTATATTTAATTTTTGTAAATAATTTTAATAGAATTTATTTATTTATAAATTTTATTATTAACATAAAATTATGAATATTACTAAAATTAATTTTTTTATATTAATTTTAAAAATTAAATGCAAGACAATTAAGCTGATAACTGCTAAAATTAGTTTTGGTATTAAATAACAATGAATATTACTTTTAGTTTATAATTTGAAGTAGCTAGAATGGTGGAGATGGATTTTAAGTTTGGTGTAGAAATTGCACTATATTAGTGCAAAAGCTGCGCGAAAATAGAATTATGGATGGAGATGGCTTCAAGCAATATCTGTACAAATCTTGCACATAGCGATTAGTGTAATGCTTATTAGTTGGAAATATCACAATTCTCGTGATTAGAAGTTTTGGTAATTGTTGTAGATTTTTATACTAGTACTTTGTTTAGATGTAAGATTTCATTGAGGGGAGAAAATCTTAGGTGAAACAGTGAAAATTATTTTCATCACTTTAAATTTCCTAACTATATAGGTATCAATTTCCAAAAATTCTTAGTTTAGATGTATGTAGTACAGTAAAAACAGGCCTGGTTTTTTAACATTGTTTTCTTTTATCTTTTGTTGATAATTTAGCAGCTGATGAAAATAATGCATTCTAATATTAGTTTCGATAAATATGCAGCTACAGGTGACTGTCGGGCGTCAAGAAGGCTTGCCGGGCTTGAACCAGAGCTACGGAATGACTTTGATTTCAACATAGCCTTGGAGTATGTAATCAAGGACTAACCTCGGCAATAACTTTTGAGGATCGAAGGTTTAAACTTATCGACACCAGAATCAATATTATAATTTAGCGTATGTCGTTAAACCATGTATAGATACTTTGGCTTGTCCAATTTGGTATGAATTTGTACATTTTACTGACTTTGTAAGGTTGTCTTGAACTGCTTCTTGCTGATATTCATTTGCCGGTTGTTGGCATTTGAATTTTGTAAGTAGAATTTAAGCTCTTAGTAAGGTGTCATTGTGTTTGAATAGTCTGCTTCTATTTAGCTTTGCACGGCATTGAATTTTGCACGTGATTGTCGTGTAACCACTAATGTCTAATAGTGCACACTATGGGAGTGTTTGGAAACACTTCTACATTTGGGGGAAATGATTTATTGCCGCAGAAGTGCAGCACAGCAAGTACTGAGAAGTGTTTGCAAATAGAAGCTGAAAATTGATTAAGTTAAGAGCGAGTGTTTGGTGGATAAACTATAAAAGTGCTTTTTGTGTATAAAAGTCAAACTAGATGCAGAATCAGAAATCCAAAGTACCCTTCTTCTTGCTTTTAGATTCTTGTTAACTGAAATAAAATTAGAAACTGAAGTTGGTATTTGTATTTTGCAACACTAAAAAGTGATTTTTCTTTCCAGCTAAAGGCTCAGAATCACTCTTTTTTAAGTGTTTGTAAACACTCCTTGTATGTGGATAGGAATTTGAATTATATGTGAGTCGAGTTCAAGGAGATCAATGATTTTATCTCCTAACTATTGGATAATATTTTTACTGATTCAAAACCTATTCCCTATTTATTAGCCACTAACGGCTAATTCCTCCTCACTATCCTATTTTTGATGCAAGTGGTTCAGTGGATGATTGAAATTTAATTGCTTTAACCTCATCTATAAAAGGAGCAAAGCAGACGTGTTTTTAAATAGATTTTAACTACTGCTCCTCATTTTGTTTTTTTTCTCTAATAAGTCCTCTACTGTTTTACTAATACATACCATCTTCACAATACATATCGACGCACACATATTGCCACTCTCATCATCAATGCTCTTCGAATTTTTAACTACAAAAGCTGTTCGATTTTGTTCTTTCTCCGTTGATTTGAGCATCGAGTACACTAGTGGTTCGGGGTTCTCTTCGCTGCACACGATAGAATCAACGGGTTTTCGAATCTTGGGAGAGGAACGTGCTATCAACAAATTTACCAGTGCAGTGGGGGTGTTTCCTCTCTAAAGAGAGCGCTACGGTGTGCTTCGACCCAGGCTATCCTAAACTTGACTCTTATTTACTTTTCGGCTTGTTATTATTTTATTGTTGCTTGTTCCTAAATTAGTAGATTTATAATCCCTGTTGTTTGTGCTTAACCAATTCCAACAAGTTTAGAGAGGAAAATATTTGTTTCTATTAATTTAGGATTATTTATTACTTGTCGAACATGGATTTCTTAAGTTATTGTATAGCAAGCCTGAAAAATTTGATGGGAAAAACTTTTTGTGTTGGCAACAACAAATGAAATTTTGGTTGACTGAATTAGGATTATTTTCTGTGATTCTAAATGGTCTTAAAGAAAATGGTGAACATGGGTAAGTGGTTGTTATCTTAGTTTTATTATATATATAGGAGCAGATTACTTTTAAAAGAATCAATTTTTTCCGTTCTTTATTTTTTATTAGAGAAAAAAAAACACTTACCACCAATATTTCTAATCATTTTGGCCGTCCATGTTGTCATTCATTTGACAAAGCTTTTACATATTAACATACTGCTCTTTGGTTCTTGGTTTCATAATATGGGTTTGTTTCTATAATATGGGTTTGTTTCTATAAACATCTTCACATAAATTATTGAGTGCCTGCTGGAATTGGTTCTTGGTTTTATATAAATATTCAACTTCACACCCCAAATATTTGTGTTGAGAGTGCAAATCGTGTTACTTTGTTGCAGGACATGTAATCTGTTTTCTAACTCTTTGATCAAATACAATAAGCATGTGTTAGCCTGCCAACTTGTTCTTGGTCCAATACATATAAGATTTTTGCTTTTAAACTATATTATATCTTTGTTGCACAAGAAACATGCTTCTTTGACAAAATTTTGAGTCTTAAAAGAGCTTTGTTTGCATATAAGAAATCTTTGGACTGGATGCTCATTGTATGTAATGTGGCTAAAGTACTTATGATGAAATGATTGATTTTTTTAAATTGCATGGTATTGTGTATGGAGTGATACCTTCTTATTCGCCTCCATCTAATCATGTGCCAAAAAGAAAAAATAGGACTTTACTTGATATGGTGAATGCAATGCTTCTTAGTTCTGGTTTGCCTAAAAATTGTTGGGGTGAAGCTTTATATTATGCTTGTTTGATTCTCAATAGAGTTCCTTATAAAAATTCTGACAAGACTTCTTATGAGTTATGGAAGAAAAAAAAAAACTACTCTTAAATTTTTAAAAGTGTGGGGGTGCCTAGCCAAGGTTAATATTCCTATTGTTAAGAAAAGAAAAATAGGCTCCAAAACTATTGATTGTGTTTTTGTTAGCTATTCTTTAAATACTACTTATAGATTTTTGGTGTTTAATTAAGTTCGAAATTTCCTATAATATTATTATTGAATATAGAGATCTTTGTATTTTTGAAAATATTTTTCCTATGAAAGATAAATTGTCTAGGCCTGTTGGTGCATGTTCTAGTTCTAATGATAATAATTCTTCTCCTACTATTTTTAATGAGGAACCTGTTGAGCCTAGGAGGAGTAAATGGAGTAGAAAAGCTAAAAATTTTGGTGATGATTTTTATACTTTTTTACTTGAAGATGACCCTAAGACCTATAATGATGTTATGTTGTCTGTAGATGCTTCGTTTTGGAAAGAAGCAGTTAATGATGAAATGAACTCCATTTTGATTAATAAAACATGGGATTTAACGGACCTGCCACCTGGTTGTAAACCAATTGGGTGTAAATGGATTTTAAGAAAAAATTGAGGATTGATGGTTCCATAGAAAAATACAAGGCCAGGCTAGTTGTTAAGGGTTTTGAATAAAAACTTGGCATTGACTTTTTGATACTTACTCGCCTGTTTCTAAAATCACTACCATTAGAATATTGATTGCAATTGTCTCAGTTTATAAATTGGATATTCATCAAATGGATGTAAAAACTGCCTTTTTAAATGGTGATTTGGATGAGGAAATTTATATGAACCAGCCGGAAGGCTTTATTGTGGCCCGTGAGGAAAAGAAAGTATGTAAGCTTGTTAAATCTCTTTATGGATTAAAACAGGCTCCAATACAGTGGCATGAAAAATTTGATAGTGTTATAATTTCTAATGGTTTTTATATTAATAAAGGCGATAAGTGTGTTTATATAAAAGTTGTGAATGATACTTGTGTAATTTTGTGCTTGTATGTTGATGATATTTTAATTTTTGGTAGCAATATTAATGTTATTAATGATACCAAATATTCTTGTCTAATCATTTTGATATGAAAGACATTGGTCTTGTTGATGTTATTTTAGGAATAAAGATTATTAGAAATGGTGATTTTATTTCTTTGTCACAATTTTATTATATTGAAAAATTATTGAATATATTTAATTACTCCAGTGTGAATCCAGTATCTACCCCTTATGATCCAACTGTTAAGTTGAGGAAAAATAAAGGTGCTAGTGTTTCTCAACATAAATATTCTCAAATTATTGGATCATTGTTGCATTTGATGAATCATACTAGGTCGGACATTGCGTATGTTGTTGGTAGATTAGCAAGATACACTCATAGTCCTAATACTTCCCATTGGGATGCATTGGAAAGATTGTTTAAATATTTAAAAGGGACTATTGACTATCTATTAACTTCTCGGAGTTTTCGATGTTCTAGAAAGGTTCTGATGATGCAGGTGGATCACCGATTCGGAGGAAACAAAATCAACTAGTGGATATGTATTCACACTGGCAGGTGGAACAATATCATGGAAGTCTGCTAAGCAGACTGTAATATCTCGGTCAACTATGGAGGCTGAATTAATTGCCTTAGATGCTGCTTGCACTGAGGCCGGTTGGCTTAAAAGTTTTTTAAATGATATTCCTTTATTACCTAAGCCTATTCCTCCTATTTCTTTACATTGTGACAGTCAAGTTGCCATTGCTAGAGCTAAAAGCAAAAATTATAATGAGAAAAGAAGGCACTTGACTGTGAGACATAAATCCATTAGACATCTAATTTCTCATTGTGTTATTTCTCTGGATTTTGTCACGTCTGAAAACAACATTGCGGATCCGCTCACAAAGGGACTGATGCGTCAACAAGTTTTACAATCATCGAGGGGAATGAGATTGGAGCCTATTAATTAAGTCACCACAGTGGAAACCCGTCTTCGGAGGTATGGAGATCCCATGAACGAAGTTCAACGGGTACAAACGAAACTGTAAAAGGGTGGCTTGGAAGAGCACATATTTTAATAAATTATTTATTTTTGCAGAATTTTTCCGAGTCCCATTCCTATGGTGTTAAGTGCTATTTATGTGACAATTGAGATTGAGATTATCTCTTAATGAATCCAAAGGCATAATTTTGCGGGGTGGTTGG
The DNA here is from genome assembly GCA_016081115.2 of Rehmannia glutinosa. Classification (NCBI taxonomy): domain Eukaryota; kingdom Viridiplantae; phylum Streptophyta; class Magnoliopsida; order Lamiales; family Orobanchaceae; genus Rehmannia; species Rehmannia glutinosa. The sequence continues at coordinate 61,852,581 of CM071928.1, read as the reverse complement.
TCACAAGTCACCCTTGGAGGATTCACCTAAATGAACGTGGTGGTGGGGTCGCCATTGTGGGGGTGTAGGCTACTCCCTAATGACGTTCATGATACAAGATTCCTGCGCATGACAGGAAAGCGCACCACTGATAGAACCACAATATTTACTCATACCGTGGTGTGAGATGTGTTGCCATCTAGCCACAAGGACTTAGATCAAGACATTCATGTCTCTACTGTCCTATAGCTAGTAGTGCATTCACACTAAGTGAGGTTCAAACCTGGAAGGTACCTACACCTATTACACGGTATTATATGATCATCTCTTTCTCAAAATTTATTTTCAAGGTTTTAAATCATGTGGGGGAATATTGGATAATATTTTAATGATTCAAAACCTATTCCCTATTTATTAGCCACTAACGGCTAATTCCCTCCCACTATCCTATTTTTGATGCAAATGGTTGAGTGGATGATTGAAATTTAATTGCTTTAACCTCATCTATAAAAGGAGAAAATCAAACGTGTTTTTAAATAGATTTTAACTACTGCTCCTCATTTTGTTTTTTTTTTCTCTAATAAGTCCTCTACTGTTTTACTAATACATACCATCTTCACAATACATATCTACGCACACATATTGCCACTCTCATCATCAATGCTCTTGAATTTTTAACTACAAAAAAAGCATTCGATTTTGTTCTTTCTCCGATTGATTTGAGCATCGAGTAAACTAGTGGTTTGGGGTTCTCTTCGCTGCACACTATAGAATCAACGGGTTGTCGAATCTTGGGAGAGGGACGTGCTATCAACAAATTTACCAGTGTACTGGGGGTGTTTCCTCTCTAAAGAGAGCGCTACGGCGTGCTTCGACCCAGGCTATCCTAAACTTGACTCTTATTTACTTTTCGGCTTGTTATTATTTTATTGTTGCTTGTTCCTAAATTAGTAGATTTATAATCCCTGTTGTTTGTGCTCAACCAATTCCAACACTAACCCTCTTGTTTCTTTGCGTTAGAAAGATTCTGCGGTGATTGCCTTTTTTTCTCCACATTTTCCTATCCATTGAGGGCTCGATCAACCTCATTTGTGAAAATGTCCCCTAAGATCATCTCGTCAGTTTGCACCATTTTAGTGCAAATTCTGTATAATTTTAATGCAAAATCTACACTTCATTTCCAATAGTTTGTAAATTTTGCACTAAAACAAAATATTCCATACTATTCCATTTGAATATTTTCATACACTAGCAAGGTGTACGTGCGTTACACGTGAACACGCACGTGAACCCTATAATTTTATTAATTTGATTTAAAATAATTTATTATTAAAATATAAATTATGTTGGTTTTATTCTATATATCATTCATTTCGTACAATGTAGTTTGACTTGAAAGGAGTTTGCAAGATTATTTTATGAAATAAAATTTAATAAGTGAAATATAGTAAATACATTGTGGACCCAAATGCCCATGCAAATAAATTGATATGAAGTTGTCATAAAACTATATCCGATGGATGTTTAAAAACGAAAAGAAGTTGATGAATAAGGTCAAGTGACATTAATTCTTCTTGTGGTAGGTCAAGTTGTATCCTATGGATGTTTAAAAACGAAAAGAATTTGTCTTACTTGAATTTGATAATTCCTTTACATATTTATTTTTGATACTTTGATTTGTGTCTTCATTATCACTTGAAACTCAGACATATTTAATGTCATTCTCACTCTCCCCTAGTTCAAAGTGGGTTGTATATTTTCAATTGCCTAGCTACTATATTCAATTTCCATTAACCACTTAATACTTTTGGGCAATCAGAAAACACAATTTGTTCGTGCTTGCAAGCTTAGCCCTCGGTACATAGTATTTTGACTAATTCACCACCATTAAATTAAATTTTAGTAATAATTTAGAATTCAGACATAAATAAAATGATTTAACATGTTCAAATGGTTTTAAATATTGGCATGGAATACATAGAGTTGTTGCCTCATCAAACACATTTATCCGTGCACTATAATCGCCTTGTTAAATAATCAACATCAACTTATATCTATAATTTATAAAAATGGCCTATATCAATAATTCATGAAATAATGCTTAATATTTTATGTTGAATAATTTATTTAACTTTTACAAATTCAATTAATACCTTAGTATTGTTTCAACAACTTATTTTTTTAAAACTGAAGCATCATGTCTTTTGCAATGTCATACCATAAGGAACTTATTTTCAACTCTTTCAAACAACTCATTTGAAACAACTATATATATATATATATATATATATCCTATAAATAGAAATTTATTAAGATAAAGCTAAATAAGGTTAATTAAAGAAATAAATTAATTTTGCTAATAATTTAATAAATTATAAATTAAAATTTTGATTTTTTTAAAAAAGAAACTATTATAATAATAATTAATAAAAACATGCACAAAGTCATAATTGAAAATATGTTAATAAATGATAGTTGTACCTCATATTGTGTATCTTGCTTGTATATGATTTTGTTGCGGGTCATTTTCTTTACAATGTTCATTCATTGAATCATTGATAATTCAATTGTTAAGTTTTAAGGACATCGTCAATAAAATAAAAAATCATCTTTACGAACTATCAGAGCTTAAAAGAGATTATCTATGCATTTCTTTTGGCGTAATCTTAGTGGAAAACAACTGAATTTAGATCAAGATATTCTGCAGCATCTTTCCTTTGTTTTGGGGTAATTACATATTCAGATGAGATGATATTTGTATAATAAACAATAAATAAATCTTATAAGTACTTTTTTTTCCTCCGAGATACTGTTGTACCCATATATGGACAATCTGAAAGTTCTTGCCCCAGCCAAAAGTGATTTAGGAGATGCTGGCAGAAGTTTTCAACAGAAGAATATTTGTCAAATCTCCTGAAGAATTCATTGTATTAAATAAGAAAGAGAAAAATGAGGTAGAAGATCATCTCTAGGAAAAAACTGGACTCGTATTTCTCTTAAACCTAGATTAATATTGCAAATGTCTTTTCTTGATTTTTACTAAAATAATTCTTGTACTTAATATGTCATTAGCAAGCATGAAAACTATGCAATACCAAGAGCACTTGTGAGTGGCGCATCATTATATTGAATTAACTATTTCAACTATTACATTATGGTGCAATGTTATATGGTACATGGGTTTTAAACATGATGAATCATAGGCATACGACAAAAAGTGGATTTACCACTGGAAACATGAGTACTTCTCATATCAACAATACAAGCGGATGATAAAAAACTTTATCAGGCAATTAACTGTAAGTGCAAGTTTATGAAATATAATGTCAAAATTTACCCATTCTAATAATATTGAATATACCGAAATATAACAAAGCATTGTCGAGCTGGAAAATACAATAAAATAACAAGCAAAACGCAAACAACAACAAAGTACATTCAGACATCAAACTCATGAACCAATGGCACAATAAAATCTCGAAACATTTTAACAGAAATGTTTTATAATCACCAGCATAGTCGTCACACACACTGATGCTCTTTTCCACTCCTTTCATTCCTCAATCCCAGTGATAATGAAGCTAATCTACAAAGTATCCAAAATAAATATAGAAATAGATTGTCAAATTCAAGAAAGAAAAAAATAATGTCAGTTTCTAAAATAAAGCAATAGAATGCTTAACACAACTTGAATTCGTGCAACAAATTTCATTACTTTCAAGTACGTACTTTCATTCATTTAGGGACATATCCTCATTTTTTTTTATAAAATTTAAATCTTATCAACAACTATGACATAGAAGAATGTATTCATAATTCCAAAGTATGTTTAAGTTGTTTTTCATGTGATTTCCCAAGGCAATTTTGAAGCTTCATGAACGTTTAATAAAGCATTTCTAAAATTAGCGCAAGAATGTAAACAATCAATTATAAATATCACTCAAAACAATATTTCCACGAATGCCGCTCGTCCAGAACTTTCTGGTTTGGTGATTTTCTTCCCTTCGTCCGTTAAGAAGTTTGTGTTTTGGAGATTCACAACTGAAGAGAGAATATGGAAGTCGTATCCTGTGAAGAAGATAAAATAGTATTTATTCCCATAAGTAAAACTGAGATCCATAAAAACTCAATCATATTATAACTCAGAAAACTAAAGCCAAAAACCTGGAAAGCATTTATGCTAGCAACACTTACGGAGAAAGCTATCATTCTATCCATTTACTAAATTACAAAGCTAGTGCCTAAATTTAAATTTAGTGGGGAAGACCGTAAGAACATCTAAAAATACTCATATATTTTAACCGCAACCAGTAATTTGAAGGATAATACTAATCAAATTTCCATAATACTCAAAGTAATCAAAACAACCAAGCATTATTTCTAGCTAAGTCCATTCAGTAGGCAAATGCTTTGTCAAAAAATAAAATAAAAAGTAGGCAAAACGATAGATAGATATAGATAATTTCATTTGTATTTTCTGTTTTCTGGGATTGCTAATTGAGGGGATGGATAGTTGACACATGTATGAACACTCAAGTGTATCGTAACGTGTATTAATTTCTACCACACATATTAGTCGATCAACTGTGTGCCGGCCTGCAATAGTCAGTTTACCTTTATATACGTTGTGGAAACACAAAAAAAAATATTAAATAAACTTGAGCGTCAAAGTTGCATGCATGGGGATAGCAAACATTTGGAAGATAATGAAACATTATGATAGTCAAGATTGTCTAAAATAGTCCTTAAATTACCATGAGAAAACATTTTTCCTTCTCAAACTGATGTAGTGTCTTTGACATATTGCTATTTTCCTGCCAAACAACTAAGGTTAATTAGAAGAACAAAAGACGATGCACCACATTTTCGACACACGGGAAAAAAATTAAAGCAAGGAAACAAAACTCCGATTAACAAAAAAGTGCAGTAAATTTATAGAGAGCTCAAAAATGTATCAGACATATTGCATCACATAAAGATTTTCCATATTTCCAAAACTTAACCACATAGGAGAAATTCATGTGTTCTGGGAATATCGTTGGGCGCAAGAACATATGTAGTTTGAGGTCCAAAAATCCCTTTGGCAGCCAAAAAACCAAAACCTATGAATTTTATATACCACACATATATATAGGTAGAGAGAAAGGGATTTGGTGGGATATATCTATCTTTTTTTTAATTGTTTTACCATAAGTTAATCAGCATTCCCTTCATAGCTCTCCAAATATTCTCCATCTTCATTTCACTGTATTGCTTTATGTATTTTTCTTTTTCTACATTCTAGCATGATGATAGTGGTGTTGGTTGGTCTGAAGAACCAACATAACTATAATGCACAGGAGACCAATGTTTGGTGTCAACCAGAGTTCATGAGATTTGTTCATGGGCTTTCGGGTTCAGGATGATACGTAACCTCTCTACCAATATTCTTGTCCAATAACTGACCTGAATTTAGCCTGTCAATTGCCAAATCCCCAGGTAAGTTGGTAACCGCAACTCTTGTTAAATCTGCTGATGGGAATTTCTAGTTTTGTTGTAAATATGAATCAAAAAGACTTAAAACCTACTCATTTTTTTCTCTTCCTATTCTATTCTGTTTAACTGTAGTAGATAAAAACCAATGATTAAAGTAGTTTCTAGTGGTAATCAGAGAAAAAAAGTTGGAGACAAATAAAATCAAGTAAACTGATTAAGGAGAAAAATCCTGAAAACAATCAATTATAAACATCAATCAAAACAATATTTCCATGAATGCCGCTCGTCCAAAATATTATGGTTTGTTGATTTCCTTCCTTCATCCGTTAAGAATTTTGTGTTTTGGAGATTTACAGCCAAAGAGAGAATATAAAAGTTGTATCCCGTGAAGAAGATAAAACCCACCGTTTCCGACCTTTTTTTAAAAAAACAATACTTTTCTGTGCAAGCGAAATTGAGAATCCGTAAAAATTCAATCATATTATAACTCATAAAACTAATGCCAAAAACCTGGAAAGCATTTCTGGTAGCAACACTTATGGAGAAAGCTATCATTCTATTCATTTACAAAATTACAAAGCTAGAGCCTAAATTTAAATAGAGTGGGGACGACACTCAGAACATCTAAAAATACTCAAATATTTTAACCGCGACCAGTAATTTGAAGGATAATACTAATCAAATATCCACAATGCTCCAAGTAATCAAAACAACCAAGCATTATTGCTGCTAAGTCCATTCAGTAGGCAAAATGTTTGTCAAAAAATAAAATAATAAGTAGGCAAAATGCAATTACGCGCTGACAAACAATTTGAGCCAATAAGTGCAATAAGGTGGCCAACTTCAAAGACATGAAAGACCTGTTCTTGAACAAAGAAACTTAAAAGTGTTACTTTGAATAGTTAGTTGAGCTCTGCACCATTAGCACCACCATGATTCCAAGTATAGCTCCACTCACATCTACAAATCTATCCTGCCGATCACCCAACGCAAGTGACATTAGTGACAATCATCAGTTCTATCAAATTAACTCACACAAGGAGAAGAAAACATTTACTATCCTCTAACCAATATTGACAGTTTACTAATATTTTATTACTTTGAATTAAGTATGTTTAATTGCTCAATAGAGTAACCTATTTTTGGGTAACTCGGACTTCGCAAACCAAAAAGTACAGAGAGCACATAGATATTGAATCAACATTAAAAATATGCTCAGCAGTTATGCCATGAGACAAAACACAAAATTTCTCAAAATATAGATAATAAGAACACCAATTTAACATCATCATAAGAAAACACATTGTTTTTACATAAAATTCCATTTAATTGCAGGCAAAACCAAAACCCACAAAAACACACTCAAAGCGCATCTCGGATTATCAACATGATTCACACTTTAACCACGTAGACACCAACATTACATCTAAAATGGAAACACATCTAACTAAACACAAAGGTTAGACAAGACAAAAATGAAACCAAAAAGAACGATTTAAGCAATCAGTGATCTTCCTACAACCATTACCACTCATTTTATGAGCACACAAATGTATCCAAAAACTTGACAATCTCCATGAATCTACAAATAATAAAGTGAAGATAGCATGCAACATCCCTTCCAAATCTATAGAGCGCAGTAGCATAGCAGTAACTCCTAACAAACACCACACACACACATTTCCAAAAAAAAATATCCTTCAACTTTCTAAATTTTTTATGCTATCTTGGCATGACTAGCTCGCAACATCATAAAGGAATTATTTTTTTGTTGTTCTTCACTGTCCACGATTTAGTACACCACAATCAACCTACCTTTAAACCAAAGTATCCACTTCATGTTACTACACATGTTCAAAGAGTAAACTAAATGAGACAAATGATAAGAGTAATAGGGACACATTTTATGAAATTTCCACAATATTTACACTCCCAAGCTTATAACCTTATAAAGCAAATCAAGAGCTAATCAGCGACCACCCCTCAACCTATATCCTTTATCTCAACTCTCAAGGATGAAAAGGTTTTGAATTGTTGCATCTCATTATAAGATTGTCATCACTAATAGAAAAATTGAATCCAAATTTTATTACACACACATTCCATTTTGATTATCATCAAATATCTATCAGATATTACTACCCAAATTTCTTCAAATCCATTCAGTCATTCGAGCCTTAAACTATCCCCATAACACTGAAATTGCAAAATACGCACAAACCAATTTATTACAAGAGAAAGAGCCAAAAAAAAAAAAAAACAGCAAAGAAATATATAGATAGATTTGTTGCCTCCGTCTTCACTCACACGACGCTCGAACTGGATATGTTGGCCCGCGAAAAGCCCACGTTGTTCTCGAGCAATTACCATGTTGTTATCTTGCACCATTTTTTTTCAACCGCGTTCACTTCCGACGCTAAATTCTGCTCACCGCCAATTTTCTTCATCATCTCACGTGACCTGCAACCCATTGTTAATTAACTTCAAAAGATTGGGATGAAGTATAATACGCATTAAACGATAGACACGAAAGAAAACAATAAACTCCCTTTGAAGCCCGCTAGTCGATTTCTGCTGTGAAGTCCCTTAGCTCGATTTTCCTCTTTGTGTTTTCCACTTCTGCTGTTCGGATTAAGTCTATTTTTCCTTTTTGCCTCTGCGTCTTCTGTGCCCAGGATGCCTCTAGAAGGAAGGACTTTACAACTTACAGGTAATCTAATTTTTTACAGAATTTCGATTTTACCATTTGAATTACTATTAAAACAGATTGGCTGTAGGCATATTTCCGATTTTACCCATTTTAATTTTAATTACTGTTACAAATTACAATTAATAGACTACAGGGATATTTTAGGCAATCTATTTTTTTACAGAAATATTCACCTTTTTAAGATAGTAGTAGATAGTAGATTAAATCATTAATTTAAAACAAAAAAAAAATAAAAAAGAAAAAATTTAGCGTAGCTACGAGTGTTCTTATTTATTTAAGTGCGAAATTGTTCACATCTTCAAAAGGACTCAGGGTTGGGAGCAATGCTCGAGCAAAATTTTGCTCCAAATTGAAGATAGAGCATTCTTTTGAAGATGCTCCAAGTCTACCCTATGATTCCCAAGGTTGGTTGGTTTAATTATGTTCCAAAAATTAAGTTACGCAAAGCATGCTTTGAGAAATAAAGGAAGACGTGCAGGGTCGAATTCCAAAAGCAAAGTATGTTTTTGTTCTTGAGTTTGTTGGCTAGTGCATGTGCTTGTTTTGATTACTATCTTCTCCATTATAGGATTTAGATAAGCTCTAGAGATATTAGCCTTTCCCTGATCAGGTTTCCATAAATGATCTTATAGTTATGATATTGTAAAGATTGGCTCTAGTTCATTTTCTCACCCGCTTAATATTCTAGTGTGTCCGCACATCCATCTTAATATTCTCATCTCTGCTACCCTCATTTTTTGTTCGTGTTCATATTTAGTCGCCCAACATTCTGCTCCATAAAGCATTGCGGGCCTTATGGCCGTTTTATAAAATTTTCCTTTCAATTTCAATCAATTATTAGGATAAAAAGGTAAGGGCTTAGAGCGGATCCCTCATACAAACCTATAGTACTGTTTGGGAATTTACTAGATATTCATGTTGGTGTCCTGATACACGTTATATCATCATACATATCTTTTATGGCATCTATGTAAGCTATTTTTATTCCTCTTTTTTCCAATACGCGCGACATTATATCTCGATTGACTCTATCGTATGCCTTTTCAAGGTCAATAAAAACCTGTTGGGAAATTATTTTGTAGATTTTGATGAATGCCATGTAAAACTTAGAATAGGAAGTTGGCACCCCATTTTTGTTGTAAATTGCATTGTAATAGATAGAAATTTGGTCAAATTTGAGTTAAGTCGACTATGCCTAAACATGCAAGAAGATATTTGGAGACTAGAAGGAAGACTCGTGAGAGGCGGTGAGTATGGCAAAGAAAGAGAAGGCAACTGACAACTCATTGAAGGTGTGGTGAGATACAAGCGAGTGAAGTATCGGTCAAGTCAACTCAAGACATCAAGTCTCAAGGTTGAAGTGATAGAAGAGTCATCAAATGATTGGAAGGCGACTCGAAAGTCACCAGGGGAAGTTAAGAAAATGTAGTCAAGTCAAGACAATGAAAGAGATCCGTTTGAGAAATCAAGAGAATTACTTAAACAAGTAATACCTCCATCTTTGCCTTTCTTGAAGTGCTCGGTTCGAGAAGTGTGCAAGAGGAATAAACCGATGGGAAGCATTGCACTGTATCGAGAACTTTGAAAAGTGCGGAGAATCATTCATACGACGAAATGGAAATTCCAAGGATCGCAACAAGACAAGCCAACGACCACAAGTGACTTTCAAAAATAAGCCTATCTCTTCAATGGGCGTGATTTTTGAAAGATCACTATAAAAGGCGAGGAATAACTCGAGAGAAGGTTACCGAACACGAACATTCAAGCAAACATTTGAGCTGTAACCTAATATATTCTCAAATCAATCAAGATCAATCCTCAAGCCTACATTACGAAGGAAATCAATCCAACACTCACTTTGTGAAGGAGAGATAACTTCAATCGAGTTGAAGAGAAAATTATTGAAGAATCAATGGGTCTACATTCCACGGAGGATTGTAGGAAGGTTCAGGTCGAACCAGTCTCAAGTTTTTGGAGGGCTTCGTGATCAAATCCAAGAAGCTTGAGCAAGTGGGCTGTAGTAGCAAAGCGGCTGCCCTGCCTGTGAAGAAGCTAAGTAAGTCGCGAGAAGCATTGACTACTTGACAAAGGCATCTCGCCCGAGTCCCAAAGGATCAAGTCATTTGTGTGATCAAGACTTGTATCGGGTATTAACCACTCTGTATATTGATCAATACTTAGTGGATTCCTCCGGGAGTTGGAGAAGAGAGGAGTAGAAGAATTACCCCATCTTGAACCTCTATAAAAACTTATTGTGTCATTTACATTTCAGCACTTTAATTTACGCATCTTATTTTATCTGTGATAAATTTGCTATCAATTGATAATCAATGAGTGCTAAAACCAAGTATTAAAACAAACTTAACTTTATTCAAGGGTGTTAAGTCTTCCATTTGAAAACAAATCACGGTAGAGTTAAGTCTTTAGTCAAAAGCAGTGAGTTATTCTATCAACGGCCAGTCAGTCTGTTGAGTGACTAACTCTATTTGATTAACTAACTTATTTGTCCATCAAGGACACAGTGTGAAGTATTAACTCGAATTTTTAAAAAAGGACTAATTTGAAAAGTTGGTAAGGTTTATTCAACACCCCCTTCTAAACCTTACACTCACACCCCCAGGACCTACAAGTGGTATCGGAGCGGTTGGTTCATTGAGCCTTCCCATGACCAGTTCTTGAACTAGATCTCCAAATTTTTCAAAGTCTGTTTTAGTACTTGATCTTTCAAATTTTTTTTTCAAACAAAAGTTATTATCATGGAAGCAAATTTGACACGCATCCCTATGTTCACAATTGAAGAATTTGATGATTGGAAAATTCGTATGCGGGCTCATATATCAACATTACGATGAGATGTGGATAGTAATAGAGGATGGGCCACTGCAAATTTTAAAAGTGAAAACAATTTTGTAAGAAGAAATTTGAAGGTGAAGAGGATGTTGCTCCCGGACAGTCATGGTTGAAAAACCAAGATTTGAATGGACAAATGATGTGAGAAAAAGATATAACTTGGACAATGTGGCCAAGGACATTCTTTACAAAACCTTGGACAAAGCCATGTTCAATAAAGTCAAATCATGCAAAACGGCTAAAGATATCGGGGACAAGCTAACATTGATTTGTGAAGGCTCAGAGCAAATCAAGGAAAATAAACTATCAGTTGCTGTACAAAAATTTGAGAATTTCAAAATGATCGCAGGAGAGACCTTAGATCAACTGGATGCTCGGTTCACAGCAATTACCAACGAGCTATCTGCACTTGGAAAAGAATATACACAGAAGGAAATGTGTATGAAGATTCTAAGAAGTCTCTCAGCTGAATGGGAAATGAAGATCATGGCACTAAGACATTCCATGGACCTATCCAAGACATCCAACCATGAGCTATTCTCGGATCTCAAAGCCTTCTGAATTTGGCCGAGAAGAAAAGACCAGGGAGGAGACAGTTGTGCCCAAAAGCAATTTGCTCTAATTATTAAGGATGGCAAAGAGAGCCGAGGTCAAAGAAATCATTGACCAAGAGGAAATAGCCCTAATGGTTAAAAGGTTTAACAAGTTATTTAATAAGAACTACAAGAGAGGCAAGGGCGAATCCTCCAGAAGACACTCAGCTCCCTCCAAGTCAAGGGAAGATAGGCCAACCAAGAGAGCGAGAACATCAAAAAGTTGATATATCAAAAAAGTGACAATCGAAGAATGGAAAGAGCTGATCAAAAGGTTGAAAATCTATCTTTGGAACAGTAGGCAACCAGGTCACTATGCCATTGATTGCCCATATCCTGTAGTCAACAAATACAGGAATGAAGAAGAAAGAAAGGACTTGGAGAAAGAAAAAACAAGAAAAGAAAAAGGCAATGTTGGCTGCAGTTTCTTGCTGTGACAGCCAAGTCAAGAGACACAACTGGTGATTGAGAGAGTAGTGAAGGCGACTACTCAAGTGACTCTGAAGAAGAAGCCTTGATCTGTTTAATGGCCAAGGAACAAGACCAACCAGACCAAGAAGATGAGGTACACTCTAATTCATCACACTCAAATTCTAGTGATAGTGACTGTGACACACACACTTCATCACCCACTGATCTTTATGATTCATTAGGCAAAATGATGAAAGATTTTGAACACATTAAATCCTCACACACACTACTAAATGAGGAAAACAGCCTACTCAAGAGCCAAAACTCACAGCTGACTAAGGAGATGAGTACTCTAAGTCAAATAGCTGATGAGAATGAAAGTCTAAAGGCTGAAAATGCTAAGCTAATAGCAGAGATAGCTGCTATAGAAAAGAGGGAAAATGGCCTCAAAATTGTGATTGCCTCATTCACTAAGGCATCTAAATCATTGGATGATCTTATTATGAGTCAAAGAGAATGTGGAGACAAGACAGGCTTAGGATTTAATTCCTCTGTGCTATGTCAAGCTCCAAAGGTGATTTTGGAAAAAGGATCTTCAAATAATGAAGTATCTCAAAAATCCAAAACTCCAAATGGTGCACACACATTTATTTCAAAGCACAATCACAAGCAAACTGGCCTTGGTTATAAAGGAAAAGGAAAACTTGACCGATTGAGCGTCTTTGAGAGGACAAGCGAGAAGAAATCGGCCGAGTTCCTCAAAGCAAACTCCAACAGGAAATACTCGTAAAGAAAAAGCAGAGCTACCAAAAACCTCAGAAGTTCTATAAAAGAAACACATATGAAGAGAATGGTAGAAAGTACCCAAGCCAAGCTGATTGGAATAATGTGAACTATCAGCAAAGACCTATGGAATATAAGCCCAAATGGCAAAGGCCTGAAACTCAGCAAAGGCCATTCCAAAGGTATAAGAGCTTTCATCAGCACACATATACACCTAGGCACTACACTCAGAGATATCACAACTACCCAAAGAAGGCAATTGCTAAAACACATACACAGGCATACAGACAAAAGAGACAACTGTATGAACCTAGAACCCCCAAGCAATTTGCCAAAATTAATTATGATTATGGCACTGATAGATGGCAACCCCTTAGAGTCAAATCATTTGGCTATAGGTTGGTTGGATCATCTTACAATACTAACCCCTCAGGACCCAGACAAGTATGGGTACCTAAAACTTAATTTCCTTGATTGCAGGTTCAAGGAACAGCTGAGTGCCAAGGAACCTGGTACATGGATAGTGGTACATTCCGGACATATATATGACAGAAATAAGAAAAATCTGTCAAAATTCAAGGAAGTCGGAGGAACAAAAGTCATATTTGGAGGAAATGAAGCTCGGGGAGAAATAAGAGGCATTGGATCCATCAAGAAAAATGGATTAGAAATCACGGATGTTGCATATGTTGAAGGACTCAAATTCAATGCTAAGTATTAGCCAACTCTGTGACAAAGGCTACAATGTTGGATTCAACATGGGTACATGCCAAATCAAGAACACTGAATCCAATGAGGTTGTGTTGCAAGGATGCAGACAAAAGAACATGTATGTGGTAGATTGGTCAACTGCAACACCAAGCACTTGTCTACTAGCAAAGAGCACAACCGAATCAAGTTGGCTATGGCACAAGAAGCTGAGTCACCTGAATTTCAAAACAATTAACAAACTTGCGGAAAGCAATCTTGTGGAAGGACTTCCGGACTCAGTATACAAGAAGGAGAGTATACGTGATGCATGTCGGAAGGAAAACAAATCAAATCATCATTCGAAGAAAAGACATGTCCATCTTCAACAAGAATATTGCACCGCTACATATGGATCTATTTGGTCAGTTGAACCGGTGGCATAAGTGGGAAGAAATACACCTTGGTTGTAGTAGATGACTACTTAAGATATACATGGACAATATTCATGTGTAAGAAGAAAGAAACACTACGAAAACTACCACGGTGATGAAGAGGATTCAAAATGAGAAAAGTCAAACCATTATCAAAATAAGATCGTGGGAGAGGAACGAGTTTGTCAATAGTATAATAACTCGAGTATTGTATTGAAAATGGTATTGGTCATGAATTATCTGACAAGGACTCCACAATGAGAATGGAGTTGCGAAAGAAGGAATAGAACTCTCAAAGAAGCAAAGAATGACCATGTTAGGTCAAGCGGGGCTACCTAAAAGATTTTGGGTCAAGCAATAAACACAAACATGCTATACTCAAAATAGATGCATGATAAACAGACAAGTGAGAAAGACTCCTATGAGATTTGGACGGGGAGAAATCCAAATGTTGCATATTTTAGAATATTTGGATGCAAATGCTTCATCCATAACAATGGCAAAGATAATTTAAAGGCTTTTGATGCTAAAGTCGATGAAGGTATCTTCTTGGGATACTCGGTGAAAGCAAAGCCTCTGAGTACTCAACAAGAGGACCATGGTTACAGAGGAATCCATTCATGTGGTGTTTGATGAGCCAAATGTAAATGAAGAAGACATTGAAGAGTCGGTGATAAGTGAATCAACCAACCATGCGAGAAGAGTCCCTATCTTTGTCAAATTTGAAGTGGAATTATATACCCGGATGAAGATGAGATAGCCGAGTCTCAAAAGCAGTTGGAAAATGCAGCTAAGTGATGATGAGAGCTGATCAAAGCAACACAATTTGCAAGACGATCGAATCCGGCTAACTTACTCCAACCCGATGTAAGATGGTGAGAGACCATCCACGAGAACTAGTCATTGGAGATGTAAGAGAAGGTGTCAAAACGAGATCGAACTCAACAAGAAGCAATGTTCACATGCTTCATCTCACAAATAGAGCCTAAAGATGTGTCACAAGCATTGGATGACACACATTGGATTCAAGCTATGCAAGAAGAGTGAATCAGTTTGAAAGAAATAAAGTATGGGAATTGGTTCAAAGGCCCACCCATCAAAATGTTATTGGCACTAAATGGGTGTTCAGAAACAAGATGAACGAGAAAGGTTCTGTGGTAAGAAACAAAGCAAGATTGGTAGCCAAAGGATATTGCCAAGAAGAAGGGATAGATTTTGATGAAACTTTTGTCCTGTAGCAAGATTGGAAGCTATAAGGATGTTTCTTGCCTATGCGACTCACAAGAACTTTATTGTATATCAAATGGATGTAAAGAGTGCATTCCTTAATGGTTTATTGGAAGAAGAAGTATATGTTGAACAACCTCCAGGATTTGAGCGAGAAGACTCTTGGAGATAAGGTAAACAAACTCAAGAAAGCTCTATATGGATTGAAACAGGCACCCGAGCATGGTATGATACATTATCACAATTCGATCGAGAATGGATTCACAAAAGGAAAAGTGGATAGAACACTCTTTAGAATTCAAGACGGGGAAGAGCATCTTTGCTTGTTCAAATATATGTGGATGACATCATTTTTGGATCCACAAACAAAGAGGCGTGTGTGATAAATTTTCAAACCTCATGCAAAGCAAATTCGAAATGAGCATGATGGGAGAGGCGACATTCTTCCTTGGACTCCAAGTGAATTTGAAGGATGGAACCTTCATAAGTCAAACAAAATACACGGAGAGAATTAATGAAGTTGGTATGGAAAGAAGTCTTCGTAAAAATACCAATGAATACATCGATCAAAATGGACATGGATGCGGATGGCAAGCCTCGTAGATCAAACAAGATGAGCACTTATTGGATCATTGCTCTATCTTACAAAGAAGCGAGGCGGACATCACCTTTCTTTGTAGGTGTATGTGCAAGATGTCAATCTGCTCCAAAAGAAAGCCACATGATTGCTATGACCCAAGAAGATCTTACGATATTTGAAAGGAAGTTAAGAAGTTGGCTTATGGTATCCAAAGGAAGGTGGATTCAAGCTAATTGGCTATTCGGACTACGACTATCTTTGGATGTAGAGTTAATGAAAAGCACACCCAGGCACATGTCAAATGCTTGGAAATAGGCTAATTTCTGGTTTAGCAAAAAGCAAAATTCAATAGCCACCTCCACAAGGAGAATACATAGCTGGCTTTGGCAAACTGTTGTGCCCAAGTCCTATGGATGAGACAACGGTGAGAGACTATGAAATTGAAGAAAAGGAAGTTCCAATCATGTGTGATAACACAAGTGCAATTGCAATCACTCAAAATCCTGTGTTGCACTCAAGAACAAAGCATATCGATGTCAGATTTCACTTCATAAGAGATCATGTTGAAAAGAAGGACATCACCTTGGAATATATTTCAACTGATAAGCAGTTGGCTGACATATTCACAAAACCATTATGTGAGTCAAGATTTGAAGAACTCAAGCACGAGTTAGGACACTCAGAAGACTCAAAGAAAAGAAATGAAATACGAAAAGAGGAAAAAGAGCTGAACTCTTAAATTAGCTAAGTGAATCAGCCGTATCGGAAAGACAGTTGTACCTAGTTAGCTGACAGCTGAGTATTTACATGCGAGGAGAGAAGAGTTAAATCAGCTAAGGGACAAGCTGAGTCATTTATGAGAAAAGTGACAAAAACGCAGTCGTTTTTACTAAGTGGGAATATTTTTAAGAATGACGTCAGCATAATTATAGCGTGTCAGGCAAAAAGCCGCACACAAGCTTATGATTGGATATAAATCTTTGCCGCATTAAATACGAGACATTAAATGCAAATCGGCGTGCAAGATCTAAGCCGTTGATTTTGATCACATTTCAAAAACCACCCGCACGTCCTTTTATGAACCATACTTAAACCATTTTCGTCTGTTTCTCGCACACTTTACCAAAAACTGTTCATCTCTCTCTCGAAAGCAAAAGCAAATATTCTCTCTCAAAACCCTTTCAATCCTCGAGATCATTTTCTAAATTTCGTTCGGTAAAATCTTGAGAAATGGCATCCACTCATGATTTTGTCAAGCTAGGAAAGCAAATCCACACCGGGTCTCTTTGTGGATTTCGATGGTATGGTGAAACAGGGTCCGCGACACCCTAGTGAAGAAGATTCTTTGAGAAATTGGAAACGCGTGGGCAAAATTTGAAACCATTTCTAACGTTGGAGTTTCCGATGACCTATGTGGAAGAGGTCGCACGTTCTACGTGAACGCCGAGGTTCACGATGAGGGCATCAAGTCCTCTGTTCATGGAAAGGAGTTCATCATTCGCCAAGGATTTGGCGAACAATGCTTGTTCGGCGGAAGAAGTGTCGAAAATTAATGAAGGCGATGTTGACGATTCTTGCTTGGAAGGAAGTAGCCAAGTCCGACTATCTTTGAGAAAGTAATCTACACGACTAATAAGGTCTTTGAAGGAGGACTACCACAAATTGCTGGACATCGTTGCCAAATGCATAGATATCAAATTTGGCGACTTTGACCGGTACCGTCAATGCAAAGTTGATCGTAATGGCTGCGATCATTGAAGAACAGAAAGTGAACTGGGCTGAGTTTGTCTATAGCAGACTCTGCCAGAACGTTGGGAACAAATCCTTCAAGAAGGATGGAACGTTTGGAGGTTCCCTAGGATACGGCCTGGTGATTGGCCGGTGATGGAGGCAAATGGAGTCCTCTTCGACATGGAAAGGCGTTCCATGTAAACAAGAGGATGTTCGAGATCAAACCTCTCCGGCACACGAAGAGAGCCTACGCTAAGAGAGTGATATGAGTGAGGGGGAATCGGTGACCCCGAAGATACAAATGTCTCCTCTCCTCTCCTCCAAAGAAAAAGGCCTGCTCCTGGTGATAAGAAAAGAAAAGATCTTTGCCCTGCAAAGAAAAAAAAGAAATCTGCTCCGCCCCGCTTGGTAGTGTCTCTCCCGCTTTGCGGCCGCGTGGGAGAAGGAATCTCAAATACCTTCTGCAGTCGTCAAGAAAAGGAGAAGCGATAAGCCAAGACGGCCAACTCCTCGGAAGAAGACAGCAAAGACAGGCCCCGCCGCCCAGATTGAAGAAACCTTATCCAAACCAGAAATCCCTCCGGTACAAACAAAAAAAAAGGAGAAGAATTTTCAAGCGTTCGAGCTTGAGAAGCCATTTGAGTCACCACTCGGTGGAGAAGATACCCGAGGCTATTTGGAGAAGTAGAGTCTCCGACGTGATCGATGAAACGGCCAAGTCTGCGAGGACAATCAAGCAGAGGCAACTCGAAGACCCAATGTAGAGTAAGCAGTGAGGAACAAGGAATAGCTAAGACAACCGAATCACCTGTTGTGAGGTTGTTTCTCCACATAATGAGGCTATCTTGAAGATGTCGGCAGCGAAGTCTACTACCCTTAATTTCGGAAATGAGGGCCAAGAAGAGACTGATGAAGACGATGTAATCATGTACTCCCATTGTATCCAAACATCCAAAATCGCCTGCGAGAGTGGAGAAAATGGAAGTGAGCCTATCCAGTGTAGTTTGAAAATCCGAGTTCATTCTTTGAGGAAGAAGAACTCTTGAGGTTTCTTGAGGTGGACACGGTCTTTGCAAGCCCTTGATGAGGATAATTGCATCAATATACTGCAGATTCGAAAAGAAAATGAACGGGCTAAAGCAGCTGAGGACGCAGAAGCACGTGAGAAGACAAGGTACTAATTCCCATACATCATTCCTTTCAAATTGATTCAACTCCTCTTGCATTTCTAAAAACCAATCCTCATCTTCAATGGCTTCCTTAGTATTTTTAGGCTCTTTTTGAGATATAAGAGCTTTCTCGGCAAATTTTCCTCGAGTCATTACTTTATCAGGGGATCACCAATAATAAGAACTTTTGGGTGATCTCCCTTAAATTTCAATGCTACGGGAAGATTCGAAGTATCACCTTTATCTTCTTGAGGAACATTTGAGCTTGAAGGTTGATCATTTTGAGTTTCATCTTGAACAATGGGTTCAACAATATCCTCTTCATCACTTTCATCATTGGGTATCCTTTCAACACCCGAAGCTTCATTGAATTTGACATGGATGGATTCTTCAACAACCCCACTAGTCTTATTGTAAACCCGATATGCTTTGCTCTTGGTTGAATACCCCATAAATATTCCTTCATCGGCCTTAGGATCAACTTTGTCTAATTGATCCTTAGTATTCAAAATAAAACATTTACATCCAAATATTTTGAAATAACTAATATTTGGAGTTCTTCCTTTCCAAAGCTCATATGGAGTTTTATTCATTTTAGGACGAATATAAACTCGATTAATGACATAGCAAGCGGTACTTACGGCCTCGGCCCAAAAATATTTTGGAAGTGAAAATTCATTGAGCATGGACCGACTCATTTCTTGAAGTGTCCGATTCTTCCTTTCGGCTACTCCATTTTGTTGAGATGTCCTTGGAGCCGAAAAATTATGACTATATCCCTTGGTTTCACAAAAGACTCTAAATTCGCCGTCAAATTCTCCACCTCGATCACTTCGAATAGACTTAATAGTATCTTCCTTTTCATTTTCAATAAGTCTACACAACTTAACAAACTCGTTAACAGCATCGCTTTTATATGTAAGAAATAGAGCCCAAGTATATCTAGAAAAATCATCAACTATAACAAAAGTGTAATGTTTTCCACTTAGACTTGCCGTACCAATATCCCCATACAAATCAAGATGAAACATTTGTAGGGGTTTGGTAGTGGAAATTTCATTCTTGGGCTTAGAACTACTCTTAACTAATTTGTTCTTTTGACAAGTGTCACATAAGCCAAGATTTTCAAAATTCAATTTGGGTAGTCCTTTTACATGTTGGTTTTTGTAAACAGTTTGCAAATTTTTGTATCCAACATGCCCAAGTCGCCTATTCCATAAACTAGTTAAATCATTATTGGCGACAAGACAAGAAACATTTTGATTAACCAAATCACTTGTACAAATTTTGTAAAGATTGCCTTTTCTAATTGCTTCACAAATAATTTTATCATTTTTGGAAATAAGGCATTTTTCTTTATTAAAAACAACATTATAATTTGAATCACAAAGTTGGCTAACACTTATCAAATTGAACTTAAGCCCTTCTACAAAAAGAACATTACTAAGAGAAAAAGAAGAGTTACCAATTTCTCCATTTCCAAGAATTCTTCCTTTGCCATTGCCGAACATGACCATACCCTCTTCTTGAAACTTGATGTTGGTAAAACATTCTCTCTTTCCGGTCATATGGCGTGAACATCTGCTGTCCACGAGCCATTTTGAATCTTCCATTGTTGTTATAGCCCCTATAACCTACAAAGGAATTATTTTTAGGTACCCTATAATTTTGGGGTCCATGGGGGTTAGCCTTGAGACCTTTAGGTCTCCAATAATAGCTAAAATTATTCTTCAATTTACAATTGCTAGCATAATGTCCATTCTTACCACAATAAAAACAAGTAATAATACGAGGACTACTAGCACGTACAAAGGTTGGACCTTGGTCTTTTTTCTTAAAAGCATTTTGAAAAGGTTTATAACCAAGTCCTAATTTAGAATGCTCACCTCTTTGTGTATCTAAAATTTTTGTGACTTTATCCGTACTTAAATTGAATCGATGCACATCCTTTTTCAAATTTTCAATATCATCTGTGAGCGTTTGTTTTTCGGTTTCAAGAGTACGGACCATAGTAAGAGTAATAGCATGAGCCTTATCAAGAGAGTCATAAGAAGTAAATAATTTATCCTTTTCTAGTTTAAGCTCTTTATGCTCCTTTTTCAAATTCATGTATTTAACAATCAAATTTTGAAACTCATTTTGCAATTCATCAAAATCACATTGTAATTCATCAACTAGGGAAGAAGATGAAGCATTAGAGCGTACCTCGGTATTTTCATCGTCTATGGCCATAAGACCATGTTCGGATTCTCCTTTATCTTCGGTTGTTTCAAGTAATTCATCCCAAGTTTTGACGTCCGCATTTAACGCCTTCTTTTTCGGAAAAGGCTTTTTCTTCTTTTGTTCCTCTTCCGCTAATTTCGGGCAATCGGCTATGTAGTGCCCGTATTTTCCACATTTGAAACAAGAATTGTCTCTTGGCTTTCTTGCTTTATTTTTGTTTACAAATTTTGCAAATTTTCTAACAAGAGCCGCCGTTTCTTCATCATCCTCATCACTAGCATAATAAACATTATTAGAAGAAGATGTTAAGCCTTTAATAATATTTTGCGTAGCCGGTTTAGAGGTGGATGGTTGAGAATTTTTCCTCTCCTTGAGATATACTTCATAAATAAGGAGGTTCCCAATGAGCTCATCAAACTTGAGTGTCTCAAGATTTTGAGCTTCAGTGATTGCTGTCACCTTTTTGGACCATGAGCCGGGAAGGGCATTTAAGACCTTGGTCACCTTATCTTCTTCGGAGATGACCTTTCCAAGAGCCACAAGAGGATTGACAATGTTGTCAAGCCTTTCCACCATTTTTGATATGCTTTCACCATCATGCATATTAAAATTTTCAAAGTCTTTCACAAGCATTGTTTTTCTTGCTTACTTCACTTTCTTTGTGCCCTCATAGATGGTTTCTAATTTTTCCCAAACTTCATGTACCGACCGTATGCCTCTTATGCGATTATATTCGGTGGCGGTAAGAGACCAATATAAAATGTTTAAGGCCTTACCGTTTAAACAGAAAGCTTTCTTGTCATTTTCATCGTATTCCTTGA
This sequence comes from Rehmannia glutinosa, assembly GCA_016081115.2. NCBI lineage: Eukaryota > Viridiplantae > Streptophyta > Magnoliopsida > Lamiales > Orobanchaceae > Rehmannia > Rehmannia glutinosa. Next base: position 61,830,908 of record CM071928.1, on the reverse strand, counting down.
ACGGCTTGGGAGTCGTGGTACCATCCTCCAATTTTGTTGTTGGTTGAGAAACTCCTTCAATGACCACATTCCAAATATCAAACCCGCACCCTTGTAGAAAGCACTCCATGCGGTCTTTCCAAAATGCGTAGTCGTTGGCGTCGAATAGTGGTGGCTTGTTGGTGGAGGCGCCGGTGGTGAGATAAGCTTCATTCGTAGCCATGGATCTTTCCTCTTTACTCGGAACGAGCTAGCCAAAGAGTTTGTCTTTGATACCACTTGTTAGTCCAAGTGGCTACCGATAATCTAGAGGAGGGGTGAATAGATTATGCCGATTTTTCGCAAATCACCCTCTTTTTCGAATCAACAAGTAAATGACAAGAATGTAAATACGGAAATTAAACAACACTCGTTGATTTAAAGAGGTTCAACCCACTTAGGGCCTAATCCTCTACCACCCCAGTATCTCCGGGATGGATTTCAAAAAGAAAAAAGAATTTTATTAATTACCACAATTAATACAATGCCTTAAGGATCACCACAATCCTCTTACAACACCTTCAAGGAGATTACCACAATCTTCCTTCACCACCTTTGAAGAGTACCACACTCTTCAAACACCTATCACCTAGATCACCCAAGTGTATTCTTACCACAAGAAAACTCACAAGGATGTCTTGTGTTGAATGATGGACAAAATTCAAGATTACAACTCTATGAAACCAATACAAAGATTGAGTGCAAGTGTAATCAAGAATCAAAAAGCCTAGACCTCAAAGATGTGCAAGTGAAAGTACTTAGGCTATTACAACAAGAATGTAAAAATGAAAGCTTGAACAATTTGCAGATTTCTTGTTGTGTGTTTTGCTTATATGTGTTGTATCTTGTGTCTTCAATTCATCCTCTATTTATAGGGAAGTCTTCACCAACATAGGCTCCCAACATAGGCTCCTCTATCTTCACTTTTGTCTACAAAAAGAAGATCACAAGATGTAGAAATATTGTACAAAAATTAAAAGTAAATCTTCTTTGTCAAGAATTTCAAACAACATAATTTTCTTTGTCACAAAATAGCATAGGCGACGGTTGCCCTGTTGAAGATTTCGACCGTTTGAAAAAATTAGTGCGATCCAGTGCTGGTCGTCGAGGGGGGGGTCGTCAGGTCGACGGGGAAGTGCGACTTGGTCGACCTCAACCTTGACCGGTCCCCTCCTTCTTTTTTTCATAGAATTTGTTTTGTTTCATTATGTTTCATTTTTTCAACTCTTGGTGTACGGTCGGCCGTATAGGGCGACCGATCGACCTCCAATATTAAATGTTGTCCGATTTTTATCAAAAATAAACTTCAAGAAATACTCCAAAAAATTAGTAAAAACATTTTAAATCACTTGGGAGTATTTTGACAACATTTATAAACATAGTTTTGGTGTAAAAACCAATTTAAACAAAACCATCAAAAGTGTTGTCCATTTTTATAAAAAAATAAATTCTAAGAAATACTCCAAAAATTAGCAAAAACATTTTAAATCATTTAGGAGTATTTGGACAACATTTATTATTATTGTTTTGGTATAAAAACTCATTTAAACATAATCATCAAAATCTTGATAAAAACATTTATCTAACATTTACATCTTCATGTGCTTTGGCAGTTTCCCATAGACGGCGCCAAAATGATGATACTTTTAGGGCAGATCACTCCAAAACTAAGGTTTCTGACAAAGTCCTTCTTCCAAGGGGAAAGTCTTTAAGTCTTCTTCTCAGGGTGCTGGAAGTTCATAAGATGGGAACTTGTCTGCACACATGCAAACGTTAAAGGGCCCCGAGTTTGTCCCTAGGAGGCCCCTCCATTGGTCAAGTCAGCACAATGATCGATAGAGAATAAGACAGTAAACGAATACTGAATTAAATGCGTATGACTAAATATGAGTCAGACAAATTAAAGAGGAGGGACCTTTTTATACATGAGTAGGGGGCCTTGTGAGCCGCGTAGGAGAAATCGGCCTATGGGCTAGTCCCGGACTCCTTTGGGCCAGATATTCATTAATATCTCATTAGGAAATTAAAATTATATCCATATATAAACCGAATTATATATGTAATTATTAAATGTCAGTTCTGTCCCCAACACTAACCAATTAACTTCTTTTTTAAAAATAAAACTCTTATTAATATATATTTTTTTAAAAGAGGGGGGTTGGGCCCAAGTTAGCCCCCCCAAGCTACTCCCTTGTATCAGAACTAATATTATCAATATCTGCCCTCATGGGGGAGAACGTCTTAGTCTTCAGCTGTGAAGTGCTTTTTCTCTCTCTCGGAGAGTGTGTAGTTCCCGATGGGGAGTGTTTTTCAAATTTTCCTATTCCATTCATCTTGGTTTCCCCTTGTTTGTGCTAGGGTTTCGTTAATTCTTCAATATTAGTGTCTTTTATTCAGTTTTTCTTTTGTTGGTATCTTCCTTTGTGTCTTTCTTTTCTAAGATGCTGTTTTCTGGGTTATTTGGCCTCAGGTGTTTGTGCAGGATTGGAAACCTGAGGAGTTGAGTGTGAGTTGACTTGGGATTCGGCCTGTTATGGATAGTGTAGTGATGGAGAGCTTGAAGTGGTTCTCATTAACCAAAGAGGAAAGAGAGGGAGTTGAGTTGGAGGAAGCAGATGTGGTGTATGGTATTGAAGAAAGTAAAAGAAAACTTTATGGTAAAATCCATGGTGGGAAAAGAGCTAATTTCTCACGGCTTAAACTAATCCTTCAAGGGATATGGGCCACGAAAGCTTCCTTCCTAGTGAGGGGGCTGGGATTTAACCTTTTCCAGTTCGTGTTTCGCTCCATGGAGGATAAAGAAAGGGTGCTGAATAGCAAAGTTTGGAGCTTTGATATGAATACCTTCTTTTGAAAGACTGGGATGGCAAATCAGGTATTTTGGAAACTGATTTTTCTCATGTGAATTTATGGATTCATATTTGGAATATCCCAAATCATTGGATAACCTTGGAGACAGGGCTAAAAATTGGTAAAATGTTTCTTTGAAATTAAGGATGTGTTTATCCCAGAAACTGATAGTTCAAAAGATAGGGTGATAAAGATTCTCTGTTCAATTGAGCTTAATAAGCCGCTGCCGAGAGGAACACATATCAGGTTGGGTGGGATTAAAAATTGGGTAGACTTTAAGTATGAGAACTTAATAGGGTGCTGCTACTATTGTGGAATTATTGGCCATATTGAGAGAGGTTGTCAAGGAAGAAAAGAGGATCTTAAAAATAAGAAACTCAGTGAGGGATAGTATGGGGAGTGGATTACAGTTGAGGAAGGATTAATGCATCAGAACAAAATTTATGGTCATAATGAAAAAAGTAAAGAGAAAGCTCCTCAAAGTCCTCAGAATTTAGAAAGGGATAAAACCATGGAGCAAGGGAAGAAGGGTAAAGATAATGGTGATCACAATTTCAAGAAGGATGGAAAATGAAGGCGGGTGGAGTCGAGAAATATGGACGAGCCCTGTCATTAATACAAGTCCTATGATCAGCGACATAACTACAATTGTTCTGTTTGTAAAGGATGGGAAGATTTCTAATGATCTTATTCCAGTCTCAGTGGCTGATAACAGGGGTAGGGTGCCTCTAGTTAGTTTTCCCTTAGATGGTAATGTGAGTACTAGAAAATTAGAGAGTGTGAGTTGAAAAAAGAGAATTGGAAGAGTAAGAGGCGTGGGGCAGATGACTGGAAGGATTAAAAAGAGTGAAATGGATAATAAAGAAAATGTTCCTATCATCCGAGTGGGGACCAAAAAGAGTAGATCTATGCTAGATGAATTCTATGAGGAGATTGAGGCGGGAAGTGTTGGCGAAGGAAAAAAAAAGAAAGTTGTGATGGAATTAGTGAGTGTGAATTTATGGTGGATGAAGCTAGCCTAGATTGGCCCCAATCCCCTCAATGATTGCTATTGTGTGTAATTGTAGATGTTTGGGGGACCCTACGATTTCCAAAATCAAGAAATGATCGAGACTCCATCTCCGGAGTTTATGTTTTTCAGTGAAACAAAAAAGAAAAAAATATTTGTGGCAACAATTTGCAAGAATTTAAAAGTTCAAGATAGATGAAAAATTGTTGATCATGTTGGTCTTAGTGGGGGGATGCTGCTTTGCTGGACTAGCAGGGTGGTCATTAAACCGTTTTTAGTAACTCATTTTGTATGTAAGTTGAGTATGGATTTACTGATTCTTCAGAGGAAGGGTAGATCATCTTTGTTTATGCTAGTACAACCACACCATTAGAACGGGTCAATAGGAATTCCTTATTAATGGGAAAGCCAAGTGGGGATGATAAGTGGTTTATGATTGGGGATTTTAATGATATTCTTACAGGTGAGGATAAGAACAAGCCAGCTCCAGCTTTGCTAATTTCAGATAATTTGTTGGAGAGATGGTAATGGGGGAATTAAATTATTCAGGGTATGAATTTACTTGGTATAATTTAAGGAAGGGGAAAGATTTGTGGAGGAAAGACTGGATAGAGCTTTTGTATCCCCATCTTGGATCATTAAGCACCCTAAAGATTTTGTTTTGCCTATCTCGATACATGCCTCTGATCATCATATGCTGCTTATTAAATTTGATCCTGTAAAAGTAAGGGCAAAAGGAGATTTACATTTGATAGGAGATGGGTGGAATTAGAGGGGACTAACAAGAGGGTTAAGGAGGGCTAGAAGTATCAATCAGAGGGGACCACAATGTTTCAGCTACAGAATAAAATTAAAAGCTGTAGACTTCGTCTTCTGAGTTGGAATAGAAATAATGGTTGTAATCTGCAACCATTATTAAGGAAACCTCTAGTGTGATGAATAAAATGTGTGAAGATGGCCAGGAAAGAGATTTGAGAAGGTGGGAGATGCTCAAAGGTGTGTTGAATAAGGTTTATGCCAATGAGGAATTGTTTTGGAAACAAAAGTGTAGAAACCAGTGGCTCAAAGAAGGACACAGAAGTACTAGGTATTTCCATGCATGTTCTGTTCAAAGGCAAAAACTAAATGTATTGAAAAAGCGGTGACCGATCGGGGGTGAGGTGAATCGAAGGAGGATATTGAGGAGAAATTACTGATTTCTATCGGTCACTATTTACAACTTGACTCCGGCCCACGATACTACATTACTTGAAGGAGTCCCAAGCTCTGTAACTCACACTCATAACCTATGACTTTCCAGATCTGTGGAAATACAAGAGATCAAAGAAGCTTTATTCTCTTTGGAACCATTCAAGGCTCCGGGGCCTAATGGCATGACTCGCACTTTTTTCAACATTATTGGAATATAGTTCAATTTGATATTCTTAGAGTTGTTAGGTGTAGGTCCCAAGGGGGTGTGAGTGTAAGGTTTAGAAGGGGGTTGAATAAACCTTACCAATTTTTTGATTTAGTCCTTTTAAAAATGTTCGAGTTAATACTTCGGTGAGTCCTTGATGGATGACTAAGTTAGTTAATCACAGAGTTAGTCACTCAAGCACTCGGACTCGATTTTGTTGATAGAATAACTCGGCTATTTTGACTAAAGACTTAACTTTTGTGATATGTTTTATTGGAAGACTTAACACCCTTGAATTTGGTTAAGTTTGTTTTAATACTTGGTTTTAGCACTCAGTTGATTATCAATTGGATAGCAAATTTATCGTGAGATATATAAAAATAAGATGAGAAATTAAAGTCTTTGAAATGTAAATGACGCAATAAGTTTTTATAGAGGTTCGAAGATGGGGTAATTCTTCTACTCCTCTCTTCTCCAACTCCTGGAGGAATCCACTAAGTATTGATCAGTATACAAAGTGGTAAACTGTCCAGATACAAGTCTTGATCACACTGGTGACTTGATCCTTTAGGACTCGATCCTGGAGATGCCTTGGTCACACGGTGGCTTCTCGTGCGACTCGGCTTCTTCACAGGCGGTGCTTTGCTACTACATGACCCACTTGCTCAAGCTCCTTGGATTTGATCACGAAGCCCTCCAAAAACTTGAGACTGGTTCGACCTTGAACCTTCCTACAATCCTCCGTGTAATGTAGACCCCTTGATTCTTCAAATGTTTCCTCTTCAACTGATTGAAGTTGTCTTTCCTTCACAGGTGAGTGTTGGATTGATTTCCTTCGTAATGTAGGCTTGAGGATTGATCTTAAATGACTTGAGAGTATTTTTGGTTACAGTTCAAATGTTAGCTTGAATGTTCGTGGTTGGTCGGTAACCTTCTCTCAGAGTGATTCCTCAGCCTTTTATAGTGATCTTTCAAAAATCTGCCCGTTGAAGAGATAGGCTTATTTTTGAAAGTCACTTGTGGTCGTTGGCTTGTCTTGTTGCAGTCCTTGGAATTTACGTTTCCTCATATGAACGATTCTTCAGCTTTTCAGAGTTCTGACACGGTGCAGTGCTTCCCATTGGTTTATTCCTTTTGCATGCTTCTGGGACTGAGCACTTCAAGAAAGGTAGTATGGAAGTATTACTTGTTTAAGTAATTCTCTTGATTTCTGTGCAACGGATCTCTTTCAATTATCTCGACTTTTTGCATTTCCTTGCCTTCCCAGGTGACTTAGAGTCGACTTCCAATCATTGGATGACTCTTCTGTCACTTCAACTTGAGACTTGGCTATCTTGAGTTGACTTGACTGATACTTCACTCAGCTGCATCTTAGATGCACCTTCAGTCGAGTTCCTGTCTTCTCTTCTTTGCCACACTCAGCTGCCTCACAACGGAGTCTTCCTTTTAGTCTCCAATTGTCTTCTTGCATGTTCAGGCATAGCTAACTTAGCTCAGCTCTACCAGCCCTATCTATTACAATGCAATTTATAACAAGAATGGGGTGCCAACTTCCTATTCTAAGTTTTACATGGCATTCATCAAAATCTACAAAATAATTTCCCAACAATTTCCCCTTTTTGATGATGCCAAAACTTAAAACATTCATACAATAATTAAACAGCAAAGATACATACAGACAAATGTAGAATCACAGAATGTATGCTTAGAATCGATCTTTTATTGATCATAACATTCTTGTTCTTTACATAGTTGTTTACAAAGTGTATCAGAGCTTGAACCAAAAGAAAATGTATCAGAGCTTAAATGAAACTTAAAGTAACCATGTTGTTCTATATCTACACAAGTATAGAAATTGTACAGTTTTATTCGATGTACAGAAGACTTACATAGAATGTATTTACATAGTAAAATACATGAAGGGGTGGCAAGAACACTTCATCTCCTCCGCCCTCCTTCTTTCATCTCCTTGACTCTCATCATCTTCGACCACTTTCTCTTCTTCTCATCTTCACCCTTTCTTTTTCTCATACGCTTCTTCCGGCAGCCTTCATCTCTTCTCGAGTCTTTCTTGTCTTTCCTCCCATAGCTGAGTTTGTCTCTTATTTTCCTCTTCAATTCTCTTCACATACTCAAGATTATTCTTAGCCACTTGCAGGTTGGCTATTTTCAAATCCACCCAATAGATCCCTCCTTTTTTTCCTCGGATCTATATACTCAATGTTTTTGGGCGAGAGATCTAGTCTCGAAACCTCTTCCTCCACCATCGCTTCTTCCTCCGCCTCGGGCGTGTATTGTTATCTTGGGGTCTTTTTTCCCGGTGAGTGACTAGCAGAGTGACCAGCAGAGTGCGCGATGGTCTCGGCACTGTCGACTTCTTCACATAGTTTGAGACCCTTTTCCCAATACAAATCCCGTGCTTGAGCCATGGACATGTTTGCGAAGTAACCTTCATATGCGAGCGTCTTAAATTCATCAATAGATCTTGGCTTGGTTCCGGCATCTGAAATGGCATAGGTGTCTCTATCTGTTGGAATGCCTCCATGTTGTTTCAAAATATCCATAACTCGGGCATTCATCTTTCCTTCCACTTCCTTCATCCCTCGCTTCAATCGCTTTCTCTTTTCAGCCATAGGTATGCAGAGTGTTGGAGTGGCGAGTCATCGGGAGTTTTGATGATATCAGTGTGACAAGACCTTGTTGGGGGTTTTAGCAATCATCAAGGTCACATCTTTCGAACCTTCCCCTCAACAGATTTTCCTTTCTTCTCTCTTATTACTTCCTCATCTGTCTTTCCCTTGACAAAGTGCGTCCTCCTTCTCGATTTGAGATCCCTTCGGGCGCCTTTAGGTATTCCTCTTCCCCTTTTTGGCATCATCAAAGGAGAGGAACCCCCTGGAAACAAGCTAGCAAGCAAGAAGTCTAGTGTTGATAGCCGAGTTTTGCTTCGAATCTGGCTGCGGAGTATCTTTGAACGGAACTCGAGCGGGTGGCGTTGGATTGATTGCTACCAACTTCATCTCGGCCATGAGAAGATCGAATTTTCGATCCATGTTCTCTTCCACGCGCAGAGCTCGTTCTTATTATGTTCACGCATGACTTTATCTCTCCGAGGTGTGAGATTCATGCATTTGTTCGATGTGCTCTTGCAATTTTGTCTTTGCATCAGCATTCTCCCCATTGGACTAGCAACTTGTTGAACAATGTCTGAAATATCGAGCTTGTTCCACACGCATTGTCTCTTCTTTGTTGCCACCATTCCGGATCGACGATTATGCCTCACAAATCGGTAGTAAGGTTGGCATCTCGTTATCCGGCCTCATGTCCGGTGAGGCCTGGTGCCTCTCCATCTTTTCTATCTCGGAAAATAAGGCTTTGAAGACTTCCCGAACATTTGTCACCTCTATTTTGGTGACGGCCAAGCACGTCAAAGTCATAGTCACCGGGACAATGGTGTCGGTGGAATAACATGATCGGTCTGTGGAAGCACTCGCGATCTCTAGGCGATTCTTCAAGGAGGGTACCTCCGAGAGAGAAGGAAATGATTCTACAAAAGGATCATCACGGACTCTTGGAATTTGTTCAATGATAATTGGTGCTCGTGAAGTCCTCTGTGGAGTCGAATCTGCTGCGGCCTGGGAGCTGCGCAGATGGACTCTTTTTCACCGTGGTCTGTTGTGAAGTCGACCCGACTTTTGCCGAGCCTCGGTTGTCTTAACGCCTTCGTCGGTCTGGTGGTTTTTCCAAATGAGTTGACTGGTCCTCGGCCATATCGAAGCGTCATCGGACGATGATGAAATTTCCATGGGTGGCTCATCATCAAAGTTGAATGTTTGGCGAGTAGTCTTGAGGTCGACTTACTCGTGGTTGGAACATGCTCACGAGTCTTTTGGATCCGCAATATGGGATGACTCACTTCATCTTCACCTTCGGATCCCGGAAAAGTTACATCAGATTATCTGGGAATCGTGAAGAGCACTTATCTCTTTTTTCGATGGATCAATGATAGCGGGGAGGGATGTTACGTGCTTGATCTCTTTACCCCGGAAGTCTCAACCTCCCGTTGGCCTTTATTACCTCCTGCGCGGTCTCAAGCTGCTGGCGGCGAGGCTCGACGGTCCCCCTTCGGTGGTGTCGGTGTCTTGGGGTCTTTCGAGGTGGCATCCACTGGAGTCTCAACTCCGTGGATTGCACTTTCATTGCCCAAAGTGTTAACTCCCGGGCGGTTCCTTGCCTCGATCGCATGCCTCATTTGCATCGCGGTGTCATTGGCAGCAAAGCGATTGGCACTCACCGAGATGAGACAGTCTCAATTGTCCGAGCCTCGTTGATGACAACTTGTGTGTATTCTCTTGTTGTTCCTTTTCCACTTCACCTCCGAGATTTGTTGTGGAGTCACCGCAGCATCCTCCGACCTTGCCTTTGCGGTGGAGAGAGTTTCCCCCACCGGCACACCACCGGTGAGTGACTTGGAATGGGGTCACTCGTCTCCGGACTCCACTGTTCCCATTGAGTATTCAGCCATTGGGGCGGTGGTAAGACACCTTCATTAGGGGTTGGCTCGATTGGGGTCCCCACAATCCCGGTTCATCAATTCCCTTAACACCTTCCTCCGAATGAGCCGGGAAGTGGTGGCAGCGATAACGGTGGCAATATCCGCACCACTCCCATAGGATTTATCTCATTTGTGATTTGGATGACTCCTGGTCCCTCCATCATTCTTTGCTCATGTAGGATTCTCGGATTCTTGCATTGCTTGTTGCATTTGCAACTCTTCGTCGTGGCAAAGCAACAGGTTGAGATCCTCATCACTTTCGATAGAATGTCGAGGTGAGGATGTGTATGTTCGTGGTGCCGGTGAGAGGCGGATGTTGGCCTTCTCACGTGCCGCCTTCTTCTCGCCAATCTTTCTTTCTCCTTCTCTTTAAAGATATTTAGAATGTCCAAACAATTTTCTTCATCAAGAGCTTGTACCACATTGGTCAATCCGAGGAAGTTCATCAGTTCGTCTTCTTCTTCAATGAATTCCGGTCTTTGGAACTGTTCCCTGGATCGACTCAGCTTCCATTTCCTCCATTCTCGTAGACGATTCTAAATGTTTGGGTATGGTGGGGATAGGATCATCACATCATTATCCCTGTCATCATCTCCCTACTGTCCCTCGAGCTCAGGGATTGAGGGTAGCAAACTTTGTTGCTCGACATCTTCAGTAGCCTCCGTTACAGGCGGAGACACAACCCTATCAATAGGGGATTCGGTTGTCTCAGCTATTCCTTGTGCCTCAGCTGTTCTATCTACAGTTGGGTCTTCGAGTTGCCTCTGCTGATCGGCCTCAGCAGACTTATCCATTTCATCGATAACTTCCGGAGACTCTACTTCTCCAGCGAGTCTCGGGTATCTTTTTCGGTGAGTGGCAGACTCGGCCGTCTTCTCAAGCTCGGAGAGCTTGGAAATCTTCTTCTTCTTCTTTTTGTTTTTACCGGAGGAACATCCGGTTCCACTTCCTCTGGTTTGTTGAAGGTAAATGCCTTCGATTGTCTTAGAGGCGTTGTCTTCCCTTCTTTGTGGCGATCCTCTTTTTCTTGATCACCGGAGAAGGGATTAATGGTTCCTTCTCCCGCAGCTGCAGGGGCGGGAGACACTAGGGGGGGCGGTGACTCAGCTGCAGGGCAGTGCGGATTTCTTTTTCTTTCTTTGCAGGGGCATCAATTTTCTTAGCGGCAGTCTTCTTGGGAGGTGAGGCAACAATGAATCTTGGTCGGTGATTCCCCTCACTCGTATCAGCCCTCTTGGCGTAGGCTCTCTTCTGTGCGCCAGAGAGGTTTGATCGAAACATCCTCTTGTTAACATGGAATGCCTTTCCATGCCGAAGAGGTACCCCTTTTACTTCCATCATCCGACCAATCACCAGGCCGTATCCAAGGGAACCTCCAAACGTACCATCCTCCTTGAAGGATTTGTTCCCAATATTCTGGCAGAGTCTGATGTATACAAACTCAGCCCAATTCACCTTCTTTTCTTCAATGATCGCAGCCATTACGATCAATTTAGCTTTGGACAACTGGTCAAAGCTGTAAGTCCAAGCGACTACGATAATCTAGAGGGGGGTGAATAGATTATCTCCATCTTTTCGATTTAGCCCTCTTTTTACAACCGAATGCTCAAACACAATAATAAAGGTGCGGAAAGTAAACAACACACGTCGATTTAAAGAGGTTCAACCCGCCTAGGGCCTAATCCTCTACCACCCCAGTATATCCGAGATGGATTTCAAAAAGAAAAAGAATTTTATTAATTACCAAAATTAATACAAATTCAACTTACAACACCTTGAAGAGCACCACACTCTTCTTCAACACCACCTTTGAGATTACCACAATCTCTTCTTGAAGATTACCACAATCTCCAACGCCACCATGTGAAGATTACCACATTCTTCAACCTTGAAGAATACCAAATTCTTCAACACCTCAATAAGAAGATCACCACAATCTTCTTGCACCTATCACCTAGATCATCCAAGTGTGTTCTTACCACAAGAACACTCACAAGGATATCTTGTGTTTGAATGATAACCAAAAATCAAGATTACAACTCAATAATGAATATTACAGTTTGAGTGCAAAGTGTAATCAAGAATAGCCTAGACCTCAAGGATGTGAAAGTGATAAGCTAGGCAAATTTACAACAAGAATAATAACAATGAAAGACCAAGTATTTGCTTGAAGTGTATCTTGTTGTGTTGTATCTCAATTGTTGTAATGATTGCTCCAAAACTTCCTCTATTTATAGGAGATGATTGATCAAGCATAGGCTCCTCTTGGGGATTGAAAATCTCTGAGAAAAATACAATTAAAATCAAGAATGTAGCTGTTAGAAATCAATCCCACAATTTAAGGAAATGTGTCTGTTTGTCAAACGGTCATATTTTTCTTTGTCAATACACAGGCGACGGTCGCATTTAAATAAGAGAATTAAGAACACTTTGAAAATTTCAACAGGCGGCCGGTCGACATAGGCTTCGACGGTCGACCCTTTTCAACCGGTCCCCCTCAAGAAAAAAACAAGACGGGAAGTTACGTAACAAAAATGAACTCCTGTGCACGGTTGGCCGGGGGGGGCGACGTTGTCGGCACTGCCGTCGACCCTTGCAGGCGGCCGTCGACTGACGACCAATATTACATCCATCTCATTTTCTGTTTCTAAAAACATCTTCAGGTATAGGGCGACCGGTCGACCAAGATACAGAAATGTTGTCCAATTTTTGTCGAAAATAAAACTCAAGAAATACTCCAAAAATTTAGTAAAAACATTTTAAACCAATCGGGAGTATTTAGACAACATTTAGAAATCTTGTTTTAGGAGTAAAAACCCATTGACATAAAATCATTTAAAAACATTGTTTTGGTGACAAAATAAAATCATCAAAATTAAGATAAAAACATGTATCAAACAATCTCCCCCTTTTTGATGATTACAAACCAAAACAATTTTTACACAAACTAAGAGAGCAATTTTAGAAATGATTTTTCGGTAAAAACATTTGACCATTTGGAAGCAACCAAAATTTCCAAAAATATTAAAGCAACCAAGTAGGGAGTAAATATATTCAATAATAAGCACAAGCTCCCCCTATCAACAAGCATACCAAGAATAATGTAAAAGCAATTTTTCCATAAGCTAAAAGCTTTAGCTTTTACAAATTGTTCAAGAGCTTATAAGCTCCCCCTGTCACAAAACATCATTAAACAATTATAAAAGTCCATCAAACAACAATTGGACTAAAAACGAATCACAACTTATGGCTTTTATGAGCCATAGCTTATAGCTTTTATGACAAGCTTTTATTAGCTTCTTTGAGCTAATGAGCCAATATCCTGTTTCTCCCCCTTTGGAATCATCAAAAAGAATGTTAGGATGATAAAAACATCATACAAATATATCAAAGTGCGCAAACGAGACGGTTTATCAACCATCGAGCAATTTATACTTAAAGTCCAAGGAAAATGGGAGAATTTTAACATAAGAGATCCATAAGCTCATTAGTTAGCTAAAAACATGATTTCAAAAAGATTTTAAGACATTTTGAAGCAAGAGAATCATGTAGAAGTTGAAAGTTTCATTGCGACATTTCATTGAGCACCTTGTGTGCGTGAAAAATAAAAGAGATTGTATATAGTCCTTGAGAAAGTTTCAAGCCAATAATCATTAATCAACCTCATTCCAAAGCTCAACAATATAATATGCAAAATATGCAACATTAGTCCCTCAAATAAGAGGCTCAAACATAGTAGAATCCCAAGGGTTCAACCCAATTGAGATAATATAAGCTAGGAATGATCAAGGCATTACAAATGCCAAAAATTAGAGCATCCATCAAGTAATATAAGTCATACAAGTATGATATATCAAATGACCCAACATATCCATCAAAGCATATTGATCAAAGCATTAAGAGAAGCACTTTTACCATCAAGTACTTCATGCCAATTTCAAACCATGCCATATAAGAGTATTTTTACCATCAAATACTCCATCAAAATCATGATCATCCACAAGTCATTATCAACTTGAAATTTTTAACCCTTTTAAGAAAACAAGCAAATATCATTTGTACAAAGAAGTTTTACAAAAGTTCATCAAAATGCAAAGCAACATGAATGAAAATGCTAGAAAGTAAAGGAAGGGAGGGACATCAATCTTCGTCCGAAGAGAAGCAAGTTCCGGGAATGAGATATTTGATAAATTTCTTCAATTTGCCGATTGACTTTTTCAAACTAGAATTTTCATTTTTCACAACCCGGAGCTCTTTTCTAAGAGAGGCCACATCTCTAAATGTTTCTCTTTCCACTTTGGCCATTCTCTCTTTGAGATTTAGATCTTCAACATCCAACTCGTCTTCATCTCCTTCCTCATTTACTTCCTCCCTAATTTCTTGTTCATTTCCCACATTTTCTTCTTCATTTTCCTCTTCATTTCCCACATCATCTCTTTGTTCGTCAAACTCACCTCTTCCAATATTTTCAACCTCATTGTCATTAAAGAAATCATCCCGAGGTTGTTGTTGATGTCGGGCACGTCCCCTAGTGGCTTTGGTAGGAACCCGTGGTAAATGTCGTCGCATTCTTACCATTTGTAGAATGTTGGCATTATCAAAATCATTGTGACGAATTTCGGTATTCATTTCATTTTCCGGGTATCCCGATAAGTATAAGAGTCGGCAAATCAAATTACCCAAGGTATATTTTTTCTTGGTAAGCTTTCTAGATTCCATCAAGCAATATACAAAAATTGCCCCATAATTTACTCTTTCTCCTCGAACAATCTTATAGGTGAGAAAGAGTTCGAGATTACTCGGAAGTTTTATTTCCTTTCCACAAACACAATAGGAGCAGATGATAGATATAATTCGATAGTTAGGCGGCATTGCCGAGTATGTCACTTCGGGGTACACTCCTAAAAAGGTTTTTACATCATCTAGTGAAACACCGAAAATGTTATCATCCCAATGAGCGCAATCCACATTGACTACTCCATCATTCGGCACATTAAAATGATTGCAAATATCGCCAATGTCCATGAAAATGCCTACCATTAACAAATGTGTGAAGTTCCAACGGATTATCTACCATAGCATCAACAATCCACATATTTGCATAAAAAAGTTTTATAAGCTCGTCATCATAATGCAAGCACGGATTATCCCAAAGTGAAACCCATCCTTGAATTTCAAAATAAGCCCCAATATCCGGAAATTCATCATGAAATCCTTGAAATCGAACCATACGAGTGCACGCAATTTTCTTATCATTCAATCCAATATTCTCATAATGTTCCTCCGCAAGTTTATTTAAGAATCGAAATCTATTAGCTCTAGAGGAGGCTCGTAGAGGAGTGATAACTTACTAGAGTCCCAATGAATGCTCGATTTTGAAACCCCGGCTCTTAATTCGACAATCTCCTCTTCTGTAAGCCGATTTTGATAGTCTCCTTGTAGAATATCATCTTGTTGGGGATTGGAAGAAGATTCTCCCCTTTGCCTCATTCTCCTCTTTTGAGGATTTCGTTCGGTAGAATTTCTTGGAGGTGCCATATATGTAAAGTTCTTGCAAAAAGAAGTGAATTAGCAAGAAAGATTACAAGGATTGATGAAGAATTGAAGATTGTAGAAGAAAGGGGATGAAATTCGCGCAACAAGGGTTTGGGGAGGTTTTGAGAGTCTGTTTCAAAATGAAGAACAGAACATTTTAAACGTTGATTTTGCATTGGGCGACCGGTCGAGGTGGGGTGCGACCGGTCGACGTGCGGCAGCGACCGGCCGTCCCCTGCTTTGACTGGCAGTCCCAAAGGCAATTTCTCGTTCCCCAGAATTTTCAAAAATTCGATTTTTCACCCCAAAAGTTTTAAAACTTTGCAAAAGGAATAATTTTGGATCAAGTCCAACAAATACGAGTTTCGGGAAAACATATATTCGAGAAAATCGAGACTTAACAAGTAGTGCCCTTTTAAGAGAATATTTGCAAAATCATTTAGGGGCACTTAAGGGGTTAAAGTGAAATATCTTGAAAGATATGTGCATAAGCATAATATCAAGAAAAATACGAGTGAACGTACCTCGATAGTTTAAGAAACTTGATGACTAAATGGCCAATGAATATGAGATACATATCCTACACAATTCTTAGACAAAGTTTGCACAAAAAATACAAGTGTAGGCAAGTAATAGGAGATATTAAAAAGAGCTTATGCTATAAGATTTCATAAGAGATAATAAGCCACATAAGTCTAATTAAATGCACAAGAATTTTAGAAAATCATGCAAGGTCTTCTTTTAAAAATTTTGAAACTCACAAATATATAAAAGACCTAAATTAAAAATAGATACTTGAAGACTCATTTTCAATTACGACACAATTAAAAACATGCATAGAATTAAAATAAGATGCATATATAAATGGGGAGATACGGTTTACCAATTACGCCGTTTCCATGGGTTGTGTCTTTCCCATTGTTGATGATATCTTCCCATTGAGAAGTCATTTCTTCTTTGAAAATCATCTTGTTGATGATGTCTTTGCCATTTCCAAGGATTGTGTTCTTCCCAATTTTGATTATATCCTCTTCTTGGAAATTGGCTTTGTTGAGAATAGTTTCTCCTTCTTTGATCAAATGAAACGGTCATTTGATGTCTTCTTGGCGGTATGAATTTTCTTCGATCATTATTTCGCCGGGTACCTAATATGACATTATTTTGTGGTACCCTCATGTGTTTGGGTCCTTTGGGATTAGTCTTGAGACTTTTAGGTCTCCAACAATAATTAGAGCAATTTCTAGCTCGACAAAAATTAGCCGTATGACCCTTTTTACCGCAATAGAAACATGTAATAATTCTAGGAGCATAATGACCAACATGCTTAGAGACTTGATTATTTTTCATGTGATTGACACCCTTAGGCTTATGATCAAGTTCTAGTTTGAACAATCAACAATCTTGGTCATTTTATCGGACTAAGTTGGATTTAGATAAATCATTTTTCAAGTAATTTATATCCTCAACAAGAGTACTATTTTCTTTTTCAAGGTTTCTAACCTTGTCAAGTGTGGTGGTGTGAGCATATGATAGTGATTCATAGGAAGTAAATAAACTATCCTTATCATTTTTCAAAACATTGAATTCCTTTTTCAAATTTTTGTATTTAACAAGTAAGCTTTGGAATTCATTTTGAAGTTCATCATAATCATTTTGCAAATCACTATAATCATTTTGAATGACAATATCATAGGAAGTAGAGGGTTTAAGACACACCTTGTTTTCTTCTTCGATGCCCATAAAACAATATTCGACTTCTTCATAGTTGGAAGTTGTAGGAGGCTTGTTCCTTAGATTTGAATTTGTATCCCTTTGAGAAGTAGATGCTTTTGTTTGATTCCTTTCATTTGCAAATACTCCATAGATGGCCTCTAATTTTTGCCATACTTCATGTGCCGACTTTATTCCTACAATATGTTCATATTCTAAATTAGTAAATGAACAATACAAAATATTGAGAGCTTTACCGTTTAAGGAGATGATTTTCTTCTCTTCATCATTGAGCTTTTTGAAGCCTTTTGAGGTGTGTGGTGTATCTTTCATCGGAATGGATTCTCCATTAATGACGGTGTTCCAAATGTCGAACCCGCAACCTTGTAGATAGCATTCCATTCTTTCTTTCCAAAAATTAAAATTTTTGGAATCAAATAGTGGTGGCTTGGTGGTGGAGGTGTCGGATAGATGAGCTTCGTTCGTAGCCGACGATCATTTCTGTAACAAAAATGAACTCCCAGGTATCGGTCGATCGGGGGGCGACCGGTCGACGGCATCGGTCGACCCCTTGGGCGACCGGTCGACCTGACCAATATTACATCCGTCTCATTTTCTGTTTCTAAAAACATCTTGGTCGGGTTGCCCTATAGGGCGACCGGTCGACTAAGAGACAGTAAATGTTGTCCAATTTTTGTCGAAAATAAAACTCAAGAAATACTCCGAAAATTTAGTAAAAACATTTTAAACCAATCGGGAGTATTTAGACAACATTTAGAAATCTTCTTTTAGGAGTAAAAACCCATTGACATAAAATCATTTAAAAACATTGTTTTGGTGACAAAATAAAATCATCAAAATTAAGATAAAAACATGTATCAAACAAAAGTTGCCAAATTTAATGTCTATGCATTTGGCAACAATGTCCAGTAATTTGTGGTAGTCCTCCTTCAACACGACTTCTTATTAGTCAGTATAGACCACTTTCGCGGAAGACGGTCGGACTTGGCTACTTCCTTCCAAGCAAAGCCGGTCAACATCGCCTCATAAACTTCCGGCACTCCTTCCACCGGCAACAAGCGTGTTCTCGCGGATCCTTGGCGTAATGGTGAACTCCTTACCATGAACAGAGGACTTGATGCCCTCATCGTGAACCTCGGCGTTCACGAGAATGCGACCTCTTCACGTAGGTCATTGGGAACTCCATCGTCAAAAATGGTTTTAATCCAGATTTTTCCAGCTTCTCAAAGAATCTTCTTCACGAGGTGTCGTCGGACCTGTTTAACCATACCATCGAAATCCAGACCCAGTGTGGACTTGCTTTCCTAGCTTGACGAAATCATGAGTAGGTGCCATTTCTCAGTGTTTTACCGAACGAATCTTAGAAAATGATCTTGAGGAGTTGTAGGGTTTTGAGAGAAGGTTTCTTTCTTTTGCCTTGAGGGAGATGAACAGTTTTGGTAAAGTGAGAGAAAATCAGACGAAATGGTATAAGTTCTCGCACGCCGATTAGCATTTAAGTTCTCGCATTTAATGCGGTAGCATTTAAATCCAATCATAAGCTTGGTGTGCAGCTTTTAACTGTACACGTCATAATTATGCTGACGTCATTCTTAAAAACATTCCCGCTTAGTAAAAACGACCACGTTTTTGTCACTTTGCTCATAAATAACTCGAAACCTTACTCCTTAGCCGATTCAATCCTTCTTCTCACTTCTCTCCTTGTGACTCAATTTGTCGAGTTAATTGCATGACTTTGACTTTTCCGACACGGTGATTCACTTTGAATTAAGAGTTGACTATTGTTCCTTTTTTCGTGTTTCATCTCTTTTCTTTGAGTCTTCTGAGTGTTAACTCAGCTCAATTAACCCTAACTCATTCTTGAGTTCTTCAAATCTTGATTCACATAATGGTTTTGTGAATATATCAGCTAACTGCTTATCAGTTGAGATATATTCCAAGGTGATGTCCTTCTTTTCAACATGGTCTCTTATGAAGTGATATCTGACATCGATGTGCTTTGTTCTTGAGTGCAACACAGGATTTTGAGTGATTGCAATTGCACTTGTATTGTCACACATAATAGGAATTTCCTTTTCTTCAACTTCATAGTCTCTCTCATTCTTTGTCTCATCCATAATACTTGGGCACAACAAGCGCATGACCTATGTATTCGGTCATTTGTAGAGGTGGCTATTGAATTTTGCTTCTTGCTAAACCAGAAATTAGCCTATTTCAAGCATTTGACATGTGCCTGGGGTGCTTTTTCTGTCAACTCTACATCCAAAGATAGTCGTAGTCCGAATAACCAATTAGCTTGAATCCACCTTCCTTAGGATACCACAAGCCAACTTCTTGGCTTCCTTTCAAATATCTCAAGATCCTCTTGGTTGCAGTCATGTGGCTTTCTTTTGGAGCAGATTGAAATCTTGCACATACACCTACATCAAAGGTGATGTCTGGCCTGCTTGTTGTGAGATAGAGCAATGATCCAATAAGTGCTTTGTATCTTGTTTGATCTACAGGCTTGCCATCTGCATCCATGTCCATTTTGACTGATGTATTCATTTGAATTTTCACAGAAGACTTCTCTTCCATACCAAATTTCTTCATTAAATCTCTAGTGTATTTTATCTGACTTATGAAGGTTCCATCCTTCAGCTGTTTCACTTGGAGTCCAAGGAAGAATGTCAGCTCTCCCATCATGATCATTTTGAATTTGCTTTGCATGAGATTTGAGAATTTATCACATAGCTCTTTGTTTGTGGATCCAAAGATGATGTCATCCACATATATTTGAACAAACAGTATATTCTTCCCATCTTGAATTCTGAAGAGCGTTCTATCCACTTTGCCTTTTGTGAATCCGTTCTCAGTTAGGAATTGTGATAATGTATCATACCATGCTCTGGGTGCCTGTTTCAATCCATATAAAGCCTTCTTGAGTTTGTATACCTTATCTCCAAGAGTCTTCTGGCTCAAATTCGGAGGTTGTTCAACATACACTTCTTCTTCCAATAAACCATTAAGAAATGCACTCTTTACATCCATTTGATATACAATAAAGTTCTTGTGAGCTGCATAGGAAAGAAACATCCTTATGGCTTCCAATCTTGCCACAGGGGCAAAAGTTTCATCAAAATCTACTCCTTCTTCTTGGCAATACCCTTTGGCTACCAATCTTGCTTTGTTTCTTACCACAGAGCCTTCCTCATTCATCTTGTTTCTGAACACCCATTTAGTGCCAATAACATTTTGATGGGTTGGCCTTTGAACCAATTCCCACACTTTGTTCCTTTCAAACTGATTTAGCTCTTCTTGCATGGCTTGAATCCAGTGTGTGTCATCCAATGCTTGTGACACATCTTTTGGTTCTATTTGTGAGATGAAGCAAGTGAACATTGATTCTTGTTGAGTCCTGGATCTAGTTTTTACACCTTCTCTTACATCTCCAATGATTAGTTCTGGTGGATGATCTCTCAGCCATTTTACATCAGGTTGGAGTAAGTTAGCTGGATTCAGTCGTCTTGCAGCTGTGTTATTTTGATCAGCTCTCTCATCATCACTTAGCTGCAGATTTTCCAGCTATCTTTGAGACTCAGCTATCTCATCTTTATCGGACTTATAACTCCAAACCAGGCTTCAACATAGGGACTCTTCTCGCATGGTAGGTTGATTCAACTTATGTTTGATTCTTCAATGTCTTCTCCATTTACATTTGGTTCATCAAACACCACATGGATGGATTCTTCCGTAACCATTGTCCTCTTGTTGAGCACTGTATGCTTTGCTTTTTTGAGTATCCTAAGAAGATACCTTCATCACTTTAGCATCAAAAGCCTTTAAATTATCTTTGCCATTGTTATGGATGAAGCATTTGCATCCAAATATTTTGAAGTATGCAACATTTGGCTTTCTCCTCCCAAATCTAATAGGGAGTCTTTGTCGGGTTTGTCCATTTTATCATGCATCTATTTTGAGTGTAGCATGTTGTGTTTATTACTTGACCCAAAATCTTTTAGGCGGCCCTGCTTGACTAACATGGTCCTTGCCGCTTCTTTGAGAGTTCTATTCCTTCTTTCTGCAACTCCATTTTGCTGTGGAGTCCTTGATGCATATAATTCATGACCAATACCATTTTCAATACAGTACTGAGTTATTATACCATTGACAAACTCAGTTCCTCTGTCAGATCTTATTTTGATAATGGTTTGACTCTTCTCATTTTGTATTCTCTTCATCAGCTGAGATAGTTTGTGCAGCGTTTCTTTCTTCTTACACATGGATATTGTCCATGTATATCTTCAGTAGTCATCTACTACCACCAATGTGTATTTCTTCCCACTTATGCTGGCTGGTTCAACTGGACCAAATAGATCCATGTGTAGCAGGTGCAATATTCTTGTTGAAGATGGACATGTCTTTTCTTTGAATGATGATTTGATTTGCTTTCCCATCTGGCATGCATCACATATACTCTCCTTCTTGTATACTGAGTCTGGAAGTCCTTCTACAAGATTACTCCTGGCAAGTTTGTTAATAGTTTTAAAATTCAGGTGACTCAGCTTCTTGTGCCACAGCCAACTTGATTCAGTTGTGCTCTTTGCTAGCAGACAAGTTCTTGGTGTTGCAATTGACCAATCCACCACATACACGTTTTTCTGTCTGCATCCTTGCAATACTATTTCATTAGTTTCAGCATCCTAGATTTGACATACACCCATATTGAATCCAACATTGTAGCCTTTGTCACAGAGTTGACTTATGCTTAGCAGGTTGAAGTTGAGTCCTTCAACATATGCAACATCTGTGATTTCTAATCCATTTTTCTTGATAGATCCAATGCCTCTTATTTCTCCTGGAGCTTCATTCCCTCCAAATATGACTTTTGCACCTCTGACTTCCTTGAATTTTGATAGATATTTCTTGTTTCTGTCATGTGTGTCCGGGAATGACCACTATCCATGTACCAGGTTCCTTGGCACTCTTTGCTCCCTCGAACCTCGCAATCAAGGAAATTAGACTTTAGGTACCCATACTTGTCTGGGTCCTGAGGGGTTAGTATTGTAAGATGATCCAACCAACCTATAGCCAAATGATTTGACTCTAAGGGGTTGCCATCTATCAGTGCCATAATCATAATAAATTTTGGCAAATTGCTTGGGGTTCTAGGTTCATACAGCTGTCTCTTTTGTCTGTATGCCTGTGTATGTGTTTTAGCAATTGCCTTCTTTGGGTAGTTGTGATATCTCTGAGTGTAGTGCTTGGGTGCATATGAGTGCTGATTAACGCTCTTATGCCTTTGGAATGGCTTTTGCTGAGTTCCAGGCCTTTGCCACTTAGGCTTATATTCCATAGGTTTTTGCTGATAGTTCACATTATTCCAATCAACTTGGCTTGGGTATTTTCTACCATTCCCATCATATGTGTTTCTTTTATAGAGCTTCCGGGGTTTTTGGTAGCTCTGTTTTTCTTCTTTACTGAGTATCTCTGTTTGGAGTATCTTTGAGGACTCTACCGATTTCTTCTCCTATCTTCTCAAAGATACTCAACTAGCTGTTTACCGTTTCCTTTATAACCAAGGCCAGTTTGCTTGTGATTGTGCTTTGGAATAAATGTGTGTGCACCATTTGGATTTTTGGATTTTAGAGATACTTCATTACTTGAAGATCCTTTTT
Source organism: Rehmannia glutinosa (assembly GCA_016081115.2). Classification (NCBI taxonomy): domain Eukaryota; kingdom Viridiplantae; phylum Streptophyta; class Magnoliopsida; order Lamiales; family Orobanchaceae; genus Rehmannia; species Rehmannia glutinosa. Next base: position 61,808,157 of record CM071928.1, on the reverse strand, counting down.
CCAAAATCACTTTTGGAGCTTGACATAGCATTGAGGAATTGAATCCTAAGCCTGTTTTGTCTCCACATTCTCTTTGACTCATAATAAGATCATCCAATGATTTAGATGCCTTAGTGAATAAGGCAATCACATTTTTGAGAGCATTCTCCCTCTTTTCTATAGCAGCTATCTCTGCTTTATTAGCTTAGCATTTTCAAATTTTTAGACTTTTATTCTCATCAACTATTTGACTTAGAGTACTCGGCTCCTTAGTCATTTGTGAGTTTAGCTCTTAAGTAGGTTGTTCTCCTCATTTAGTAGTGTGTGTGAGGATTTAATGTGTTCAAAATATTTCATCATTTTGCCTAATGAATCATAAAGATCAGTGGGTGATGAAGTGTGTGTGTCACAATCACTATCACTAGAATTTGAGTGTGACGAGTTAGAGTGTACATCATCTTCTTGGTCAGGTTGGTTTTGTTCTTTAGCCATTAGACAGATCAAGGCTTCTTCATCGAGCCACTTGAGTAGTCGCCTTCACTACTCTCTCGAGTCATTTGTGTCTTTTGACTTGATTTCGTGATCGCCAGATCTCTGCAGCCAACATTGCCTTTCTCTTTTCCTGTCTTCTTTCTCTGAAGACTTTTCTTTCCTCTTCATTTCTGTATTTGTTGACTACAGGATATGGGCATTCAATGGCATAGTGACCGGGTTGCCTGCAGTTCCAGCATAGATTTTCAACTTTTTGATCAGTTCTTTCCATCCTTGGGTTGTCAGCTCTTTGATATTCAACTTTTTGATGCTCTGCTCTCTTGGGTGGTATGTCTTCCCTTGACTTGGAGGGAGCTGAGTGTCTTCTGGAGGATTCACCTTTGCTTCTTTTGTAGTTCTTATTGAAGAACTTGTTGAACCTTTTAACCATCAGGGCAATCTCCTCTTGGTCAATGACTTCTTTGACCTCAGCTCTCTTGCCATCCTTAACAATTAGAGCAGTTGTTTTGGGCACATCAGTCTCCTCTTGGTCTTTTCTTCTCAGCTCAAATTCGTAGGCTTTGAGATCTGAGAATAGCTCATGGTTGGATGTTTTTGATAGGTCCATGGAGTGTCTCATGGCCATGACTTTCATATCCCACTCAGTTGGGAGACTTCTTAGAATCTTCATACACATTTCCTTCTGTGTATATTCCTTTCCAAGTGCAGACAGTTCATTGGTGATTTCTGTGAATCGAGCATCTAGCTGATCCAAGGTTTCTCCTGCAAGCATCTTAAAGTTTTCAAATTTTTGTACAACCACAGATAGTTTATTTTCTTTGATTTGCTCTGATCCTTCGCAAATCAAGGTTAGCTTGTCCCAGATTTCTTTTGCCGTTTTGCATGATTTGACTTTGTTGAACATGACTTTGTCTAAAGTTTTGTAAAGAATGTCCTTGGCCACATTGTCCAAGTTATATCTTTTCCTGTCATCATTTGTCCATTGGCTTTTGGTTTTTCAACCATCGCTGTCCGGGAGCAACATCTTCTTCTCCTTGTTTGCACTCTCCTTGCAAAATGTGTTAACTTTTAAGATTTGGAGTGGCCCATCCTCTATCACTATCCACATCTCATCGTGTAATGCTGATAGATGAGCCTGCATACGAATTTTCCAATCATCAAATTCTTCAATTGTGAACATAGGGATGCGTGTCAAATTTGCCTCCATGATAATAACTTTGTTGAATAAAAGAGTTTTGAAAGATTGAGTACTAAAACAAGCTTTGAAAAATTTGGAGATCTAGTTCGAGAACTCTGATGCGAGAAGGCTCAATGAACCAACCGCTCCGATACCACTTGTAGGTCCCAAGGGGTGTGAGTGTAAGGTTTAGAAGTGGGGGTTGAATAAACCTTACCAATTTTTGATTTAGTCCTTTTAAAAATGTTCAGAGTTAATACTTCTACAACCGAGTCCTTGATGGACAACTAAGTTAGTTAATCAAGTAGAGTTAGTCACTCAACGAGAATCGATCGATTTGTTGATAGAATAACTCATTTGTTTTGACTAAAGACTTAACTCGACGTGATATGTTTTATTGGAAGACTTAACACCCTTGAATTTGGTTAAGTTTGTTTTAATACTTGGTTTCAAAGACTCGATTGATTATCAATTGGATAGCAAATTTATCAAATGAGATATAAAAATAAGATGCGAGAAATTAAAGTCTTTGAAATGTAAATGACGCAATAAGTTTTTATAGAGGTTCGAAGATGGGGTAATTCTTCTACTCTCTCTTCTCCAACTCCTGGAGGAATCCACTAAGTATTGATCAATATACAAAGTGGTAAAGTCAGATCGGATACAAGTCTTGATCACACGGTGACTTGATCCTTTGGGACTCGATCTGGAGATGCCTTGGTCACACGGTGGCTTCTCGCACGACTCGCCTTCTTCACATGGCAAATTGCCTTTGCTACTACAGCCCACTTGCTCAAGCTCCTTGGATTTGATCACGAAGCCCTCCAAAAACTTGAGACGGGTTCGACCTTGAACCTTCCTACAATCCTCCGTGGAATGTAGACCCCTTGATTCTTCAAATGTTTCCTCTTCAACCGATTGAAGTTGTCTTTCCTTCACGGTGAGTGTTGGATTGATTTCCTTCGTAATGTAGGCTTGAGGATTGATCTTAAATGACTTGAGAGTATTTTTGGTTCTGAGTTCAAATGTTAGCTTGAATGTTCGTGGTTGGTCGGTAACCTTCTCTTAGAGTGATTCCTCGGCCTTTTATAGTGATCTTTCAAAAATCGCCCGTTGAAGAGATAGCTTATTTTTGAAAGTCACTTGTGGTCGTTGGCTTGTCTTGTTGCGATCCTTTGAATTTACGTTTCCTCGTATGAACGATTCTTGACTTTTTCGAGTTCGACACGGTGCGAGTGCTTCCCATTGGTTTATTCCTTTTGCATGCTTAGGGACTGAGCACTTCAAGAAAGGTAGTATGGAAGTATTACTTGTTTAAGTAATTCTCTTGATTTACGCGGGCAAAGATCTCTTTCGATTATCTCGACTTGACCGCATTTCCTTGCCTTCCCTAGGTGACTTAGAGTCGACTTCCAATCATTGGATGACTCTTGTCACTTCAACTTGAGACTTGGCTATCTTGAGTTGACTTGACCGATACTTCACTCGATTGCATCTTAGTTGTACCTTGATCGAGTTCTGTCTTCTCTTCTTTGCCACACTCACCGCCTCACAATGTGAGTCTTCCTTTTAGTCTCCAGTTGTCTTCTTGCATGTTCAGGCATAGCTGACTTGACTCACCTCTACCAGCCCTATCTATTACAATTCAATTTATAACAAGAATGGGGTGCCAACTTCCTATTCTAAGTTTTACATGGCATTCATCAAAATCTACAAAATAATTTCCCAACATTAGGAAATTGTTTGTTGCTCCTAAAATGCTGAGAAGTTACGAACCATACCCTTGTCACTCTTATTCCTAAAATAAAAAAACCTTCTTCTATTTCCCACTTTAGATCTATTAGACTATGTAATACAGTGTATAAAATTATTTAAAAAATTTTGGCTAATAGAATTAAACCTTGTCTAAAGGATTGTATCCGTGATCTTCAAACTGCTTTTGTGCCAGGGAGATAAATTTTAGATAATATCATTATAACCTATGATTGTTTTCATTTCATAAATAATTAAACAAGAGTGTGAAAAAGTATATGGCTATAAAGCTTGATGTGACAAATGCTTATGATAGGGTGGAGTGTGGCTTTTTGAGGGATGTGATGAGAAAGATGGGATTTTTTGAGGTACTCATTGCTTGGATTTTGGCTTGTGTGAACTCATCTTCCTTTTCTCTTCTGTTTAATGGGGAAGCTTGTGGGCTTGTTAATCCTTCTCTGGGGATTAGACAAGGGGATCCAACTTCACCATATCTTTTTCTCATTATTTCTGAAGCTCTTTCTAACCTTATTATCCAAGCCAATAGAAGAGAGCTTCCCAAGGGTCTTAAAATTGCTAAAGTTGCCGTTGTAGTTAGTCATTTATTCTTTGCTGATGATGCTTTCTGGTTTTGTGAAACTAAATGTGATCAAGCTTTGAATTTTGCTTCAGTTTTGGATCAATATTGTTGTGCCTCTGGACAAAAAATTAACTATGAGAAATCATATGTGTGTTTTAGCATGAATTCTAGGGAGAGAGATAGAGAGGATACATGTGGGGTGCTGAATGGGATGAAGGAGCAGAGAAAGACTAAACACCTAGAGTTGTCTATCACTGTAGGCAGAGCAAAAAAAGAAGTGTTTAGATATGTGGTTGAGGTGGCCAGGGGAGGAATTCAGAATTGGAAGTCCAATTTTCTGAGTTTGGCTCGTAAGGAAATTCTTATCAAATCAATCCTTAGTGCATTGCCCAACTACATTATGTCATTTTATAGAATTCCTAAAGGGATATGTAAGGAGTTTGATAAGGTTATCTCCCAGTTTTGGTGGGGAGTTGGGGATGAGGGGAAGCTGTAGTTGGGGATGGGGGGAATCCTAAAATGCATGGGACTAAGTGGGGTAATCTTACTAAATCTAAGGAGATGGGTGGGATGGGGTTCTGTGATATTGGATTGTTTAATGATGCTCTACTTGCTAAGAAACTGTAAAGGTTCATCACACAACCTAACTTAATGATTTTCAAGATTCTTAAGGCTATATATTTTCCTAAGGGTGGGCTTATCAATGCTAACTATAAGCCTAATGATTCTTGGATGTGGAAAAGTTTTATAAATGTTAAATATGTTTTGATAGAATGCATAAGGTTTCAAATTGCTGATGGAAGGTCAATTTAGAATCTGGGAGAATCCCTAGATTCTCAATTTTTACTCTCCTATTCCAGCTGGTAAAGAAAATACTCAAGATGCAGTCTTTTGGGTGAGGGACCTAATTGACGAGGGAGGAAAGAGATGGAAAGGAGACTTGATTAAGAGATTGTTAAAATCTCAATAAGCTAGAGCAATATTGGATACCCCAATTCATTTTCCGAAAGAAAGGGATAGAGTTTTTTGGACCTTAACCCCTGACGATAAATACTCTGTCCAATCTGCCTATAAGAGTTTGTGTGAGTCCAAATGGAAGAGACAAAACAGTAGTGAAGGGAGCATGATCATGTTGGGGGGTAGAAAGATGTGGAAGAGAGTGTGGAAGCTTAAAATTAAAAATAAATTTAAACACTTTTTATGGAAATGCATCCATGGGATTCTTCCTGTTAAAGAATTTTTGGATAAAAAATGTATAGATGTGGATTGTATTTGCTGCTGGTGTGGAGAGATGAATGAATCAGTGGACCATATGTTATTTCACAGTGTAAGAGCTAGACTGGTGTGGAAGGTTGCTGCTGTTAATTGGGAAGGTATCTATCATGACCGTTTGAGCACTTGTGAGTGTTGGCAAATTGTTAGCTCTTTACCTTGGAATCCAGCCATTAACGATAAGATTTATTTATCAACATACATCCTTTGGTGGCTTTGGAAAACCAAAAATTCATGGATGTTTCAGGGGGAAATAATATCTGAAGGTATGACTGCTTCTTTGGATAACATGGAATGGATTGAATTTGAAGCTGCTCTTGATTAGTGGAGGAAGGAGACTGAATAGGGGTTGTACCAGTATTATCTATTTCTTTCCTTTTTGGCTCTATTTTGGAACATGTGGATTGTTTTGTTGTTCTTTACACCTTTTTAGCTATTATGTGTATATTGGTGATGGCTAAGATCTCTTGTTGTTTTTGATTGCCCCTTGTATGGTGGTTGTTTCCCCTAGTCTTTAGGACTGAGGGTGGCTTTGGACAAGTGTGTCCCGTGATGTAAAGTTACCTGATTGAGTTATTCCTTTGTATAAATCTATCGCTTCAGTTCAAAAAAAATATCTACCCTCATGAATTGAGGAAAAAACAATAAAGTGTTAAAAAGATAGATAGCTGAGGTTGATAATGGACTACATGAGATTGAGAGGGCCAATTTGGCAGCATAATGAACAAAGAATCTTTTTTTCATTTACAATCCAACGACCATTGTTCCACCTCGATTGCAATTTATTATGGGTGTTCTTTGAAAAATATGTTGGAAAAAGTATATAAAAAGTATGTTTATAAGAACATCTATGTATGTTTGGTTTTAATTTTGAAAATACACAATGAAGTGTCCTAAAATATTTTTGAAAAATATTGAATTATTTTGAAGAAAAATATATATAGTGATGTTTGATCTCTTTTAAAAAAAAGAGTCCTAAAGCAAAACATTCATGTCTTTGACCACAATAACCGTTGTTCTGATACTGTCTGGCCACATTTGCTTTTGTTAATGTGATTGAATAAAATTTTGGTATGATTGCACTGTTCATTAATTAAACAATTTAGTATAATTTGGTGTTTGGGATATAGGTCTAAGATATTTAAAATTTTGAATTTGGTTATTTGACATCAAGGATTACATAGGAAAAAATATCAAATATCTGAAATGCCCTATCATCTCTGCAAAAGAAGAAAAATCGAAGGGTATACTTGATAATTGCTAAACAAGGAAATGATGGGATTATATAATAATAGGTGATCGGGGTGGGATCTACTTATCAAGTGGGTGACTGATTAATTCATGGACGCGTGGGGTTATCATGGGCCGGTGAACATATTCCCAAACAAGAGAAACGGTATGACAAGAACCGTTCTCCCAGAAGCTATCACCAAACACAGACGTGTCCTATGAAAGAGCAATTTTGCAAGATGATCTTCAAGATGCAGTTCTCCATTGCATCTCAATCTGAATTCTACCATTCTTGGAGTCAATAAGGTGGTACCTCTCATTGATCCGTTTGTTGTTAATAACGTCAGTTAGGTATATGTCCACATAACCAAGAGTTTCCTAAGGAAAAAACAAGTTTGAAAATATGTCAGTTAATAATAAAAAATATTATTACTTGATGCGATATAGTTGATTTTGGTTACCTTGGGATGGCGTAGGCCCATTCTTTTGGAAGTACTAATAACTTCAACATGGATTCTGTCATTGGAAGGCGGCTCATCCAGCACGAACTGAAACTCCTCTTCCCATCTTGGATCTCTGTTTTTCTTCACAGTCTACATAAATATATATGAAGGTGAAAACAAATTAATTAACTATCAAAAACCTAGTATTTGGGAATCAAAACCTCGTGCCACTACTAAAAGTCAACATAGGCTTGTCCGCTTGTGGGTTAATTACAAAGAGGTTTAGTTTAATTAAAACAGAAGCCCTGAGGTTTGAGCTAATTATAAAAACACCATGAGGTTTTTGAAAATTACAAAAACCCCATTGAAGAATGATTTTATATTAAATTTAATGAGACAACTCAAATGGTTTTTGAAATGTTTTTTGCTTATAAATGAGGAAAATGTAAGATATAATCAAACTTTTGTAATTTTAAAAAATCTCAAGTTTTTTTTGTAATTATCACAAAAAGACCCAACTATCTTTCAAAATTACAAATAACCTCTTGATATTTGTTTTTGTTATACAAATTACACCCTCAATAAGGGGAATTTCTTAGAAAAATACATACCTCACGGGGTTTTTGTATAATTTTAAGGAGGTACTTGTAATTTTTAAAGATAATTGGATTTTTGTAATTAGACGAAACCTCAAGACTAGTTTTTGTATTATTCCTTAAGTTTTTGGAAGAAAGACGAGTTGAGAGTCCAATTCAATTTAAACCTCATGAAAACAAACTAATCAAATGAAATTTTTTTGCATCAAGAACATTATTTTTTTTCATGAAAAAGAAGCAAGTGTTGACATATACATCTGTTTTTTTCACATTTGAGATGATTACCTTGGTTTTTTTCTCTTCCCCTCTAAAGTGTAATCGTACAGATGGATTTGTATGGTATTTGCCTTCCAAATCTTGAGCTTCATGGATTATAACCACAAGCATACCGCCACCATCAGGTGTTCCTTCAGGAGCCTTTTGCACTTCACCTAATTTTTCAACATTGCCTGCCAACTCATCATCCTTTAAAGGTTTATAATTCACTTCAACTACAATTTGCCCTCTGGACTTTTCGTTCTGAACATCATCAGGATTCAGATTTTTAAGAAGATCAAGTGTTAATGTTTTTGGCTCCTCAGGAGTCAGATCTTTTAACTGGATTACATTCAAGCCCATTTTGTCATGTGATCCAACCTAAACAATAATGCAATCATCCTGAGAAACACCAGTCGACTAGCAAAATCATCATGGTTTAGTTCAAAATGATGAATAGAAAAAATGGCAAATTACAAAAACTACCCCTAAGGTTTAGGATAATTACAAAAAAATCGATCCATAGATGTTTCAGAATTACAAAAAGATTCTACCTTAAATATAAGAGGATAACTATAGTATTTTTACAAAATCATATATCAAGGGGATTTAATTTTAAAAAAGTTATGGTTTTTTTAATTACCCCAAACCTCAAAGGTAGTTTTTGTAATTGTCCCTTTTAAAAACTACCAATACCTCCCCTTAATGTATTATTAGAGCTATCAAAACCAGCATTTTCCGATGGGCCAGTCGACTAGTCCGGTGAAAGGATCGGGTTCGATTGTAATTTTAGATGCCCGAAAGGAATCAGGCCTATATGGCTCCAAAGACCGGTCGGCCTATCTGGCCTGTCACATTTTATATGTGATATTAACGTATGAGCCGGATTGGGTTGCCAAAATAGCGGCCTGACCTGGTTCCATTTTTCTCCTAGCCAGCCCAACCAATTTGACAGGTCTACGTATTATTTTAAACCCTCTAAAAAGGTGCAATTTGTAGAATGGAAATAAAATATCAAGGGGGAATTTGTAATTTGCAAGATAGTTTAGTTTTTTCGTAATTAGACTGAATCTCAAGGGAGTTTTTGTAATTAACACGAGAAAAAACGGACCTGTTCCCAGTCATAGACCTGTAGCTTTAGGACTTGAGTTTGTGGGTCCTTAACGACGAAACTGAATTCCTCGTTCCACTCAGGGTTCAAATTGTTATGTTTGACACTGGTTTGCTTGGCTGGAAGTTTGTCATCAGCGAGTTTTAGTTTGACATAAGGGTCAGATGCCCCTAAAAGATCTTTCTTCTTCAGCTTCATTGCTCTCAATACATTCACATCAAGTATCCCAACTGGTTTCTGCATTGCTCTTTCAATTTATAAAGGACACAGAATTATTATCATAATTCATAAATAGAGCGAAGAACTTGCAAATTAGTAAAAAAATTGTTTTGATAATTAAAGAAAGCAAAAAATTTAGCATGAACTTACTTTGTGGGATCCATTATTTGAACTTCAAGTCTTTTAGGCCATAAATGCATATTTGCAACCTGATCTTTGATAAGTTCCTGAACAAGCACAAAATCTATTCCTTTAATTCATCTTCATCCAAATCCCAGTGTGAAATTAAACTTGCTCCTCAAGTTCAATATTAACAAATCTATTGAATTTGTTTGCGTAATCTTATAATTCAATGTTTCAAATTCTTACCTCCTATTCTCAACTATTTTTGAGCCATCTGTAATTTTTTTCCACAAATCATTCCCTCAGATCCAAATTCTTCAATCCAAATGCAACTTAAATGATATTCTGTTTATTTATGAAATAAGAGCAAACCATACCTGTACAATTCTGTACACCCCAGGAATGGACATAACATCTGCACCTAGCAGCTTCACTCCAAAGTCCACATGAGGCTACAAAGACAATCAAATGAAACGAAAAATAGATAATCAGACTTGCGCAAGTTTTTGAACTTAAACTTGATTGTTGCCATTGTGGGAGATTTTATTATTTCAAGTTCAATATATTGAAGTTGGTTCAATATTTACACAACCCTCAAAACTTCTTGAAACGGACTATTTTAAACCATGAACTCGAACTTACCATTATGGATAGTACGAGAAAGTTTAGTTCAAGTTCATGGTTTGTTGATGTGGCACAACGGGGCCCATAGAAAAATATGAACTTGCAACCATTGGGGTGGGCGGATGGGATCTTCTATTCCAGCATGGTGCTTCATCTCCTATTCCACCGTACGGATGATTGCCACGTGTATAGAAGATCCCATCCGCATTGCGGGTGCTCGTTCAATTGTCACCGAAAGTCGTTTAGATAGAAGACCAAACAAATATAAATTGCTAACTTGATTGTGGTTCTGGCAGAACTATAATGTTATAATTAGCATCAATAAGTGGTCAATAGCCAAATCTATCTATTCCTTTCAAGCAAAATGTACTTTTTACCAAGAGAAATTATCACCAACAGAAATAAACCTGCCAACCCACACCTTTTGCATAAGGGAAACATGTATATTTACGAAACAAGGAAAGGTTGGAACCAGAGGCTTCAATGTGATACGTGGAGAAGCAAATACTTGTAATTCAAGCACCTGAAATATTCCAAAAATAGTAAAACAAATTAAATCACTTCAGGCTGGGTATATTTGAATGGAAATAATATATCTACTCGAACCTAATTACAAGAAAAAGGCATTAAAAAAGATATAAGGATAATTACAAAATTACCCCTCATGTATGGGGTAACTAAAAAAGAAACCCAGAAAAACTTCAAAATTACATAAATGCCTTAAAAGATCAATTTCGTCTTACATTTGTAGTTGAACTGGCGGAGTTGCTGACTTCGTCAAATATTTTATGATTTCATTCTTCACTTTTTCTAAATATTACAAATAATCCTAACTTTTCCTATTACATTTTACAATTACATCAATCAGCTTTTCAATATATTACAATAGTTAAACTAAAAGTATGGGTTATTTCTAATATTTAGAAAAAATGAGAGATATAATTGTAAAATAATTAATCACCTCAGCAAATTCAATAAAGTCAACTAACAGTTGGGATAAAATGTAAGATGAAAATCAAACCTGACTTATGTAGTTTTCAAACTTCCCTGGGTTTTTTTGCAATTACCACAAACCTCAGGGTAGTATTTGTAATTCTTCATATATATATATATATATTGTAATTCTTCACCTGTATGGTAGCTTTCAACCCAAAGGCCTTGACAGCAATAAGTATGTTTGGGGTACCTGCCCACTTCAACCCTAGTTCCATTATCAATTCCTTCTCTTCAGTGTTGTATACTTTCATTCCTGGTTAAATATGCTAGACATTACAGTCAAAATAGGCACTAAGAAAATTAAATTACATTTGATTATATGAGCAGAGGACAAAAATAAGTAGCTAAACCTTGAAAAGTAGGCGGTAGGCAGCCCAAAGTTAATGCTTCGAATTCTACTGATTCAAGTTTGTATTTTGGAATTTGCTCAGCTATAATGGGTTCTGCAATATTCTTCGCCGTCTTGCATATCGCCTGAGAATATTAGAACGGGTAAATTACAATTTTAGTCTTGTAATTATAGGAAAGAGAAAGTAACTATCATAATATCCATATAAGCGAATTGATTTCCAGTTTGGCTGAAATGTTAACACGCATATTTTTCTAGCAAATTTTATATTTCCGGCGACCAAAGGACTGAATCGAGAGTATTTTCTTCCGGAATTATTGGATTTATTTTGCAAATCGTGATTTTTGTCGGACTAATTTTGTCAACGCCCTAAAATTTCAATTTACCCTATTGGAATGTCAACATTTGATGAAAGTATAACACAACAACAAAAGCTTTCTAGGAATCATACCTTGTCTAAGTAAGGCCACATTAATTCGATGAATTTGTTCAGCCAATCAAGCTGCACAGGTGAAATATTTAAATTAAACTACGACCACTTATGCGGTGTCAATTTAATTTTCCTGTAAACATTTTGAGTAAATTAAGTGATGAAACTCACACGATCATAATCTGGATTTTTAATCCAAAGTGGTATTTCTGGAAGCAGCTTTTGGAGATCTTCAGAAGTTTGCTCAACTAATGGACGAATTTCAGGATTCTGCATAGAGTATTACCCAAATATTGAATGTAAGTTCCTATGTAGTTTTTATTTTATGTAAATAAAATCAAAATGTGTTTGTTGCAAATAAGTCTCTTAAATGCATTACTTGATATGAACCCCCAGTTTAAATAAATGAGTTTTTCCAATAACTTGTGTTCATAGAAGAAGTGATTTATTTTAGCAAAAAGAAATTGAGAAATTGCTAGTGTTTGAAAATACAATCACAAGTTGATAGTGTTTGGTAAATGAGTTGTAAAATTGTGTTTATAAAAATTAAACCAAAAGCATAATCAAAATCTAAATCGTCCCTGAATTTTATATTATGATTAAATTACGCAGAATCAGAAGCAGACTTAAACAGGGTGGAGAATGTTTGTCCCTCTGTCTGCAGTATATAATGCAAGGACTTAAACAGAACAATACAAAAAATAAAATTACCTTCACATCAGTTGGCTGGCAATAGATGAACAGAAAGTATCCGACCACAAGCCCAATTGAAAACCCCATTCCAAACCCGAAAAAGCCCATTATTGTGCTTATGAAACCCATCTCTAATCTTATTGCATATCACCACTGCAGCAATTTCAATTATTCAAGAAAACATTTACACATTGTACGCAGAAAAAGGGAATATAAAGAAAAAAACAACCCAGGAATAATCTTGATCAAGAAAATGGACTCAAATTTTCAAAAAAGAAAAAAAAAACATTATATCGTAATGAACTTTCTTAAGCAAGATAAATAATCTTTACTTCACGAGATCACAAGTCCAAACAAGGAAAAATATTTTTTTTATGAGATAATTACTTACTTTATGAAGAGAGCAATAAAAGAAATATAAATATGCTATTTTCTCTCCTTGCATTAAACAACCCTGGTTGGATCCACACATAACAGCTCTTTTTAACTATTCAAGCGCCTGCAGCTTTGGGTGGTTTGGCGATGCATATTGGCTAAATTGTTGTTCACTAACAAGTGTTACATTTGTAGGGATCCAATAAATTAATTTCCTTTCAAAAAAATATTAATTTAATGTAGTTTACTCATAAATTTGGAGTTCATTGCCAAGATATAAGTTTTAGATCTTTGTTATTGGTTCATAATGATCCATATATGTTGTTGTGGTAAAAAAAGGTCTTTTTATTATTATTATTCAATCTCATTAATTAACCAATATTATTCATTAATTATTAGGCTACAGATACAACTACTCGGCCCACACGCCGCTCCTACGAGGCCCAAGAGGTCTGCTACCCAGGCATATAAAGTCATTTCATATCATGTGTATGTAAATTCAGATAATTCATATTCAGTATTTTATTTACTACTCTGGATTTTCTCTCATTCACCATGTTGACTTGAGTGTCGGATGGACTTCCCTAGGATAACCCCAGTGCCCGTCTAACATTTGCTGGTGTTGCAGGAAAGGTCCCACCAAATAAAAATTCCAGTTCTGGAGGACTTCTATTAAGGATGAAATATGCGGAAGAAAAACATCACTTTGGCATTGTCTGTGGGAAAAGCCAAAAGAAACAAAGATGCAGACCCGATCCCAAGTTGTTGGCCCCGGAAGTACTTTTACTAACATCAGTATTTCCCGCATAATCCGGATCACTATATTCTTTTAAAGAAAAATTTTCATTCTTTGGATAAAACAAGCCATAAGAAATAGTGTCTTTCAAATATCGAAAAATTCTTTTAATGACACTTAAATGAGACTCTTTGGGATTGGTTTGAAATCGAGCACATATGCATACGACATGAAGAATATAAGTCTATGAGTAGTAAGATAAGATGGTGGACGTACCTCGATTTTGTGTGACGAACAGTTTACCATTATCATTCTTGCCCAATTTGATGTAGAAAAGCATTTATCCCTTTGCGATCCTTTGTCCTTTAACACCAAAATATCTCCTACAAAGTCTTAAGAAAAATTCTTGCACAAGAGTTTAGTAGTACCGGATAATATAGACAATATTGATATAAACCAATTTAGAAATTAGACAAGTGGCACATACTATGCTCTTGTAATAACTAACAAGAGTTTGATAAAACATGTAAGTTCTAATGTGCTTATAGAAAAGCTATATAAGGTCTCAATTGAAATTTGAAAATCCGAGAGTATATAGTTGAGACCTCATTTTAAAGAAATATTTTGAAAAATAAATTTGACAAACATGAATAAAGACACGAATATGTGCAATAATTATAAAAGACAAAAAAATGCATAATTCAAGAAGAGGATAAGAGTTACCAATATCGCCATTGCCAAGAGTTGTGTCTTTCCCATTGTTGATTATACATTCTTCTTGAAATATGATTTTGTTGATAATAACTTCTCCTTTGATCAAATGGCGCGAACATTTGTTGTCTATTTGACGATTTGAATTTCCTTTAACATGAAATTATTGCACCGAGTACCTAACATGAAATTATATTATGGTACCCTCAAGTGTTTGGGTCCATTGGGATTAGAATTAAAACTTTTAGGTCTCCAATAATAATTTGAGCTATTTCTAGCCCGACACATGTTTGTTGTGTGACCACATTTGCCGCAATAAAAACAACTAATATTTTTGGAAGCATAATAATGATTCACATAAGTAGGTACTTGGTTCTTTTTTATATCATTGATAACATTTGTCTTATAACCAGGTCCTAGTTTCAAATAATCATAACGTTAAACATCAAGAATTTTGGTCATTTTATCGGTACTCAAGTTAAACTTCATCATATCCTTTTTCATGCAATCAATATCCTTAACTAGAGATTTATTTTCTATTTCAAGAGTTTTAACCTTCTCTAGTGTACTAGTGTGAGCACAAGAAAGTGATTCATATGAAACAAGTAAAATATCCTTTTCATTTTTCAAGGTGTCGAATTCCTTTTTCAAATTTTTGTATTTAAAAAGCATGCTTTGGAATTCATTTTGGAGCTCATCAAAATCACCTTGCAATTCATTAATAAAAGAGATGGAAGAATTAAAGCGCACTCATTGTTGGACCTGACCTCTAGCTTACCCGGATTGACGACTGTCCACACAAACCAACGCGAGTCTTTTCTAGTGTGTTTTGTCCTCACTCACGCGCAGCCTGAAAACTTCACAGGGGGTCACCCATCCCATGTCTACTCCAGGCCAAGCATGTTTAACCTCAGAGTTTATATGTAATGGACACCAGAAAAGAAGATGCATCTGTTGGTATATGTAGTCAATATCAAATCCTTTAAGCTCTCCTTTAACTATGCAATCCAGCGCTCACGAGTTTGAATCATAGGCGCGCCTCATTTAAAGCTCATTGCAGGCAGGATGCTGGACCAAATCCCAATACTCATTATTTTCTTCGATGCCCATAAGACATTGCTCGACTTCTTCATCATCAGATGTTACAAGAAGCTCATCCCATGTTTTTGCTTCGGCTTTGGCATTCAAGGCTTTGTGAAAGTGCTTTTTCTTCCTTTGTTTTTCTTTCTCTTTTGGACAATCGGTAATATAGTGTCCAGATTTTTCGCATCTAAAGCAAGACTTATTTCTTGCTTTTCTTTCCTTGTTTTTATTTAAAATTTTTGTAAATTTTCTAATAAGTTCTTCATCTTCATCTTCCTCATCACTTGAATAATAATTTTTCGATTTTGAGGCAAGACCTTTTGGAGTTGATCCCATATTCGGTTGAGAAGTCGATCCTTTGAATTACTCCTTTTATTAGTATAAACTTTATAAATGAGAAGATTACCGATAAGCTCATCAAAATTTAGAGTTTCTAAATTTTGAGCTTACGTAATAGCAGTAACTTATTCGAACCAAGATACTGCAAGAGCATTTAGAACTTTGGTGGTTTTATCATCTTCGAAAATAATTTTTCCAAGTGTAACTAGAGGATTTACAATATTGTCAAGCCTTTCAACCATTTTAGAAATATTTTCTCCATCATTCATAGTGAAATTTTTTAACTCTTTGACCAATATGGTCTTTTGAGCTTGTTTCACTTTCTTTGTGCCTTCACAGATAACTTCCAATTTTTCCCAAACATCATGAGCGGATTGAATTCCTCTAATGTGATTATACTCCGTAGCAGTAAGAGAACAATGAAGAATGTTAAGAGTTTTACCGTTTAAGGAGAATATGTTCTTGTCTTCATCATTGAACTCCTTGAGAGCTTTAAGGATTTGAGTTTCATTCTCCTTCTTCTTCATTGGGATAAGTACTTCGTTTATAACCGTGTTCCAAATATCAAACCCACAACCTTGTAGGAAGCACTTCATTATATATTTCTAAAATACATAATTGTTAGAGTCGAAGAGAGGCGGCCTATTGAATGAAGCACCCATTGGAAGATAGTTTTCGTTAGTAGTCATGGATCTCCTCTTTACTCGAAAAGATTGAATGAGCTTGTCAAAGAGTTTGACTTTGATACCACTTGTTAGTCCAAGTGGCTACGAAAATCTAGAGGGTGGTGAATAGATTTTCCCGATTTTCCAATTTGCGCCCTTTTTTCGAATATGAAGATGACGAACAAATAAAAGTGCAGAAATATAAACAACACACGATCATTTATAGAGAGCTTCATCCTACCTAGGGACTACGTGCTCTACCACCCGGTATATCCGAGTGGATTTCGAAAAGAAAAAAGTTTATTAATTGAAACCAAAATAATTACAACCTTTACTTTGAAGAGCACCAAACTCTTCTTACAACAACACCTATGAAGATCACCACAATCTTCCAACTCCTAGAGCACCAAACTCTTCTTGACCTCGAAGAGCACCAAACTCTTCTAACACCTCGAAGAGCACCAAATACTTCAACACGAAAAGTACTAAGCCTTTCAATCAACCATCTCCAATCAACCAAATGTGTTCTTGTCAAAAGAACACTAACAAGGATTTCTTGTTTTGTATGATGTTACAATTACAATCAAGATTACACTTTAAATGAAATATTATAACTCAAAAGTGCTAGTGTAATCAAGAAGGAAAGCCTAGTAATCAAAATATGAAAGTGATGTGCTTAGGCTATTACAACAAGAATGTTGAAATGAAAGCTTAGAGAAGTTTGCAGATTTTCTTGTTGTATTGTATCCTTGTGTGTTGTTATTGATCCTTCAAATCCTTCATCTATTTATAGGAGAGTCTTCAAGATTGGATCTCCAATATAGGCTCCTCCATCTTCACTTTTGTCTACAAAATAAGGATCAAAAGATCTACAAAAATGGTTAAGAAATGATAAAGTAAATCTTGTTGATAATGGCTTAATAACAAATAGAATCGTCTTGTCAAAAAATCAGGGGGCGGTTGTTCGCTTTATTTTTAGCTTCACCGCAAGTGTACGGTGCGAGTTTATAGAATAGGATTAGCAAGGTCGAATCCACAGGGACTAATAAATTAATGTACTAATTACTGGATTATAATAGTCTTATTTTTATCTAGACTATCGAATTTGAGATGGGTTGATTTTATTAACACTAAAGCAGAAATTATCCTAGAATAACAAAGCAAATAGTGGATTAAAAGATCAAGTATGAATGAATGGATTCCTGGGTTATGGTTTCAGTTAATATCCCCTTTTATTATCAGATTAATCAAACCAAAGTTAAACGTATTCTTCCCTATAGACCAATCACAAAAGTAATTTACCCTCTCTCTCGAGATGCATGTAAAAGCGTTGATTGGAATATCTATGCTAGCATCTCTACTCAACATGAGATATCCAACTCCCAAAAGATCAAAAGATTAAAAGGTTTCACGAATATTCACAGACTTCTCAATCATGCAAGCTATTCATGTCAAGTACTCATAGATCTAATATTGAAACTCATCTGTTCGAATTATGAATCAATATATCAAAATAAGTTAAACCAATAGTTTTTTGATAAAACAAGAATTAAAGCAAAGTACTTGAATATGGTTGGAAAACATTAACTTTTGATTGCAATAAATCATTAAATAAAAGTATTCATTAACCTACTCCCAAACCCGGGAATCACAAAGTGTTTAGCCAGACATAGAAAAGAAATAATCCATAGACAAATTATTAATGTTCATGTCTAACTAATTGAAAATAACGATACTATGGAATGAGTGAACTCGGGGATGATGATGATCTCTCGATCTATTTTCAATCCTATAAGGTGTGGTTGCGGTCTTGATCGATCTCTCAAATTCTCTGGTGGAAAATTGCTCTTTCCTCTGGTTTTTAGGGCAAAAATCAGTGTCCCCCTTATTTGTGGCCGCCCCGTCTCTATTTGTACTTCGTTTGGGTCGAAACCTAGTTCACCACGAGTCAAACTCTGTTTTTTCCGTAGAGGAGCACGGGTCGTCTTTTTGTATGGCTTGGCCCCGTCTTGGGTGCCGCATGGGTGTCCCAAAACTCTGAAGGAGGCACGGGCTGTGCCATATGGCACGGGTTGCCCGTGCTGGTAGTCGAACCCTGAGTCTTCAGTTATAGCTTGAGCACGGGCTGTGCTAGGGAGCACGCCCTGCCCGTGCTCACCTGTAACAGCTAGAGCACTTGGCCTTTTTCTTCCGTTTTTTGCCCGGTTCGTCTGACTTCTTCTTGATTCGACTCTAAACTTCGTTTATCATTTCAAGTATTGGCGATTACAATGCTCCGAATTGTTGCCAAAATGCTACAATTATCGATAAATTTCTACAAAACGAGCAAAGCGTAATCCTTTTCCACAAAACAGGAATAAAACCCTATTTACTCATATAATGCATGCATATCAACACATTTTAGCCAAGATTAAGCCCAAAATACATGTCAATCACCGGTTGACCTATTAAAAATTCGAGCATTTTAAAAGTAATCAGAGATCAGACACAGGTTGGCCAGGTTGTCGGATCGGTCCGGTGGGGTCCGACCGGTCGCCCTCCCCTTGGACTGGTCACCCACATGTTTTTCTGAGACGGAAACAATTTTAGCAAAAAAAAAAACAAAGTCTCAGATACTGGTCGACCGATCGACCTCCTCCAAAATTCCTTCTGTTTCGTTTCTGTTTCAAGTTTCGACTTCCAGGCAAGGGTTGCCCTCTAGGGCAATCGGTTGACCTCAAAACAGAGGTGTTGTCCGATTTTTGTCAAAAGTGAAGTTTAAGAAATACTCCAAAAATTTAGTAAAAATCATTTAAATTGTTTTGAAGTATTTGAACTACATTTGGAGACATTATTTTGGTATAAAACACAATTATATGAAATCATCAAAATTACGATAAAAATATTTATCTAACAATTATTATTGTTGCATTATGATGTTTATGACTATTTCCTTTCCTTCAATTGAAATTATGATTCCATCCCCATGCATGAACTAACTTCTTTGTTCTAGGATTAGGATGATTTGATTTAAACAAACAAGCATGAATATGAACTAATTGGTTTGCCTTCATGAATAAATTGCTTTATTTGATAATTAATTTTCTAATCAACTTTTGATTGTTTTGAGGGTATAATTGAGATTGAAAGAAGATATTATTCCTGGACTAAATTTATTTCGGGGGTTAGATATGAATCTGAAATGTATTATCTAACTTGGTTAATTGAATTAGGTAAATTAGTTATGGATAGACTTAATCTGTGTATACGTGAGTTATCAGATCTAGGCCTAGTTTACATATGTTTGCTTCAATTGTTAATTGCATGATAAATTAGTTGATATTCTGCTTGCAAGTTTGATGAGATGATTCTGAAATCCTAGACGTTTTATCCATATCGTTTTCACCGATTTATTTATGTTTAGTTTTAATTGGTTTCTTATTTGTTTTTTTCTTAGATAATTTAAAATCATACAAATCTGATTAGAGTGTTTAGGATGTATATTCTGTTAATTGTGACGCATAATAACTATTTGCCGGCTAAGTCTTCCGCAAGGGACGACTTTGGTCAACTTGCTACACTATGATTGATATCGTGCTCTAGCGAGTGTTGCTAGATTTATTTTAGGTGTTTAGCGGTCGAACACTTTTTATTTTATAAATTATATATATAATTTTGATTTTTAATAATATATATTTTTTAATTTTTTTTATCTATTTTGTTTATTTATTTTTGATATGGTTGCAAAATCTCCTCATTTTTCATCTACGTAGACGACTATTTAAAAAATAATTGGTAAAATAGCCATTTCAGATAAAAATGGTCCAAACAAGATGCAATTTAGTCCAACTCAGCAATCTTTCCGGCAACTCAATATTTTAGGAACAAGATATCCCAAAAATTTTAAAATCGGACCAAATGTGCAGATTTAAAAAAAGTTAGTGGTTGCCAAACGACACCCATAAATGTTAATGGACTAAATACGAAAATGAGCCAAGTTATCGGACCAAAATTGCAATTTTGCCTACTTTTGCTTAATAAAATTAGCACAAATCTCATGTAACATACGAGTGTTTTCATGGTCAATTAACTAAAAGAAAATATGTGTTTGTGATTGGTTGTGAAATATTTTCCAAAATTTTCATTTTGGAGTGAAAAAATTTTAGTATGTGATTGTTTGAGAAAAAAAATTGAAATTTTTTCAAAGAATATCTCATTTCTCTCCAAAATTAACTCAAATTCGTTTGTTCTTTCACATTTCCCAATACTCAATTATACTATCTATTTCTCTCTACTCCCGAATTATATAAAAAATTCTAATAATTTCTTTAATTTATTGGTATTTTTATTATTTTTCTCTTATTTTTGTTAACAAAAAGTATAAAATGAGATCCATATTGCCTATTTCTAGATTAATTTTTACTGTTGTTCAATTTTCTTACATTATATTTTACACTATTATTTTTCAAAAAAAACTACAAACAATCAATAGTACCTCTAAAAGATTTTGTATCACATCAACATAATCATCACATTTTCTTTACATGTCCAACTTTCACTTTTGAAAATTTTTTTAAGGCTATTCTCTCATAAAATGAAAATAGATGAAATGAAAGTACAACCAATAAATTGATGAAAATAAGAAAATCAAGAATCTTTCTAACTACTACCAACAACCAAATATATTGACTACTAAATTACTAATATATACAGTGCTAGCTTTTCAACAAAGTAAAAAATAAAATAAAATACGTTGCTTAGCTCAATATTGTAACGGACAAATTGACGGACGTTGTGTGGTCGTGGATATAACCCGCCAACCTGTCTTACAGGGAAAATTCAAGTCAAGTCTTTATATCCATATATCAACGAATTTCCTGATATTTTCGACACTGATAACTGATTACATTCACCAGGAAAAAATCAAAAGTCAAGCCTTAGTTTTTTGTTTGTGTATTTTTCTTATTTTCCTAAAAATAAATTTGTATTTGGCTCTTACTGAAAATAGTCAATTTCTTTTGCTTCTTTGTCCACCAAAAAATCCTTTATTATTGCAATTTTAGTTTTCAGATCTATCTGAATTTTGGACTGTCAATTATAAATCAATATAGGCATCGTGATTATACTATCCACCTAGTACAAGGGCCTGTTGGGTTCGCTATATCGCGGGACTAAACGCAGCGAAAATTTAAAATTTAAATCATGCATACAATTATACATAAATAAAACCCCCGATTCTCGTAGTGATTTAACGATCGCGCGTTTATTCAAGTGGTAAAACAAGGTTTAGGATCTTACCTAAAAACTTCATTTTGAAGATGATAGAAGGAATCCAAATTCCTCGTGAGGGTAAATTCTTGTAAACTCGAACTCAATAGAGATTCAAATGTCTCCCTCAAATTGAGTCCACTCTTGGTTGTGACACCGGAATAAATTCTTCGCTAGTAGAGTTTATTACGTTTTCGAAATTAAAAACCGGAATATAATTTAATTCCAACAATCAACTATTGTTTAAATTTTCTAGATGAATAATTATTGGTTAATTATTCTCTACTAAAATTTTGAAGAGAAAAATGTATATTGAGAAAGAGAATGGGAGAGATGTTTTAGTATATTTTTTACTGAGAGCATTGAGACTTAAGAAACTCATTTCACCATATTCATCAAACCGTCGGCTCTCTTTCAAAATCTTACTAAATGGAAGACTTGTTCCTACATTAATGAATCATCCCCTTTTTCAATTTTTTTTATTAAGAAAAGCACACCTAATAAAGTGTGCTATAGTCAATATAACATGGCTCAATACATTTAGTGGCTCAAGAAAAATAGGGGAAAAAAATGCCACAAACCCACATGCATGTTGCAGCCTGCATGCGATTTCAATTTTTTTTTTGTTATTCTCTTATTCTCTCCTCATCATATTTTTATGTGTGTGTATATATATATCCCACTATATATATATATATTAAAATAGGGATGAGATCTCATGTAGCAGTCTTTTACCATGTGGCAGTGTGGACAGATTCCATCCCTACATCCCAAACAATCAATGGTCTAGATTGGTCTTGCAAAACACCATTTTTTAATTATTTTTAATTCGAAAAGGGCATTTCACTAATCCACTAAAATCGGTTAATTTAATACCATAATGAACAACCTAAAATCAAGGGATCCTCTTGATTGCAATCTTACCATAACAGAATAATCTTTAATTTGGCAACCAAAAACAAACGTTTCCCTGTCATCTTCTCCATTGTTCATCCATCCAGAATTCTTCAACATAAAAAAACACAGAAAAAAAAGCTACAGTCGGGAAAAAATATCACAAAAACCTTCAAAAATGGGCGATGAGAGCGACGATGCACAACATGAAGAATATTTGGCGGACAAACATAACGAGAATCGGGTTTTGCGCTTTTTTCCTGGTATGTGTGTTTTTCGGAAAATCGTGCAATATCCTTATTCATCCTGTTGGTGTTTTTGTTACGAAACGTGGAATCATAATTGATGTTTATCTTAATGTAAAGATATATACAGAAATGTATACATTATACATTAGGTTGGTATACACTTATATTCAGTATTGTGTACATGTAAGCATGCAAATATATGTTGTGAAATTTATTTGGGGTGATGATAAATGTTTTATGTGAAATCGTTGTATACAAGTAGTGCAATATATGTGATTGTAAAGCAATTTTTCGTGTATAGATATGTATATTGTTGTGTTAATTTACAATGTGATATTATGTGTTTGAATGTTTATTTGAAGCGATACATTAAAACGTATAGTTGTATCTGATGATTCGACAAACTTGTGTATTTGTAACATATTATGGTGTATATATGCGAATACTTTGGTGATTTAGACTGTGAACAACAATGGTGTTCAAATATTTCAATAATAGTATACCAACATTTCATTTTGGTATATATTTGGCCGAAAATTGGTGACATGATTGAAACACTTTCAGTGGGATGGGCATATTTTTTGATTTGAGGAAACTGTATTATGATAGTGAACTATTGTGCAATTTGAAATATATTTTTGTGCATCCGTTTCAATTATTTAGTGTACATATGATTTGCAGATAGTAGTGATGAAACAATCCAGCACGTCGAAATACGAGAGCGTCTGGTAATATCACCCGGCAACACCAAATATTGGATACCTGAAGTTGAACAGGATAAAATACCACGTGTGGGCATGCATTTTGGGAGTTTGGACAAAGGTGTGGAGTTTTATAGGGATTATGGTAGAGAATGCGGCTTTGACATACGAATAAGCACGTCAAGGAAGTTTAAAAACAAAGAGATTCGTCTCCAATATATTGTTTGTAACAGGGAAGGTTACAAACAAACGTCGTCTGTGGTAGGTGTCGAAGGAAGCAATTCACAAACCAAACAACGAACTAGACTGTCGAACTGTTGTGGATGCAACGCCCACTGCATACTAGAATACTCGTTGAGAATTATTACGGCTCTACTTCTCAAATGGAGATCTCAGTATTACCACCGCAACAAGCTCGTAACAATGGCAACGGTAGCCGGGTTAAAAGCAGGCTACAAAGCCAAAGGGAGAAGGCAATTCGTGCAAGCACAAAACTGAAGAGGAAGTGTGGCACGTGTGGAAAAATTGCTTCTCACAATAGCCGAACCTGTCCCGAACAACCTACATAATTCAAATACACTTTCCCACGCCATTTACAAAGTTTGTATAGTCACAACACATTAGTCAGAATTTTTACTTTTGTTCAATGAAATGTCATTTATATTATATTTGAATGTCATTTGCATTATAACTGAATGCCATTTACATTCTGAGTTTACATCGTTTTTAGTCCTTCGACTTTTAATAAAAAATATGCCTCAGTAACCTAAACATTAATATGTTATAATTGCTATTGACTACACAAAATGCCCTGTAACCTAACCTAAACAACTTTTCAAATGATTACAATGACTTCGAATGAGTAAAAATAATTGTAGTACATCAACAAAAAATCCGAAAAACATAGTAAATTTGGTTGCATATTGTGGTGTATAAATATCAATACTTTGGTGGTTTTATACTCAGGACATTCTGGTGTATAAATAGTTATATTTTAGTATCATAATTTGTTATTCGGTATACATTTGATTGTCATTTCGTGTTGAGTGTAACATTCGATTTGTACATTTGTTACATTGAGTTCCAAAAAAATAAAAAGTAACTATAGTACTGAACACAAAATGCTTAGTATTGTGCATACACATGAATTGTTAAAAACATCTTCAAAATCGAAAACACCAAGATCTTGCTATGAACGTACATATACCAAAGCGTAAGGAACATATTTTATGTGATCGTCTTGTGAAAATGTGCATTGTTTACACACTAGCAATACGCATAACACATGAAAACATGTTTGCTTGAATATCGTTCATAAATAAGTAAACACATCTTGTTGACAAAAAATGCACGGGGTAAAAAGTGTTCTAGTCGATGTAATAAATAGAGTGTACTTATAAGCTCGTCTAACGAAATGAACTCTGAGTCGATAAACCAACTACTTTCCCCTACCAAATTTTTTTTGCTAAACCAAGCACCATGTCCTTCTCTTGGTTCAAATCGTGCATCAGGATTGCGTGGCAGTACAGGGTCCTCAAACATGCAAATTCAGCGGCGTCGGCTTTGTCAAAACCATAGTCCCATTTCTTCAATGGCCCCCCCATGTAGGTCTCTATATGGCGCATGGCATATATCCCACAGTCGACTGTGTTTTCCTCCACCCTCCACGGCATGGCGAGTCTTACTGGACGAACGGTGCATATGCTATAAAAAACTTCGAAGAGCGCCACACACATTCATTCAATGCAGAATCTTACAGGCATTTTCTTAAGGTGAATCGAAATTTGAATTTTGGGCACAAACAATTCATCTTCAATTGTTCGAAGGCGAACATCGGCAGTTCAAAGACACACCACCTGTACAGATTTTGTGCTCTTTCTCCTCAGGTTAACGTCACTCGGACCTCGTTCGGGATCGGGAAGCGAGTCTCTTCCTATTTCCTCTTGCCATCTAACCTGTAATTTACAAAAGTTAAACAACACATCACATGACGTACATAATACGAAGATGGATAGAATATCACGGCACAAAAACACAATACTCTGTGTACTTATATGCCAAAATTAACAAACAAAACACCAAAATATGAATGAAAAACACAAAACTTCAGTCATTGTGCAAAATATGCACAACAAAATTGATTTATGAAAACCAAATGTAAACTTAATGTGTACTAGTGCAGTAACACAATACAATGTGTACTTATATCCCAAATTTAACAAACAAAACACCAAATATGAATGAAAAAATACACACTGCAGACATTGTGACAAAATATGCACATCAAATTGATTATATGTATACCAAAAGCAAAACAAAAAATGTCATACTTGCGTAATATTACACCAAAAATATGAATGAAAAAGGCACAAATTGAGTAACAGAGGGGTTATACAATTCGTTATCTATGTGTATACCATTTTGTGGTACATTTATACTATATAGATTGCAACCCATTACATTCAATAATATAATTCCATATAACCAACTTAAAAAGGCGTATGTAAAAAACGCCATTATAAGAACCCTAAAAAATTCAAACTACGAAAAAAATGTGCCCTACAACTATGTCAACACAAACTAATGAAAAACCCATAGATAAACATCTTCAATTGATATAAAATATGTTATTGATGTTGGGTAAAAAATTCTCTGCACTGTGCACTACAGACCCACAAAAATCGTAAAAGTAGATGCGGGGCAAACCT
Source organism: Rehmannia glutinosa (assembly GCA_016081115.2). Taxonomy (NCBI): domain Eukaryota; kingdom Viridiplantae; phylum Streptophyta; class Magnoliopsida; order Lamiales; family Orobanchaceae; genus Rehmannia; species Rehmannia glutinosa. The sequence goes on along the minus strand of CM071928.1, from coordinate 61,782,129 downwards.
TGATGTAGATTAACAGAAGCTTCTTGGAGGTTTTATGCACAACCGGATTTCGCCGTACACAGAGGAGTCCATAGTGCAAAAAACACAATAACCAGGCCCGAATTTGAGCATAGGCTCAACAAGCACCTGCCTAGGGCCCAAAATATTTAGGGGCCCATAATTGTTTTTTACTCTTTAACGATATATCATCCAAAAATAAAAAAGCCCAACAATATAAACTCTTTCACTCAATGCCCAAAGAACAACACACAACAACTTTTTAAAACAAAAGTTCAACTCACATAACTCTTATTCTCTCTCTCATTTGTCGACACGTCTTTCCCGATTTTTCAAAAAGTTCCAAGTTTTAAATCCACGGCAACTTGATGCGGTGGTCACGATTAGTTTTTCATTTATATTTTAATTCATGTTATAGAGAAAAAAATTGTGGGTTCCAAATCAAGTAATATATAATAAATTCGGAAAAATTAATATGTTATCCTTAATTAATTTGTTTATGACTTCTGTTGAATGTGTTGAACTTAATTAGGCCCTTTTAAATTGTTCTAAGATAGAGAGATAATTTAAGGATTTCATGAACGTAATTTGAAAATTCCTTGACATTGTAAGTATCAGTGATTTCCGTGTGAGAAATTTCTTAATTTGTTAAAACATATGAATAATATGATATGCTTTGATGATTTTTGGTTTATTGAAATATTATTGTCTTGCGACATATTAACATTAGTTTGTGAGTTGATACATTGTTGTTGTCTTGTCGGCATATTAATATGAGTTTATTAACTAATACATTGTTGTTGTCTTGCCGGCTTATCACTATTTTTAATTAGTCATGCTGCCCCGATAAAGTAATTATAACCCTCGATTTTTAGTAATATTTTAAACTAAAAAATTGCCCACGGGGCCCATTTTTAGATTCTCGCTTAGGGCCCGTGAATCACAGTCCCCCGACAATAACCTAGGTATATATACACCAAAATTAATAAACAAAACACCAAAGTATGAATAAAAAAACACAAACTTCATGCATTCTACAAAAATATGCACAATAGTACCTGAACCACTAAACCCCCATGCACAGTTCACCATACTAGTGCAAAAACCACAATAACCTATGTATATATACACCAAAATTAACAAACAAAATACCAAAATATGAATGAAAAAAATAAACTTCATACATTGTGCAAAAATATGCACAATAGTACCTGAACCACATTACCCCGATGCACAGTTCACCATACTAGTGCAAAAACCACAATACCTATGTATATATACACCAAAGTTTACAAACAAAACACCAAAATATGAATGAAAAAAACAAACTTCGTACATTGTGCAAAAATATGCACAATAGTACCTGAACCACAATGCCCTTTGCACATTCACCATACTAGTGCAAAAACCACAATACCCTATGTATATATACACCAAAATTAACAAACAAAACACCAAAATATGAATGAAAAAACACACACTTCATACATTATGAAAACATATGCACATCAAACTGGTTATGTATATACCAAAAGCACAAAGAAAATTGCCATGCTTGCGTAAGATTACACCAAAAATATGAATGAAAAAGCACAAATTAACGGATGGGTTATACAATTCGTTATCTATGTGTATATCATTTTGTCGTAAACTTATACTATATGGATTGCAACCAAATACATTCATTCTTTGTAATTTCACATACCCAAAATGCAAAAAGGACGTGTGTAGAAAAATCGATTGCAAGAACCCTAGAAAATTAAAAAAAAATATATGAAATAGAACTAGGTCACACAAAAACTAAAGAAACCCCATAAATAAACATCTTCAATTGGTATAAAACATGTAGTCGATGTAGGGAAAAAAGACCTCAGACCTTTGTCATCTTCGTCCACCCCCAAAATAAATCGAAAGAATGGAATCGGGGCATACCTTGATGTAGATTTGCGAGAAACTTTTTGGAGGTTTATGCCCCAAAAAATTGCGCCGTGTCTGACCGATGACTCCTCGGGTCGCTTTTTTCAGAGAAGAATTGTTGTGGCCGGCGGTTTGTGGGTCGATTTTTCCAGAGAAGAAATGTTGTGGCCGGCAGTTTGGGAGAAGTAATTTTGAGAGAGATGAACAAAGTGAAACGTGTGATAGTGGGGTTTGTGGGGGTGGGACGAAATCTTTAAGAATATTGTGAGAAAAAATGGGCAAAAACGCGGAATTATTTGGTGATTGAATCCCTAAAAAATAGGAAAAATGTTTACAGTTACCATTTTAAACGTTACACACTATTTGTAATTTGCCTAATTTGCCCTTAAATGGGCTGGTTTCGATTTTATTAAAAAAAATTGGAAAAAAATCAGGCCTTTGGATTAAACATGTTAGTGGTCTAGATCTGTCCAAACTGCCACATATTAAGGGGCTTGCCACATATGATCCAATATCTATTAAAATAAATCTCATTTATTTATTTCTCTTCATTGATCTAGTGAGCTTCTACAATTTGGCCTACTAGATTATGGTATGGGATTGGACTTTAAAATTAATTAATTCTATTAATTAATTAATTTAAATCACAATCAATCAATTCAAACATTGATTAATTCATTCTATTCCAATTATTTGATTCTCTAATCAAATTAGATTTAATTAAATAATCAATTTATTTAATTAAATATTTAGTTCCACAATTGGATTAAATTAAAACCAAATTAATTAATCTATATCAATTAATTGCATCCAACCATTGGATTTTTCAATCTCAAAATGTCAATATCCAAAATTATGTCCTTTTAGGTTCACGACTAACACTAGTAGTAGGCTTAGAACTTTTGCAACTTTCGAATAATAATAACTTATTTTATTTATTAATCCAATTAATAAATATACCTGAAATTAACTCTTTAATTTCAAGAATCTACAAATCATGGTAACACCTAGCAAGTAGCATGATTATCTAGTATTAGGTGAAATAGCAAGTGTAGGTCCCAAGGGGTGTGAGTGTAAGGTTTAGAAGGGGGGGTTGAATAAACCTTACCAACTTTTCGATTTAGTCCTTTTTAAAATGTTGAGTGAATACTTCACGGTGAGTCTTGATGGGATGACTAAGTTAGTTAATCGTGAGTTAGTCGGACTGATTGAGTTGTTGATAGAATAACTTAGCATTTGTTTTGACTAAAAGACTTAACTCGATTGTGATATGTTTTCATTGAGGAAGACTTAACACCCTTGAATTTGGTTAAGTTTGTTTTAATATATGGTTTTAGCACTTGGTTGATTATCAATTGGATAGCAAATTTATCGTGAGATATAAAAGTAATATCACGAGAAATTAAAAAATCTTGAAATGTAAATGACATAATAAGTTTTTATAGAGGTTCGAAGATGGGGTAATTCTTCTACTCCTCTCTTCTCCAACTCCTGGAGGAATCCACTAAGTATTGATCAATATACATAGTGGTTAACATTCCAGATACAAGTCTTGATCACACACGGTGACTTGATCCTTTGGGACTCGATCCGGAGATGCTTGGTCACACAATCGGCTTCTCGCATTGACGACTCGCCTTCTTCACAGGGCGGTATTGTCTTGCTACTACAACCCACTTGCTCAAGCTTCTTTGATTTGATCACGAAGCCCTCCAAAAATTTGAGACTGGTTCGACCTTGAACCTTCCTACAATCATCCGTGGAATGTAGACCCTTTGATTCTTCAAATGTTTCCTCTTCAATAGAAGTTGTCTTTCCTTCACAGGTGAGTGTTGGATTGATTTCCTTTGTAATGTAGGCTTGAGGATTGAATTTGAATGACTTGAGAATATTTTTGGTTACAGTTCGAATGTTAGCTTGAATGTTCGTGGTTCGGGTAACCTTCTCTCGGAGTGATTCCTCGGCCTTTTATAGTGATTTTTAAAAATTTGCCCGTTGAAGAGATAGGCTTATTTTTAAAGACACTTGTGGTCGTTGGCTTGTCTTGTTGCAGTCCATGGAATTGCCACTTCCTCGTATGAATGATTCTTGACTTTTGAGTTCGACACGGTGCGAGTGCTTCCCATTGGTTTATTCCTTTTGCATGCTTCTCGGGATGAGCACTTCAAGAAAGCGAGATATGGAGGTATTACTTGTTTAAGTAATTCTCTTGACGTACGGCAAATGAGATCTTTTTGATTATCTCGTCTTGTTGCATTTTCTTAGCTTCCCAGTTGACTTGAGTCGACTTCCAATCATGGATGACTCTTGTCATTTCAACTTGAGACTTGGTCTTGAGTTGACTTGAGTGATACTTCACCCAATGTATCTCAGCTGCACCTTCAGTCGAGTTCCTGTCTTCTCTTCCTTGCCACACTCAGTGCCTTGCAGTGAGTCTTCCTTCTAGTCTCTAGTTGTCGTCTTGCATGTTCAGGCATAGCTGACTTGACTCAGCTCGACCAGCCCTATCTATTACAATGCAATTTACAACAGAAAAATGGGGTGCCAACTTTCTATTCTAAGTTTTACATGGCATTCATCAAAATCTAAAAATTAATTTCCCAACAATTTCCCCCTTTTTGATGATGCCAAAACTTAAAACATTCATACAATAAAGTAACAGCAAAGATACGTACAGACAATGCAGAATCACAGAATGTATGCGTAGAATCAATCTTTTATTGATCATAACATTCTTGTTCTTTACACAGCTGTTTACATAGTGTATCAGAGCATAAACAGAATTTAAAGTAACTATGTTGTTCTATATCTACACAAGTATAGAAATTGAACGATTTTATTCGATGTACAGAAGACTTACATAAAAATGTATTTACATAGTAAAATACATGAAGGGATGGGCAGCAACACTTCATCTCCTTCGCTGCCTCCTTCTTTCATCTTCTTCAGCTCTGTCATCTTCTGACCTTTTTCTCTTTTTCTCATCTTCAGCCGCCTTCTTTTTCTCATACGCCTTTCTGGCAGCTTCATCTCTTCTCTGTCTTTCTTGTCTTTTCTCCCATAGCTGAGTTTGTCTTTTATTTTCCTCTTCAATTCTCTTCACATACTCAACATTGTTCTTAGCCACTTGCAGGTTGGCTACTTCGTCAAATCCAGCCCAATAGATCCCTCCTTTCTTGCCTGGATCTATGTACTCAATGTTTTTGGGCAGAGATCTAGGTCTGAAACCTCTTCCTCCACCACTGCTTCTTCCTCTGCCTCTGGGCGTGTATTGTACTGGGGCCTTCTTTTTCCCAGCTGAGTGACTAGCAGAGTGACCAGCAGAGTGATCGCGATGATGGTCTTTGCTGTCGCTTCGCCTTCTTCACATAGTTTGAGACATTTTTCCTAGTACAAATCCCAGGCTTGAGCCATGGACATATTTATGTAAGTAACCTTCGGATGCGGCGTCTTGAATTCATCAAGATCTTGGCTCGGTTCCAAAGATCCGAAATGGCATAGGTGTGTACGTATGTTGGAATGCCTCCATGTTGTTTGAGAATGTTCATAACTCGGCATCCATCTTTCCTTCCTCTTCCTTCATCCTCGCTTCAATTGTCTTTTCTTCTTCGGCCCATAGGTAGTGCTGAGTGTTGGAGTGGCGAGTCCTTGGGAGTTTTTGATGATATCATTTGTGTGACAAGACCTTGTGGGGGTTTTAGCAATCATCAAGGTCACATCTTTCGAACCTTCCCCTCAACAGATTTTCCTTTCTTCTCTCTTCTCACTTCCTCTTTGTCTTTCCTTCACATCCGATCCTCCTTTTGCCTTCTCGATCCCTTCAAAGACACCTTTTGGTATTCCTCTTCCCCGTTTTGGCATCATCAAAGAGAGAGGAACCCCCTGGAAACAAGCTAGCAAGCATGAAGTCTAAGCGGTGATAGGCGAGTTACGTCAATCAGTGCGTGAGTATCTTTGAACGGAATTCGAGCGGGTGGCGTTGGATTCATTCTTGCTACCAACTTCATCTCGGCCATGAGAAGGTGAACTTTCGATCCATACTCTCCTCTACGCGCAGGAGCTCTTTCTTATTATATTCACACAGCGGTTGTATGTTTGTGGTGTGAGATTCATGCATTCGATTCGATGTGCTCTTGCATTCTTGTCTTTGCATCGGCATTCTCGGCCGTGAGGACTAGCAACTTGTTGAACAATATCTTGAAATATCGAGCTTTTTCCACGCGCATTGTTTGTTGCTATTGCCACCATTCCCGGATCCTAACAATTATGCCTCGCAGATCAGCAGTAAGGTTTGCATCTCTGTTATCCAGCCTCATGTCCAGTGAGGCTGGTGCCTCTCCATCTTTTCAATCTCTGCAAATATGGCTTTGAAAACTTCCCGAACCTCGTTGTTACTTTGTCGGTGGCGGCCAAGCAAACATCAAAGTCAAAGTCTTTGGAACAATGGTGTCTGTGGGAATAACAGGATCGGAGTTTATGGAAGCGCTCACGATCTCTAGGTGATTCTTTAGGGAGGTCAGGTACCTCCAGAGATAAGGGAAATGATTCTACAAAAGGATCATCACGGGCAAGCTGGAATCGCTCAATGACAACTTGTGATCGTGAAGTCTCCGGTGGAGTCGATCTGCTGCGGCACTTGGGGAGCTGCGATTGACTCTTTTGCCTATGGTCTTGTGAAGTTGACCCGACCTTTGCCGAGCCTCATTTGTCTTAACAGCCTTCTTCGGTCTCGGTGGTTTTCCCACATGAGTTGACTGGTCTCGGCCATATCGAGCGTCATCGGACGATGATGAGATTTCCATGGGTGGCGCATCATCAAAGTTAAATGTTTGGCGAGTAGTCTTAAGGTCGACTTGTTCGTGGTTGGAAGAACATCCTCGGCCGAAGTCTTTTGGATCGGCAATAGGGGTTGACTCGATTCATATTCACCTTCGGATCCGGAAAGGTTACATCGGGATTATCCGGGAATCGTGAAGAGCACTTATCTTCTTTTCGGATGGGTCGATGATAGCGGGGAGGGATGTTACGTAGCCGGTTTCTTTACCCCGGAAGTCTCAACCTCCGTTGGGCTTCATTACCTCCTGCAGATCTCAAGCTGCGGCGAGGCCTCGGGACGATCCATTCGGTGTCACTGTCTTGGGGTCTTCGAGGTGGCATCCACCGGAGTCTCAACTCCATGGATTGCACTTTCATTGCCAGTGTTAACTCCCGGGCGTTCCTTCCGTGCCTCGATCGCATCAAGAACATCATTGCGCTCGCAGAGCGATTGGCACTTCAGTGAGACGAGTCTTAATTGTCTAAGCCGTCGAATGACAACTTGTTGTTTATTCCGTTGTTGTTCCTTCTCCACTTCGCCTCCGAGATTCATTGTGGGAGTCACCGCAGATCCTCCGACCTTGCTGCGGTGGAGGAGTTCCCCCCCCACGGTGGCTCACCCGGTGAGTGACTTGGAATGGAGTCACTCGTCTCCGGACTCCCGGTTGTTCCCATTGAGTATTCAGTTGGGGCGGGTGGTAAGACACCTTCATTAGGGGTTGGCTCGACCGGGGTCCCCACAATCCCGGATTTCATCGCCATTTCCTTAACACCTTCCTCCGAATGAGGGAAGTGGTGGAAGTGGTGGCGCGACAATGATGTGGCAATATGTTGCACCACTCCCATAGGATCAATCTCCGGTGTGAGTTGGAGGACTCCCCGGTCCCTCCATCATCCTTCGCTCATGTAGGATTCTAGATTCTTGCATTGCTTGCTGCGATTTGCAACTCTTACGTGGCGGCAGGTAGGGTCCGATCCTCTTCACTTTCTCGATAGGACGTCAAGGTGAGGATGTGTATGATCGGTGGTGCCGGTGAGAGGGCGGATGTTGGCCTTCTCACGTGCTTCTGCGTCTGTTTGCTTTAGCCCATTCGTTTTCTTTCCGATCTGCAGTATATTGATACAATTATCCTCGTCAAGGGCTTCAAAGATCTTTGTGTCAACCTCAAGAAAACGAAGAGTTCTTCTTCAAAGAATGAACTCGGTCTTTCAAACCGCACTCTGGATAGGCTCGGCTTCCATTTTCTCCACTCTCGCAGACGATTTTGGATGTCTGGATACAATGGAGAGTACATGATTACATCGTCTTCATTATTCTCTTGTTGGCCCTCGTTTCCAGGGATTAAGGGTAGTAGACTTCACTGCTCGACATCCTCAGTAGCCTGCAAAAGGAGACACAACCCTGTCATAATAGGTGATTCGGTTGTCTCGGCCATACCTTGTTCCTCCTGCTTATTCGTCTACAAACTGGTGGGTCTTGAGTTGCCTCTCCGATCGGCCTCAGCAGACTTGGCGTTTCATCAATAACTTCCAGGAGACTCTACTTCTCCAGTAGTCTCGGGTATCTTTTCCGGTGAGTGGCGGGACTTTTGTCTTCTCAAGCTCAGAGAGCTTGGAAATTATTCTTCTTCTTTTTGTTTTCACCAGAGGACATCCGGTTCCACTTTCTCCGGTTCGTTGAAGGTAAATGCCTTCAGCGATTGTCTTAGGCATTTGCCTTCCTTGTTGTGGCGATCCTCTTCTTCCCGATCACCGGAGAAGGGATTAACGGTTCCTTCTCCATCCGCTGCTGCTGCAGGGCGGGAGACATGGGCTGAGGGGGCGGGTGACTATTTCGGGCTGGGGCAGTGCGATTTCTTTTTTTCTTTGTCGGGGCAACAATCTTCTTAGCATTTGCAGGAGCTGACCTTCTTCTTTGGAGGAGAGAAGACAGGTGTATCTTGGTGGTGATTCCCTTCCCCTTCACGTGATCGACCCTCTTAGCGTAAGCTCTCTTTCGTGCGCTTTGTGAGAGGTTTGATCGAAACATCCTCTTGTTTACATGGAACGCCTTTTCATGTCAAAGAGGGACTCCTTTTACTTCCATCATTCGGCCAATCACCGGTCGTATCCCGGGGAACCTCCAAACGTACCATCCTCCTTGAAGGATTTATTCCCAATATTCTCGCGAGTCTGCGTATACAAACTCATTGGTTCACCTTTTTTTTTTTTTCTTCAATGATCGCAGCCATCACGATCAACTTAGCTTTGACGGTGGTCAAAGCTTCCAAATTTGATGTCTATGCATTTGGCAACGATGTCCGACAATTTGTGGTAGTCTTCTTTTTCACTGAACCTTCTTATTAGTCAGATAGACCACTTTCAAGAAGACGGTCGGACTTGGCTACTTCTCCCAAGCGGCGGCCTGGTCAACATCGCTTCATAAATCACCGCACACTTTTCGCCAAGAACAAGCAATGATGTCCGCGGATCCTCGCGCGATAATGGTGAACTCTTTTCCATGAACAGAGGACTTGATGCCCTCATCGTGAACTTCGGCGTTCACATAGAATCGTGCGACCTCTTCCACGTGAGGTCATTGGAAACTCCATCGTCAAAAATGGTTTTAATCTAGATTTTTCCACTTCGGCTATCTTCTTCACAAGGGTGTCGTCGGATGACTGTTTAAGCATGCCGTCGAAATCCACAAAGAGACCCGGTGTGGATTTGCTTTCCCACTTGACGAAATCATGAGTAGATGCCATTTCTAGATGTTTTACCGAACGAAACTTAGAAAATAAACTTGAGGATTTGTAAGGTTTTGAGAGAAAATTTCTTTCTTTTGCCTTTGAGAGAGATGAACTGTTTTGATAAAGTGAGAGAGAATCAGGCGAAATGGTTTAAGTATGGGTCATGAAAGGACGTGCGGGTGGTTTTTGAAATTTTGATCAAAATCAACGGCATAGATTTGGCACGCCGATTAACCTTTAATCTCTCGTATTTAATGCGGCAACATTTATATCCAATCATAAGCTATGTGTGCAGCTTTTGACTGTACACGTCATAATTATTGACGTCATACAAAAAAAAACATTCCGCTTAGTAAAAACGAGTTTGCGTTTTTGTCACTTTGCTCATAAATGACTAAAACTTATTCCTTAGCTGATTTAACTCTTCTTTCTTTGCACATAAATACTCATTTGTCGCCTAACTCGATCTGAGATGATTCTCTCCGACGTCTGGTGATTCACTTAATTGATTTAAGAGTTCACTCTTTTCAGACTTTTCGTGTTTCATCTCTTTTCTTTGAGTCTTCCGAGTGTCAACTCAGCTCAATTAACCCCAATTCATGTTTGAGTTCTTCAAATCTAGATTCACATAATGGTTTTGTGAATATGTCAGCTAATTGCTTACCAGTTGAGATATATTCCAAGGTGATGTCCTTCTTTTCAACATGATCTCTTATGAAGTGATATCTGACATCAATGTGCTTTGTTCTTGAATGCAACACAGGATTTTGAGTGATTGCAATTGCACTTGTGTTATCACACATAATTGGAATTTCCTTTTCCTCAACCTCATAGTCTCTCATTTCTTGTTTCATCCATAAGACTTGGCACAACAATTTTGCGCATGACTATGTATTTTGCTTCAGTTGTGGAGGTAGCTATTGAATTTTGCTTCTTGCTAAACCAGGAAATTAGCCTATTTCCAAGCATTTGACATGTTACTGAGGTACTCTTGGCTTGAATCCACCTTCCTTTGGATACCATAAGCCAACTTCTTGGCTTCCTATCAAATATCTCAAGATTCTCTTGGCCGATCATCATGTGGCTTTCTTTTTGGGGCAGATTGAAATCTTACACATACACCTACTGACAAAGAAAGGTGATGTCCGGCCCGCTTGCTTTGTGAGATAGAGCAATGATCCAATAAGTGCTCAGATCTTGTTTGATCTACAGTGCTTGCCATCCGCATCCATATCCATTTTGGTCGATGTATACATTGGTATTTTCTGAGAAGACTTCTCTTCCATACCAAATTTCTTCATTAAATCTCTAGTGTATTTTGTCCGACTTATGAAGGTTCCATCCTTCGATTGTTTTACTTGGAGTCCAAGGAAGAATGTCACTCTCCCATCATGCTCATTTCGAATTTGCTTTGCATGAGATTTGATAATTTATCACACATGACTCTTTGTTTGTGGATCCAAAGATGATGTCATCCACATATATTTGAACAAGCAAAGATACTCTTCCCATCTTGAATTCTCAAGAGTGTTCTATCCACTTTGCCTTTTGTGAATCCGTTCTCGTCGGGAATTGTGATAATGTATCATACCATGCTCGAGTGCCTGTTTCAATCCATATAAAGCCTTTTTGAGTTTGTATACCTTATCTCCAAGAGTCTTCTCGCTCAAATCCTCGGAGGTTGTTCAACATATACTTCTTCTTCTAATAACCCATTAAGGAATGCACTCTTTACATCCATTTGATATACAATAAAGTTCTTGTGAGCTCGCATAGGCAAGAAACATTCTTATTGCTTCCAATCTTGCCACAGGAGCAAAAGTTTCATCAAAATCTATTCCTTCTTCTTGGCAATACCCTTTGGCTACCAATCTTGCTTTGTTCCTCACGACATAACCTTCCTCATTCATTTTGTTTCTGAACACCCATTTAGTGCCAATAACATTTTGATGGGTAGGTCTTTGAACCAATTCCCACACTTATTTCTCTCAAACTGATTTAGCTCTTCTTGCATGGCTTGAATCCAATGTGTGTCATCCAATGCTTGTGACACATCTTTTGGCTCTATTTGTGAGATGAAGCAAGTAAACATTGCTTCTTGTTGAGTTCGATCTAGTTTTCACACCTTCTCTTACATCTCCAATGATTAGTTCTCGGTGGATGGTCTCTCACCCATCTTACATCAAAGTTGGAGTAAGTTAGCTGGATTCGATCGTCTTGCAATTTGTGTCATTTTGATCACTCTCTCATCATCATTTAGCTGCAGATTTTCCAGTTGTCTTTGAGACTCGGCTATCTCATCTTCATCCTGGATTTATAATTCTAGCTTGACTTCAACATAGGGACTCTTCGCATGGTTGGTTGATTGAGCCTTATCACCGACTCTTCAATGTCTTCTCCATTTACGTTGGGTTCATTAAACACCACATGGATGGATTCTTTTGTAACCATTGTCCTCTTGTTAAGCACTCTGTAGGCTTTGCTTTCATTTGAGTATCCTAAGAAGATACCTTCATCGCCTTTAGCATCAAAAGCCTTTAAATTATCTTTGCCATTGTTATGGATGAAGCATTTGCATCCAAATATTCTCAAATATGCAACATTTGGCTTTCTCCCCGTCCAAATCTCATAGGAGTCTTTGTCATTGTCTATTTATCATGCATCTATTTTGAGTAAAGCATCTTTTGTGTTTATTGTTCAAAACCCAAAATCTTTTAGCGTACCGCCTGCCTAACATGGTCCTTGCCGCTTCTTTGAGAGTTCTATTCCTTCTTTTCGCAACTCCATTCTCATTGTGGAGTCCTTGCTACAGATAATTCATGACTAATACCATTTTCAATACAAAAGATTGAGTTATGATACCATTGACAAACTCGGTTCCTGTCGGATCTTATTTTGATAATGGTTTGACTCTTCTCATTTTGTATTCTATTCATGTTTTGTGGGTAGTTTCGCAGAAGTTTCTTTCTTCTTACACATGAATATTGTCCATGTATATCTTGAGTAGTCATCTACTACCACCAAGGTGTATTTCTTCCCACTTATTGGTGGTTCAATGGACCAAATAGATCCATACGTAGCAGGCAATATTCTTGTTGAAGATGGACATGTCTTTTCTTTGAATGATGATTTGATTTGTTTTCCCTTTTGACATGCATCACATATACTTTCCTTCTTATATACTGAGTCTGGAAGTCCTTCCACAAGATTATTTCTTGCAAGTTTGTTAATAGTTTTAAAATTCGGTGACTCGAACTTTTCTTGTGCCATAGCCAACTTAATTGATTGTGCTCTTTGCTAGCAGACAAGTGCTTGGTGTTGCGGTTGACCAATCTACCACATACATGTTCTTTTGTCTCGCATCCTTGTAACACTATTTCATTAGTTTCAAAGATCCTTGATTTGGCATACACCCATATTGAATCCAACATTGTAGCCTTTGTCACGAGTTGACTTATGCTTAGCAAGTTGAAGTTGAGGCCTTCAACATATGCAACATTTGTAATTTCTAATCCATTTTTCTTGATGGATCCAATGCCTCTTATTTCTCCGGAGCTTCATTTCCTCCAAATATGACTTTTGCACCTCTAACATTCTTGAATTTTGATAAATATTTCTTGTTTCTCTCGTCATGTGTCCGGGAAGCCATCCATCCATGTACCAGGTTCCTTGGCACTCACCGCTCTTGAACCCGCAATCAAGAAAATTAGGTTTTAGGTACCCATACTTGCCTGGGTCTGAGGGGTTAGTATTGTAAGATGATCCAACCAACCTATAGCCAAATGATTTGACTCTAAGGGGTTGCCATCTATCGTGCCATAATCATAATTAATTTTGGCAAATTGCTTGGGGTTCTAGGTTTCATAGTCTCTTTTGTCTCAGTATGCATGTGTATGTGTTTTAGCAATTGCCTTCTTTGGGTAGTTGTGATATCTCTGTAGTGTGCTAGTGCCTAGGTGCATATGTGTCTTTGATGAAAGCTCTTATGCCTTTGGAATGGCCTTTCTTGAGTTCTAGGCCCGTGCCACGTGAGCTTATATTCCATAGGTCTTTTGCCGATAGTTCACATTATTCCAATCGGCTTGGCTTGGGTATTTCTACCATTCCTATCATATGTGTTTCTTTTATAGAATTTATGGGACTTTTGGTAGCTCTGTTTTTCTTTACGAGTATCTCCCGTTTGGAGTTTCTTTGAGGAACTCTTTGGATTTCTTCTCGATTGTCCTCTCGGTATCAACTTTCGTTGCATTTTCCTTTTCCTTTATAACCAAGGCCGGTTTGCTTGTGATTGTGCTTTGGAATAAATGTGTGTGCATCATTTGGAGTTTTGGATATTAAAGATACTTCATTGCTTGAAGATCCCTTTTCCAAAATCACTTTTGGAACTTGGCATAGCATAGAGGAATTAAATCTAAGCTTGTCTTGTCTCCACATTTTCTTTGACTCATAATAAGATCATCCAATGATCCGGATGCCTTAGTGAATGAGGCTATCACATTTTTGAGGTCATTCTCCTCTTTTCTATAGCAGCTTATCTCTGCTTTATTAACTTAGCATTTTCAAACCTTTAGACTTTTATTCTCATCGACTATTTGACTTAGAGTACTTAGCTCCTTAGTCATTTTGTGAGTTTTGGCTCTTAAGTAGGTTTGTTTTCCTCATTTAGTAGTGTGTGTGAGGATTTAATGTGTTCAAAATCTTTCATCATTTTGCCTAATGAATCATAAAGATGGAGTGGGTGATGAAGTGTGTGTGTCACAATCACTATCACTAGTATTCGAGTGTGATGAGTTAGAGTGTACCTCATCTTCTTGGTCGAGTTGGTTTTGTTCTTTAGCCATTAGACGAGATCAAGGGTTCTTCTTCGTGAGTCACTTGAGTAGTCACCACTACTCTCCGAGTCTGTTGTGTCTTTTGACTTGATCAGATCGATCTCTGCACCAACATTGCCTTTCTCTTTTCTGTCTTCTTTCTCTCAAGACTTTTCTTTTCTCTTCATTCCCGTATTTGTTGACTACAGGATATGGGCATTCAATGGCATAGTGACCGGGTTTCCTACAGTTCCAGCATAGATTTTCAACTTTTTGATCAGTTCTTTCCATCCTTGGATTGTCTGCTCTTTCATATTCAATTTTTTGATGCTCTGCTCTCTTGGGTGTTCTTTCTTCCCTTGACTTGGAGGGAGCAGAGTGTCTTCTGGAGGATTCACCTTTGCTTCTTTTGTAATTTTTATTGAAGAACTTGTTAAACCTTTTAACCATCAGTGTAATTTCCTCTTGGTCAATGACTTCTTTGACCTCAGCTCTCTTGCCATCTTTAACAATTAGAGCAACTGTTTCCTCTTGGTCTTTTCTTCTCAGCTCAAATTCGTAGGCTTTGAGATCTGAGAATAGCTCATGGTTGGATGTCTTCGATAGGTCCATGGAATGTCACATTTTCTTCTGTGTATATTCCTTTCCAAGTGCAGACAGTTCATTGGTAATTTATGTGAACCGAGCATCCAGCTGATCCAAGGTTTCTCCTGCAAGCATCTTAAAGTTTTCAAATTTTTGTACAAAAACAGATAGTTTATTTTCTTTGATTTGCTCGAGCCTTCGCAAATCAAGGTTAGCTTGTCCTGCATTTCTTTTGCCGTTTTGCATGATTTGACTTTGTTGAAATGGCTTTGTCCAAGGTTTTGTAAAGAATGTCCTTGGCCACATTGTCCAAGTTATATCTTTTCTGTCATCATTTGTCCATTCACTCTTGGTTTTTCAACCATCGGTCCTGGGAGCAAGATCCTCTTCTCCTTCACCGCAGCAGCTCTTCTTGCTGCAATGTGTTCACTTTTAAGATTTGGAGTGGCCCATCTTCTATCACTATCCACATCTCATCGTGTAATCTTTGATAGATGAGCCCGCATACGAATTTTCCAATCATCAAATTCTTCAATTGTGAACATAGGGATGCGTGTCAAATTTGCTTCCATGATAATAACTTTGTTGAATAAAAAAGTTTTGAAAGATTAAGTGCAAAAACAAGCTTTGAAAAATTTGGAGATCTAGTTCAGTGACGAGTCGGAAGGCTCAATGAACCAACCGCCGATACCACTTGTAGGTCCCAATGGGTGTGAGTGTAAGGTTTAGAAGGGGGGGTTGAATAAACCTTACCAACTTTTCGATTTAGTCCTTTTTAAAATGTTGAGTGAATACTTCACGATTAAGTCCTTGATGGACGGCTAAGTTAGTTAATCAAATAGAGTTAGTCACTCAACGACTCGACTAAAGTCGTTGATAGAATAACTCACCGTTTTGACTAAAGACTTAACTCGATCGTGATATGTTTTCAACGGAAGACTTAACACCCTTGAATTTGGTTTAGTTTGTTTTAATATATGGTTTTAGCACTTGGTTGATTATCAATTGGATAGCAAATTTATCGTGAGATATAAAAGTAATATCACGAGAAATTAAAAATCTTTTGAAATGTAAATGACACAATAAGTTTTTATAGAGGTTCAAGATGGGGTAATTCTTCTACTCCTCTCTTCTCCAACTCCCCGGAGGAATCGACTAAGTATTGATCAATATACGAGTGGTTAATCCCCGATACAAGTCTTGATCCCACGGTGACTTGATCCTTTGGGACTCGGTCCGAGATGCCTTGGTCACACAGTGGCTTCTCAAATCGACGACTCGGCCTTCTTCACAGGGGCATTTGCCTTTGCTACTACAACCCACTTGCTCAAGCTTCTTGGATTTGATCACGAAGCCCTCCAAAAATTTGAGATCGGTTCGACCTTGAACCTTCCTACAATCCTCCGTGGAATGTAGACCCTTTCATTCTTCAAATGTTTCCTCTTCAACCGATAGAAGTTGTCTTTCCTTCACAGTGAGTGTTGGATTGATTTCCTTCGTAATGTAGGCTTGAGGATTGAATTTGAATGACTTGAGAATATTTTTGGTTACTGATTCGAATGTTAGCTTGAATGTTCGTGGTTCATGTAACCTTCTCTCAGAGTGATTCCTCAGCCTTTTATAGTGATCTTTTAAAAATTTGCCCGTTGAAGAGATAGGCTTATTTTTAAAAGACATTTGTGGTCGTTGGCTTGTCTTATTGCAGTCCATGGAATTTCCACTTCCTCGTATGAATGATTCTTGACTTTTCGAGTTCGACACAGTGCGATTGCTTCCCAACAATATGAACTCTTTCACTCAATGCCGTGAAGAACACACAACAACTTTTTTAAAACAAAAAGTTCAACTCACATAACTCTTATTCTCTCTCGACTGTCGACACGTCTTCCCCAAATTTTCAAAAATTTCCAAGTTTTAAATCCACGGCAACAGTACGGTGGTCACAGTTAGTTTTTCATTTATATTTTAATTCATGTTATAGAGAAAAATTGTGGGTTCCAAATCAAGTAATATATAATAAATTACGCAAAATTAATATGTTATCCTTAATTAGTTTGTTTATGACTTCTATTGAATGTGTTGAACTTAATTAGGCCCTTTTAAATTGTTCTAAGATAGAGAGATAATTTAAGGATTTTATGAACATAATTTGAAAATTCCTTGACATTGTAAGTATCGTTGATTTCCGTGTGAGAAATTTCTTAATTTGTTAAAACATATGAATAATATGATATGCTTTGATGATTTTGGTTTATTGAAATATTATTGTCTTGCGACATATTAACATTAGTTTGTGAGTTGATACATTGTTGTTGTCTTGTCGGCATATTAATATGAGTTTATTAACTAATACATTGTTGTTGTCTTTCCGGCTTATCACTATTTTTAATTAGTCGTGCTGCCCCGATAAAGTAATTATAACCTTCGATTTTTAGTAATATTTTAAAATAAAAAATTGCCCACGGGGCCCATTTTTAGATTCTCGCTTAGGGCCCCGTGAATCACAGGTCCGGCCCTGACAATAACCTATGTATATATACACCAAAATTAATAAACAAAACACCAAAGTATGAATGAAAAAACACAAACTTCATGCATTCTACAAAAATATGCACAATAGTACCTGAACCACTAAACCCCCATGCACAGTTCACCATACTAGTGCAAAAACCACAATAACCTATGTATATATACACCAAAATAAACAAACAAAATACCAAAATATGAATGAAAAAAGCAAACTTCATAATTGTGCAAAAATATGCACAATAGTACCTGAACCACATTACCCCTATGCACAGTTCACCATACTAGTGCAAAAACCACAATACCTATGTATATATACACCAAAATTAACAAACAAAACACCAAAATATGAATGAAAAAAACAAACTTCGTACATTGTGCAAAAATATGTACAATAGTACCTGAACCACAATGCCCTTTGCACAGTTCACCATACTAGTGCAAAAACCACAATACCCTATGTATATATACACCAAAATTAACAAACAAAACACCAAAATATGAATGAAAAAACACACACTTCATACATTATGCAAAAATATGCACATCAAATTGGTTATGTATACACCAAAAGCACAAAGAAAATTGTCATGCTTGCGTAAGATTACACCAAAAATATGAATGAAAAAGCACAAATTAATGGGTGGGTTATACAATTCTTTATCTATGTGTATATCATTTTGTCGTAAACTTATACTATATGGATTGCAACCAAATACATTCATTGTTGTAATTTCACATACCCAAAATTCAAAAAAGGACGTGTGTAGAAAAATAGATTGCAAGAACCCTAGAAAATTAAAAAAAAATATATGAAATAGAACTAGGTCACACAAAAACTAAAGAAACCCCATAAATAAACCTCTTCAATTGGTATAAAACATGTAGTCGATGTAGGGAAAAAAAGACCTTGCACTGTCATCTTCGTCCACCCCCAAAATAAATCGAAAGAATGGAATCAGGGCATAGCTTGATGTAGATTTGCAGAAAATTTTTGGAGATTTTATGCCCAAAACAATTGCGCCCGTGCACTGATGACTCCCTCTGGGTCGCTTTTTTCAGAGAAGAATTGTTGTGGCCGGCAGTTTGTGGGTCGATTTTTCCAGAGAAGAAATGTTGTGGCCGGCGGTTTGGGAGAAGTAATTTTGAGAGAGATGAACAACGTGAAACGTGTGATAGTGGGGTTCGTGAGGGTGGACGAAATCTTTGAGAATATTGTGAGAAAAAAACGGGCAAAAAAGCGGGAGAATTATTTGGTGATTGAATCCCTAAAAAATAGGAAAAATGTTTGCAGTTACCATTTTAAACGTTACACACTATTTGTAATTTGCCTAATTTGCCCTTAAATGGGCTGGTTTCGATTTTATTAAAAAAAAATGGAAAAAAATCAGGCCTTTGGATTAAACATGTTAGTGGTCTAGATTTGTCCACACTGCCACATATTAAGGGGCTTGCCACATATGATCCAATACCTATTAAAATAAATCTCATTTATTTATTTCTCTTCAATGATCTAGTGAGCTTCTACAATTAGGCCTACTAGATTATGGTATGGGATTGGACTTTAAAATTAATTAATTCTACTAATTAATTAATTTAAATCCCAATCAATCAATTCAAATATTGATTAATTCATTCTATTCCAATTATTTGATTCTCTAATCAAATTAGATTTAATTAAATAATCAAATTATTTAATTAAATATTTAGTTCCACAATTGAATTAAATTAAAACCAAATTAATTAATCTATATCAATTAATTGCATCCAACCATTGGATTTTTCAATCTCAAAATATCAACATCCAAAATTATGTCCTTTTAGGTTCACGACTAACACTAGTAGTAGACTTAGAACTTTTGCAACTTTCGAATAATAATAACTTATTTTATTTATTAATCCAATTAATAAATATACCTGAAATTAACTCTTTAATTTCAAGAATCTACAAATCATGGTAACACCTAGCAAGTAGCATGATTATCTAGTATTAGGTGAAATAGCGAGTGTAGGTCCCAAGGGGTGTGAGTGTAAGGTTTAGAAGGGGGGGTTGAATAAACCTTACCAACTTTTCGATTTAGTCCTTTTTAAAAAATGTTCAGAGTGAATACTTCACAGCTGAGTCCTTGATGGAAAGCTAAGTTAGTTAATCAGTAGAGTTAGTCACTCAACAGACTCGACTGATCGATTTGTTGATAGAATAACTCAGCTGTTTTGACTAAAGATTTAACTCGACTGAGATAAGTTTTCAGCGGAAGACTTAACAACCTTGAATTTGGTTAAGTTTGTTTTAATATATGGTTTTAGCACTTGGTTGATTATCAATTGGATAGCAAATTTATCACAGATATAAAAGTAATACGAGAAATTAAAAATCTTGAAATGTAAATGACACAATAAGTTTTTATAGAGGTTCGAAGATGGGGTAATTCTTCTACTCCTCTCTTCTCCAACTCCTGGAGGAATCGACTAAGTATTGATCAATATACAGATAATATGCAGAAATAAAAGTAATATGCGAGTAAATTAAAGTTAAAATGTAAATGATACAATAAGTTTTTATAGAGGTTCGAAGATGGGGTAATTCTTCTACTCCTCTCTACTCGGTCGAGATGCTTGGTCACACGGTTGGCTTCTCGAGAACTCGCCTTCTTCACAGGCGCAATTTTGCCTTGCTACTACTGACCCCACTTGCTCAAGCTTCTTGGATTTGATCACGAAGCCCTCAAAAACTTGAGACTGGTTCGACCTGAACCTTCCTACAATCCTCCGTGGAATGTAGACCCTTTGATTCTTCAAATGTTTCCTCTTCAATCGATAGAAGTTGTCTTTCCTTCACAGGTGAGTGTTGGATTGATTTCCTTCGTAATGTAGGCTTGAGGATTGAATTTGAATGACTTGAGAATATTTTTGGTTACAGTTCGAATGTTAGCTTGAATGTTCGTGGTTCAGGTAACCTTCTCTCAGAGTGATTCCTCAGCCTTTTATAGTGATCTTTTAAAAATTTGCCCGTTGAAGAGATAGACTTATTTTTAAAAGACACTTGTGGTCGTTGGCTTGTCTTGTTGCAGTCCATGGAATTGCCACTTCCTCGTATGAATGATTCTTCAGCTTTTCAGAGTTCTGACACAGGTGCAGTGCTTCCCAACAATATGAACTCTTTCAGCTCAATGCCCAGCAGCAACACACAACAACTTTTTTAAAACAAAAAGTTCAACTCACATAACTCTTATTCTCTCTCGACTGTCGACACGTCTTCCCCAAATTTTCAAAAAGTTCCAAGTTTTAAATCCACGGCAAAAGTGCGGTGGTCACAGTTAGTTTTTCATTTATATTTTAATTCATGTTATAGAGAAAAAAATTGTGGGTTCCAAATCAAGTAATATATAATAAATTAGGCAAAATTAATATGTTATCCTTAATTAATTTGTTTATGACTTCTGTTGAATGTGTTGAACTTAATTAGGCCCTTTTAAATTGTTCTAAGATAGAGAGATAATTTAAGGATTTCATGAACGTAATTTGAAAATTCCTTAACATTGTAAGTATCAGTGATTTCCGTGTGAGAAATTTCTTAATTTGTTAAAACATATGAATAATATGATATGCTTTGATGATTTTTGGTTTATTGAAATATTATTGTCTTGCGACATATTAACATTAGTTTGTGAGTTGATACATTGTTGTTGTCTTGTCGGCATATTAATATGAGTTTATTAACTAATACATTGTTGTTGTTTTGCCGGCTTATCACTATTTTTAATTTGTCGTGCTGCCCCGATAAAGTAACTATAACCTTCGATTTTTAGTAATATTTTAAAATAAAAAATTGCCCACGGGGCCCATTTTTAGATTCTCGCTTAGGGCCCCGTGAATCACAAGTCCGGCCCTGACAATAACCTATGTATATATACACCAAAATTAATAAACAAAACACCAAAGTATGAATGAAAAAACACAAACTTCATGCATTCTACACAAATATGCACAATAGTACCTGAGGACTTTATCATATGCGCAAATATGCACCAAAATTAAATTGATCTAAGGACTTTATCATATGCGCAAATATGTAATAAAGGCAATAGAGCATGGGTTAGTCTCCCTGTTAGATGGTCTAACAGATCTAATTTGTTAAACGGATCTAAATATCCGACCCATCAGCCCACCAACTGCCCGCACAAGTTCCAATACCACATCCGTTGGCCGCTGCTAATACATTTTAGGAGGACTACTAATACTTTTCGGAGGAAATATTTTTAGGGGTACTACCAAATATATTTTAGGATGACTACTGATATTTTTTGGAGGAAGAACTAATACTTTTATGAGGAAAACGTAACTATTACTTTTTAAGAGGAATACTAAAATACATTTAATCGAAAAATACAATACTTTTCAATAAGATACTAATACGTTTTAATAGGAGTACTAAAACTTTTAGATGGAAAAAATAAATATTTTTCAAGAGGATTACTGAAAAGACTGTTCAAGCAGATTACTAATACATTTCATCGTTACTACTAATATTTTTTTCAGGGACTGCTAATACTTTTCGGGAGAAAAAGTTAATTATATTCAGGAGAACTACTAAAATACTCTTTAGGGAACTACTAATACTTTTTCGAAGAACTACTAATACTTTGTGGATGCACTATTCCAGAATATTACAAACATGCCACTGGTGCATGAAATTACGAAAAAACCCGGGTCGGGTTGGATCCGTCTAACGAAAAAGACTCGTTAGACGGTCTGACAGGAGTTTTTGTGAAAGAACATAAGATAAAGAAACGCCTTTATATTATTATAATTTCCAATAAAATTGTTTTACAAGTAGAATAAAATCCAATCTAATTGGAACACCGGGCATTCTACTCTAACATGGCGGACACAGTAACAAGGTGGACAAATACAGAGGGTCAGATAGAAAATCCAAAAAAAAAAAAAAATCACAGATCAACTCTAACTAATTTTTTTTAAATACTTACTAATATATTTTTTAAAGAAAGGGTTCAGGCCAGGTTGGCCCTCTAGTACACCAGTGACCAAGTATACAGGGGCGATCTTCTATCAATTGGGTTTTTGACCGAAGTCGAACTTTAAAATTAGGTCTCTTGTTTTTGTATACAAACTTAAAGGCAACATAGAATAACGAAAGAAAAAATAATTTGCAATATATAAAATAATTACATTATAGTTGAAAAAATATGACATTTATGTCCATAAATCAAAATTAAAATACAACTTCTATTATAGTTAAGGTTTCAGAAAAAAAAATATTTGATAATTTTGTTAGTAAGATTGCAAGCAAAATCGGGCCCTTTTTATTTGTGAGAGAGCTCGACCACTAGGCTGCAATAATTGACAACCTCTAAAGTAAAAAAATCAAGTGGGGAGCAAGATTTGTACCTGGATTCAAAATATGACGATGTTTACGCTTCACCAAACCATTTTGTTGCGGTGTTCCAGCACAAGAAGTTTCAAATAACATTTCATGCTTGAGAAAATAATCAATTAAGCAGAAAATTTTAGTTTCATTATATTATCCCGACGCACTACTTTCACCTATCAACAGAGGCAACCATTCAACCACTTTGGTGGATTTACTTTTATTGTAATATTTTATTAATTTTATATAAAAGGCATACAAAAATGTTGGCTCCATAAACTTCGTAACTTTTCTGAGTCGAATCTGCAAGTATATGTAATTAACATATTGCAGTTTTCAAATATTCATATATCATTTTAATACAACCCATTCACCTAATTAAAAGTCATTTTATTACATTATTAATATAAAAGTAAGTATTTGAATTGCACCAACCATATCAATTTAGTCCAATTAATATATTGTTACATTCCTCGCATATATTCGTGTATTTGCCGAATCCCATTAATTCCTTCAACTCTAGGGCAAACCTAATTACGCCAAAAACGTGAATATAATATGGCTAGGATTTCCTATACAGTCTCTTTCAACTTCGACGAACTGGGGGGAGCATCCAACGGTCAGCATCGCAAGAACTGATATATCTAAAAATAGCATAATCCAATGGTCAGCATCGCATCGGCGGTCGCCGCCCTCCACCGTATAATATCATGGAATAGAAAATCATGCATGCATCAGCCGACCGCCTACTGTTGTCGGTAAATTACGATGAAAATATATCTTTTCTAAGGGAACCACATTAAAATTCAAATCAATGTACCACCAACACGGAAAAGAGAAAAAAAAAAAAAAAAAAAAGCATAACAGTGGAGTAGGTGGCATGATCGAAAGGTCACGAGTTCGATTCCCTACCTACACTTTCTTGGTTGAGCTGTCACATGAGGGCTTGCCTAGTGTGGTTTACCTGGTTGGCCTAGTTTGCAGGCTAAGACGTCCAGCCCGTAGGGTTTATCCAAAGTGTGCATTTCGAAGAAAGCGGTACTGCGGTTAAAAAAAAAAAAAGAAAAAAAAAGGAAACCACTAAATAAAATAAAAGCCATTTGTACATTTCTTCTCCTATTTAAGAACAGATTAGAAGGCTTCAAGAAAGCTGCTCTCTTAGTACTGAATCAAAAACCCCATCTGGGTTTTCGATCTTATTACATTATATTTTTTTGTCCAAAAACTATTTCGAAATCTTTCTTCCAAGTTTTTCTTTTTCTTCTGTACTCTCAAATTTTTGAACTAGCTAGATTGATTTCTGATTATACAACTGTTTGATTGTATGAATGCATATTGTTCCAATTAAAATGAAAAAGGAGTAGTTTATATACAGACTCTTTTATTGTCTCCTTTATTCTGTATATTCTTATAAATCTTCTTCAGATAAATATCAGTTTTCTGATTTTTGTACTTTTTAAAAGCAAATTAGACATATCAGGAAATGGATACAGTACTCGTGTTGCATGGGTCGTCGCTAGATCAACCAATTTCTCCCTACAAATCCCACATCAGAAAAAATCCTCCAAAAATCCAATTATCCCCCTTCATTTTAAAACCCTACGATAATTTATTGCCATCAAATAATTATAATAATATCCACACTTCATCAATGGGCCTTCTACAAACTCCACCACCACATTTTCTCGCACCGTACTCCTATCCTCCATATTCACTCAAACCACCGCCACCACAGCCGCCTCTTCTTCCTCTTCCGGCCGCCAATCCCCGCCGCGGCCCTCCACCCAATAAAAACAGTGTTAATAAATCAAAATTACCTCCGAAAAAAGAAGAGAGAACGAAACCTAAAATCTTGTCGAAATTATCAAATAGCCCAATGAGACCCGACCCGAATGAGTCGCCAAAGAATGCTGCGATAGTTTTGCCAGTCGGGTCGAAGGGTAATACGGGTATTATTAGAAGCACTTCTAGTGTAGACATGGTTCCGGGTTCTATGCTGTTTACGATCTCTCCGCCGCCAAGCAGTTTACCTTTGCCCACTAAGCTAATCAGCTGCAAAGCCGAGGCTATCGGAGTAGATGCCGGAGCCACCGACAATCTCCGACGACTACTTCGGCTACAGTAAAATAGCATACCTAATTATTTATTATCTCCAATAAGTTGTGCATCGATCAGTTTTTAAGTTAAAGAGTTGGCTTTGTTAGCTGTGGTGCTTCCTCAGTTCCTCTCCTATATTAAATATTCTCTGCCATTTTCCTTTTTATTTGTTTTTATGTTATGTTCGTATTTGCTCTTTGTTATAGTTGGTGTTTTGTACTGGTAAGTCTAATTGTGTTTTCTAGTAATGGGTGATGCATAATTGCACTGCTTCTAATCAGGCTTTGCAATTAGCTACATTTATGATTTGTTTAATAATATCGATGACAAAATTAAGAGAAAAGTTTCTGGTGTTTGGTTTTTTTTTTTTTTTTAACTCGACTTTCACGTAAACGTCTGACAGCAGGAGAATATGCATGGATTGATCAATGTTTCTAGTGAGGTCACCAGCTCGCATATGGCCCGATTTGATTTCTTATTTGTGTTTCAACTAGGTCGCCGACGTACGTACTTAAGGTTGGGAAGTGCTTGAATATCTTTTCATTTTAATGATAAAAAAATTTGGTTTGGTATAGAAATAGTAAACTAACAATTGAGCGTGATTGGTGTTTAAAAACATGTATGCGAGTGAACAATGGAATTCGTGAGAAAATATGCAATAATAATAATTTGATGATTTGGTTTTCTTTTTCCTTTTTGAAAAAGAGTAGACCCTATTGGCCAGTATGAGGAAAAGTGCAGTGAGTAGACAGTATATTTTCTTGGGAAAAAAATCATTAACAATCAGGGCACGATTGGATATGCCTTCATTTTGAAAATTTTCATTTTGCTAGAGAATAGTGGTTAAAAAAAATTTAGAAGAAAAAAGATGAATGTTGAGAGTGTGATTGGATATGAGATGAAAAAGTAATGATGAAAGCTGATTTTATTTAAAAATAGTGAAATAATTTGGATATGATTGATAGTTAGAAATGTGTGAGTGAGTGAATAGTGAAATTTGTGGGAGAATGTGTAATCATGATTAGTTTTTTGTGAAAAAAATGTGTAAATGTGATTAATAAAAGAAAGTAAAAATGAGACAATTATATATTTTCTGAAAATTTTCATAAATAATCGCATGTTTGGTCAAAAAAAAAATTCCAGCAGAACGGAAATGTAATTTCCCTCACATCCAATCGCGCCCTCACATTCTGGAGTGAAAATATTTCTCTAAAATAATGAAAAATATTTTCTGTTGGCAATGGCAACCTAATTCTTCCCTAACAAAAGCATGAGCTTAAATTGCAGCTTTTTATAAGTTTACAGTTCAGCTCAAATTTCATGTTGCTGGCGGTGGCAATTAAACTTGGATCAAATAACAATCGAACCACGTGAGGAACAATTTAGTTTACTTGGAAATGACAGATCAAATATAGTTGGTAAACCGAAATTACAGAACTATATAATTATATATGACCAAAAGAAATGGACAAATTATATCCCACAAACTCTAGCAATATTGGATATTAAATGCTTCTAATTCTTGTACAACTACTCTACAGCCAACAAGTGATCATCAAAGGAAAAGTGCAACAAAATTGAGGCCCCCCTTTTTGGTTTTCATTTGTGGAGAACGAAGTACATCACGCTTATGCTGATAAATACTTGAGTGTTCTACGAGTTCTCAGTTTGTCTATACGCGCACATAGGGCAGGTATAAAAGATTGTTTGCCCTTCATCAGCAGATCTTATCTGAAGAAAGAAAGACGCAATGGTAGCTTTGTAAGAATAGAAAATAGGACACTTGCATAAATTCAATGTCATATGTACAAATGCCAGGATTTACCTGTCTGGCAACATAAGCCATGCCCAAGTGTTGGCATGCTTTGCACTTTGCATTATAATCCTGTAAGACCAAAGAGAACATCACATAAACAACTATAATTATATAACATAAAATATTAAATGCAGCAAAGTACGTATATGGTTCTGACCATTTGTTTTAGTTCCCTCTCCTCTTCAATGTCGTCGAGGGAAGACACTCCTAGCTCCCTCCTCATATCCTGCAAAAGACATATAGTGAATATTGTGAAGATAAAGCTGTGATGGTACGAGGGCAAGAGAAATGAAAATTATTAGCACTCTTAGATATCCCGAATGTTTATGCATCGAAGTGCTCTCAAGCTAATCATGAATGTAAGACCACTTTTTAGCATTGGTGTTTGATGAAACTATACAGTTTGAGAAGTATATAAGACGATGATAAGCTTAAGAAGATTCATTTTCTACCAATTTTCCCACTTATCCATCTTGTATATTGCTTCTAAACTTGACAATTTTTACTTCCAACTAAAAATAGTCATGGGGATGTACAACCAAACAACATTGCAACAATCGAATTGTACTGCGAAATTGAGCAGCTAAGCAGACTTGTAAATGCGCCGAGTATCAATTTATTAAAAAAACAAATACAAAATGTCCTAAGCCAATTAAAATAGAGTCAGGGGAGATATATCCCTTCAATATTCCGGTATCGTTATCTCTTATTAAGTTAATAAATACTCTTAAACACAAACGGCAAACACATAAAATTCTGATTCACACAAAACAAAGTTTAGGCATGACACAGCACTACTTAAACTCCGAGATAAGCATTGTGGCTTGTGTTAGTTGTCACACATTCCTTATCAAGACAATAAAGTGGTCCATAAACTCTTCAATGTTCATCTTGTTGGGAAATACGGGTGTAAATTATAAAAGTGAGAGAGGTAAAAAATAAATAGAGGCTAAAAATATCTGAAATACTACAACAATAATTTTTGAGAATACAACAAACTCTCAATTTTGCTCACAAATTTTTGCAGACAAGCTCTTGTATTTTTCTCACTCTATTGTTTAGACTTAAATTGCTTTGTATCGAACTTTGCTTGGGATGACAAGCCTCTACAGAATACATGCCTATTTATAGGCTTAACATTACCTAATCTTTACATTTAATAAATCAAAAGCAAAACACTAGTTAATGGTGGGTTAGGTGAAATGAATTTCTGACCATTCCTTGTGTGTGAGTTTGGTAGAATTTGCTTGATGTCTAGCTTGAGGTATGGGCATTTGAGCTATAAAGGTTTAAATTTGTGAAAAAAGAAAAATATGGTTTTTGGTCTTCCTAATATTCCAAATAGAGACAAGACATGTGAAGGATGTATTTTAAGCAAAACGCATTGTTTGCCATTTCTAAAGACATCATACAGAGCCAAAGCTCCTCTGAAGATAGTGTATTCACATATTTATGGGCCAACACAAACACCATCCCTCAATGACAACAGGTACTTCATATTTTTCGCTGATAATTATTCCAAAATGATGTGGGTTTACATTTTGAAGCAAAAGTCAGAAGCATTTCCAAAATTTCTGGAGTTCAAAAACTATGGAAAACCAAAGTGGCAAAAAAATAAAGACTCTACGGACAAAATGAGGAGGAGAATTCATCGGAAAATCCTTCTTGGATTACTGCAAAAACAAAAAGATCCACAGACAGCTGACAATTCATTGCAGCCCACAACAAAATGGCGTTGTAGAGCGAAAAAATCGCACAACAGTCGAGATGGCGCGGACATGATGGCAGGCAAAGGACTTCCAAACAAAGAAGATGCCTCAATTCACAAGCACAAAGCCCGCTTGGTTGCAAAAGGGTATTCTCAGCAATCAGGAGTTGATTTCAATGAGACATTGCACCAGTTGCTCGAATGGAGACAATACGAATTATTCTAGCCATTGCAACACAATTTGAGCTACCAGTCTACCAAATGGATGTTAAATCAGCATTCCTCAAATATAAACCTTTATAGCTCAAATGCTCATACCTCAAGCTAGACATCAAGCAAATTCTACCAAACTCACACACAAGGAATGGTCAGGAATTCATTTCACCTAACCCACCATTAACTAGTGCTTTGCTTTTGATTTAGTAAATGTAAAGATTAGGTAATGTAAGCCTATAAAGAGGCGTGTATTCTGCATAAGCTTGTCACCCCAAGCAAAATTCAATACAAAGCAATTTAAGTTTAAGTAATAGAGTGAGAGAAAAATACGAGAGCTTGTCTGCAAAAATTTGTGAGCAAAATTGAGAGTTTGTTGTATTCTCCAAAATTATTGTTGTAGTAATTCAGATATTCTTAGCCTCTATTTACTTTTTAAATCTTTCACTTTTATAATTTACACCCGTATTTCCCAACACATCATAAGATATAACATTTTATCAATAGATATTGGAGAACAAGTTCAACCAAATCAAATAGCATCATACCTCAGCACTAATAGTATAGCGAATCTCTTTTCGAGCAATATCTGAGAAAACAGTATCAGGAAAAAAAAATCCTCAATCAACAAGCAAAAAAAGCAAACGCTGAGTTCACGAAAGAGAAACATAAAACACATATCTGATTTTAATACAAGTTTTCCAGAAATATGATTTAACATCCAATCTCAATTATTAAACAAACGTTGAAGACCCAGAAAGATAATCAGATTTATTTAGAGAATTCTATTAGTTCTTTAGTTCTACAATAAATTCCAAAATGGCTAAGCCATTCCATGGCAACAAGAAATTGCCAGCAATCTCATCACTCAAGCTGATGCACTATGGTACAAAGAAATATTACTTGTCCACTCAGCTTAGAGTGGATATTACAGAAGCAGTCCAACTTCAAAAAAAAAAAAAGAGACAAAAGAACTAACATAAACAACATCAATAGAATTGCCTATGAACTTATTACACCTATCTAGCATCATAAAAGCCGATACTTGCTACTTAAAGAAGGAAATCTTTTGTCACTTTTAAGAATCTCAATTATTCCCATAATCCATTTTCAAAAATCACCTACTAATTTAAAAATTAAATGTTTAAAGGGATGTGGAAAAGATAACCAGAAAGCGTAACTGGAAAATTTTGAATGAAAATGGAATAACAAAATTACCTTTGAGGCGCTTCTGGAATTTGCACAACGGACATCGAGCTATCTTTGGCGAATGGAAAGACAGCATTGTCCCGCACATTTCGCAGAACATGAAGTCCCGCTGATGACTGTAATCCGTCATGATTATGATTTATGCACGAGTTCTTCTAACGAAGTTTGGGAATTCAAAGACTCTCAGTCGATTGACAAGAAACTTAACCTCTTATGCTGTAGGAATTGGGGATTTAAGGTTAGGGTTTAGCGAACTAGCAGGGAAGAAAGGGGGAGACAGCTTTAAACTTTGAAGGACTTTAAAATAAGCTTGGGCCAATAATTGGCCCAGAAGAGTATCCCAATAGATAGTTCCAAGATGATTTGGCGTTTTTCCTTATATTATGAAACGGCCCAGTGTTCTGGACAGGCTGATTGGGCAACAGCCGACTTAATTGTTGGGCTTCTGCCCATCACCTATGCTCATTGGTCATTGGTGTGTACGCGTGTTGTAGTAGGCTTGGAAAAACCTCTCTGACATTGTTTTTCACTTGCTTGGAATGATTATTGCAGCCCAGTATAGCAACCCAGCCCACTATATTTTTCCTTTTTTTTCCCTTTCTTATGAGTGTATATTTTCCCAATTCTAATTGATAGTTTCTCACACTCTTGAGCCTGGTATATTATGTAACATCACTTCTCCCATGTGCTCAAACGTCGTTTATGCCCACCAAAACGCCTTGCATTGTAAAGCCATGGAGGGTAATTTAGTGATTTCAAACCAATATCTAGATTAATCATAAATGTCAAATAAGCAAATGCAACTCTATTTCAAAAACAAATAATTCAATCTCAAGTCTCAAACACAAAATTATACCACTTTATATAATCAATGAACAATGCGATCACATCTGATCCTAATTTTTTATCTAATCCCATCTCAGGATTGCGGTCATGCGGAGCACCTAGCGCTTTGCCACCGATTTCGGACACTAAAGACAAACATGCATTGCATTTCATAAAAGAAATGAGTAAATTTAAAGGACAATTCCTCATAATTATGCATGATTAACTTGGTTAAATCGCCCGTATTTCAACAACCAAAACAGACCAAACTGATTAGATTCAATAAAGAATAATTACAAAACGCCCCCTAATATTTGGGCTAATTACAAAAAGATCAATATATTTTTGAAAATTACAAAAAAAAAAACTATGAGGTTAGGGGGTAATTGTAATATTTTGATAATGTATTGGGAGCTTTTGAAATATTTTTTGCACATTAAAGGGGAAAATGTAAGACAATCAAACTTAAAGGGAATTTTGTAATTTCCAAAAATCTCTGGATTTTTTATAAATCCCTTAAAATAAAGATTGCAGAAACCAGGACTAGGTTGTGCTAAAAGCAATGTTTTTAAAATCGGACCGGACATCGAACCGGACAAATAATTGGGTCATTGGGTCACTGGTCGGACCGGTTGAACCGTTTTAAAAAAACCGGTTGACCCAAATATATAAATATATATATTTGCACATACATGTAAAGAGTAAATACATGTACAAATGTAACAAAACCAACAACGCAAACAAAAACAAAACCTAAATTAATAAAATGCATATCCAAATATATAAGTCCAATATAAGGAGTTTCTTAAAAAAAAAAAAGTCCAACATAAGGAGAGATTATTTATGCAACTTCACTAAACATCAATACATCATTTTAATATATAACTTCAAAATAGATGTCCAAGAAAAAAATAATCAATTGAAATAGTAGTAGATGAGAGCACTTTGCAGTAGATGGATTGATGCTAAGCCTGCAATTACCGATATGAATTATGAAATGGAAGAAATTTCTTTTCTTTTTTTTTTTTTGCAGAATGCTAACAATGGTCAATGAAGAGACGGATTATTATGGAATTTTAAATTTCATGGATTGTGTTTCTACTTTTTAGAGTCCTAGGTTTAGTAATTTACTAGTCATGAAATATAAATTACTTATTTTATTATTTTTCCTTCAAATTTTGTAATAAACAAAGAAAGTTTCTCTAATCTACAAAAAAACACAAAAAACCGGGTCAAAGCGGTTCGCCGGCTTCCGGGTTTAGACCGTTTTTTACAGGGTGGTAGCGGTTTTTTAGCCACCCGGTCTAAATAAATAACCGGACCGGACTCGAGACCGGTTCCCGGTTAAACCGATTGAACCGGCCGGTCCGGTCCGGTTTTAAAAACATTGGCTAAAAGTAACCACATTGATGAGTGATGACTATTGCTTGAGATGTTAGTCAAGTACACTTAATTCCTGTTAATCACTTTAGCTTTCTTGCTGACAGGAGACTGTTCCATCACTAGTAGAATGAGTTAATGATATATGGTTTTTGTCCAAGTAATTTATGACCATTTCTTTGTTCACTCAAGTTAATAAAAGGTCCCAACCACAAGAAAAGACAACATATTGAGTCATGATGAAATTAATCATAACTGATGTAAACAGTAAAACTGCATTAATCAAATAAGTCAGCTGACAAGAAATGTCTGCTTACATAACATTGTAAGGAAACTAACATTACATTCCCCACCCCCCACCCCGGGGGGAGGGGGGGATCAGGCAGCCCGCAAAGGCATTACTTACATATTACATCAGTAAAACTCAATAAGGAACAGTGAAAGGCAAAGCATAGGTATCAATTTCATGCAAGTATTCCGCAAGAGGCCACAATCCCGAGCTTCTCGAACAATAAAAGCTATCACTTGCACATCTGCGTCTCTTCTCAGCTCGTATTTTTTTATCGTCTTGATTCCTGTCCTGGAAGAGCCAATCTAGATCGTCCGTATAAAAGCATGCATCCTGAATCTGTGGTGGAAAGTAGTTCTCAAGTAGATTTTCATACTCCAATTCCACTCTTTGTTTGGAACTCAAAACTGCATCCGGCATATATTTAATTCCAGTTTTTCCCTCAATATGCCCAGAAGTCGAACAAATCTGTTCCATATTATTTCTAACTGTAAATCCTCGACCAATGTCTGACTGTCCAGATATCGAGCAGAGATTTTGTTCCTTGGCCGACGCATCAAATTCATTTTGCTTCTTTAAGGACAATCCTATCAAGGTAACTTTACCTGTTTCACAATCATAATGTAAATAAGAAACATAAAAAGCAATGTGATAAGAGAGAGACGGGGAATTTTATGAACGGGAAAATACCATGCTTATGATTATCATCTATGGTTGAGGAGTGCCTTTTCCTTTTTTTGCTGTTCTCCGTGCTGTCAAAAGAAGTGCTAGGAAGAGACAAACTAACAGGGCGTGCGTGTTCCTCAGTGAGACTGCTTCGCTCTAATTGTTCAGTTTCAGCTTCCATTCCCTTATGAAGGAACTCGTCTTTTGTATCCGAGCAATCTTTTTGGCCAATGTGACCCTTCACAATATCAGGCTTGTCCAAATTCTGGTTTGTCTCATTTTTCTTCCCTTTCCTTCTCTCTTTCTTCTCCTTCTTCTCTTTCCTTTTCTCTTTCTTCTCCTTCTTACTTTCCTTTTCCTTTTGGAGCTTTTAGAGCACCAAATAAAAGTTTTAGAACATGAGCCAGGAAGGAGCAAACATAAACATGTCCCAGTTTATGAATAGACACCCCAACGTGATATTTCACTTTTCATCAGTACAAAATTATGCCCCCAAGGCCCAAGATGATCTTATGTGACATTATGAATCAGATTTTAGATATATTTTTTCAACAAAAGAACAACAATATCTGAACGAAGACAAGAATCTCATGCACTACGATCCAATTTCTTTCCATAAACACTGAGAACACATGAGAGCCTCCCAATTTTGTTGGCGAAAACAATTAAACTATGTTTTTAAAATCAGACATTTGTTAACCCTCAAAAACTGAAGAAATCTACCAAGTAATTTTACAAAAAACATTGATTACTTGTTTGAATTTTTATTATCAAATTTGTACCCAAGGGCAGAGGACCTTATATAGTTTGCCTCCTCTCAACAAAATACATAAGCGCACAAACAACTAATTACAACAATCTTATTGTTTTAGTAAAAAGATAAAGATCTTCTAAAATACTTCAGGTACTAGTATTACATTCTTGTCAATATTATAACCGCACAACTAGTTACATGATCAATATGTTGATTCGTTTAACCCAACTTTAGCTGGTAATCACAAAAAACAACTGATATGGCTACGAAAACATACACCCACAGGCCTGTAGCACTAATTTTTTTTCTTTATATACATTCCCCAAACACAAAATACCACTAAAAACTCACGGGTCATTTCTTCATGGTCTACCTAAAACATTCAATGACATCAAGAAAACTCCTCATGCTTCCTCCAAAGATTTTCAAGCTTGCCTCTTACCTGTTTATCAAGCCTTATTTAAGTTTAACACCTAAACCCAAAGTTCATGATCGAAAACAGTACAAGTTTTCATATTGCTTTCTAGTTTGTTGGACAACATATCTCAAAATAATTTCCATCAGCATGGTTTGATACTAATAAACTAGATATGCTACTATAGAAATCAACAAAACAGATCATATTTTTGCTCACATGACAAGATTCCTTTTTTAATCAACGGATATACTGCAGAGATATTCCTCCAATAATTCTCGGGATTGCACTCGTCTATTTATCAAGCCTTATTTAGGTTTAACACCTATACCCAAAGTTCATGATTGAAAACAATATAAGTTCCCTTAATATTTTCTTTTTTGTTGGACAAGTGATCTCAAAACAATTTCCATGACTAGACATGCTACTATAGAAACCAACAAAAACAAATCATATATTTGATCACATCACAAGTTTCTTGTATTAATCAACTGCATAGAAAAGAACTCCAACTAGAGTTGCTCCTTATGAGTTATGCACACCATACATGTCTTTATCTATTACCCAAACACCATCCATGTCCTTATCTAATACCAAACTAACATCCATGCACGGTGAACCAAAAGATTTATTATCCAAAGACATAACTAGAGAACCAACTCTATGCGCCAAATATAACACAAACATGAATAATCTCCTCAACCAAAATTCTCAGTATCATTCTCAGTATCAATTTCTTACCCTTAAAACCAACTTACGGACCAAAAAATCTGGCTCTCACACGGTACAGAATGTTACTTCCCATAAATCATCTACTTTTTATATGTTCTAACTCCATGTTTAAACTTAATTTTGTCCGAAATCTTTTATATCACCAAGACACCAACACCTCATGGCTAATGATCCATAAATTACTTGTCATGTTATGTGCTTAGGCAATTTCTAACACAAATAGTCGTCTGTCATACCTATAAAAGACATCCAGTATTTTTTTATTTTTAATAGCATTCAACAATGTTTTGGAGTGTCAACAACATTCCAATATCAATTTCAGAAGTCAGTGAGAAATTTATCCTGTGAAGCTAGAAAACCCCATACCAAAAAATACTTGTAGGTACGAAATTAAGCAGGATCGATTTTTGGGGTCTACAGCACAGATCATATTGACAGAAATTTGAATTCTTCAACGTGGTCTACAAAACCCATGAGATATGGCCAACCATCTGAATTCTTGAACATGATCTACAAAGTCCATGTGATAATTCTACTAATTTCCAACTTCGGAACTTAACATTAAACCCCATCCCCTAAATTCAAGTTCATGGTCACGCACAAAATTCAGAAAGACTTGCATAGAAATTTAAAGAGAACTCATAGTCAAGAAACAGTCCAACAACATAAGCCTGTCCAATGTCGTTTTCTTGGAATTTTACATGTCCAGGTCGTAACATAACGAAACCCACAAACCCATTCAATATTCACATCAATGACGACTCATGCTTATGAGTAAATCAATCAATGGTGTTCTGTTCAACAAACCTTAATCGATTCGATCAAGGCCTCATTCCTGGCTCTGCTCAGTGTATACCCTGGCAGAGGGTATGGAAAGCACCGAGACATATCTTCAAGATCGAATCAAAGATTTGTCGAAAAAACAAAACAAAAACCTAGTATTCGGTGATGAATATGGCGATCGGTCCTAAAATTCAGAAAAGATCGCTCTAGATGAACGAGATCCAAAAGGAAATTTGGGAACCCTAGATTTGGTATGGGTAACGCGGAGAAAAACACTATCAATTGTAAATAAAATTGTGGGGGTAAAGACGCTATATATCGGCGTGGGATCGAGGCCTCGAGGGTAATGCTTGCATGGAGTGGGTGCAAAATTATATCCTCCAATAGATTGGCCTAATTAGTCGGGTGCATTGCACCGGTTCACTATCAAATGACCTGGGATCGACCGACCTCATTGCTTTGCAATTTGGTCCCTGGTTTGTTGTTATTTCCAATTGTGCCATCACTTAGTTATTTACTTAAGAAGTAAAAGATAATCAATAATGATTAAACAACGGTGAAATTAAATT
Source organism: Rehmannia glutinosa (assembly GCA_016081115.2). Classification (NCBI taxonomy): domain Eukaryota; kingdom Viridiplantae; phylum Streptophyta; class Magnoliopsida; order Lamiales; family Orobanchaceae; genus Rehmannia; species Rehmannia glutinosa. The sequence continues at coordinate 61,745,904 of CM071928.1, read as the reverse complement.
GGATTTAGGTTGGACGTCACATTTAGAAATTTTTGGGTATAATATCAAAATTGAATTCCCTTCAAAATAAGTAAAATGTGTACTATCATACAGCGGCGGAACCAAGAATTAGTAGTAGGGTGAGCTAAGAAGTAAAAGTTTCACTAGAAAAATTATCTATATATACAGGGGGCGGAGCCAAAAGGGTGCCTCCCCGGCCCGCGGTGCACCCCAAATTTTTTTTTCGTCCCATTTTTTCTATTGGAAAAAAATAAATAAAAATTATTTATATATTTTTTTAAGGGGAAAAATGTTTAAGGTAGGGGAAAAATTTTTTTGGGCTTGGGGTAAAGAGCGGTGACTACGCCACTGTATATATAGAACAAATATTACGTATCTATAACAAATTATTACAAGACTACACTATTTCTCAATTTATATGAGAAAAATACAATGGTATTTTTATATTAGCAATCAAATTGACATATTATATTCTAAATATTATTTATTTCTTACAATGGTATTTCTACATCCTTCATTCTTGATTTTTAAATTGAATTTAGATTTTGGGGTGGAACTTGAGTTTTGCATTAAAATTTGGGGTGGGCTAATTTTGAATATTATAAAAATTATAATACTACAAATATAATTTTTGAGATTTTGCACTGGGAGTGCTACATACACATAGATTCGCCTATGCTACCATAGATTAATAATGAGAAATTATTTCGCATGAAAAGAAAAACTGAAATTTAGTTAATTGTTCAACATTATTAGTAATATAGGATTGTAAACTTGGTGCACTTAACATACTTATGCCCAATCTGTACTCTCACTAGTCGAGAGCTTTGAGGTCTATCTCCCATCTTTCGAGAGTTTTGAGTTTTCTTTCATCCTTATTTATCTATAGTCTGATCTTTTTTGTTCGCATGTGATATTTCAAGGTGTGTTAGTATGGAGACGAAATTCTCAGATATGTCACTTGACGATGAAGAGGATGAAGGTTTTGTTCTAGATGAAGGAGAAGATACTACTATTAAAAATGAGTTTGTTTTATGTCTTTTGGGGCGTTTCTTAACAGAAAAGAGTATTACTGTAAATATTATGAAGAATCGATTGGCTAATATTTTGTGTCCTGCTAGAGGAATAAACGTTCGTGAGATTGGTAATGAAAGGTATTTGTTTAGATTCTTCAATGCTTTTCACAGTTCACCGTCAAAGACGTCCATTGATTTAAGTGTAAATCTGGTTGCTAATAAAGCAGAACCAGTGGCTCAGATGGAATACTCACGTATCATAGGCAGTCTGATGTACATCACGAATTGTACACATCCAGACTTGGCCTACCCTGTAAATATGTTGAGTAGGTTCACGAGCAATCCAAGCCATGAGCATTGGAAAACGTTAACCAGGGTATTAAAATACTTGAAGTGTACCCTGAAATATGGGCTATACTACTCGAGATATCCAGATGTACTTGAAGGGTATAGTGATACTAGTTGGATTTCAGATTCGAAAGATTCTTATTCCACTAGTGGATACATATTCACCATTGGATGTGGTGTGGTATCGTGGAAGTCCATGAAGCAAACGTGTATAGCTCGATCCACCATGAAATCTGAGTTTATAGATTTGGACAAAGCTGGTGAAGAAGCAGAGTGGCTTCGAAAACTTTTTGGAAGATATTCCATGTTGGAGGAAGCATGTGCCTTCTGTGATGATTCATTGTGATAGTTAAGCGGCTATAGGAAGGGCATAGAGCAATATGTATAACGGTAAGTCTCGACATAATTCGTCGGAGACACAATACCATTAGACAGTTGATCTCAAATTGTGTGATGTCAATTGACTACGTAAAGTCAAAAGACAATTTGGCAGATCCTTTGACGAAAGGACTGAATCAAGATCAATTGAGTAAATTGTAACACCCTTACTCTTGTAACACGTGTTTATATAGTATAAAAACTATAGTTCATAGGCAGCGCAGCTGCATTGCACATGATATTAACATGATAGTCATCAACTGTAACCCTTTCCCCACGAGCGGAAGCATTTACTCAAAAACGATTTAACAATGTTTATTTACACACGTGCATTTATCCATATTACGAGACCTTAACGACCGTGCTTTTTTATATACAGATCAAAATAAAACTCCCTATATGAAATGCAAATGATGAGCTGAGGGAGAAGGATGGGAATCCAGTCGGCCGACCTTTGATCCATGCTTCAAACTTCCATCACACCTCACGGATCAACTTTTATCTACAGCAACTAAAATTTGGCAACATTGCATTTGGTGAGTTGCAAGCTCAGCAAGTATAATCCAATAACAAGTTATTTAACATCACACAAGCACATTATCACAACCATTTCACACTCTTTATTCATAATATTCATAACCACATAAATGCACGTGCTTAGTCATATTCTGTTACTGTTATGGGCTAGCTAATACCAAGAATAAATCGTGATCACGAAGATGGCCATGGAACTCTGTAATTCTTAATTCACGTAGAGTTCAGTGAACTCGGGGTGGCCGTATGGTACTCTGTAATCCAGAATATGTGGATATTTGTAATTCTTTAACACATGATTCAAGGTCATTAGTGGCCATAACAGAATCCATTAATCTCTCATGAATGCATTTTCTGTAATCACATATTTCATTTCCGTATCAATAACATCAGTAGAGATCACATGTCTCATTTTTATATCTATAACATCAGTGGAGATCACATATCTCAATTCCATATCAATCTCATCAAATAGAGATCACATATCTCGATTTCATCACAATATAACCATAGAGAATCATACAATTCACGTTAGAGCATGATAAGCTTCTAATCACCATAGCCAAACAAGTAAACAGTTCATTCGAATATATCAATTATATAATCACACAAGTCAAATAACAAGCTAAAAGATTATACTCACAAGTGGGTGTCCTTAAAGCATAACCACATTTGTAATCACAAATCAGAACCTAATAATTTAATACCAATGAAGCCATCTGTATGTTACTTTTATTTATTCATGTAGGGGATTCTAATAGATATGATTATTTAATCAAAAGCATGTCTCTATTAATTTAATTACCTTCTTATAACTTTAAGATAATATACTTACAAGTATAGTTACCACGTGTATTTCCATTTTGTTCGATTTTATTATTATAATTATCTTAACCCGCTCAACCCCAATCGATATTGCTCATCTCAATTTTCTAAGAATTTTTAGGCAATTATCAAATAGACAAGTAGTTTGGCTAGCTACTATATGAATTACATCAAAAGCTTACTAAAGTTTGTTCCTCCGGAACATACGCGGACTGAACGTTGCACAAAACTACAAGCATAATTCATTTTAGCATGTTTGCTTCACAACCAACATATCCCTTATCCAGTAAATTTCTTGTAATTCTTTTCTAACGGAATTTTCTTACATACAAAACCATAACCAACACTTTAATAATTTGTGCTACCATGACTAATTGAACAAATAAGAAATGGCCAGGAAGGTTACTTACCCACTATTTTGCATGCCAGGTTTTTTCTTCTTTTTTTTTCTTTTTTTTCCCTTCACTTCGTTCGTGTAATTTTGTGTTTAACCAAGCTTCCCTCTGTTTCTTAGCTATCCGTGAGTGTATATTTATCTGTATTGTGTTTAGGCATTCAGGTAAACAAATAATATAATGCCAATGTTTATCCAATCGTTGGTTAAGGCGATCTAATGCATAATTTAATATACATATATTGACTAACATCCTATATTGATTGTACACCTCAGTTACACCTGTTTAGTTATTCAATATATTAACAAGTCTCCATGCACTTTGCTCGACAAATCAACAAGCTAAATGATGAAATCCATTATATATATAATTATATTATATTATATTATATAGTGAATTGCACGGCTATATTCACATATTTTTAAACTAAATACACCACCACATGCTTATATATAATATGGTATATATATATTTTATATACAATAGAAAATTATTAACCTGATACTAATACGTGAGTGATATATTATATATATACACACATTTGTTACCTAGTGTGGATCTTTACATGCATTCTAATATGAATATGAAATGTCAAAATGCGCATAATTATGCTTATGAATTATTAACCCTACGAATTAAAATGCAAAAGTTCTGGGTTTTATGACAATTCTTCCCCCCATAAAAATTTTGTCCTCGAAATTTGTACCTGTATTGGTAAATAACCATGGATATTGCTCTCTCATATGTTGTTGCGTTTCCCATGTAGCCTCTTCTCTAGAATGATTTTCCATAATACTTTTACCAACGGAATCACTCGATTTCGAAGTTGTTTTTCTTTGTACCCAACTATTCCAACGGGTTCCTCAATATAACTCAAATTATCAGCAATTTCAACTAGTTCATCTTGAAAAACATGTGACGGGTCTGATCTGTATCCACGAAGCATACTAACATGAAACACATTATGAATCTGGGATAATTCAGGTGGCAAGGTAAGTCTATAAGCTAATGGTCCAATTTTTTTCAAGTATTTCATATGGGCCGATGTAACGAGGACTCAATTTACATTTCTTTCCAAATCTGAGAATACCCTTCCAAGGGGAAACACGGAGAAATACTTTCTCACCAACTTCATATTCCATTTCCCGCCTATGTTGATCAATATAACTATTTTGCCTATCTTGGGCTGCTTTTAATCGACTTTTAACTATTTTAACTTTTTCAACTGTGTCTTGAATCAGATCCGGACCTTCCAGTAATCGTATTCCCTCTTCATCCCAACATATTGGACTCCTACATTTCCTACCATATAATGCTTCATAAGGCACCATACCAATGCTGCTATGATGTTGATTACTATAAGCAAATTCCATCAACGCAATGTATTCATCCCAAGAACCTTTAAACTCAAGAACACAAGCACGAAGTATATCCTCTAGAGTTTGAATAGTCCTTTCTGATTGTCCATCTGTCTGTGGATGAAATGCAGTACTAAAATGCAATTTAGTACCTAACACTTGTTGTAAGCTACCCCATAATCTAGACGTAAAATGAGGATCGCGATCTGAAATAATAGACAAGGGTACCCCATGTAGTTTAACAATCTCATTCACATATCTTTTTGCTAGATTTTCGAGAGTAGAACCCCATCTAAATGGTAAAAAGTGAGCTGACTTTGTTAGTAGATCAACAATAACCCAAACTGCATCATTTTCCTCGGTGTCACAGGCAGACCATAAAGGAAATCCATAGTAATACACTCCCACTTCCAAACAGGAATAGGTAATGGATGCAATTTACCTACTGGTGCTCGATGTTCGGCTTTAATCTTTTGGCAACTTAAGCATTTTGAAACATACTCGGCTACATCTTTCTTCATTCTGGGCCACCAATAATGGCTCTTTAAGGTCTGATACATTTTTGTACTACCTGGGTGCATGGCATATGGTGCAATGTGAGCTTCTTCCATTATCTCATGCCTTGAGCCATCAACATCAGGGACACAAAGTCGATTGTTGATCGTCAGACTACCATCATCCTTCACAACAAATGATGTACTATTTTCTTGTTTCACTTTTTCCGCGATACCAATCAGTTTATCATCACGAAATTGTGCTCGTTTAATTTTTTCAATCATCACAGGACGAACACCAAGTGAAGCACATATAATACCCATGTTATTTACATCTAATTCAACATTCATCTTTCTCATATCTAACAAATACGGTAAAGAATGCCCTGAGAGATAAGAAACAGTACCATAAGATTTTCGGCTCAAAGCATCAACAACAATATTAGCTCTCCCCGGATGGTATTCGATAGTACAATCATAATCTTTCAGCAATTCAAGCCATCTTCTTTGACGCATGTTCAACTCTTTCTGACTTAATAAGTATTTCAAACTTTTATGATCAGTGAAAATTTGGAATGTGGCACCATATAAGTAATGTCTCCATATCTTTAACGCAAAAACAACCACAGCTAGTTCAAGGTCGTGTGTAGGGTAAGACATTTCAAATGGTTTAAGTTGTCTAGACACATGAGCAATAACCTTACCGTGTTTCATTAAAACATATCCTAAACCTTGATAAGAAGCGTCACTGTAAACAACAAACCCATCAGTACCTGAAGGAATAGTCAAGACTGGGGCAGTGGTAAGCCTTTTCTTTAACTCTTCGAAACTCTTTTGGCAACTATATGTCCATTTGAAAGGAACATCTTTTTGTAGTAATTTTGTCAGTGGAGTTGCAATAAGCGAAAAATTCTCAACAAATCGTCGATAGTATCCGGCTAAACCTAGAAAACTACAAACTTCTGTAACACTTTTTGGGTTTTCCCACTTGATCACTGCTTTGATTTTATGTGGATCAACTTTAATCCCATCACCAGAAACAACGTGTCCCAAAAATATTACTTGATCTAACCAAAATTTGCATTTACTAAGTTTTGCATACAACGGTTTCTCTCGCAAGGTTTGCAACACAATTCTCAAATGTTGTTCGTGTTCCTCGACAGATTTAGAATATACCAAGATATCATCAATAAAGACAATGACAAATTTATCTAGGTAGGGTCTAAACACATTATTCATCAATGCCATAAATACAGCGGGTGCATTAGTCAGACCAAAAGGCATTACCAAAAACTCGTAATGGCCATACCTCGTCCGGAATGCTGTTTTTGAAATGTCAGCCTCTGCAATCTTCAACTGGTGATATCCTGATCTCAAATCAATCTTTGAGAAAACTCTAGCACCTTGCAACTGATCAAATAAATCATCTATCCTTGGTAGTGGATATTTATTCTTTACTGTTACTCGATTCAACTGCCGATAATCTATACGCAATCTCAGTGTACCATCTTTCTTTTTAACAAACAACACAGGTGCACCCCATGGCGAAACACTTGGTCTAATGTACCCTTTATCCAGTAATTCTTGCAACTGCGTCTCTAACTCTTGTAGTTTAACAGGTGCCATTCAATAAGGAGGAACATAAATTGGCGCAGTACCTGGTTGTAGTTCGATGGTGAACTCTATATCTCTATCTGGAGGTAATCCGGGTAAATCATCTAGGAACACATCTGGATACTTTCTAACCACTGGAGTGTCTTCAAGTTTCAAACCACATAAGCGTGTGTCTATTACATGTGCTAGGTAACATTCACAACATTTCTTAATCATTTTAAAAGCTGTAGATGCAGATATTATACATGTAGGCAAAATTTATCTTTCCCCTTTAAATACAATCTGCGTCTTATCAGGAAGCTCCAACATGATTTCTTTAGTAAAACAATCCAATTTAGCATGGTGTTTAGTTAACCAATCCATACCCAGAATCACATCAAAATCTCTTAAGGGTATAACAAGTAAACTAGCACTCAATTTCGATTCGCCGATCAAAATTTTGAAATCACGATATACAGTATTTACAATCACCACACTTCCTACTGAGGTTCGAACCAGTAATCATAGTCTAATGTTTCTGATTTAATACCCGAATGTGATGCAAATGATTGTGAAACAAATGAATGTGTTGCTCCCGGATCAAATAAAACATAAGCATTTGTATCAGAGATTGAAAGATTACCAGTAACTACGGTTGGTGCGGCTTTAGCTTCTTCTTCTGTGTCATAGCAAAAACTCAAATTTGGACCTTCTTTGTCGCTCGCTTGACTTTCTTCTCGCACACGCAAAGACACCCCTTCCTATACCAAATCTTCCTCGACCTCTACCTCTATTAGAATTGAAACCACTAAATCTAGTTTGTTCAACTGTGGGTTCCTCGCATGGTTTCGTGCAATTCCTGGCTATATGTCCCGGTTCACCACATCTAAAACATTTTCCTGTAAGCAATCTACATTCTCCATAATGATTCTTACCACAATGTGCACATATGGGAACTGATGGTGTAGAACCAATACTCTTACAGGCTGATGTCGTACCCCTAAAACTACCACTATTTGAACTTCTCGGGAAACTCCTCCGTGCAGGTACAGTAAATTCCTTTCTATTTCTAAATCCTCCAGTTTTGTCACCCTGCCTCTTCTTATTATACTGAAAGTTTTGTTTTGATTCAGCTTCCAATTTCTCAGCACGTATTACTGCAGCTTTCAACTTACTATATGACTCCAACTCTGTAGGTGTAATACGGTTTCGAATAGCAAATCGAAGTCTAGACTCAAATCTAGTGCATTTCTTCTTTTCTGTGGCTACCATATGTGGGGAATTTGAGAAAGTTGATTAAACAACACTTCATATTCAGCAACTGATCGACCTCCCTGTTTAAGTTCAAGAAACTCTTTTTCTTTCTGATCCATATAAACCCCTGGTAAGTACGTATCGTGAAATTCTCTTAGAAAATCATCCCATGTTAATACAGGTGGCTGAACAGTACTATGAGGTATAGTCTCCCACCAATCATACGCATTTCCCTGAAGGAGTGATACTGCATAGTCAAATGTTTCTTCAGGAGTACATTTCATCAAATTCATAACCATTTCTGTTCGTTTCAGCCATGTTTCTGCCTCTGCTGGATCAGTAGTACCCATAAAATCAACAGCTCCCATTTTTCTAAGTTTATCATACTTTCCTTCCCGTGGTTTAGGGGGATTTACTGGTAGATATGGTGGATATGCAAAATGAGCAGGTATTCCATGCACATGGTGTAGAGGTGAAATGAGATGAGTGTGACTCTGGCCCGGCTGCTCCTTCCCCTCCATGAACACTTTGCTCATCATTATGTACATGTGCTTCTTGACTCACAACCCTTTGCCTAAAATATAACAGAAATTGTAACTTTCATATAACATTTAATGATAATGCAAATGTCATGCCATGGTTTACAGAACCCCTACACGGGCTCTGATACCAAACCAACATGTAACACCCTTACTCTTGTAACACGTGTTTATATAGTATAAAAACTATAGTTCGTAGGCAGCGCAGCTGCATTGCACATGATATTAACATGATAGTCATCAACTGTAACCCTTTCCGCACGAGCGGAAGCATTTACTCAAAAAGATTTAACAACGCTTATTTACACACGTGTATTTATCCATATTACAAGACCTTAACGACCGTGCCCTTTTATATACAGATCAAAATAAAACTCCAAATATGAAATGCAAATGATGAGCTGAGGGAGAATGATTGGAATCCAGCCGGCCGACCTTTGATCCATGCTTCAAACTTCCGTCAAACCACACGGATCAACTTTTATCTACAACAACTAAAATTTGGCAACATTGCATTTGGTGAGTTGCAAGCTCAGCAAGTATAATCCAATAACAAGTTATTTAACATCACACAAGCACATTATCACAACCATTTCACACTCTTTGTTCATAATATTCATAACTACATAAATGCACGTGATTAGTCATATTCTTCTGCTGTTATGGGCCAGCTAATACCAAGAATAAATCGTGATCACGGAGATGGCCATGGCACTCTGTAATTCTTAATTCACGTAGAGTTCAGTGAACTCGGGGTGGCCGTATGGTACTTTATAATCCGGAATATCTGGATATCTGTAATTCATTAACACATGATTTAAGGTCATTAGTGGCCATAACAGAATCCATTAATCTCTCATGAATGCATTTTCTATAATCACATATTTCATTTCCGTATCAGTAACATCAGTAGAGATCACGTCTCTTTTTTATATCTATAACATCAGTGGAGATCACATATCTCAATTCCATATTGTTCGCCTTATTTTTAGCTCCACCGCAAGTGTACGGTGTAGTTTATAGAATAGGGTAAGCAAGATCGTATCCACAGAGACTAATAAATTAATGTGCTAAGTATTGAACTAAGATAGTCTTATTTTTATTTAGACGATCGTAATTGGATGATTGTTGTGGAGGTAAAGACAAGAATAACCACAAAAACACAAGATGAAAAATAATGGAATTATCAAGAAAATAAAACGGATTCCCGGGTTATGGTTTCGATTAATATTCCTCTTGTTGTTCGATTCAATCAAAGCCAAAGTTATTATCAATATACCTATAAGACGATCACCACGATATTTTATCCTCCATCTCGAGATGCATATAAAACGTAGATTGAAATATCTTTGCTAGCAAAAGCACCAAAGATCAAATATCCTCACAAACATCTACAAACCTCTCGATTCATGCAAATATTCATGTCAAGTACTCAAGATCTAATATTGAAACTCATCTCTCGAATTATGAATCAATATATCAAACAAGTTAAATCATTGATCAAGTGATAAAACAAGAATAAGCTCAAAGTACTCAAATAGGCTTCAAGACAATAACTTCAACTAAGATTAAAACATTCAATAAGAGTTCAATTAATCTACTTCCAAAACCCGGAAATCACAAGAGTTTAGCTACACATGATTAAACAACTTACACACAAAGTGTTCAAAGTCATTACAAATGAAACTAAAAGATTGAAACTAAAAGAGAAGCAAGAAAACTTAGGAACGTCGACAATCTCTCGATATATCTCCGTTCTTCAAGCTCCGATGCAACCCGATTATCTCCTTGATGTCTCCTTCCAAGAGTTGACTCTTGCCTTGTGTTGTAGATCCCAAAAATGCGAGAATGTCCTTGTGTGCCCCAAAAAGCCTTTTTATACTCCCCATCATGTTTAGGGCTTAATCTTTGCAGATTATGGGATTCAGTAGCAGACGCGACGGGTGGGTGTGCCCACGCACGGGTTACCCGTGCGCCACCTCTTGGAATACCCCAACTCTCAGTAGGGGCGCACGGGTGGTGCGTCGGAGCACGGCCTACTCGTGCGCCACTCCGGTGAAATAATCCGACTCTCTGTAGGGCGCACGGGTGGTGCGCCATGCATGGGCTACCCGTGCGCCATCTTGCAGCTCAATTATCCTTATGCGGGGTGCACGGGTGGTGTCTTGAGGCACGCCCAACCCGTGTGCCCCTGTCTTTTCCGTGAACGCTCAACTTTCGCTCTTTTAGGCTTCACTTTTCGTATATCCACTCAATTCTCCGTGTTTCCACTTTGCTTTCCTCGTATTCTTATTCAATTAGCTTCAAATATCATGAAATTCCTACAAAATAAGCAAAGTGTAATATCTTTTCCACAAGGAGTGAATATGTAACATTTAACGCAGTATATGCATGTTTACTTATCATTATAGCTCGAAATACGCCTCAAAATACATGCAAAACTCACGCCTATCAAAATCCCCCAAACTTAAATTGTTGACCGTCTCGATCAACAATATTTAGAACACGATAAAGCACAACAGGGATATAAAGATAACAACACACACCGAGAATCCACAAGACAATCCAAATTGTTCGTCGTGAATGCTGAGTACAACTCAATCAAGCCTCAAATATCTAATCAAAGAACACGCCTCAAATAAAACAAAGTGAAATGCTCTGAATCCAACTCTCAAAGTTAAGTGTATACTCTCATCTCACGAGGTTATAGGACGTGTTTACGCTCAAATCAATTCGATGTCGCAAAATTACCATAGGCTTGCAATTCGTCTCATATCTCCGCCACGAGAGTGTATGCAATTTGTGAATCATAAAGGACTTTCTCATTTGGTTGTAATGAAGGCTCTTTGGTTTAGGTAGGAAATTTTTTTGATAAAGTGACTCAAACTCGAGTGTATAGACCGATGAGCATATCAATCATTTTCATTACAATCCCATATGCTACTCCAATCATCCCTTGTTTTTATCACCTTCATTTATCTCTATTTCCTTCCTTTCTTTTGAGAATCGCCTCCATTCACAATCCTTCGTCCCCCACGTTTATCAACTTTTCACTCCTTTTTTTTTCATTTTTTTTTATATCTTTCTTTCCTCTTTTTATTCCATTTAACCAAGTATGCCCAATTATCCTATTTTTCAATTCCCACCCATTCAACCTCGTTCATTCCCTTTTTACTCAACGTTATACATTCGAGTTTAAGGTGATGGAAATATATTAAGATCAAGGGCTAACTTTTGTGGTTATCAAAGAAATAGGCTATAGGCTCAACTTGGCTAACTAGGAGTTTTCACATTTTTAGGTAGGCAAAAGGCTTGAAAGGCTAGCAAAGATGGCCTTTAATCACATTCACAATTCACATACACATGTGGCCTTGACAGAGATACCCAAGCAAGTTCTAGAATTTTAATCAACATGAATGATACACTCAAATTACAACAAGACTGCACAAGATATAAGCAGTAAAGGCTCAAAGCTCACAGGCTTGTCAAAATGTAATTCAAAGCATCACACCAAGTTTTTCATATCAACATGCTCAAAGTTATCTATTCAAGGCTCAATCAATCCATAACCAGCATCTAGTCCCAACAATATGAATTCTCAATCAACACACAAACAACAAGTTGCACATGCTTGGTCGACACACTCTCTAACCACTACTAAAGCAATAGACGTGCTAAAGCTATAAACGTGCTCTAATGCAAATGCAACCTAGAGTGCTCTAATGCAACTATATGAAAACACAAAATGCATGATTTTTTTTTTTTTGTATCCACACTTTTCATGTATTAAAATGCTATCTCTCCCCCCAAACTTGAATGAAATTATAGTGTCCTAAGGGGAAAAATAGAATTTCAATAACAAAAAATGGGGATATACCTGAATCACTGCGGCGGCGGTGGTGGGAAGTGGCCTTGAGAAATATGCCACATTTGTAGCTGTTGGAGCACTTGCCACGTCTCCTCGGAACGCCGCTCAGATCGCTCGCTGAATGCGAGAAAATCAGCCCTATGTTGCCTCAAATCCTCTCCTTGCCGCCTCAACTCTTCTTCTTGCCGCCTCAAGTTCTCCCCAAACGCATAAAACATGTCTTGAAAATCGGTGCCGCGCTGGGGTCCTCCACTGTGAGAAGGACCGGGGCGATCCCCGCTTTGAGAATGTCGGGGGTAATCGCCTCCGTGTGAGGACTCGGGTATATCATACCCAATTTGGGGGTGATGAGGTTCCATCCCCATTTCTCGGCCATGAAACGCATCCTCCTCCGCCACCATATCCTCCTCATCTAAGAAACCTTCAACTCTACGCCTCTTTCTTGTCTCTATAGCCTCAGTAATTTGGTTATGTGCGTCAGAGTTCATTAGGAAGTTGGTGGTGTCTGTTAATGTATCGACGGTGGTGTAAGGTGGGTTAGGCAACGGAAATGCAGCACCTTTCTTTTGTAGAAGCACCAATCTGTTGTCTTCGTTTGCTATGAACTTCATGTGGTGCAACTAGGCCAAATTAACCCGAGTGCTGCCCGGGATAGGCTCCAAGCCTCAGAAATCGACATTGAAATGCCGGGAAATAGGGGTAATGAGGCCCCCTATCGAAATCGTACCCGCTTCCCGCCTAGCTAACTGTTAGATTTGTTCGGCAAAATTGACAGCGGTGTTGTAGGGGGTGTTTGTAACCATACACCAGAGAAGATAAAGTTCTTTAGTCGTCATACCTCCAATGTTTTCTCGGGCGAACACGGAGGATGCAGTCACGCGTTGAATATACCGGAAAACTGGATTTCGGATCCATGAGGCTTTGGCGGTTCGTGCGGCATACAACATCGGCCCCGTTTGTGGTGTTTCCATAAGCATTCTCCAGAAGTCGTATTGATCATAATGAGGCATCGGGCGGGTACGAGCGTTTGTTGGGACCTCGAAAATGGTGTTCAATTGAGTCATAGACAGTTGTCTACGGACATTCCCAACTAAAACTTTATCATATACGGTTGTTCAAAGGTCCGCCTTGTTTGAGTACTTCCACGGTACTCAAGAACTCCAATGTATACTTTTTAAATGTCGGCCACTTTCGGCTCATCATGAAGTTCGTCCATCCTACCTTGGCGAAAAAAGACGCCACACGTCCTCATGTATCCCCAAAGTTTGGTACAATCATCATCGTCGGCGTAGCGAGATGGAGCTATTTGGCGACCGATCAGCGATTCCATCGCTCAAGATCATCGGCATTTGTCAAGTTGACCCCATATGCCTGCGAATTTTTTGGTCGACCTCGGTGGTGCCACTTCGGCGTTGTGCCATCCCGCGTGCACGTCTCCTTCCACCCTGGGGGTTTCTTCGCTCGGCCATGAAGAGTTTGTACCTGAAACGCATTTCATTAGCATCCCAATATCATCAATGGCAACAACAAAATAGGGGATTAAAGCTAACATATTGGGTGATGCAAATTCACATGCCCACGTTACTTTGATCGATCAACTACCCCAAACAAGCAAAAATTATGGCCATTCTAGACAAATATTAGCTTAAACAACCATTGGCCATGCCTTATTCATCAACAATTCATCCTAAATCTCCTCAATTACACAAGCCCATAAGGTGTTTGATAATTTGCCTCAAAGAATAATTCGCATAAATCATAGCAAAAATATCAAAATAAACACCTATAGTGATCCCTAATACATAATTAACAACGAATTCACGAGGAGAAACGGTGTTCTTACGGAATTCTCGAAGTTAAACTCAAGTAGATGACTTGAACCCTAGGTGCTTTTGCTCACAATTCTTCAAGCAAATTCAATTCAATGTAAAGTGAAGTGCAATTGTGATGGGGGAGGGATTAAAAGGACAATTTGAGTAGAATTTGCAAGAAATTTCGAAGGCAATGAAGTTGGGGTAGTGGGCGCGCGATTTGTGGGAGTTTTGGGAGAAGAAGACAGGTTTAAAGCGTCATATTTAAGCCTCTTCTGCGGGCGCACGGGTGGTGCGTCGAAGCACGGGCTACCCGTGCGCCACCCCGGCAAATTCTCTACTCTCTGCGGGCGCACGGGTGGTGTGCCAACGCACGGGCTACCGTGCGCTTTGTCTGACAATTTAGGTATTTTTTTTTGTTTTTTTTAAATAAAAACACACAAAAAAATTTGAAACGAAAACACACAAATCACACTCATTAATAAAAACATGCATGTCAAATCACTCCAATCACACAAAATTGAAACTAAACACACAAAAAATGAAAGTCACACGAAAAACCGTTGGGTTGCCTCCCAACAAGCGCTATATTTAACGTCTTTAGCTTGACGCCTTTTAATTCCGATTATGATCTTTGCGAAATGAGGCTTGTCACCTCATCGTGCAGTTTTCCATGCCAATCCCGCTCACTTGGATTTACACCTCCCTTGATCATTACTAAAGGAGGTCTTTCATGTTCGTCAACTATCCATGTGTTCTCCTCTTCATCGTGCGAATGGTACGTGCACACTCTTGGTTCAACATCAGGCTTTTTGTGCCTTTCCTTCTTCTTCATTGATAATCCCTGCATATTATCTTTAGAATGCACACAATTATTCAAGCTATTAGCTTGAGTACAGGAATTAGCAATTGTTGTTGTTTTACAACCATTAAAATCATCATGTCTTTTCACATTCCGAAAAATGGAAAATGAAATACGCTCATCATCAACTTGTAATGTAAGCTCCCCTTTCTTCACATCTATTAGTGCTTCTGCGGTTGCCAAAAATGGACGCCCAAGTATAAGAGGCGTGTCACAATCCTCATTCATATCCAGCACTAGAAAATCCACGGGGAATATGAATTTATCGACTTTTATGAGCACATCTTCTAGTATCCCCGTTGGATGTACGAGTGATCTATCCGCGAGTTGTAGGGTGACAGTGGATGGTCTCACTTCTACGAGTCCAAGCTTTCTGAGAACGGACAGCGGCATCAAATTGATACTAGATCCTAGATCACAAAGTACATTGTCAAAGAAAATATCGTCTATTGTACAAGGAATAGTGAAACTCCCCGGATCTTTCAGCTTTTGCGGTATTTTCCTTTGTATGAGTGCGCTACATTCTTCCGTCAGGTTGACAATCCCATTCTCTGCCCATTTGTTTTTGTTGGACATCGCTTCCCCTAAAAACTTTGCATAATTTGGCATATGTTTCATTGCTTCTGCAAAAGGAACATTAATGTGCAATTTTTTAAACATGCCCACAAATTTAGCAAATTGATTATTCAGATTAGTCTTGTGAAACAATCGGGGAAAGGGAAGAGGAATATTATATTTCAGCAAATTAGAGTTAGGATACGATTCACGTTTCTTGGCTCTTTTTTGTTTATCTATTTGTTGCTCGGTTCCTCCTTTAACTTTCATATTGCCTTGAGCGTCGTTTCTGTCATTTCCCTGAATTTGAATGGTAGGCTCGGCAACACACACGACCTGGTCGTGCATTGATACACGAGTCGTGCATGATTCTGACGTCACACCAATATCAGCATTTTCAGACTCTCCATTCTCTTTTCCACCCCACACATGGATAGCATTGCAATGTTCCCTCGGGTTGACCTCCGTGTTACTTAGAAATTGACCCTTTTGATGTTGACTCCCCACAATTGCAGCCAATTGACCTATTTGAGTTTCCAAATTCTTTATTGAGCTTGTCACTTGTTGTTCTAACTTATCCATCCTAAGGTCTTGCTTATCGAGGCGGCTCCTCGTGTCATTCATGAAAGCATTAGATTGATTTATGAAGGAGGTGAGTGTATCTTCCAACGACGATTTGCCTCCTCCATTCGCCTCCACTTGAAGCATTAAATCCCCGCGGAGGTTGTAACACATTCTTTGTATTTGCATAGGAAAATTTTTCATGATTTCTCAACCCTGGATGGTAGTGCGTTGGGTTTGAATTATTCGAAATTCTTGAAATTCCGGTTATTCACATAATTTACCTCTTCCATCGGATATAGAAGAGCTTCACTACCCTTGCTCGTACCGCTTACGCCCCTTCGTAAATACACTCAATTGAGTTGTCAAAGCCGCTACTTGTGCCGACAATGTTTTGATAGGGTGCGAATCCGAGATTTCGGCTACTCGTTGTACATTCGATCTTTCGGGATGGCCCTTTGTTAAGCTGTTCATGGCCATTTCCTCAAGAAGGTTCAAGGCATCTTGTGGAAACTTGCCAACAATGCTCCTCATTGCGGCATCAACAAAGGCCCTCGTTTGCCCCATTAAACCATTGTAAAAGAAACATAATCTGATCCTCCAGGAAAGCCGTGTTGTGGACATCTTCTTAACAAATCCTTAAATCTTTCCCAAGCCTCGTACAAGGGCTCGGAATCAAATTGTCGGAATTGAGTGATCTCACTTTTGAGCTGCAAAGTTTTGCTTGGTGGAAAGAATTTAAACAAAAACTTTTGGCTCAAATCGTCCCATGTGCTCACACTTCCTTGCGTCAGTACCCAACCAATTTCTCGCCTTATCCCGTAAAGAGAATGGGAATAGCGCGATCTTATGGCGTCATCCGAGACTCCGTTCATTTTGATCGTATTGCATATTTGGATAAAATGCGCAAGGTGAGAGTTAGGATCTTGATTTGCAAATCCCCCAACCGATTCTCTGTTGCACCATATTGATTAGTGCGGTTTGAGCTCGAAGTTGTTGGCATTGATAGGAATATGGGCAATACCACCATAATTACGATTCGTTTGTGGTCGAAAGTAATCACGAATGGCTTGCTGTTGAACCGGTATCGGTAACTCGTTTCCACCATTGTTAGGCGGTATTGGTAACTCATTCAAGTCCCCCATTATCGGATTGTGTCGTCTTTCAGCCCGTCTAGTGGTAGCACTGATTCTCCTCGCGAGAGCGCGTGTTCATGCACTACCTGGACCAAACTAAAAGAAACAAGTCAAATAATGTGGAATTAAAGTCACACTAAAACAAAATAAATAATAAAAAAAATGTCTAAATTAAGAATAATTCTATCTATCGCAATATTAGCACCAAAAATTGTATTAGTCCCCGGCAACGGCGCCAAAAACTTGTTCGCCTTATTTTTAGCTCCACCGCAAGTGTACGGTGTAGTTTATAGAATAGGGTAAGCAAGGTCGTATCCACAGAGACTAATAAATTAATGTGCTAAGTATTGAACTAAGATAGTCTTATTTTTATTTAGACGATCGTAATTGGATGATTGTTGTGGAGGTAAAGACAAGAATAACCACAAAACACAAGATGAAAAATAATGGAATTATCAAGAAAATAAAACGGATTCCCGGGTTATGGTTTCGATTAATATTCCTCTTGTTGTTCGATTCAATCAAAGCCAAAGTTATTATCAATATACCTATAAGACGATCACCATGATATTTTATCCTCCCTCTCGAGATGCATATAAAACGTAGATTGAAATATCTTTGCTAGCATCTTGTGATTGAAATATCCCCGGCAACGGCGCCAAAAACTTGTTCGCCTTATTTTTAGCTCCACCGCAAGTGTACGGTGTAGTTTATAGAATAGGGTAAGCAAGGTCATATCCACAGAGACTAATAAATTAATGTGCTAAGTATTGAACTAAGATAGTCTTATTTTTATTTAGACGATCGTAATTGGATGATTGTTGTGGAGGTAAAGACAAGAATAACCACAAAAACACAAGATGAAAAATAATGGAATTATCAAGAAAATAAAACGGGTTCCCGGGTTATGGTTTCGATTAATATTCCTCTTGTTGTTCGATTCAATCAAAGCCAAAGTTATTATCAATATACCTATAAGACGATCACCACGATATTTTATCCTCCATCTCGAGATGCATATAAAACGTAGATTGAAATATCTTTGCTAGCATCTCTACTCAACAATAGATATACAACTCCCAAAAGCACCAAAGATCAAATATCCTCACAAACATCTACAAACCTCTCGATTCATGCAAATATTCATGTCAAGTACTCAAGATCTAATATTGAAACTCATCTCTCGAATTATGAATCAATATATCAAACAAGTTAAATCATTGATCAAGTGATAAAACAAGAATAAGCTCAAAGTACTCAAATAGGCTTCAAGACAATAACTTCAACTAAGATTAAAACATTCAATAAGAGTTCAATTAATCTACTTCCAAAACCCGGAAATCACAAGAGTTTAGCTACACATGATTAAACAACTTACACACAAAGTGTTCAAAGTCATTACAAATGAAACTAAAAGATTGAAACTAAAAGAGAAGCAAGAAAACTTAGGAACGTCGACAATCTCTCGATATATCTCCGTTCTTCAAGCTCCGATGCAACCCGATTATCTCCTTGATGTCTCCTTCCAAGAGTTGACTCTTGCCTTGTGTTGTAGATCCCAAAAATGCCAGAATGTCCTTGTGTGCGCCCCCCAAAAATCCTTTTTATACTCCCCATCATGTTTAGGGCTTAATGCTGCAGATTATGGGATTCCAGCGCAGACGCACGGGTGGTGTGCCCACGCACGGGTTACCCGTGCGCCACCCTGCTGGAATACCCCAACTCTCTGTAGGGCGCACGGGTGGTGCGTCGGAGCACGGCCTACTCGTGCGCCACTCCGGTGAAATAATCCGACTCTCTGTAGGGCGCACGGGTGGTGCGCCCATGCATGGGCTACCCGTGCGCCATCTTGCGGCTCAATTATCCTTATGCAGGGGTGCACGGGTGGTGTCTTGAGGCACGCCCAACCCGTGTGCCCCCTGTCTTTTCCGTGAACGCTCAACTTTCGCTCTTTTAGGCTTCACTTTTCGTATATCCACTCAATTCTCCGTGTTTCCACTTTGCTTTCCTCGTATTCTTATTCAATTAGCTTCAAATATCATGAAATTCCTACAAAATAAGCAAAGTGTAATATCTTTTCCACAAGGAGTGAATATGTAACATTTAACGCGAGTATATGCATGTTTACTTATCATTATAGCTCGAAATACGCCTCAAAATACATGCAAAACTCACGCCTATCACATATCAATCTCATCAAATAGAGATCACATATCTCGATTTCATCACAATATAACCATAGAGAATCATACAATTCACGTTAGAGCACGATAAGCTTCTAATCACCATAGCCAAACAAGTAAACAATTCATTCGAATATATCAATTATATAATCACACAAGTCAAATAACAAGCCAAAAGATTATACTCACAAGTGGTTGTCCTTATTTGGATGACTTTGCCTAATTGGCCTTATTTGCTCTTGTATCGCGATTTTGACCTATTAACATATCCAAAAAGCATAACCACATTTGTAATCACAAATCAGAACCTAATAATTTAATACCAATGAAGCCATCTGTATGTTACTTTTATTTATCCATGTAGGGGATTCTAATTGATATGATTGTTTAATCAAAAGCATGTCTCTATTAATTTAATTAACTTCTTATAACTTTAAGATAATATACTTACAAGTATAGTTACCACGTGTATTTCCATTTTGTTCGATTTTATTATTATAATTATCTTAACCTGCTCAACCCCAATCGATATTGCTCATCTCCATTTTCTAAGAATTGTTAGGCAATTATCAAATAGACAAGTAGTTTGGCTAGCTACTATATGAATTACATCAAAAGCTTACTAAAGTTTGTTCCCCCGGAACATACGCGGACTGAACGTTGCACAAAACTACAAGCATAATTCATTTTAGCATGTTTGCTTCACAACCAACATATCCCTTATCCAGTAAATTTCTTGTAATTCTTTTCTAACGGAATTTTCTTACATACAAAACCATAACCAACACTTTAATAATTTTTGCTACCATGACTAACTGAACAAATAAAAAATGGCCAGGAAGATTACTTACCCACTATTTTGCATGCCAGGTTTTTTCTTCTTCTTTTTTTTCTTTTTTTTTCCCTTCACTTCGTTCGTGTAATTTTGTGTTTAACCAAGCTTCCCTCTGTTCCTTAGCTATCCGTGAGTATATATTTATCTGTATTGTGTTTAGGCATTCAGGTAAACAAATAATATAATGTCAATGTTTATCCAATCGTTGGTTAAGGCGGTCTAATGCATAATTTAATATACATATATTAACTAACATCCTATATTGATTGTACACCTCAGTTACACCTGTTTAGTTATTCAATATATTAACAAGTCTCCATGCACTTTGCTCGACAAATCAACAAGCTAAATGATGAAATCCATTATATATATAATTATATTATATTATATAGTGAATTGCACGGCTATATTCACATATTTTTAAACTAAATACACCACCACATGCTTATATATAATATGGTATATATATTTTATATACAATAGAAAATTATTAACCTGATACCAATACGTGAGTGATATATTATATATATACACACATTTGTTACCTAGTGTGGATCTTTACATGCATTCTAATGTGAATATGAAATGTCAAAATGCGCATAATTATGCTTATGAATTATTAACCCTACGAATTAAAATGCAAAAGTTCCGGTTATGACATAAATTGCTTGAGGGAATGGGCTTAAAGTCCACAAAGTAAAATAACCATCATAGTGGTAACCCAACCACGATGACTGGAGATCCCAAAAACTTGGTGTAATGGGAAACTAAGCTATGAAGGTTATGTTGTAACACTTGGAAACAATATTACAACCCATCCCTAGAGAGCAATACCAAGTGTTGAAACACCTGTAAAGTTGTGGCGAGGCTAAGTCATTTGACTTTTAATGATTCTTACACCTCGTTGAGGTTGAGTATGGCAGGATACTTGGATAGGAGATCACCTATGTAAGTGAGAAGTGCAGGCCACTTCAAAGTAACATTTATGAATCCGAAAAGGTGTCCATGGCCGAAACGGAAACAAAACGTGAGAACAGAAGGTGTTGAGACCTTATTGTGTTAATACTATTGTCTCGGTATACACCACAGAGGAATAGTTCAAGGCATTGCGTCCACTAAGCCGCCATTGTACCCGATGGTATTGACTACGAAAGGTTCAAAGCCATAAACTACCTTTCCGGATGTAGTATATTGTCTCTTGAGGACTGGTTTGCGTGTTTGTATTCATGCATGCATTAATTTCCACTCATTGGGGGATTATTGGAAATTTGGGTTTTGATAAAGTGGGCGTCGACCCAATTTTGACCAAATTTTCGGTGGCTAACAATTTAATTTGGGAGAAATTAATTTGTATATTATTAATCTACTTTCTGAGTAAATATTCGTAGTATGTTTTATTTCTCAAAACCGAATTTCGATGGCTAACAATTTAATTTTGGGCTTAGGCTTGGGCCTGGTTCTTTGGCCGGCCCTGCTCTTTGGGCCCGGGTCCAGGTCCACTACACTTTTGTCACTCAAAAATGGGCTTGGCCCAGATTCAAGTGACTGTTGGGCCGCCCGATGAACCTGGACATTGTAGGTGTCCAGATTTGTAAGTGATTGTTGGAGTATGTAACTCCTCAGATAATGGCATTGATGGGGTTGTAACCCCCAGTAAATGGTCATCATTGTGGTTGTAACACCTGGTTGTTACAAGGAAGGTTAATGCCCATTAACTTACCATGTTTAATTCCCTGCAGGTGGATTTTTGCTGTCTATATATAGTTGGTTTCATTGCAGATTTATACAGAAAAAAACGCATGCTCTCTGCATATTTCAAAAGTGTCATTAAAAGTGTCGTAACATTTCGAAGAACACTTTTAAGAACATTTCATTCTGCATTCGAGTCCAACAACCAGTTCTTGCTCCTTCATGTTCGAAAGGTGCTTTTGTGTCAGTGGTGCTACTGTACACAAAAGAGATTAATCCATTTTATCTTTGGGGACATTATGTGGTACCGTGAGCACCAACTGGAGCGTATTTGTCTGGCGGAAAGAGTTCCACTCGACTCGGCTTCTGTATTTTTAAGTTGTAATAGTCAGATTCATTTTCTCGTAATTTTTCTTTTCTATTTGTAAAGCCATTGTTGAAGGCTTCCCGTTGTAATCACTTTCTAATCAACAATTAATCCAATGGCAGATATGGTAATCCCACAAAATTAGGAGGATAGCGGATATCCAGCGGCAGTTATGAATATTTCTAGGGGCAGGTTACAAAACGTAACGAAACATTTGTTATTGCAGTAGGGAAAGAAAATTTTGGGTTTCAAGTAAATCTTGAGGAGAGTTCTATGGGCCTGGATTTAAATGAAGACATGAAAAGAAGACGTGGGCTTGATGGTGATATTTGGTTAGAAAAGGCCCAACTCGAAGCGGTATCTGACAATAAAATGGCTCTTCAGGATATGAATAATTTTTTAACGGTGGGATTTGGGCTCCAGATTCGTCGAGCCCAATGAGTATCGTAAGATGGAATTGCCGGGAATTAGTCCACCCTCAGGCAATTCCAAAATTACGAGAGCTCGTTAGAGCTCATATGGCTGATATTATTTTTTTGTTTAAAACTTTAGCTCATAGTAATAAAGTTAAAGAAGTTAAGCGTAGTATTAAATTTGAAGGCTGCTTTGTGGTGGATAGAATCGGTAAAGTAGGTGGGATAAGTGTGTTATGGAAGAAGGTAGATCAAGTAGAAGTAAATTTTTTTTCCAACAATCACATTGAGGTGGAGGTAAAGGATGAGAAAGTAGGTTCTTGGAGACTTACTAGTTTTTACGACATTCCAGAGCGATCTAAGTGTAGAGATTCATGGAACTTATTGAGAAATCTTCGTGATCTCTCAAATAAGCCATGGTGTTGTATTGGAGATTTTAATGATATGCTTCACCCGAAAACTGGGATGTGTAGAACACCCTTATTGGTTATTCCAAGGATTTCGAGAAGCAGTTTTCGACTGTAACCTACATGATATGCCTCTTATTGGATACCCTTTTACGTGGAGCATAGGTAAAGGAACTCTAAATGCGGTTGAGGAACGTATTGACCGGGCTTTGTTTTCGGCCAGTTGGATTCAATTATTTCCGAATGTGGTATTAAAAAATGGGTTGGCTCCCACATCAGATCATTCACTGCTATTTTGGAACTGTGTTTTTCTGAAACAAAAATTTAATCGTCGATTTCATTTTGAGAATAAATGGTTGGTGATTGAGAGATTGAAGGATACGGTGGAAGGGAGTTGGAATTCTATTATTGGCCTTGACATATCATAGAGGTTATTGGCTTGCGCTAATGAGTTGGAGGGATAGGGAAAAAACCAAGCAAGGATTTTTCTTGCTAAAATCCACTCTTGTAATAAAGTTCTTGAAGACCTTAGAGAGAAGGAAGATGAATCCAATCGAAATAAATTTGAGGAAACTTGAATTAAATTGGCGTCATTACTACTCCAGGAGAAAGTTTATTGGAAACAAAGGGCTAAAGTTCACTGGTTGAAAGAGGGAGATAGTAATACTTTTTCATCAGTCGGCTTCGACTAGGAAGAATAATAACAAAATAGAAAAATGGCTCCGGGATGATGCAAAAAATGTAATTCCGGCGGAGGATGGACCATCAGAACAATCTTTGGTGGGGGACTATGTTATCCGAACTAATCCGATGGAAGATATGGTAATCCCACAAAATCAAGAGGATAACGGATATCTAGCGGCAGTTATGAATATTTCTAGGCGCAGGTTACAAAACGTAATGGAAAATCTGTTATTGCAGCAGGAAAGAAAATTTTTGGTTTCAAGCAAATCTTGAGGAGAGTTCTATGGGCTTGGATTTAAATGAAGATAGGAAAAGAAGACGTGGCTCCGGGTTGATGATATTGGGTTAGAAAAATCCCAACTCGAAGCAGTATCTGACAATAAAATGGCTCTTCATGATATGACTAATTTTTTAACTGTGGGATCTGGGCTCCAGACTTGTTGAGCCCAATGAGTATCGTAAGCTAGAATTGTCGGGGATTAGGCCACCCTCAGCAATTCCCGTATTACGAGAGCTCATTAGAGCTCATAGGGTCGATATTATTTTTTTGATCGAAACTTTAGCTTATAGTAATAAAGTTAAAGAAGTTAAGCGTAGTATAAAATTCGAAGGCTACTTTGTGGTGGATAGAACCGATAGAGGAGGTGGGATAAGTGTGTTATGGAAGAAGACAAATCAAGTAGAAGTAAAAAAAATTCCAACAATCACATTGACGTGGAGGTAAAGGATGAGAAAGTGGGTTCTTGGAGACTTACTGGTTTTTACGACATTCCAGAGCGATCTAAACGTAGAGATTCATGGAATTTATTGAGAAATCTTCATAATCTCTCAATTAAGCCATGGTATTGCATTGGGGTTTTAATAATATGCATCACCCGGATGCCAAAAAGGGACATGTAGAACATCCAAATTGGTTATTCTAAGGATTCAAGAAGCAGTTTCCGACTGTAACCTACATGATTTGCCTCTTGTTGGATACCCTTTTACGTGGAGCAGAGGTAAAAGAACTCCAAATATGGCTGAAGAACATATCGATCGGGCTTTGGTTTCGGCCAGTTGGATTCAATTATTTCTGAATGTGGTATTAAAAATGGGTTGGCTCCCATATCAGATCATTCGCCGCTTATTTTGGAACCGTGTGTTTTTTTGAAACAAAAATTTAATCGTCGATTTTGTTTTGAGAATAAATGGTTGTCGATTGAGGGATTGAAGGATACGGTGGAAGGGAGTTGGATTCTACTATCGGCCTTGACATATCTCAGAGGTTATTGGCTTGCGCTAATCAGTTGGAGGGATGGGGAAAGAACTAAGTAAGGACTTTTCGTGGTGAAATCCACTCTTGTAATAAAGTTCAGGAAGACCTTATAGATAAGGGAGATGAACTAGATCGAAATATATTTGAGGAAACACGAATTAAATTGGCATCATTACTACTCCAGGAGAAAGTTTATTGGAAACAAAGAGCTAAAGTTCACTGGTTGAAAGAGGGAGATAGTAATACACGTTTTTTTCATCGGTTAGCTTCGACTAGGAAGAATAATAACATAATAGACAAACTACTGGATTCCAATGGTGTGTGGCATGGGATTCTATTGGTATTTGTGGAGTGGTTCATGATTATTACGCAAAGTTATTTGATTCGACTGAGAGTAATCTAGACCCTGTTCTAAATTATTATCCATCCTTGTGTAACTAAGGCTCATAATCTTGTTCTTACAGGACAATTTTCTTTGTCGGAATTTACTAAGGAGATCAAACAAATGCATCCTGATAAATCTCCCGGCCCAGACGGTTTTAATCTGGCATTCTTTGAAGTTTTGGTCATTGATTGGGAATGATATTTTTAATGTGTACGTCAATTGGTTGGATCGAGGTATGTTTCATGATGGACTGAATGATACAAATGTTGTTCTTATCCCAAAGAAAGAACATCTTGAATCCTTGAAGGATTGGAGGCTTATTTCTTTAAGCAACGTTATTTATAAAATCTTTGCAAAAGTTTTAGCTGATCGTCTGAAAGTGATTTTGCCCCTTATCATCTCGAATAGTCAATCATCCTTTGTCCCGGGAGATCTATCACGGATAATGTGCTAATTACTTTAGAAATCATTCATGATAATGAAGAAAAATTCGAGAAGAAAAGAGAAAGATGTGGTGCTTAAAATTGATATTAGTAAGGCATATGATAGTATCAATTGGGACTTTCTTAAAGAGATGATGCGGATAATGGGCTTTGATAATAAATGGATTAATTGGATTATGATATGTGTGACTACTGTTAGATATTCGATTAGAGTTAATAATATTCATGTGGGACCAATTCAACCTCGTAGAGGTTTACGATAGGGGGATCCACTATCGCTTTACTTATTCATTATTTGCGTGGAAGCACTATCTATGTTGTTCAAAGAAGCAGAGAGTAAGAGTCTAATAGAATCTGTAGAAGAGCTCCTTCGGTATCCCATCTTTTATTTGATGGTGACACCTTACCATTTTTTAAAGTCACAATATGAGAATGTGATCAAGTAAAGGAGATTCTCGAGATGTATAGAAAGGCTTCAGGACATAGTGTAAACTTTGGGAAATCAGGGGTGCTTATCAGTAACAATTTCACAACAAAGGAAGGATGATATTAGTAATGCGTTGGGTGTTTGGGAGCAACTCAATACAGGAAGATACTTGGGATTTCCATCTCTTATTGGTAGAAAAAAAAGAGATCTATCTTTCAACATATTAAAGATAGAGTGTGGAAATGTATTCAAAATTGGAAAGTCGAAGCCTTTCAAAAGCTGGGAAGGAAGTGATATTGAAGGTTGTGGCGCAATATATTCCTACATATTGCATGAGTGCATTCATGTTGCCTTCTTCTATGTTGGATGACTTACAAAAAATGATGAACTCATATTGGTGGGGCTCGAATAAAGATAAAACACAAAGGATAAATTGGATGAGTTGGGATCGTATGTGTGCAAGAAAGAAATGTGGAGGATTGAGATTTCGTAATCTATCTTGCTCTAACGTTGCACTATTAGGGAAACAAGGATGGAGGTTCCTTAAGTAACCAAATGCTTTGGTTACAAAAGTTTTCAAAGCTAGATATTTTCTGAAGGAGGATTTTTTAAGTGCTAAACTAGGTAATAGTCCTAGTTTCACTTGGAGAAGTATTTGACAATCTCAAGTAGTGCTTCGAAAAGGAACTAGATGGAGGGTTGGCAAAGGTGATAAAATCAAGATTTGGGGGGAACCATGGTTAAGAGATGATGTAAATTTCTGGGTTGAAACTCCTAATGACAGTTAGCTTCCAAATTTGACAGTAAATGAATTGTTTATCACAGGTAGAAGGAAATGGAATATAGAATTGTTGGAAGAAATTTTTTGCAGCAGAGATGTGGAGAGAGTATTTAAAGTATACCTCCTACTAATATTATTGGTGAAGATGTGAAAGTGTGGCATTTTTATAAGAAAAAAAAAGTGAAGCATATAGTGAAGAGTGAGTATAGAGTTGCTATGGACATGTCCTCAGAAATGAACTACATTGATGGAGAATATTGGAAAAAATTGTGGAATTTTCATCTCCCACCAAAAATCAAACACTTTGTTTGGAGAGTTATGAAAGATTGTCTTCCAACTAGATGTAATCTTGCAAGGAAGAATGTTTGGGTATACCAAAGATATGTGTTATGTCAGCAGGATTTAGAAACATATTGACATATATTTACCTCTTGTGAGTTTGCTGTCAAGTGCTGGGAATTGATCTGTTCGAAAAGGGAGGTAGAAGTATGTTTGGAAGTTGCGGAGTCAATTAATGATTTTGTATGAAAATCATGCTGCTACCAAACTCAATCCAGATAAATCATATCTTCATGGTAATGTGGAACATTTGGAGGCAAAATAAATATGGAGCTTTGGGTGAAAACTCATGCAACAACTGGGAACACAGTTTTTGCTGCTATTAGCTTCCTAAAGGAATGGTCAGCTGTGAAATATGGAGAGAAAGCTGAGGTTCAAAAAGATGACTCAATGGGGATGGGTAAAACTTGGCAGAAACCAGATGCCACATTTCTAAAATGCAATGTGGATGCTTCGATTTGTAATGCCACAAACTCTACAAGAATTAGAATGGTAATTCGAAATGATTTGGGGGAATTTTTGGCAGCAAGATGCATTTGTTTTCAGGGGCATTATCAAATACGGGAAGCAGAGGCAATAGGATTGAGGGAAGCATTATCTTGGATTTTTAACTTGGGGATGAAAAAGGTTATTGTAGAAACAGATGCCAAGGTTGTTGTTGATGGCTTATTATCTTCAGTTGGCGGGGATTTAGAATTTGAAGCTATTCTACACGAATGTCGTCAGTTGCTTGAAGGTGAACCAAATTTCTCGGTGACGTTTGTCCGACGTGAAAGGAATAAGGTTATTCATGAACTAGCAAATAGATTTTTTTCTTTTGTTAGTCCATCAGTGTGAACATATCCACCTCCTTGTATTGAACAATTGTTGATTGGTGATTTGTCTGATTAATAAAATCCTATTATTGATGTCAAAAAAGAAAAATATTATTAGTAATATGTTTTAGTGGTAGAAGCTTGTATTATCATTGCAATTGACCCAGATTTAATGCAATACGAGTGTGAGTTTCCTATCCTACTGTCCCCCATTGTACATAAAAAAAAAATGATTCCCTTCCAAATAAGTAAAATGTGTACTACCATAGATTAATAATGGGAAAGTATTTAGCATGAAACGAAAAAACGAAATTATTTATCATGAAACGAAAAAAACTGAAATTTAGTTAACTGATCAACATTATTAATAACATAAATTCTGATTCAAAAAAAAAAGTATTAAAACTTCAAACCAACACATCTATATATAGAGGATCAGACTTGTCGTGGCGATTGACCTAGGTTCAATTCATTATAAGTGTGTGTTGTCTGTCCTATTATCCCTATTGTACTAAAAAAATAAATATATCTATGATCTTTTGGATAACAATGATTTCACTTATTAGAATCAATAATATTTTTGTAAGATATGTTTTTATGTAATTTGTGTTTTCTTTATAAATCTCATTCTTTGTCTATGATAATATAAAAGATAGTTCATTGACTTTTTAAACCTCATTCTTTATCTCTAAACGAAAAAAAATCAAGAAACTCTAAACTACAAACAGTTTTCTAGAATATCTCAAAAACTTTGATTACATTTACAATACAAATTACTAAAATTAAAAATCTTCAGATCCGTGTGCATGTAGAAAAATTCGCCCATAATGCTTTAGTAAGTTCTCTTTTTTCATTTGATTCTTGAATTTCAATATGCTTTCGTCAATAAAGGTATTTTGTAATTTAAAGATTCTAGTGAGAATTTATTTCCATATATTTTTCAAGTATATATCTAACTATAACACCAGTGTGTTACACATGATTGTCAAAAGACAAAGTTTTGGTGTCGCTAACTTGTTTGTGATAGTTATAGGATATCCAAAATATTAATTAAAAATACTAAAACAGAAATTCAGAATTTAGAAGAGTATCATACAAATTGTCCACTTCAAATTTTTGTAAACTATATTCAATAAATATCAAGTGTGTTGTTATTGTGTATTAGCGTTCAAGGAATTTATTAACCAACAATATCAAATATCCAATAATCGTATCTTATATATTTTTTTAAATTTCTATAAGATTTAAATATGTAAGCAAATGCTATCTATTTAGCTTTGCACATAATGTAGCTCGGCAAAATCACTTCAGTTAAATTTGTATGATATTTGGTAAGCATCAAACAAATTTATTATTAACAAATTTGATCAATTTATTTATTTATTTGTGTTTTAGCTTGTCAATATATATCATGTACATAGAATTTTCGATTTATGAAAAAAAAAATTGAATAAATAGAAACTTTGATTTTTTTATTTATTATTTGTTATCTTTTATATTAAAATATGTATAAATAGAATCTAGTATTTACCAAAAAAATTAGATTGTACAGACAGAATCCTTGATTTTGAAATAATTGTTATCTTTTTATTATATATGAAAAATATGAAATATTTAATGTCTGTCACATGTAGATAAATGTGAATCTGCCACATGGATTTGAGAGAATGAGATATAGGGCTGATAACCTAATCTAAAATAGAAATATTTAATGTCTGTTTTTTAGTACAATTTGGTGGGAAATAGGGAAGGGAAACCACACACTCACATGGGATCGAATCCGAATTGATTACCCCGACCATACAAGCTTCTGTCACTAAAGCAAAAGGTTAATCCCAAAAATATCTAGTGTCATAATACTACAAGCAACACAAATAAAGTTTTAAGATTTTAAATTCTAATAATACACTTTAGTAAATATGGTAACAACTTTCCAAATCTAATTTTGTACAAATAATGCGTACTAAATTAATTAAATCTCTAGAACCCAACAATATAATTTTAGGGTTAAATCCTTACATGGGTGCTCCACTGGCCCACTGCTCCTGAAGTTAGTTAATAGTTATCAACCCATCTCTCTTTGTGTGGGTCTATTTTTTTTTTTTTTTTTTATAATCCAGATATCCAGGTTTTTACACCTGACTAATCCTGGACCTGCTAGTGTCAGAGATCCCTTGACCCAGCAGGATGTAAATCGAGGGATGTGCCCAAGTGACAGGTTTCTAAGGGAGAGAGCCAACATGATTCGCCTCCCAGAACAGACCCCCACAATATTTCAGTGAAAATCTGCTCCACACGGGATTCGAACCTGCGTCGCCGGAGGAATTCACCCCACATCACCTTAGCCCTTACCACTTGGCTATGCCTCTGGGGGCCTCTTTTTTTTTTTTTTCTTTTTTTTTTTTTGAAAGCGGGTCTACTTTTCTTTCTAAGCCCAATACATATTGGTAAATTGTAATACAGTTAGAATTGTTAAAGGGGAGGGCTCTAACTGTTAAAGGGGAGGGCCGGGCTAGTTCGCCAAGAAAACTGAAAATTCGGACCAAGCTAGGGGCGAGTCAAATAGTGATCGACTCACTATTTTGGAGCCAGCTCGACCCAACCCATTAAAATTTCACACAAAAATTCGGGCCAAATGGGGCAGGCCAAATAGGTCCAACTCATTTTAAACCTCTAAAAATAAAGCCCGATTGGCCATTTTACGGGCTCATCATGGATGTGTTCAGTAATCAGTACCCCCTCATTTGACGAAATCAGATTTCATGTTCCATTTCCTATTCCACTTTCTGTTCCACTCTATTGGATGTTTGACATATGTATTTACATCTAAAAAATCAACAACCATGATTATTTTATTAACACATGTCCATCATACAATGCAATGATTTAAAAGTTGGACCGGACCAGCCAGTTCAACCGGTGCTTGGTCCGGTCCGGACACCCCTAAGAAACCCGATTTGCGGTTAAATCGTCCAATACCCGGTGAACCGGACCAAGACCGGCATAAACTAGCAAATCACTAGTTCAAAAGAACCGCCCGATTTTTAAAAATAGTTTAAAAAAAGAGAAAAGAAACAGAAATACAAGGTTTTGCACTGCCAAAATTCGATCTGTTTAGAACAAGGCGATACAACCCATGAGACAGAATCTTTTCGTGTTCTTTGTCCATGGAAATTTTCCCAGAAGAGTGAAGTTGGAATGAGAAGTTGGGAGAATAGAAACGGAGGATAGAGTAAGATGAGTT
Organism: Rehmannia glutinosa; assembly: GCA_016081115.2. NCBI lineage: Eukaryota > Viridiplantae > Streptophyta > Magnoliopsida > Lamiales > Orobanchaceae > Rehmannia > Rehmannia glutinosa. Next base: position 61,714,110 of record CM071928.1, on the reverse strand, counting down.
TCTTTTGGTTTCGTGTGAGTTTCTGCGTTAGTATATTAAATATAGTGAGCAAATCAAGACAAAAAATAGTAAAATTAAGGAATGGAGTTTATTTTTGGATTTGTGATATGAGTTTGATTGAAAGATTTATGAATCGTTCCCTAATTTTTGACTTAACAATCTATCAATCTTTTTAATTTCTATAATATTTGTCTAATCTTTTGTATTAAACTATATACCTTATTTTTTGTTTCCCTATCGTCCATTTTCCTTAATTTTCCTAACCTTTGCCTAATTTCCATTTTAAACTCCAATATTCCATATTTCCTAATTTTTGTTTCCCAATCTTTCAATCTTCTTTAAACTCCATAATTTTTGTCTAATCTTCCATTTTAAATTCTAATCTTCAATATTTCACGTGTGTGTACTTCAGTTTGTTTTGTAAATATATGGAAAAAAATTAACGGAATTAATTAAAAATTCAAGACGGAAAATCTGAAATGAACAGAAAATTTTGTGTGAGAAGTAGTTATTTTTATTTTTTATCTTTGTTTAAATAAGATTAAACTTTGCATATAATTATATGTATGTGGTTATTAAATTTTGAATATTATTAGATGTGCTTTTTAGTTCAGATTTAGTTTTATATATGCATTCTATATAATATAACAAGAAAATATTGTTAATTTATATTAGAACCACCGGTCCGACCAGTTGAACCGCTAATCGGTAACAAGATCCAATTTTTAGAACATTGATCCAATGTAGTAGAACAGAAGGTAGTCAGGTGGAACACAAAAAGTGGAACAAAAATCTATTCCCTATGTCGACTGTGTATTCTTCGTTATCAATCGTAATCTGGCTACACCCTACTCTCAACAGTCTCAACGGTTGCAACATTTTTTATTTGCATGCTTCAAGTAATAGTAACATTTCTAATGTAACACAACATCATTGCACACGAGATCTGTATATGAAATGCGCAACTATGAAATAATTTGAACCCGAGAGATGGGATATGTTAAATAACCGAGTAATAGTATTAATCCCCTAGAAAATAATGTTTAGCTCATGATGGATGTACAAAAACTCAAGAAAAAGTAATTATACATCTCGATGGTTCAACAAAGATACGGAAATCAAATTTAATAGATCAAGAGGGGAATCCTCTCAGTTTCCAGAAGTAGATGCTTTCGATTGTCGTTCCGAACTCTTTCTCCATGTTCCTAGTCGTCCGTAGTACTTGAGAAAATGTCCAACCCTCTATTCATTCATCCTTTCTTATATTTATAGCCCTAAATCCGTCAAAAACTTGTCAAGAAAAGCATTCCATGTTCAACACGTCTCACTGCACTGCAACGCCTAATGTTGAGCGCCGCAATGCCCAAGTGCTAAATGTTCTGCCGGATTTCGGACCTTGTGCTACATCATGGGGTAAAGGGCGTTGCAGCGCCATTGCTATCTCATCTCTTCTCATGTTTTTTTCCTTCTTCAAACGCGCTTTCTTCCCACTAAATACATTTTTTTTTTGTTTTACATTTCCCTCGACTACTATCACTTGTATTAACTCGCTAACGACACCTAATGTTACAAATTGAACTTAAACTACTCCAAACACCCAAAAACAAAGTAAAATCCTAGTATAGAATATTTGATTCGTTGGTATAAAATCAACTTAACAAATACCCCCAAACTTAGACTATTGCTTGTTCTCAAGCGATTGACTAACTCTTGAAAAACAAACGACACAACTTTGACAAACATATCAACTACTAACTTCTCCTGACCAACTGCAACACTTCACGACCAAGTTAATTTGCCTTATAATTCGATTCACTTTCAATCAAGCATGTATATTTACAATTCAATGATGTGATCTCGTCAGTGTGTATAGTTATTGTTAACTCCATCTTTATTATTCAGATAAATTCACACAATCAAGTGTTTTCTAAATGATCCACTTTTTGAGTATAGAAGTAAAATGTTTCCCGGACTCCATAGGCTTGTCATTCACACTAATCTCCACTAATGTAAGTGAATGTAACACAAGGAACAATATGACTTTCAAGGTTTGTAATGTGGTCTTAGGGTAAAGTAGAAAAATATGGGATTGAGTAGCTCAGATCACCCAAACACACAATTATAAGAACTTGACAATTGCATGTAAATGCCCAACATCACTCTCCGACATTCCCCTTTTTCACGTTTTATGAGGTTTTTATTCGTGTTTTTTTAGAAACTCCCAAACGTAATCTTTTGCATAACTCTATACATAGGTTTTAACATCCTCGATTCTCAGGCACTTCACAAATTTCATTAACCCTTTATATCGTACCCATCAACTTTCACAACGTCCTTATAGAAATTGTGTGTATGAGTGAGGTGTGTTTTGGATCTTATTCATGTAATTTTTGGGTATTATATTGAGAACCAAAGAAACGGGTTCAAAAGGCTCAAAAAGGGATACTAGGGGTAATACATATATATATATATATATATATAAAAGTAGCCATTTATAGGCTCTAGTTGTTCAATGATGACCTAAATCACTTACTTAATATTACTTCACCTAGGATTTTGCCTCGACTATTGTTCAAACAAGTTCTAAAGTCCAGTGGGATCATTCAATCAACAATTAATAACATAAATAGTCTCCAAAAAAATCAACAGAGTCATTCAAATGGATGGTGCATAAGTAAGATAAAGCAGATCACAACTTAAACACATGTTCTTTTGACAACCCAACTCATATTCAACAAATTCACTTAGGCATGCAGTTTTAGAATCACACAAATAACACAACTCAAAACTCGATTTTTTTTCGACTTATGACAATTCATGACTCAACTAATGAACCAACACATACTACACCGCCCCAAACATATAACAAATATTGTCCCCAATAAAGAGGGGAGAAAAAGACTTCATGATAGCCGAGGAGCTAGGGCTCCTCATCTGAATCATGTGGGGGAAGGAAGGTAATAGGTCATGGTGGTGGCAGTGGCGGTGAAAACGGGAACTGAGGGTACATATGGCTATATATCTGTGTAAGGACCTTGTTGTGCGTGTCTCATACTCCTCCTATTCGGCTTGATGGCATTGCTCCGCCTGGAAGACAACGACTAAATGACGATGGACCCTTCTCAACTTCCGTATCTCATGATATAAATCATTCATAGGCTCTCCATGGGGGCTAAACGACTGAGACTGGATGACCACCAAAGTAGATGGGGCGTCAGTGTTGTGTGTAGGGGCCAGAGCATTAGGCTCAGCAGTTGGAGGGACGCGAGCCGGATCAATGATTATACCCCGCACCCTTAGGTTCAAACACGTTGCCTGCCCACTCCGCATAAAAGGCTATAATGGAGGAGTCAATCAGCCATTAGGATGCTCCAGAGGCTCGTCCATGCCCCATGTGATTTCATCTTTCTTGCAAAGGCCGCAGTTCAGCTACGACATAACAAGTCCCCCTGTGGTGCAATGGTGAATGACATGGTGGATGGACTCAGAAATAATCACAGGGGGGTCGAACTGGGTGTCATGAATGATAGCATAGAGAAGATAAACCCGGATTTTCGTGACACCACTTACATGCTTGGTTGGCATCAAGTTGTGGCAGATGAAATAGTGTTAGTCCAAGTGGCTACGATAATCTAGAGGGGGGGTGAATAGATTATGCCGATTTTTCGCAATTAGCCCTCTTTTTCGAATGATCAATCAAAGACAAGAATAAAGGTGCGGAAATTAAACAACACGCCTCGATTTATAGAGGTTCAACCCACCTAGGGCCTAGTCCTCTACCACCCCAGTATCTCCGGGATGGATTTTAAAAAGAAAAAAAAATTATTAATTACCACAATTAATACAACATCACCTTACAACACCTCTTTGGAGATTACCTCAATCTCCCTTGAAGATTACCACAATCTTCTACGGCACCTTGTGAAGATTACTACAATCTTCAACCTTGAAGAATACCAAATTCTTCAACACCTCAAAGAGCACCAAACTCTTCAATAAGAAGATTACCACAATCTTCTTGCACCTAACACCTAGATCACCCAAGTGTGTTCTTACCACAAGAACACTCGCAAGGATATCTTGTGTTGAATGATGAACCCAAAAATTCAAGATTACAACTCGATAATGAATAATACAATTTTGAGTGCAAGTGTAATCAAGAATCAAGCCTAGACCTCAAGATGTGAAAGTGAAATACTTAGGCTATAAATACAACAAGAGTGTTGAATATGAAAGCTTAGAAATTTGCAGATTTCTTGTTGTGTGTTTGCTTGTGTTGTTTTCTTTGTTTGCTTCAAATCTTCCTCTATTTATAGGAGAGTCTTCAAGATTGGATCTCCAACATAGGCTCTTCCATCTTCAATTTTGTCTACAAAAAGAAGATCACAAGATGTAGAAATAATGTACAAAATTGATAAAGTAAATCTAGCTGATAATGGCTGTCCAACGGTTTGAATTTTGCTGTCAAAGAACATAGGGTGACCGGTCGCGTAGAGATAGAAATTTAAATGTAGATCGCACTATTTTACATAGGGGGACCGGTCGATGGGGGGTCCGACCGGTCGACCCCCTGTTGGACCGGTTGCCCTCTCAAAATATCAATACAGAAACGAGTCTGAAGTTTGGCAAACTTGCAGACACCGGTTGACCTGCCTATTTTAATCCCCAGTTTTGTTTCTATTTCAAGTTTCGACTTTCAGATATGGGATGCCCTCTAGGGCGACCGGTTGACCTCAAAATAGAAGTGTTATCCGATTTTTGACAAAAATAAACTTCAAGAAATACTCCAAAAAATTAGTAAAAATATTTTAAATCAATTGGGAATATTTGGACAACATTAGGGGCATTGTTTTGGTGTAAAAACTCAGTTAAACAAAATCATCAAAATCATGATAAAAACATTTATCTAACAAATAGTACCAAAACACGACCATACCGACTGAGTGTAGTGTGAGAAAAGGCAAGAGCACCACCTGCGGCTCGAGTAGGACGCCATTCAATGCCCGGGCGACATAGAGCTTGAACTCATATCTAAATCAGGCGGCTGGGAAACAAATTCATGTGTACGATGCGTGATCCACCTGAGGTAATGCGTAATTTTGTCGGATCTCTTCAGGATTATATAAGATTTCTTGGCCATGCATATGGACGTCGGTGGGCATAACAATTGGGAATCGTGCGTTCGTGTAGAACTCCCGAATAATAGTAGGTGCATAAGGTTCGGGTTGGGCGGCCAGCTTCTTCCGACATCGCTGTCGGATCATACGTTTGAGGAGGCCATCCTGTGGGCCCGGCTAAAGCCCTCGCTCGATGGTGATACTTCACATGCTCAATTTCTCGTAGAAGAGATTTTGCACCTCAGAACTTACGAACTGGAGGTGGACATAATCATCTGAGGTACTGACCTTTTCTTTGCCTTTGCCCGTGCCCACTTTACTCTTCATCGTCGTAACCTAACAAGATAAACAAAAGAAAAACATAGCACATGGAAACAAGGAATTCGGTTACGGGTAATAAAATCGCATTCATATCATGTAAAAATGCACCAAAGTGAAAGAATTGTGGCCAACGTATAAAATGTAAGCATGGATGCTCGAGATGAGAAACATACAATGTGAGAATTTCGAGGGAGCATTTTATCAAACACCTTGTGAGGATTGTAGGTGCATTGTTTGATAAATAGTTTTATCATGATTTTGATGATTTTGTTTTTATACCAAAACAATATTTTTAAATGTTGTCCAAATACTCCTAAATGATTTAAAATATTTTTACTAATTTTTCGGAGTATTTCTTCAAGTTTATTTTCGACAAATATTGGACAACACTTTTGATGATTTTGTGTTAATAGGTTTTTACACCGAAACAATGTTTCTAAATGTTGTCCAAATACTCTCGATTGGTCTAATATATTTTAACTATTTTTTCAGAGTATTTCTTGAAGTTTATTTTTGACTAAATCGGACAACCCCTCTGTTTTGAGGTCAACCGGTCGCCCTAGAGGGCAACCCATACCTGAACGCGTTTTAAACTTGAAAACAGAGAACATGCTGAGTGAGGGAAACCTGTGTGTCAACCGGTCGGACCCCCCGTTGACCGGTCGCCCTGTGTAAAGATATGTTCTTATTTTCAAACGTCTATTTCTGTAATACCCGAGCTTCTCACTCACTGATCAATATGTTTATGTATTATGTTTATGCGATGCTTGCATTGATATTGTCATTTGCACAATTTATTTTATTTTATACGATATTATTAACTTTGTAATTTTGGAATTCTCATATAGTATTAGTTGTTGAATACTAACTTGAGTAGTTAATTGTACATAGGAATAAGAACATTTAAGTATTAAACTACTAGGTTACATTGGGTTACATGTGGTGAGATTAGAAGTATGAGAATTATTAGATTAATTACGTGTATTAAATTTAGAGGTAAATGGTGGCATCAATGTATGATCGGGGGTATAATATATGGATCTGTTAATGAAAAGGATTATTATAATGGAGAGATGGATATTAAGGTAATAATTAAGATATTAATTGGGAATTATAATTTTATAAAAAGGAATGTAAAATTAAATATCATTATACTAAATAGTAACAAGTCCAATACCTGATTCTGACACTTGATCGATAGAATTGGATTTTATAAAATGAACGTTAAATGGAATAGTACTTTTGTCACAAAAAAATGAGTGGATAGTAAAATGGAAATGATAATGGTAATAAAAAAAATACGGGACTAAAATATACTTGTACATTAGAAGAGAAGTACTAAAATTATAATTATACACAAGTTAAATGATGAGGGGCTCATAAATAAAATACTAAATATAATTCATATATATATTTATAGTTACGTAAATAGTTTAAGGGTATATATGGGAGTGTGTGGTATCAGTGTGTATGTGTAAATAGGTGTTGGTCATTAGCACTAAACCATCTATATATATATTTATATATAAACACAAAAACTTGCGTGAGACCGTCTCACGGATCTAGTTTCGTGAGACGGAGCTCTATTTAGTGAAACCGACCCGCCAGCCCACCTGCTGACTACCCGCCCCAGTCAACCCACCCGCCTCAGTCAGACCTACCAATCCCATTTGTAAAAAACACTCTGAGACCCGCTATTTTCCCTCCATCCCAATTCCAAACCCTTTCTCTCATCCCTGTTTCATATCTCCCGCTCGAGCTCACAATTTTCTCCTCAATTTCCGCTCGGTTCACTAGGTTTTCTTGCGCGATTCCTCAATTTGTCAACTGGTAAGTCATCTTTTCCGTTTTTCTTCAATTTTTATGGTTTTTTCTCCCTTTTTTCTTCAGTTTTTAGTTCAACTTTTCTTGCGATTTGTTAACCGTGTAGTTTCTACCCTTTTTCTTCATTTTTTTCCATTTTTGTTCGGTTTCGAGTTTTTATGTTCTCATTTTATCTAGGGTTGGCGTTCGGGGTTGGTTTGGTGTACGAGGGTGGTGTTGGTGTTGATTTTTCCATTTTTCTTCATTATTCTTTCGTTTTTGTTCGATTTTTCGATTCTTTCTTGTGTTGGGGTTGTTATGTTCTCGATTTTGTTTAGGGTTTATGAGTTTTTTATGCGAAATTCATTTTAGTGTTCATAAAGTAGTCATGTTAATTTCTTCTTATTAGATTTATATATTTTCAGTATTTTAATCTATGTTTTTTATTTATTTATATTTTTGCAGTTTTAAGCTAAAAAAAGTTGTTTGTGCACATATATATATCCCCTGTGATAATGGAAGAAGATCCTAAAACACCTCGTACTCGTATGCCGATTGTCCCAGAAACAGGGTATTACAAAATGAAGGCACGCAAGACGGTTTCTCCTATAAAAAAGAAACTCGCGCCGAGAAATGAAAAAGATATTCCCGAAAAAAGGAAAGCTAAGGAAAATGAAAATATTCAAGCAAAAGATTCAAAGCCTATTCCAAAGAAGAGAAAAGTACCACAAAAGGCTGAAAAAGTAGAGAAAGATAAAACTAGGTATAGTCACTGTTTAATGCATGATTATATTGTGTTGTTTTGATGTTTCTGTGTTAATTTATTTGATTGTATTTACTGTTGCAGTGGAGATGATAGGAATAGCTCTGATGTGGAGGTAACCATAGAGAAAAGGCGAAAAGCCAGGTAACATATGCTTTCATATAGGAGTATCACTTTTCATATGAAAAGTATCACTTTTTGTGTTGAAAGTATCACTTTACGTGTTAAAAGTGTCACATAACGAAAGTATCACTTTTAACATATTTTTTGTGTTATGGAAATACTTTCATATAGAAGTATCACTTTCTGTGATAAAAGTATCACTTTTTATGTTAAAAGTATCACTTTTCCTGTTAAAAGTATCACATAACTGAGTATCACTTTTAACATACTTTTATATAGAAGTATCAGTTTATGTGTTAAAAGTATCACTTTATGTGTTAAAAGTATCTCTTTCTGTATTAAAAGTATCACTTTTCCTGTTAAAAGTATCACTTAACTGAGTATCACTTTTAACATACTTTCATATAGAAGTATCACTTTATGTGTTAAAAGTATCACTTTATGTGTTAAAAGTATCACTTTTTGTATTAAAAGTATTATTTTTCATATCAGTTTGCATGTTAATGCTATTAAAAGTGTCACTCTTTATGTGTTGCAGAGACTTTATCAGCCAATGTAAACCCCAAGATTTATGTGAGTTTGAAAAATTTGGTGATCAACAAAAGGCCGATGTTGTCAGTATAGGATTTGGTGGTTTGTTGAGTCTTCGTATCGATTCAGCATTCCCTATGGGTATTGTTAAAAATCTGGTAAAGAATTTTAATGGTACTAGTCGGATGTTGAAGTTCGACAATGCGAGTTTTGTTGTCACATCAGATGACATATGTAATCTTTTTCTATTGCCCAATAAAGTTGGGAATGATGTTCTGGAATTGGATCGGGGAGAGTATATTCTGTTGAGTCGTGAGTTGAAGGAGAAGTACGACATCGACGCGGATTGTTTGGTTTACAAGGTTAAGAATGTGATTGAGAGTAGGTTGGTGGATGGCGGTGATGATTTTAAGCGCCTTTTTGTTATTTTCTTGCTTGTCTTATTTTTGACTCGAGGGACGAATCGGAAAGTTGACTTGCATGCGATTAGATCGATCATCGATGTGAGAAAATAGGGGACTATATTTGGTGTTCGTATGTTTTGAAAAAGCATGTGCACGAGGGGTGGACAAATACAATAGGAATCCCGAGCTAAATACATCGATGGGTGTGTTTTGGTCTTATTGTTTTTGTATTTCCATAGATTGAAGTGGCGAAATTTGAACCATCCACGCTACCACCGATATCTCACTTTGGACCCCGATAAGCCGAGGAAAAGAATAAAGCAAGAAAGCTCTATTCTTTGTGCTAGGGCGGGGTTAATGGGTAACGGATACATACCTGTTAGCTCGAGGAATAAATGCACGGTTGAGAAAGAAGCGGTTGGGAAAAATGAGACAGGTGGAAAAAACAGGGCTGAGAAAGATAAGGTTGGAAAAAATGCATACGAAGAGGACGAACAAGAAGATGTTCAAGTTGGTGATGATGAATATATAAATTTGAAACTACCAAAGGGGAAGGAGCTCGACGATGACGAGTTGGAGAAGCTGGCTAGGGATGTAAGTTCATTTAAAGTATCAGTTTTTACTTGAAGGAAAGAGTATCCCTTTTTACTTGAAAAGTATCACTTTTCACTTGAAAAGTATCACTGATCACTGTAATACTTGGAAGTGAAAAGTATCACTTTTCATGTGAAAAGTTTCACTTTTGCTGTGAAAAGTATCACTTTTCACTTGAAAAGTATTATTAATCAGTGTAATACTTAGAAGTGAAAAGTATCATTTTTCATGTGAAAAGTATTACTAATCAGTGTAATACTAAGAAGTGAAAAGTATCACTTTTTCATGTCAAATATTAACATATTTCTTCTTATTTTTGTAGAATGTTCACAAAGCTTTTTTGATGTGCAAGAGAAATTTTAATCTTGTTACACAATTCCATATGGACGAGTTCAGAAAATTGAAAAATGAGATGACACAAGAGACGCAAGAGAAGAAAGATACAATTTCATCTCCGCACTCGTCAATCTCTGAAAGCCAGTTCTTCTCAGACTCGAAGGTGCACGAGCTGATTGATAAAGCTGTTGAAAACTTTAAATTGATGGAGAATTTGGCAGCTCAAATGCCAAATTTTGAGCTCCTTACCCCAGAGGTCAGTTCTGAAAAAGCTGGCGAAGAAGAGAAAGATTCAGGCAAACAAATGGGGGAAGAAGTTGGTGAAGAAGGTGGTGAAGAAGCCGGCGAAGAAGTTGGGAATGAAGAAGCAGGAGAGGATGCTAAAATTCTGGACGAACCATGGCCTATTGATCCAAAAAGTGAATTCAAGTCCACTTTCATGAAAAAACACAAGAGCGACCTCAAATTCTTGCGCGAGGAAGGAGCAAGATATTATTGATTATTGCTTTTTCAATCACAAAAAATTATCGAGTAAGTAAATTGTTTTTATAATTTACCTTTAATTTCTGTTCAAATCCATTTTCTTGTTGTATTAATTGTTTTTAATTTTTTCGGTTCAAACGCTTTTGCACATCTTTGGAGGTTTTTATATTGCATTTAATGATGGCATCATGACATTGCATGATTCAATGATGATCCACATAAGCATCATAGACACATGGGCTATGTTGCTTAACAAAACACCAAAGAACGAACCGCTTTTACTTCCATGCTCAACATTCTCGTAAGTTTTATTTAAAAGTGTCATTTTATGCTTTATAAGTATTAATTTGAATTTTAAAAGTATCACACTTGTGCACGGATCTACCTTGAAAATCTTTTGAGAGATAAAGGCGAGGATAATAGTAAAAATTTGAGAGATTGCTGGAATCATTGGATGTCAAGTGGAAAGCAATGAGACCTCAAGAAGACCGTGGATTTCGTAAGAATATCTCTCAAGTTTTGCTTTGGAATTTAGCTTTTCTTCTTATAAAATGCAGATTTTTGTCCGATTTTCTTGTTAAAGATGCAGATTTTTGTGCCAATTTGCTACAACAACATTATATCGTGTTGTCATCAACTTTGTTGATGCAAAAGTGCAATATCTGGATAATTTGGTGCATAATGAAAATGTTGCTCCTGACTATATTAGTCTAGCAAAATTGGTGGTAAATTATTTAGTTGATGTTATTATTGATGTTAGTTTTCATGTTATTATTTGTAATACACTTGAAGTGAAAAGTATCACTTTTTAAGTGAAAAGTATCACTTTTCACTTGAAAAGTATTACTCATTATTTGTAATACGTTGAAGTGAAAAGTATCACTTTTTAAGTGAAAAGTATCACTTTTCATATGAAAAGTATCACTTTTCACTTGAAAAGTATTACTCATTATTTGTAATACTTTGAAGTAAAAAGTATCACTTTTTATGTGAAAAGTATCACTTTTCATATGAGAAGTATACTTTTCAAGTTAAAAGTATTACTCATTATTTGTAATACTTTGAAGTGAAAAGTATCTCTCAGTAGTGTGATTTCTCTTTTTTAATTTTCAGCAAAGAGAAATGAGCATTTTCTTGAAGGAGAAAAACCACCCTAAGGCTGATGATGTTGCAAAATATGAATTTGATAATGTCAAATTTCCATGGCAAAGAAAAATAGCCAACATTGACTGTGGTGTTTTCCTAATGCACCACATGGAAAATTTCCAGGGGCTTGTTTACTCAGACCGGATTTGCGTAAGGTATGAATGTTTTTGCAAATTAGATTATATTAAATTTCTTTGTTTTATCTTGTTTTTATTTATTTTACCTTTGTTTTATCTTGTTTTTATTGAAGGTTGGTGAACAGGCGCAAATTAAGGGCTTATTGCGCAAAGATTGTTTCTCGGTAGGTGGAATGAATTAAGAGTGCAAGTTGAGAAGGAAGCAATTGAATTTATAAATCAAACAAATTGATTGATGTATGTATAGGGCTCGGTATAGAATGAAAGAGAAGAATTGTTTCTAATTTTTATGCATGTATAAATTAGTTTGGTGCAAGTTACATTGATAGGTATTGAATAGTTTTTGGTTGTATGATTGATTTGGGAAGATGACAGAAAAAGTTGTTTTCACATTTCGTAAGTTGGTGTGGTTGTGAATAAGCACATTTGTAATGTTCGAGCATTTTGTTGCGATTTTAGAAATAGGCTTATTAGAGTATCTTTGTGTTTTAAAAAGTATCGTTGCTTGTTTTAAAAGTATCACTTTTTGTTAAAAAAGTATCGTTTTTGGTTGAAAGTATCACTTTTTGTTAAAAAAGTATCATGTCATGATGTATAGCCTCCGGTTGGAAAAGTATCACTTCTTGTTACAAAAGTATCACTTTCTATTAAAAAGTATCGTTTTTTGGGTTAAAAGTATCACTTTTGTTAAAAAAGTATCATGTCAAGATGTATAGCTTTCAATTGGAAAAGTATCACCTTTTGGGTTAAAAGTATCACTTTTTGTTACAAAAGTATCGTTTTTTGGGTTAAAAGTACCATTTATTGTTAAAAAAGTTTAATCTCATTAAAGTATAGCTTTCAATCTAATATCACCTTTTGGGTTAAAAGTATCACTCTTTGTTACAAAAGTATCGTTTTTTGGGTTAAAAGTATCATTTAGCGTTAAAAAAGTATCATCTCATTAAAGTATAGCTTTCCACTAGAAAAGTATCACCTTTTGGGTTAAAAGTATCACTTTTTGTTACAAAAGTATCGTTTTTGGGATAAAAGTATCACCCTCATTTATAATACTGAAGCTAAAAAATTCAATACTAAAAATCTGAATAATTCAATACTAAAAATCTGAACAATTCAACAATACTAAAAATCTGAACAATTCAACAATACTAAAAATCTGAACAATTCAATACTAAAACAGTAGGAATACTAAAATAATCGAGGATTAGGAGTCTTTGAACCAAACTCCTTGGATGGATGTGAGCTTGTTGTATCACTACTTTTCTTCTTCTTGTTTTTCTGCTGAAAATGCCCCTTGACTTCTCCCCTTTGTAACTGAACGTGTAGGATCCAATATACTGTTAGAAGAATTAGAAACCTCATGTTGTCCCGTAGAATTCAGTGTATTCATCAATGCATCAACATCTAAAGAATCTCTATTGTAGCCATCTTCGATGATTCTTCTCGCCTCCTCATTGTCTTGGCATTTTATAATAAGATTATAATAGTTTCGTGCCATTTCATGTCGCGCCGAGAACACAATCCTTCGGTTTGTGAGAACTTTCACCATCTTATTGAACTTCCCCACAACTCTGTTTTGACAAATTTTGTCCATCTTTTGACAATGTAACACTCAGGAATCTTGGAGATAGAATGCATATGAAATACTCTTAAGCTATGACAATAGAGTAAACCACACTCCTCAAATTTCTTACAAGAACAATTTATGAGCATATTTAAACAATCATACACCACACGATGACAAAGAACAACCCCCATCACTTGGCATTGAAATGTCATAAACCATGATGTTTTCTTCAACACGCACAATGATGCATTCAGTAGAGATACTTTTAATAAACTCACTCTCAAACTCTTTAAAAAGGGTCAATGTATATACCTCAATGAACATGTTTCAACATTCCAGTCAATGGTAGTACAGAGGCGTCGGAATTGATCTTGAGCACTTTGGAATTCGTTTTCTTTTTCATTGTTCCTCCAACGCTTTAATGTTCCTTGAAAAATTTCCTAAAATTGATCGAGTTGTTGTTTTCTTTGCATTAAATCCTATTGCGTTGTTCGTACTCTCACTCCTTTGTGAAGATAATATTCCATGAAAAAAAATATCCTTGCTTAATGCAATTACACCATTTCTCCTTCAAATCATACATGTGCGAAACCAAGAATCATCATGCAATTCATACTCTGAAATCATAGAATTCCAGCAAATTTCAAAGTCTCTTTCATCAACACAACCAGCCAAACATTTATTGAATGCTTCTTTGAAAAAATTATTTTTTTTCAAACGTCCAAACCGACTTATAGCATTCGGTGAAGGTGCCAAAGACATACGTGCCTTGTCGAGGAAAAACACGCACGAAGAAGAAATAAAACAAAATTAACCATATATGTTTTGAGGGAAAAGTATCTAATTTTCATGTTAAAGTATCACTTTTATAGCTAAAAGTGTCACTTTTAGCTATAAAAGTATCACAGACAAAATTAACCATATATGTTCTGAGGGAAAAGTATATGATTCTCATCTTTAAAGTATCACTTTTATAGCTAAAAGTATCACTTTTAGCTATAAAAGTATCAACAAAAGTATCACGCAGACAAAATTAACCATATATGTTACGAGGGAAAAGTATCTGATTCTCATGATAAAGTATCACTTTTATAGCTAAACGTATCACTTTTAGCTATAAAAGTATCACAGACAGACAAAAGTATCACAGACAAAATTAACCATATATGTTATGAGGGAAAAGTATCTGATTCTCATGCTAAAGTATCACTTTTAGCTATAAAAGTATCACAGACAAAAGTATCAGATTATTGTCATAAAGTATTTACCTTTTCAATTGCATTGCTTATTGCCAGGTCTTGATCAGTGAACAAAGTTACAGGACATTTTCCACCCATTGATTTTGTAAAGACTTGAAAAAGCCACTCAAATGATTGATTTTTCATCGGATAAAAAGCACACCCAAACATGAGCGTTTTTCGGTGGTTGTTGACCCCAACAAATGGCGCACAAATCAAGTTGTATTTATTAAATGCGATATGTTGTGTCAAATATCATAACGTCACCGTATATCTTGTAGTCTTCCTTCATCATGGAATCCCTCCAAAATACATTAGATAATCTACCAAATTCATCCAGCTTCACTCTAAAAAAGAAATCCTCCTCTTCGACATCTTGTTGATATAAGATGTCAATTAACGTCTGTGCATCGCCACCTTCTATTACTTTCATTTTCAATCTATTAACAAAATTCAAATGGTCTTTCAAAGTATGACCAAGGCATTGTTAAGCCCCCAGATCGTGTACCATATAACGGTAAGATTGAGTGGCTTTCATCCCACAAGATATCATAACCTCAATAGCTTTGCCTTTTTTCATTTGTAATGACTCTCTCAGAACGATGTAAATGGCTCCATTCTGTTCTTGTGAGTTGATGGTTGTGTTCCACAATATGCTGAACTACCTCGTAAAGCCCCTCTCCATTTAACTTTACTCTCATTGAAACTTTACATCCGGTGCGTGTAACATTAGCCTTTTTCTTTTTCTGCCAGATTGCTTAAATCCCGTGAGAAGAACATACATTGTATTTCTCAACAATAACTCCTATTTCAGCTGTAGATTTTCTAGTAGTCGATTTTCGTACACTAAACCCAACAACACGAGCATGGCGACAATACAACTGATGCATATCCTTAATTGTTTTTCTTGTTATATGTAGAAGACAACCACTCACATCAAACTCATTTTCATCTTCATTATCAACTCCAGCCTCATTGGAATTACTGACTTTATCACCCTCATCACTAGAGGCAATAATTGTGACACCTAAATATAATACTTTTGGTTAGAAATGTGATACTTTTAATTGAAAAAGTGATACTTTTTACTAGAAAAGCAATACTTGAAAAACTGAAGTGATACTTTTGGTTAGAAATGTGATACTTTTCATTCAAAAAGTGATACTTTTCACTTAAAAAGTGATACTTTTTAATGAAAAAGTAATACTTCAAAAACTTAATTGACAACATCTAAGCGTAATACTTTTGGTTAGAAATGTGATACTTTTCATTCCAAAAGTAATACTTTTCACTTAAAAGTGATACTTTTTAATAAAAAAGTAATACTTCAAAAACTTAATTGACAAAAAATGGGAAGCACATTACCTTGACTTCTTGGAGTGTTGTATCATTTGCATTCTGTGGCAATATTGACTTCGTCATTTTGAGGGCTTGACACCAAGAATTGTGACAACATCTAAGCATAATACTTTTGGTTAGAAATGTGATACTTTTCATTGAAAAAGTGATATTTTTCATTGAAAAAATGATACTTTTTACTAGAAAAGCAATACTTGAAAAACTGAAGTGACAAAAGATAGGCAATACATTACCTTCAGCTTCTTGGAGCATTACATCACAATCATCATCTGTGTCAATTTTGATTTCATCACCCTCATCATTAGAGTCAATGACGGTGACAACATCTAAATGCAATACTTTTCATTAGAAATCTGATACTTTTCATTGAAAAAGTGATACTTTTAGCTATAAAAGTAATACTTTTAGTCTTAATGGAAGAACTCATACCTTCTTTGGCAAGTTATTTTATATTGTCCATTTTTGTTCTTCAACAAAACTTACACAGAAGCTGGAAAACAAAAAAGAAGAAAAAGTTTTTTCTTACAATAACAAACACCAATACTGACACAAATTTCATACATATATTTTTGTAACAAAAGGTAAATCGAATCGAAATTCTACATACCGTGTGACACAATGAGAGAACGCGAGCTGAGGTTTTTATGTTAATTGACGTCAAGAGAGGGAGACAGAGAAACACAAGTTGAGGATTTTTTCGCTTATCTCTTTGTTTCATTCGTCTCGGTGAGGAGACGACTGTTCTGGGGAACACGAGCTAGGGGCACGAGCCGAGGAGACGACATTCTTTGGGAAACACGAGCTAGGGCACAGGGGGTGGTGAAATTTTGGGATTGGTTCGATTTTTGAAAACCTGGCGCGATAGAAGGTGGGCTAGGATTGGTTAATCTAAATCAACGGGTTCTCAGCCTAGAAACAGGGTGTCGGACGGGTTATTTTAAATGGAGCTCCGTCTCACGGATCTAGATCCGTGAGACGGTCTCACAAGAGAGTGCCCCATATATAAATTAATCAAAACACTAGAGATAACCATTGAACATTATAATATAATAAATATAGACAATGAGTTGATCCTTCTACGGAATTCCACCGCCTTAAAACTTGGCTGAAATTTATACACATTTATGCACAAAATTAAAGCATTCTTGGACGAGAAAAGAACAAAAAAAAGAAAAAGAAAAAAAAAAGAGAAGCAAAGGCGAAACTTAGTCGCACCAACAAACGGGAAAAAGAAAAGGGTAAGTGTCTTCCTATCTAGAATTTAAGTTTTAATTTGAAAAAAAAATAGAATTTAAAGAATTGAAATTAGTCTTGTTTTAGAACTTATAATGTGAAAATTAAGTTTAATTAATAGACTTATATATTTATGCAAGTATAGTGGCTGCACTATGTGTTTAATACTAATCGTCATGGAGATAGTTAATTGAAATCGAGATACATATGATTTTGACCTTGGTTCACTAAATCAAATTAAATATGAGGAGAACCATATGAAATAAGGAGTAAACTCAATAAAGTGGGATATAGATTATTAAAAGGACTAAAATTAAAATGAAAATATAATCAATCTTACTTGAGAGAAAAACGCAATTTTCCTTTATATCTGATATATCCGTATATTGTATATTGTTTATTTTTATGATTTGCATAGTTAATAGAAGAGTAAACAGATTGCTTTTACATTCATAGTATATGATGTAGTGATATCTGTCATCAGATTATATATTTAAAAACATCTATGACAAAATACAATAACTAATTGAGATATATCCATAATTTTTTGATTATGTTAGGGACTATGTGTAATAGAAAATAGTAGAATGATGCTTAACATTTAGGAACCAAGTATAATGATTAATATATAACGACTAAGTAATGTTAAAATACATACAAAATAAGAAATTAAGCTACTTAGGTGATTTAGTATGCCAAACTCACTCTTTTATGTATGAAGATTGATATCTTATATTTCTACATGTTTTGTGTATAATGTTAGGAAGGAAAGATGACTATCTAGCTTTCAGTAGCATATCCAAAGGTGAACGGTAAGTGAGAATCCATCTCGCAACTACAATGCATCAATATAAGTATTTTCTGCTCTATCTATACTAAATGTTGTCCTTATACCTTGATGGATGTATTATAAGCATTTTGTCATGTATATGTTGTTTGAATGATATTGGAACATTGTGATTGTTGTTTTGTTGAGCATGGTATTCATTAGCCTTGTCACGTGCATAACATATGAGCATTGTTGAGACGAGGCATGCACGACATGATTTTGTATGAAAAGAAAAGGTCTTGTTGTTTGCTAGTGCACCGAGGCATGAGAGTCATGCTTATATGATATATTGAGCTCGTGCCATGTGAGACATCACTTCGGGTATGTGAGACATTCGGACGAGGCTCATTGATTATCGATATCTAGTGCCATGTGAGATATTACTTCGGGTATGTGAGACATACGGATTGGACAACTCAATCATTATAATATATTGAGCTCGTGCCATGTGAGACATCACTTCGGGTATGTGAGACATTCGAACGAGGCTCATTGATTATCGATATCCAGTGCCATGTGAGACATTACTTCGGGTATGTGAGACATACGGACTGCACAACTCAATCATTATAATATATTGAGCTCGTGCCAAGTGAGACATCACTTCGGGTATGTGAGACATTCGGACGAGGCTCACTGATTGTCGATATCCAGTGCCATGTGAGACATTACTTTAGGTATATGAGACATACGGACTGGACAATTTGATCATTAATACTATGTTGAGTTAGTTCCGGTGCATAGCAGGTGGGCCAAGGGCCCAGTGAAAGGAAATAATGTTAAATAAAATATTTTGGTGCATAAACATGGTTTCATGGAATAACGCATTGGAATGCATTAGATTTGTAACACATTGTTCTTTTAGCATTCATGATTTGCACTTACTGAGCATTAGCTCACGTAGTTCATGCATTGTAGGTGAGCCTGGTGATGATGGTTTTCGTGGGCTTACTGGGCAGGCCGCTGAAGCTTCTACAGGTTACTGAGGACATTGTACATGGATGACGACCTGTTGGGTTACGTTGATGGGTCATTTTTCCTTTTTGGTCTTGTATTATATTTTGGTCTAGGGTTGTACCCTCTTTTGAAAACTCTGATGTAAATAGGTACATGTAAATAGCTTGGTGATGGGGGATGCGTTTGGTCATGTGGATGTTTGTTGTGTTTAATAACAGGGTTGGTCACCTCTTTTATTTATGGACATGGCTTGTCCTTATCGTATAAGTAAAGTGATTTTACTCTCTTGTTGTTAAAATGTCACAGGAAAAAAAAAATTATTACACATTTTAAATAGAGTTGTGGCCGAGTTTTACTATTTATATATTTTCCAGCAGTAGTAATAGGAGAGGGCGTCACAATTTCTGTGCGACCGGTCGCCCTATGGTTTGACAGCAAATTCTAACCGTTGTGCAGCAGACCAACTTTTCTTAATTTATGGGATTGATTTCTAACAGCTATATTCTTCATTTGTCTTGCAATTTTTTACAGACTTCAATCTCCTAGGAGGAGCCTATCATGTTCAAGACATCTTCTATAAATAGATGAAGAATTGAAGCAACACAACAAGAGAGAATACTACAACACAACAAGATACACTCAAGCAAACTTATTTGTTCTTCATTGTTACTATTCTTGTTGTAATTTGTCTAGCTTATCACTTTCACATCTTGAGGTGTAGGCTTATTTCTTGATTACACTTGCACTAAAATTGTATTATTCATTATCGAGTTGTAATCTTGAATTTGGGTTATCATTCAACACAAGATATCCTTGTGAGTGTTCTTGTGGTAAGAACACACTTGGATGATCTAGGTGATAGGTGCAAAGAAGATTGTGGTGATCTTCGGTGTGGTGCTTGTAGGTCCCAAGGGGTGTGAGTGTAAGGTTTAGAAGGGGGGGTTTAATAAACCTTACCAAATTTTCGATTTAGTCCTTTTAAAGGTTCAGAGTTGATACTACTACAATTTGTGTCTAGGTGGATGACCAATTTAGTTAATCAAGAGAGTTAGTCACTCAGCGGACTCAACTAAGTTTGTTGATGAATAACTCATTTGTTAAGACCGAATTAGCTCAATTGTGGTTTGTTTTATTGGAAGACTTAACACCCTTAAGTTTGGTTTTGTAGAGATTTAAAGCTTGATTTAGTACTTAGAAATTATCTAATGGATAGCAAATATGTCGTGAGAATTAAGCAAATATGATGCGGGAATTAAAGTCTTTGAAATGTAAAAGACACGATAAGTTTTTATAGAGGTTCGAAGATGGGGTAATTCTTCTACTCCTCTCTTCTCCAACTCCTGGAGGAATCCACTAAGTATTGATCGATATACAAAGTGGTAACAGTCCGGATACAAGTCTTGATCACACGGTGACTTGATCCTTTGGGACTCGATCGGAGACGCCTTGATCACTCGGTGGCTTCTCGCACGACTCGCCTTCTTCACAGGCGGATGCCTTGCTACTACTGACCCACTTGCTTAAGCTTTTGGATTTGATCACGAAGCCCTCCAAAAGCTCAAAAGTTGGTTCAACCTTGAACCTTCCTACAATCCTTCGTGGAATGTAGACCCCGCGATTCTTGATAATTTCCTCTTCAACCGATTGAAGTTATCTTTCCTTCACAGGTGAGTGTTGGATTGATGTTCTTCGTAGTGTAAGCTTGAGGATTGAGCGTTTAATAACTTGAGAATATTTCAGGTTACAAAATATTTCTTTCTTGCTTGTATGGTTAAGGTAACCTCTGTAGCCTGCGTCTTTTGTTTTCAGAGTTATTCCTCAGTCTTTTATAGTGATCTTTCAAAAATCTGCCCGTTGAAGAGATAGGCTTATTTTTGAAAGTTACTTGTGGTTGTTGGCTTGTCTTGTTGCAGTCCTTGGAATTGCCATTTCCTCATATGAATTGTTCTCCAGCTTTTCAGAGTTCTGACACGGTGTAGTGCTTCCCATTGGTTTATTCATTTTGCACGCTTCCGGGACTGAGCACTTGAGAAAGGTAGCATGGAGATATTACTTGTTTAAGTAATTCTCTTGATTTACGTGCAACGGATCTTTTTAATTATCTCGACTTGATTTGCATTTCCTTGCTTTCCCAGGTGACTTAGAGTCGCCTTCCAATCATTGGATGACTCTTCTATCACTTCACCTTGAGACTTGGCTTTTCTTGAGTTGACTTGACCGATACTCCACTCATTTGCTCCTTGAGAGAGTTCCGTCTTCTCTTCTTTGCCATACTCATTTGTCTTGTGAGTCTTCCTTCTAGTCTTGATTGTCTTCTTGCATGTTTGGGCATAGTGACTTAACTCGGACTTGACCAGCCCTATTTATTACAATGCGTTTACAACAAAATTGGGGTGCCAACTTCCTATTCTAAGTTTTACATGACATTCATCAAAATCTAAACAATAAATTTCCCAACAATTTCCCCCTTTTTGATGATGCCAAAACTTAAAACATTCAAAATGTAAATAGCAAAGATACATACAGATAGTGCATTCACATAGAATGTATGCGTAGAATCAATTCTTTTATTAATCATAACATTCTTGTTCTTTTACACAACTGTTTACAAGGTGTATCGGAGCAAACATTTATCTATACAAAAAAATAAAGAATTTACAG
Source organism: Rehmannia glutinosa (assembly GCA_016081115.2). NCBI lineage: Eukaryota > Viridiplantae > Streptophyta > Magnoliopsida > Lamiales > Orobanchaceae > Rehmannia > Rehmannia glutinosa. Next base: position 61,692,508 of record CM071928.1, on the reverse strand, counting down.
CTTTATTGCAGAAGACTTACATAGTATGTATTTACATAGTAAAATACATGAAGGGGTGGACAACAACACTTCATCTCCTTCGCCCATTGCCTCCTTCTTTCATCTTCCGATTTGTCATCTTCTCGGTCTTCTTCTCTTTTTCTCATCTCCAGCCGCCTTTTTTCTTCTTTTCATATGCTTTTAGGAAGCTTCATCTCTTCTTAATCTCTCTTGTCTTTCCTCCCATAGCTGAGTTTGTCTCTTATTTTTTCTTCTATTCTTTTCGCATACTCAAGATTGCTTTTAGCCACTTGCAAATTGGCTACTTGGTCAAGACCACCCGAGAGATCCCTCTTTTCTTGCACGGATCTACGTACTCAATGTTTTTGGGCAGAGGCCTAGAGTCCCAAACCTCTTCCTCCACCACTTTGCTTTTTCCTCTTCATCCGGGCGTGTATTGTACGGGGTCTTCTTCTTTCCAGAGTGACCGTATCGGTGAGTCTCACGCTTTCTGTCGCCTTCTTCACATAACGTGAGACCCTTTTCCCGATACAAGTCCCAAGCTTGAGCCATGACATATTTGCAAAGTATCCTTCGGATGCGGCGTTTTAAATTCATCAACTCATCGTGGCTCGGTCCCGACATCCGAGATGGCATAAGTGTCTCGCTCTCTTTGGAATACCTCCATGTTGTTTCAAGATGTTCATAACCCGGGCATCCATTCTTCCTTCCACTTCCTCCATCCCCGCTTCAATTGTCTTTCTCTTTTTTGACCATAGATATAGCAGAGTGTTGGAGTGGCAGAGTCACAGGAGTTTGTGCCGATAATATTTTGTGACAAGACCTTGTTGGGGGTTTGTGCAATCCTCAAGGTCACATCTTTCGATCCTTCCCCTCAACGGACTTTCCTTTCTTTTGTTTTGACACTTCCTCATTTGTCTTTCCCTTCAAATTGCTTCCTCATTTTCGACTCGAGGATCTCTTTAGCGCTTTAAAGTATTCCTCTTCCCCCTTTTTGGCATCATCAAAGGAGAGAGGAACACTGAAACATCTTGCAAGCGGAAGTCGAGCCTGGCGATAGTCGAGTTCGTCTCGAGTCTTTGTGGAGTATGCGGCACGAAATTCGGAGCGAGTAGCGTTGGACTCTTTGAAATTAGCTTCATTTCAGCCATGAGAAGGCTGAATTTTCTATCCATATTTTCTTCCCCACGCAAGAGATCATTCTTATTTTGCTCACGCAGCCAGCCTTTATCTCGGCAGTGTGAGCTTCATGCATGTGCTCAATGTGTTCTCTCAATTTCGTCTTTGCATCGGCATTCTCATTTCGCCATACCAACGACTTGTTGAACAATGTCTGAAGTATCTAACTTGTTCCACACACATTGTTTTCTTTCTTTGTTGCCACCATTCCTTATCCCGATCTGTTGTTATGCCTCTCAAGTCGCAGTAAGGTTGGCATCTCTGTTGTCGATCTCATGTCCATAGAGGCCTGGTGCCTCTCCATCCGTTCAATTTCAGCAAATAATGCTTTGAACACCTCCCGAACTTGATTGTTTCTTCCGTTGCGGTGATGGCCCGCTGTGATGTCAAAGTCATAGTCATTTGAACGATGGTACGACGGAATGACGGGAGCGGAGTGCGGAAGCGTGCGAGTTCGTTCTCTCGACTCTTCGCGGGGAGGTGGGGTACCTCCGAGAGAAAGGAAATGATTCTACAAAGGAATCATCACGGCCAACCGGGATTTGTTCAATGATGAGAGGTGCGCGTGAAGTTCCTTTTGAGTCGAACCTCTGCGGCTGGGGGAGCTGTGATGGACTCTGTTTCGGCTTGGAGTCATTGTGAAGTGGACCCGACTTGTCGAGCCTCAATCGTCTCAACAGCCTTCGTTGGTCTCGGTGGTTTCTCCAATTGAGTGGATGGTCCTCGGCCTTATCGAAGCGTCATCGGACGATGATGAGATTTCCATTGGTGGCTCATCATCAAAATTGAAAGTTTTACGAGTAGCCTTGAGATCGACTTGCTCGTGGTCGGGAACATCCTCAATCGAGTCTTTTGGATGCATCACGGGAATGACTCGACTTCTTCGTCGCTTCCGATCCCGAAAGGTTACATCAGATTATCCTGGGAATCATGAAGCGCTTATCTCCTTTTCGGATGGATCAATGATAGCAGGAGGGATGTTCTCTACTTGACTTCTTTACCCGGAAGTCTCAACCTCCCGTGGGCCTTCATTACCTCCTGCGTAGTCTCAATGCGGCGAGGCCTGGACCTCCCTTTCGATAGTGTCCCATTTGTCTTAGGGTCTTCGTGGTGGCATCCATTGGAGTCTCAACCCCATGGATTGCACTTTCATCGCCCAGTGTTAACTCCCGTGGTACTCCTTCTTCGTGCCTCGACCGCATCGGCGCGTCATTAGCCTTCGAGCGGTTGGCACCTCGGTGAGAGAGTCTCAAGCTCATCGAGCTTCGTTGATGGCAACTTGTTGTTCGTTTTGTGTTTGTACTTTCTCCACTTCGCCTCCTAGATTCGTTGTGGAGTCATCTGCGCAACATTCTCCGACCTTGCTGCGGTGGAGGAGATTTCCCCTCGGCGCGCACCAGGTGAGTGACGTGGAATGGGCTCACTCGTCTCCAAACTCCCGGCTGTTTCTCGAGTGTTCAGTTGGGCGGTGGTAAGACACCTTCATTAGGGGTTGGCTCAACCGGGGTCCCCACTAACCTAGTTTCATCGCAGTTCCTTAAATCCTTCTTCCGAGTGAGTGGGGAAGTGGTGGCAGAATAACGGTGGCGATTTGTCGCACTACTCCCATTGGATCGATTTCATTTGTGTTTTGGAGGACTCTCTGGTCCCTCCATCATACTTTTCTCATGAAGAATTCAGGATTCACGCATTGCTTGTTGCATTTGCAACTCTTCGTAGGGCGGCAGCGGGGTCCCGATCCTCATCACTTTCTCGATAGAATGTCGAAGTGAGGATGTGTATGTTACGTGGTGCCGGTGAGAGGCGATGTTGGCCTTCTCTCTTGCCTCGCCTTCCTCTGCCGTCTCTCCTTCTCCTTATCCTTGAAGATCTGCAGGATATCATGCGATTTTCTTCATCCGATCTTGAGATCACAGAGGTTAGTCCAAGGAAGTTAATGATTCCTCTTCTTCTTCGATAAACTCAGGTCGTTGGAACTGTTCCCTTGATCGACTCAATTTCACTTCCTCCACTCACGCAGACGATTTTGGATGTCCAGGTAAGGTGGGGATAGGATCATCACATCACTATCATCTCTATCAGCCTTCTTCTTATGTCTGTTTGTGCGAACTACGATTGTGTCTTGATTTGCCTCTGATCGTCTTCACAGAGACTTATTGTTTCATCTATAATATCCGGAGACTCTACTTCTCTAGCGAGTCTCAGATATCGCTCCGGTGAGTGGTGACTCGGTTTGGTTTCTCAAGCTCGGAGTGCTTGATGATTCTTCTTCATCTCCTAGTTTGTACTGGAGGGATTTTTGGTTCGAGAGAGAGTTTCTTCGAATCTTAGCGGCGGGGCGTCTTGGTGTTTTCTTCCGAGGAGCCGTCTTGGCTTATCGATCTCCTCTTTTGACGATCGGAGAAGGTAGTTGAGAGTCCTTCTCGACCGCTGGCAGGAGGCGGGAGACACGGGCGTGGGGGCGGTGACTCCTGCACAGGGCGGGAGCGAGTTTGACTTTTTCTTTCTTTGCGGGAAGCATCTTCTTCTTAGTTGCGAGGGCGAGCCTTTCTTCTTTGGTGGAGAGGAAACAACTCGTATCTTCGGGGTTAGCCGATTCCCCCTCACTTGTGTCGCTCTCTTGGCGTAGGCTCTCTTCTCGTGCGCTGAGAGGTTTGATCTCGAACATCCTCTTGTTTACATGGAACGCCTTTCCATGTCTAAGTGGGACTCCTTTCACCTCCATCGGTAGGCCAATCACGAGGCCATATCCTAGGATCCTCCAAATGCACCATCTTCCTTGAAGGATTTGTTCCTACATTCGGCATAGTCTGCTTGTAGACAAACTCAGCCCGAGCTTTATTTTCCTTTCTTCAATGATCGCATCAACTTTGTTGGTTAAAGTCGCCAAATTTGATGTCTATGCATTTGGCAACTATGTCCAACGACTTGTGATAATCCTCCTTCAAAGACCTCTTGTTTCTTTGTGTAAACTATTTTATCAAAGATAGTCGGGCTTGGCTACTTCCTTCCAAGCGGCGGCCAGGTTTACATCGCCGTTGATTTATGATGCTCCTTCCGCTTCGGTAGTGGCGGTGTTCACCAAATCCTTGGCGAGAGATGATGAACTCCTTTCCGTGAATAGAGGATTTGATCCCCTCATTATGAATCTCGGCGTTCACATAGAAGCGTGCGACCTCCTCCACATAGGTCATCGGATATTCCAACGTCGAAAACGGTTTCAGCCGGGACGTTTCCAATTTCTCAGCAATTTTCTTCACTAGGGTGTCGTCGGACCCCTGTTTCACCATCGTCGAAATCCACAAAGAGACCCGGTGTGGATTTGCTTTCCTAACTTGACAAAATCATAGGTTGATGCCATTTTTCAGGATTTCACGAAGAAAACTTAGAGGTTGATTTGAAGATAGATAGGGTTTTGAGAGAGTTTTGCCTTTGCTTTACGAGAGAAATGAACGGTTTTGGTAATATGAGAGAGAGAAGAAAGAAAGCTTAAGTATGGTTTATGAAAGGGCGTGCGGGTGGTTTTGAAATGTGATCGAAATCAACGGCTTAGATTTTGCACGCGATTTAGCATTTAATGTCTCGTATTTAATGCGGCAAACATTTATATCCAATCATAAGCTTGGTGTGCGGCTTTTTTTTGTACACGTCATAATTATCCGACGTAATTCTTAAAAACATTCCCGCTTAGTAAAAAGATTGCGTTTTTGTCACTTTGCTCATAAATGACTCGAAACTTTTACCCTCATTTGGTTTAACTCTTCTTCTCACAGTTCTCTTTGTGACTCATTTGTCGGTGACTTCGGTATAGTCATTGTCTTTCCGATCACGGTGATTTACTTAGGCGATTTGTGAGTTGCTCTTTTTCCCTTTTTGTGTTCCATTTCTTTTCTTTGATTCTTCGAGTGTCACTCACTCAATTAACCCTAACTCATGCTTGAGTTCTTCAAATCTTGACTCACATAATGGTTTTGTGAAGATGTCACCAATTGTTTATCGGTTGAGATATATTCCAAGATGATGTCCTTCTTTTCAACATGATCTCTTATGAAGTGATATCGACATCGATATGCTTTGTTCTTGAGTGCAACACAGATTTTGAGTGATTGTGCAATTGCACTTGTGTTATCACACATGATTGGAATTTCCTTTTATTCAACTTCATAGTCTCTCAATTTCTTTGTCTCATCCATAGGACTTGGGCAACAATTTTGCCCGCAGCCTATGTATTCTGCTTCATTTTGTAGAGGTGGCTATTGAATTTTGCTTCTTGCTAAACCAGGAAATCAGCATGTTTCCTAGCATTTGACATGTGCACGATGTGCTTTTCTGTCAACTGCATCCAAAGATAGTCGAGTCCGAATAGCCAATTAGTTTGAATCCACCTTCCTTTGGATACCATAAGCCAACTTCTTGGCTTCCTTTCAAGTATCTCAAGATTCTCTTAGTTGTTGTCATATGGCTCTCTTTTGGAGCAGATTGAAATCTTGCACATACACCTACAAACAAAGGTGATGTCCGGCACGCTTCTTTGTGAGATAGAGCAATGATCCAATAAGTGCTCAGTATCTTGTTTGATCTACAGGCTTGCCATCTGCATCCATGTCCATTTTGTGATGTATTCATTGGTATTTTCACGAAGACTTCTCCTCCATACCAAATTTCTTCATTAAATCTCTGGTGTATTTTGTTTGACTTATGAAGGTTCCATCCTTGGTTGTTTCACTTGGAGTCAAGGAAGAATGTCGCTCTCCCATCATGCTCATTTCAAATTTACTTTGCATGAGGTTTGAAAATTTTTCATGACTCTTTGTTTGTGGATCCAAAAATGATGTCATCCACATATATTTGAACAAGCAAGTATACTCTTCTTGTCTTGAATTACGAAAAGTGTTATATCTACTTTTCCTTTTGTGAATCCATTCTCGGTTAGGAATTGTGACAAGGTATCATACCATGCTCGGGTGCCTGTTTCAATCCATACAGAGCTTTCTTGAGTTTGTATACCTTATCTCCAAGAGTCTTCGCTCAAATCTTGGAGGTTGTTCAACATACACTTCTTCTTCCAATAAACCATTTAGGAATGCACTTTTTACATCCATTTGATATACAATGAAATTATTGTGAGCTGCATAGGCAAGAAACATCCTTATTGCTTCCAATCTTGCTACAGGAGCAAATGTTTCATCAAAATCTATTCCTTCTTCTTGGCAATATCCTTTGGTTACTAGTCTTGCTTTGTTTCTTACCACAGAACCTTCCTCGTTCATCTTGTTTCTGAACACCCATTTAGTACCAATAACGTTTTGATGGGTGGGTCTTTGAACTAATTCCCATACTTTATTTCTTTCAAACTGATTCAGCTCTTCTTGCATAGTTTAAATCCAATGTGTGTCATCCAATGCTTGTAACACATCTTTGGGCTCTATTTGCGAGATAAAGCATGTGAACATAGCTTCTTGTTGAGTTCTGGATCTTGTTTTGATACCTTCTCTTATATCTCTAATGACAAGTTTTGGTGGATGGTCTTTCGGCCATCTCACATCCCGGTTGAAGTAAGTTAGCTGGTTGATCGTCTAGCGATTTGTGTTGCTTTGATCGGCTCTCTCGTAATCTCTTACCGCAAATTTTCCGGTTGTTTTTGAGATTCGGCTATCTCATCTTCTTTCGAGTTTACAATTCGATTTACCAAAGATAGGGATTTTTCGTATGTTTGGATGATTCAAACTTATCGGTGATTCTTCAATATCTTCTCCATTTACATTTGGCTCATCGAATACCACATGAATGGATTCTCTCGCAACCATAGTCCTTTTGTTGAGTACATTTGTAGGCTTTGCTTTCGGTGAGTATCCAAGAAGATACCTTCATCGCCTTTAGCATCGAAGGCCTTTAGATTGTCTTTGCCATTGTTGTGGATGAAGCATTTACATCCAAATATTCTAAAATATGCAACATTTGGTTTTCTTCTAGTCCAAATCTCATAGGGAGTCTTTGTCAATTTGTCTGTTTATCATACATCCTGTTTTGAGTGTAACCCGGTGTGTTGATTGCTTCCCCAAAATCTTTTTGGTAACCCCGCTTGACTAACATGGTCATTCTCGCTTCTTTGAGAGTTCTGTTCTTCTTCTTTCGCAACTCCATTCTCTTTGTGGAGTCCTTGCTGCAGATAATTCATGTCCAATGCCATTTTCAATACAATCGAGTTATTATCCCATTGACAAACTCGGTTCCTCTCGATCTTATTTTGATAATGGTTTGGCTCTTTTCATTTTGAATTTTCTTCATTAATCGTGGCGTTTAGAGAGTTTTTCTTTCTTTTTACACATGAATATAGTCCATGTATATCTTGAGTAGTCATCTACTACCACCAAGGTATATTTCTTTCCACTTATGCTATTTGGTTCCATGGGCCAAATAGATCCATATGTAGCGGATGTAATATTCTTGTTGAAGATGGACATGTCTTTTCTTTGAATGAAGATTTGATTTGTTTTCCCTTCGACATGCATCACATATACTCTCCTTCTTGTATATCGAGTCGGAAGTCCTTCCACAAGATTACTTCTTGCAAGCTTGTTAATCGTTTTGAAATTCGGGTGACTCGGCTTTTTGTGCCACAACCAACTTGATTCATTTGTGCTCTTTTGCTAATAGACAGTCTTTGGTGTAGCGGTTGACCAATCTACTACATACATGTTCTTTTATCCGCATCCTTGTAACACAACTTCATTCGATTCAAGATCCTTGATTTGGCATATACCCATGTTAAATCCAACATTATAACCCTTGTCACGAGTTGGCCGATGCTTAGCAAATTGAAGTTGAGTCCTTCAACATATGCAACATCGTGATTTCTAATCCATTTTTCTTGATGGATCCAATGCCTCTTATTTCTCCCCGAGCTTCATTTCCTCCAAATATGACTTTTGCTCCTTTAAATTCCTTGAATTTTGACAGATTTTTCTTATTTCTGTCATATGTCGGAATAGCCACTATCCATGTACCAGGTTCCTTGGCTTTCGGTTGTTCCTTGAACCCGCAATCAAGGAAATTAAGTTTTAGGTACCCATACTTGTATGCGGGTCCCGAGGGGTTAGAATTGTAAGATGATCCAACCAACTTATAGCCAAATGATTTGACTCTAAGGGGTTGCCATCTATCAGTGCCATAATCATAATTAATCTTGGCAAATTGCTTGGGGATTTTAGGTTCATCTGAGTTGTCTCTTTTGTCGTATGCCTGTGTATATGTTTTAGCAATCGCCTTCTTTGGGTAATTGTGGTGTCTCCGAGTGTAGTGCCTAGGTGCATATGTGTCTTGATGAAAGCTCTTATACTTTTGGAATGGCCTTTCTTTGAGTTCTAGGCCTTTGCCATTTGGGCTTATATTCCATAAGTCTATCCGATAGTTCACATCATTCCAATCGACTTGGCTTGGATATTTTCTACCATTCCCATCATATGTATTTCTTTTATAGATTTTCTGGGGTTTTGGTAGCTCTGTTTCTTCTTTCTGAGTATTTTTGTTTTGGAGTTTCTTTGAGGAACTCATTTGGATCTCTTCTTGTCCTTCGGCCGCACTCAACCGGGTGTTTTCCTTTTCCTTTATAACCAAGGCGTTTGCTTGTAATTGTGCTTTGGAGTGAATGTGTGTGCACCCTTTGGAGTTTTGGATTTTTAGACTCTTCATTGCTTGAAGATCCTTTTTCCAAAATTTCTTTTGGAGCTTGACATAGCAGAGAGGAATTAAATCCTAAGCTGTCTTGTCTCCACATTCTCTTTGACTCATAATAAGATCATCCAATGATTTGGATGCCTTAGTGAATGAGGCAATCACATTTTGAGGTCATTCTCCTCTTTTCTATGGCAACTATTTCGCTTATTAGCTTGGCATTTTCAGCCTTTAAACTTTCATTCTCATCGGCTATTTGACTTAGAGTGCTCGGCTCCTTAGTCATTTTGTGAGTTTTGGCTCTTGAGTAGGCTGTTTTCCTCATTTAGTAGTGTGTGTGAGGATTTGATGTGTTCAAAATCTTTCATCATTTTGCCTAATGAATCATAAAGATCAGTGGGTGATGAAGTGTGTGTGTCACAGTCACTATCACTAGAATCGAGTTTGATGAGTTAGAGTGTACCTCATCTTCTTGGTCGGAGTTGATCTTGTTCCTTGGCCATCAAACATATCGGGGCTTCTTCTTGAGTCACTTGAGTAGTCGGCTTCACTACTCTCTCGACTCGGCTATGTCTTTTGACTCGGCTTTTTGCGAGCCAACATTGCCTTTTTCTTTTCTTGTCTTCTTTCTCGAAGACCTTTCTTTCTTCTTCATTCCTGTATTTGTTGACTATACGATATGGGCGTCAATGGTATAGTGACTGTTGTTTGCCCTACTGATTCAAAGATAGATATTCAACCTTTTGATCAGCTCTTTCCATTCTTGGATTGTCAACCCTTTAATATTGACTTTTTGATGATTTGTTCTCTTGGTTGGCCTATCTTCCCTTGACTTGGAGGGAGCCGAGTGTCTTCCTCGGAAGATTCGCCCTTGCCTCTCTTGTAGTTCTTATTGAAGAACTTGTTGAACCTTTTAACCATCGGCTATTTCTTCGGATCAATAACTTCTTTGACATCGCTCTCTTTCCATCCTTAACAATTAGAGCAAATTGTTTTGGGTACAAATTGTCTCTTCCTCGATCTTTTCTTCTCACTCAAATTCGTAGGCTTTGAGATCCGAGAATAGTTCATGGTTGGAGGTCTTCGATAGGTCCATGGAATGTCTTAGTGCCATGACCTTCATTTCCCATTCACTGGGAGACTTTTTAGGAACTTCATACACATTTTTCTGTGTATATTCCTTTCCAAGTGCGATAGCTCGTTGGTGATTTTCGTGAACCGAGCATCCGGTTGATCCAGGTTTTCTCCTCGCGATCATTTTGAAATTCTCAAATTTTTGTACAACCACTGATAATTTATTTTCTTTGATTTGCTCGAGCCTTCACAAATCAATGTTAGTTTGTCCTGATTTCTTTAGTCGTTTTGCATGATTTGACTTTATTGAACATGGCTTTGTCCAAGGTTTTGTAAAGGATGTCCTTGGCTACATTGTCCGGTTGTGTATCTTTTTCTGTCATCATTTGTCCATTCAGTTCTTGGTTTTTCAACCATACATTTGGTCTAGGGGCAACATCCTCTTCACCTTCAATATGACTCTTCTTACGATTGTGTTCACCTTTAAGATTTGCGGTGGCCCATCCTCTATCACTATCCACATCTCATCATGTAATCCGATAGATGAGCCTCAAGAGATACGAATTTTCCAATCATCAAATTCTTCAATTGTGAACATAGGGATGCGTGTCAAATTTGCTTCCATGATAATAAATTTTAATGATAAAAAGAGTTTTGAAAGTTTAAGTACTAAAGCGGACTTTGAAAAATTTGGAGATCTAGTTCAAGAATGCCAGTGCGGAAGGCTCAATGAACCAACCGCCCGATACCACTTGTAGGTCCCAAGGGGTGTGAGTGTAAGGTTTAGAAGGGGGTTGAACAAACCTTACCAAATTTTCGATTTAGTCCTTTTAAAGGTTCGAGTTGATACTACACACATTGTGTCACTCTAGGTGGATGACCAATTTAGTTAATCAGAGAGTTAGTCACTCAACGGACTTCAACCGAAATTTGTTGATAGAATAACTCACATTTGTTAAGATCGAATTAGCTCAACTGTGGTTTGTTTTATTGGAAGACTTAACACCCTTAAGTTTGGTTTTGTAGAGATTTAAAGCTTGATTTAGTACTTAGAAATTATCTAATGGATAGCAAATATGTCGTGAGTAATTAAGCAAATATGATGCAGAATTACGATCTTTGAAATGTAAAAGACACGATAAGTTTTTATAGAGGTTCAAGATGGGGTAATTCTTCTACTCCTCTCTTCTCCAACTCCCCGGAGGAATCCACTAAGTATTGATCAAGATACAAAGTGGTAACAGTCCATATACAAGTCTTGATCACACGGTGACTTGATCCTTTGGGACTCGGCCCGGAGACGCCTTGATCACTCACCGGTGGCTTCTCGCACGACTCGGCTTCTTCACAGGGGCGGTGGCTTGCTACTACTGACCCACTTGCTTAAGCTTTTTGGATTTGATCACGAAGCCCTCCAAAAGCTCAAAAGTTGGTTCAACTTGAACCTTCCTACAATCCTTCGTGGAATGTAGACCCCTTGATCCTTGAGAATTTCCTCTTCAAGCTGATTGAAGTTATCTTTCCTTCACGGGTGAGTGTTGGATTGATGTTCTTCGTAGTGTAGGCTTGAGGATTGAGCGTTTAATAACTTGAGAATATTTCAGGTTACAAAATATTTCTTTCTTGCTTGTATGGTTAAGGTAACCTCAGTCAGCTGCGTCTTTTTTTTTTCAGAGTTATTCCTCAGTCTTTTATAGTGATCTTTCAAAAATCGCTAGTTGAAGAGATAGGTTTATTTTTGAAAGTTACTTGTGGTTGTTGGCTTGTCTTGTTGCGATCCTTGGAATTGCCATTTCCTCATATGAATTGTTCTCCGACTTTTCGAGTTCGACACGGTGTAGTGCTTCCCATTGGTTTATTCCTTTTGCACGCTTCCGGGGTGAGCAGCACTTCGAGAAAGGTAGCATGGAGATATTACTTGTTTAAGTAATTCTCTTGATTTTCGTGCAACGGATCTTTTTAGTTATCTCGACTTGATCGCATTTCCTCTTGCTTTCCCAGGTGACTTAGAGTCACTTCCAATCATGGATGACTCTTCTATCACTTCACCTTGAGACTTGGCTTTTCTTGAGTTGACTTGATCGATACTCCACTCACCGCATCTCACTCGCTCCTTCAAGAGAGTTCCGTCTTCTCTTCTTTTGCCATACTCAATTTGTCTTGCAAGTGAGTCTTTTCTAGTCTTGATTGTCTTCTTGCATGTTTGGGCATACCGATTTAACTCACTTGACCAAACCCTATTTATTACAATGCAGTTTACAACAAAAAATGGGGTGCCAACTTCCTATTATAAGTTTTACATGGCATTCATCAAAATCTAAACAATAAATTTCCCAACGGTGCTCTTCGAGGTGTTGAAGAATTTGGTGTTCTTCAAGGTTGAAGATTGTGGTAATCTTCACAAGGTGCCGTTGGAGATTGTAGTAATCTTCAAGAGAGATTGTGGTAATCTCAAAGTGTGGTGTTGAAGAAGAGTGTGGTGCTCTTCAAGGTGATGTTGTAAGGTCTTTGTCATTAATTTTGGTAATTAATAAAATCTTTTTCTTTTTGAAATCTATCTCGGATATACTGGGGTGGTAGAAGATTAGGCCCTAGGTGGGTTGAACCTCTATAAATCGACGCGTGTTGTTTACTTCCCGCACCTTTATTAGTGTCTTGGCTTATTTGTTTCGAAAAAGAGGGCATAATCGAAAAGATGGAGATAATCTATTCACCCCCCTCTAGATTATCGTAGCCGCTTGGACTTACATGCATTGGATACTTCATTTTAATCCTAAAAATTCATCACCAATCCAAATTCTGGCATAAGAAATCAATGCTTGAACCAATACCCAACAACTAAGAAACAAACATCACAACATTCCAAGTAACACAAGATAGGTAAAATGGGAAACCATGGGGGAGGGTTCTCATTGACCCTTTAAGATTTAATATTATGTCTTTAATCACAAGTGTGCTAATTATGAAAAAGAGAGAATAATTATTCCATAATTTATTAATGTTCAAGAGTTTAACATTTGACAATCTTTAATTGGCAAATAAAATATATATTAAAATATCAATTAATTAACTATTTAAATTATGAAATAAATTTGATTAAATTTCCAAATATAAATAGAAAATACAAAATTGATGTTTAATATAGAATTTAATATGTGTCATTATTTAATTGGTGCAAATTAAATTGGGGAAATTGCAAAATTGGTCCTATAACTATATGCAGTTTGCAATTTCGGTCCTGTAACTATTGAGTTTGCAAAATTAGTCCTGTAAGTTTGAAGGTTTTTGCAAAATTGGTCCTATATGTTTTATACCTAAGCAATTTCGGTCCTGTAAGTTTCAAGTTATTGCAAAATTGGTCCCCTGGGGTTATTTCATATTTTCAAAATACCAAGAATACCCTTATGCACATAATTGGCTTATTTGACTAAGTGTTTTGCCTAAAATGATATTAGAGCTCAGGTTTATTAAGAACTTTAAGTTATAATTATTATTTTATATAATTAACAATTGGTGAGGAGAATTTTCTCCGAGCAAATGGATCTGGACGAGTATTCAAAATGTATACCCTATAGGAGATATCGTCAAATTTTGACAATGTATGCACAAGAACACCAGGACAAGATAACATATTGGAATAATCAATATGTTGAAAAAGAACTCGCAGGAGCCATTAGAGAAACTTTGAGACAATGCGAAAAACAAGCAACATATTATTTGGGTATCACTTCCGCCCCGTGAATACCCGTCCCACCCCGCCTAGAATTTTTAGTTGTAAAATATATTTTAATATATATTTTGCATATATAATATATATTATAATAAATTGTTTTATGTATTCTTATATTATTTATAAACTGATAATAATAAATTTTGCAAATAATATTTTATAAATATATTTTTTTCATTTTCTTAATTTAATTTAATTTAAAACAAGGCAGAACGGGTCGACCCGCTTCGCCCCGCTCTAGGCGTGGTGGGTTTGGGTCCTGGCCAACCCGCCTCGATCCGCTCCATTGCCATCACTATAAAATTGCTAAATTTAGAAAGATAAAGGACCAAAAATACTATTTAGCTAGAAGGACAAAATTGTCCAGGACCAAAACTGCAACTTTTAAAGATAAATGACTAAAATTGCAACTACCCCAAAGTTATTGGACTAAAATTGCAATTTACCCAATTAAATTTGTCTACAAAGTTATCGTATTTTTTATATTTTAATTTTTGAATTATTCCAACTAACATGCACTTGTGCTGCTCCGTTAATTGTTTGATGGAGTGGTACTAAATATGCAACACACAAATTCTTAGACCAACTCCAGTACTGCGCTTAATTGGCGCACATCGTCAATTGAGCGTCTCCAACACTGCGCTATATTTGGATGTAATTTGGCGTTTGCTACAGTACCACGCCATTTTTGGAGTGGTACTGTAGCAGCGCTACTTTTTTTTTGATTTTTTATTTAATTTGTTATTGTAGCTTTATTTTAACTTTAAATATTATTATTAATATTATATTTCAGTTACTCTAATAATAAATAATACTAAAATTAATGTTACATTATTTTCATTAAATATAATTTTTTTAATTTATTTACTTTTAAAAGTAAAAAAATAATAAATATTATATTAATTTTATTTTTTGTGAATTTTTTTATATTTTAAAATTTAATATTATATTAAATAAAATTATTATATAATATTTTATCAATGACACAATAATAAAAATCAAAATAAAAGAAAGAATCTTATGGAATATTCCTTTTTAGTGCAGAAAATAGTGCAGACTGCTGAAGATGGAGTATAGATTTTGCGCCAAAATAGTGCAAACTCTGCACCAAAATAGTGGAGATTGCTGGAGACGGTCTTATGGGACGTTTTATACTCAATTTTTAAAACTGAGACTAAATATACAAGTTGTGGGTTGATAATTGCAGTATATCAAATCTCATGGGACTAAAATTGCAATTTGCTCGTCTACAAGCTTTACCGATCGGCTCTAGCGGTCTAGCCGGGTCAATTCTCGCGCTCAATTCAGCGCCGCACAAAACTTTTTCGCTGACGTGGACAGCTTCTAAAACCCTCGCATAAACCACACAAGAAGAGAAAAAAATAAAATTCGCGAGCTACCATTTCAGCTTTCTAGATTAGTTTCACATAAATCCTTAGATCGTTCTGGAGATGAGAAGGGTTAACGGACTCGCCGCCATTTGCCGCGCCGTAGGGGGCGTCGCCGTCGCTCCTTCAGCTCCCGGAAACCACGCCCACCAACACCACCGCCTCTTCCAGGCGGCTCTTTTTAGCACGACCAGCAACAACAACTCATCGGCGAGATCTCACTGGTTTTCAAACAACAGTATCTCCGGTGATGAGTCTGCTCGCGCTGCCGCGCGCACTGTTGCTGGGACGATGTTGTTCTCGGTGGCTGCCACCACGCTCGGGGAAGAGGTCCACGCAAAAGAGCCCGTGCAGTCAAAATTCCGGCCGAAGGACGTCGTTCTGTATCAGTATGAAGCTTGCCCTTTCTGTAACAAGGTCAAAGGTATTGCTTCTCACGTCCGGCATACTGTGATTTAGTTTTCGGTCTGTTTTATACATTCTTAGTGTTAGAATCTCATTTTGGATCCGGAAAGGGGCAAAAAAAGAAAAACATTTTGGCGGTGTCTTCTAAAGACATTTTGGATCCGGAAAGGGGCAAAACAAAGGAAAAAAATACGTTTTGGCGATTTCTTCTAAAGACTTGTCAGAGTATTCTGGGTCACAAATTATAAACATGTCATATTTAATGTAGAGTAAAAATAGTTTTACGTGGAATTGGGGTTAATAGATATACAATCTATTACTTGTTTATCATATAGTTAAACTGGCAATGTTCAATGATTTGTGGCGCAGCTTTTGGAAAACAGAGCTTGATTCAAGTAGTTGTTCGTCTATGTTTACCCTTTCTGTTGATATTTATTTGGAATATGGTGCGATCCTTCTTAAAATTAAGCATGCATGTTTTTGATGGGAGCATTTGTTGGGCTATCATTGAATTTCTGGCTTCATTCTTGTCATTCCGGGTAATGAAATGTACTGACGCACTTAGTAGCAGTTGTAACTTAGGACTTGAGGATTGGTATTGGATATCTCTTTATTGAAATCTGAATGAATCTTAGTCAAATCAAAAGTTCACATCCAAATATTTCAATGCAATGCTAATCTCTTACCAATTATAACATTCTTAGACATGTTCTTGCAGAAAATCTATGGTTAGATTTGGTCTATTCTGCGATACAAGAATATATAAAAAATCGAAGCAGGAGGTCAACTGTTATTCTTACGTTTGAGTTTTTTAAGACAATTAAAAAGCAAGGTAGATTAGATGTGCCCAACTATGCCTAATTATATATGATATATCAAGCTGTTGTTTTGGGAATTACCAATTCAAAGTTGCATTGTTAAATAATTCAGATCATTGGTGAAAGTTTGAACTTGTTTATTGCTTTCTTGTAATGAACAAATATGTCTGAGCATCTAATGCAGAACAAGGTTCAAATACTCTCTTTTCTGGAGCAACTGTTAATCCACATGTACCTTAGACTGGGTCAAAGAAAATGTGTTTTAATTCCAGATGTGCAAGTAAAAGAAAAGATCAAAGACGATGGATCAATTTAGTATTTTACCTACAAGATGATGATGACAGATAGAAGCATATGAAAGCAATATTTTATTATTATTTTGAATGTGTTTAATATAGTGCCCTTTTGCTGTCCTCACTAATTGAGAAGGCTAATAATTTGTTGTCGTGTTATTTGCCACTGCCTAAGTTTTTGAACTGTTGATCATGTTAGCGTTTATAACAGTGAACCACTTTGTATTTTTGTGTCTTACTTTTTCAGCTTTCCTGGACTACTATGATATACCGTACAAGGTTGTGGAGGTGAACCCTATCAACAAAAAGGAAATCAAGTGGTCTGAGTACAAGAAAGTGCCTATACTGATGGTTGACGGAGAGCCGATGGTTGACTCATCAGGTACTGAATGCATAGATTAACAATAATCTAATGTTTCTAGTAAAGTGAAAAGGTAGTCTAGTAGTTGGTGATTTGAACAGTATGATTCGTCATTGTGGCTTTTAGAATCATCTTTGTAAATATCTCCATGTCCTCTCTATGTAGCTATAATTGATAAGTTGACCAAAAGATTTGTCGTAATTCTCATACTGTCTTCTCTATGTAGATATAATAGATAAGTTGACCAAAAAGATTCATCCTGACGTGTCCACTGATTCCGTCGTGGAAGATAATGAAGAGAAAAAGTGGCGTGGGTATGTGTCTCTGTCTCTATCTCCTCATTTTCATAAAACATTAAAATTTCTTGCTGCCGTTTGTGTATAATTTATTATATAATAATAATCACTGTCGTGACGACCTATGTGAAAACAGTATGGTGTTTTGCTATTAGTATTAACAATTGCTATTCATTTAGTACTTGAAGGATAATGTTTTCTGGTGCCTCTGTATATATGTTGCATCTTATTGTGCTTCAGATGTTTCCATACTTAACACCTTAGTTGTTCAGTTGTTTTACTTTTACTTTTGACAAACATTGGGTTTTTGCAGTTGGGTGGACAATCACTTGGTGCATATATTGTCACCTAATATATACCGAAGTGCTTCCGAAGCCCTCGAGTCATTTGACTACATCACTAGCCATGGTGAGGTTTCTTATATCAGTAAAATAGCTAACAGTTGTGATTGAATTTGGACGAGTCGCAAACTTGTTGTTTTGAAATGCTGATTAAATGCTTCTTCGTCTGCTCCTTTATTTCTTTTATTTATTTAATTATTTTCTTTTTTTGGGAGGGGGTGAGGTGTTGATTGAATGTACATGCATGAAATCAAGTTATCCATGATCATCGTCTTTCTTAAATTTGGTTGTTAGATTTAGTTTTAGTTGGTACGATAGATTGGCATATTCTGGGACTGATTAAGAGATGAAAATTTGACTTCTTGTCTAATAATTTTGGAAGATGTGTTACTTTCTGTAGTTGTCTAGTATCAAGTTCGTCTCCATTTCCTTGACGTTAGTGTCTGTTTCCTAGCTTACCATCCTTGTTGGAGAACGAGCGAGTCGCCTTAGCTAACTTTTTTACGTGTTGCTATGGGCTTTTATCTTGTTAAATGCCGTAGTTTGGCAAGATAGACTTCTCCTAAAACTGTTGCATACGACCACTGTATTTGCTGCTCTGAACTGTTTGTTGTACTTTTGAGATTGCGTTTCTTTTATCTTCTCTCTCATAGTCATATCCTTTTAGATAAGTCTCTGGCTTTGGACAAATGCAGGTAACTTCAGCTTCACTGAGAGAATACCAGCAAAATATGCTGGAGCTGCTGCCATGTATTTTGTTTCAAAGAAATTGAAGAAAAAATATAACATCACTGACGAACGGGCTGCTTTATACAAAGCTGCAGAATCATGGATAGATGCTCTCAATGGTCAAGAATTTCTAGGTTGAAGTCCTCTTTTGAGTACATCTATTATGCTGATTGATTACTATTAGGGTTACAAAAAATACACTTGAGGTTTATTCTAATTACAAAAAACCCTGCTATGTTTCAAAATTGCATATGCCACTTTGATATTTGTTTATTTTGCATATTACATCCTCAATAGGAGGGTATTTGTTAAAAAATACAAACCTCAAGGGGGGGGGGGGGTTGTAATTTCTTAAGAGGGTTTATGTAATTTTGAAAGATAAATGAGTTTTTTTCCCCTTGTAATTAGGCCAAACTCAAAGGTAGACTTTGTAATTATCCCTTAAATAAAAATTTATGTAATACGACGGCTAATTTCTCCTTTGTAACCTCCTTGCACCAGGTGGAACAAAGCCCAACTTAGCTGACCTTGCTGTGTATGGTGTTTTGAGACCCATTCGCTACCTCAAGTCTGGTAGAGACATGGTGGAGCACACCCGAATTGGCGATTGGTACTCCCGAATGGAAAATGCTGTTGGAGTATCTTCCAAGATCCAGGCATAGCCAGATTGTTGGTGTTGTTAATTTGACTGGGTTTTTTATATGATAAAATTGTAGAAGTTTTTGTCCCGTGATAATAATGTCCTTCCCCTTTTTGCAATCGTGTCAAGTCTTGGTAGATAGATTACAGTACTTTCCTTGTAATTTGGTGGCAATATTTTTATGGTGAGATTGCTGGAGTGAAAAGGAGGTGTCTACCAGTCATATTATCTCCTATTCCACAACATAGTTAATTACCAAGTTGGTTTATATTGTTTACATGGTGTTGTGTGCTTATTATCAATTCCTTAGAAGAATACATTCTGGTCATAGGTTTTAGGATATGGTTGTATACGTGTTGGGGAAATAAAATGAATTTGATTTTGTGGCTTATCTGTGAATCCTTTATGTGCAATTTTATATTTTATTAGTAAGCTTTGTCAATAATTGTGTACAATTTTATATTTTATTAGTAAGCTTTGGCAATAAGTGAACTAAATTGCAGCTATACCATAGAATATATTGTATGCAACCTGATATGGTAGTATCCTTTTTGATAGGATGGAGTTGATATGGTAATTTGTTAGTGAAATTATGATGAACTAGTAATCCCGCACATGCGTTGCACGTGTATTATTATTTTCTTATTATTGGTTTATACTAAAACTTTTGGTATTTATTATTTTTTTAATAATAAAATACTCATATAAAGTAAATAAAAGCAAAAATTATACATAAAGTTAGATTTTCAATTATAAACTCAAATTTCAAATTCAATTCTAGAAAACATCAAATGAATCAATTATTAAGGTCAATTAAATATAGTACAATTTAATAATTCAATATAATAACTGTAATCAGAACAATTTGTCTATACTTTCTCCGTTGACGTTTGTAAAAAACATCATCCAACAAATATTTATAATATTTTTTCCTAACATATCGTGGACGACTTAAATATTATAAAGCTAAGCAGTATAGTGAATAAAAATAATTTGAAATATCACTTAAAGTGGTTCTCGAAAATGTATAGGTTACAATGTTCAATTTAAAATTTTCGTTGTTTATAGGTTTCTCAAACTTTTATAAGAGGTGATCTGTAAATCCAGATCCTAATAATTCGAATTTTATGCACACATACAAAGTACCAACACATTACAAATGATGTAAAGACAAAAACAGTAATAAATTAAATGCATACTACTACTACTACTATCATAATTTCTTATTGTGATTTCACTATTTTAATTAATTGTATAAAAACTAATTGTTCAAGTGTTTTCATTCTCAATTAAATCAAAATTTCAAGAATCAATAATCAATTCATAAATATATTCGTAAATATAATATAAAAATACATAAAGATGATCTTAATGTTTTCCCCACCTACACAAAAACTTGCTATTTTTATTTTATGGTATAACCAAGCAGAAAAATAAATTAAATTATATTGTTTTCATGTCATATAATTAACGTGTGAATAACCCAAGATAATAGTGTGTTGATGGTGCAATTGTATTTTTTTTCTTCTTATAACGACTAATGAGAAATAGAAAAGGTTGCGGGAATGAGTTGTGAATATGTTGATTGTATAATAGATATATTTTTATGCTATTGATAATACGCTTTTAAAGAAGAATGAGTAACGATTTCTATAATCAATTGATAAAATTGTATTGAGATATTATTCAAAAAAATATGACAGAAAAAATCATGAGTAAAAAATTATAGCAAACTATTATATCATTAGATATAAACTATAATTGTATTACAACAAATTTTACAGCAATATCACAATGATCACTAAAACAATTATGAATTTAAATATGATACAACAGAAATAGAGAATAGAAATTGTACCATTGATATCTATGGCCGTTCTCTATTGTTTATTTCCAATAGTACTTGTAGAACCCGTGAATTTTCTCATTTTGACTCAACAATGAATTTTTGTAATCATTCATCAATCAAAAGTTGTAATGCGATGGAAAACTTTTACAACCCGAAAAATTTTATATGGAAAGTTTATTTAAAAATAAAATGCACGGACGAATTTTGTTTTTGGCTAAATATTTGAATAAGATTTTTTCTCTTAAAGGTAATACATAACTGGCTATTTTGAGTATTTATACAGTTTGAAAAATAAGCTCGTTGAACAAATTAATGTCCTTTTATTGTAAGGTAATATATATCTAGATTGATTAATATTTTATATTAATGTAAGATTTTGTCAATTTTTTCTTAAACGTATTTCAATTATTTGACCGCATAATATTGTCAAATTCGATTAAAAATATAAATTGATACTGCAGATTTTTTGAGTTGCATTCGTGTTTGCGTTCTACCATATTATTTTCTTTTTTCAATCGTTATTTTTAGTAAAATCAAACAAAACTTTTTTGGTGGATATATTAACTTATATTAAGTATTTTATCTATATTTATAATAATGAATTTGAATAACATATCAAGATTCTTTTTCAAAAGAATGTGGGGGCTAGATTTTCATTAAAAAAAAATTCTTTATTTTCCTTTTCCCTTTGTTTCTGCAAGATGTGGGATGATAAACACAAACAGAACGGGTGCCAATAAATTATAGAATAATAATAAATTCGAGCATTAAATTATTTTCCTATATTTTTTTCCATTAAAGTGACAAAAGTTGCACATTTAAAAAAATTCGTAAATCATAAAACTATGTATTATTAAAACAAAAGTAGATTGTAAAAAGATCAGAAGAATAACCAATATGCTCTTCTTTAAATTAAAAGGATAATGATCTGTTTAGAAAGCCACTCAGCTAGGTTTTGATTTCAGAATGTGTACATCGATTTGTTATTGCATTTTCTGATATAAATATGGTTATATATATATATATATCTATTATATATATAATAGAATAATAGAATATAAGTTATTTCTTTAAGATATGTTGGCTAAATATTTAAAAAAATAAAGGTTTTCTAATTTTTGTTACAAAAAAATAAATATATGAAACAATATTCGACTTCCAAAACTTAATTATAAAATTTTATATTTATTGATTATTAAATCAATAGTTTTAAATTTAGAAAAATATATATAATTTTATGTCAAGATTTTCCCATATAATTCGGCGATATTGATTGATGATATGGAGAGTGAATCGCAGAAATCGGGCGATTTGTTGAGTCGTAGATTATGTGAGATTTGATTTATTTTATATAGTTTTTAGGATATTAGATATATATTAATATCAATGTTCATGTTTAGGATTTTCATTAAAATTTATTTCAATATATACTTTTAGGATTTTGCAAGTAAAATAATTTATAAATTTAGCAAGTATAAATGCGGGAAAAACAAATTAGCCAACAAATTATATCTGTTACGAAAAAATATAGTTATTGACTTACCAAAATAAAACATTGCTAATTTTGGGTAACTCCAAAGCATGTGTTGGTTAGGAGAATTATCTGATGATTGGTCCAAATTCATCTATCTTATTTTGTATCTTGTATTTTTTTCACTTTAAATTAAGTCACCCTAAATTATATCACATACTAAAATGTTATTATTGATCAATAAGTTGTTAGTAGAAAAAACTTAATACGAAGTCACCACCATTATTAGTTTAGTATTCGGATTTTTTTGAAATATTATTTAGCTATTTGGTTAATCAAAGAGAATAATATAATCCATAAGTCAAATAGTTGAGTTGTAATTTGTCAAATTAAATTCAATAATCTCTTTTAGAAGAATAGTTGTTTATCGTGTCTATCGAACAATTGATGTTATGATACACTATACAGAGGCTACATATTTTGTTGTTTCAGAAGATATTATCAGTTATCATCTCCATTTAAATTTCAATACTAATTTTCAAAATGAGAACAATTCAAAATAAACAAAACATAACTTAAAAAATAAATACAAAAGAAAAGGAATAAACAAAAAGAACTAAAATTTATTTGTAGACTAATTAAAAATATATATCTGCAGTTCCACAAGATAGATTATAAACAAACTATTGTTTGGTGCATAATTGGGGTTCAATCCTGCCGATGTTGGCGGGACATTTGAGGAAGACGTTAATAGGGAAAAATGTGAAGATGAAACCATATTTGCTGTTTATGCTTTGATTTTAGAATCAACAATGTTGAAGTGTCTCTCTAAATCAATTGAAGTAGTATAATATGAAAGGATTTTGTATAAAATATACTTGAGTTAACATAAATAATAAGATGACAAAAAAACCTTTGAACAAAACATAAGATTTTTTTTTTTGTAAGTCATGTATCTAAAATTTGGCAACTTTTGATATAATAATAATAATATGGAATACAATTAATAATCTTTTCCTAATTTATGAACAAAAGAATATTGACTTTAAATATCATTGACTATTTACTTAATGAGTAACATTTTCTATAAACAATTGTTATGGTAATTTGTGTATCTAATATATTTGACTATATTATATCCATATATATTAATATAAATATTAATGTTCAAGATTATTATTCAATATGGATTGCAAGATATACGGTTAGGATTTTGCAATAAATAATTTCCAAATTTAGGAAGTAAAAATAGGCGGGAAAACTTTTCGACCAAACTTCTGCTATTATATATATATAGATATGATTGATGGATGAAAAAAATGAGAAAGGGTGAATAGTATATTTTTTGAAAAATTTCACAAATAATTGCATGTTGGGACAAGAAATTTGGAAATTTTGCTAAAAAAGTTTACAACCAAGCACAACCTTAGTTCTAATCAGACACCAGGAAAGCTGTTCTGGCAATATCAGCAGCCTAAGCAAATGTATAAATTAACAAATATTAATGGGATTGCACAGTTGCAAAGTGGTTGAAGTGTAACCTTCGGAGTGGACGTGTATCCGTGACCTTCTCACTCAACTCAAATCAACATCTGATAATCATATTTTTATTTGTGCATTAATGAAAAACGGTTCACCAAACAGCTAATTTGATTGTGTCCAAAGTTTAACACAGCCACACATATGATGAGGATGTGGTCCTCTCATTTCACACTGCTTCAATTATATACGCAACACTCTTTTCTATCACCTCTACTCAATGTGGGTATATATAATTATTTGTTGTCTATCATTGATATTACCTCATTTTAGTTCACAAATTTCCCAAATTGAATGAAACTGTAGATTGGATCACTGTCCACAACGTGATATATCGTTAGAGCGTCGGGTTATCCCGACGAAAACCATCGAATACGGAGAAGAGAATAATCATAGAGAAGAATTGTTTACCTGTTAATGTGAGGAAGAATTATTTATATGAGGTGCGATACTATACAATATTGAGCAATGCATAAACTAACAAGGTTCATTAAATCTAATTTTAAGAAAAAGAATCCAATAGACTTCTTTAAGACGATATTCTTATTTTTAAATATTTAATAATTGGAAAAATGCATCATTAAACATAAACACCTCTTGAGTCTTGACAACCATCTATTGCAGTAATGTGCGAAAAGTCTCTTATGGACATTTTTTTTTATAAAGTTTTAACCAAATTAAACTATTTTTTAAAATTGAAAGACAAATTAAACCTAACTAAAAAGGTCTATCTGCTGAATGATATATATGATAATCATCTCTTGTAGTGACGTGACAAAAGTCTCTTCTACATACATTTTTTTTTTGTGTGTTCATTTCCTAGGAGGGAAGGGAGTGGTGGGGATGAATCAAACCCGAGATCTCTAATCCGAATATGAGAGTTTTAACGATTGTACTACTACACTAATACAAAATTGACCATTTGCATCGGTTGTAAATGACTTGAAGCATCGGTTCCAACGGCGATGCTTATGAATACAATGTTAATAATCACATGTATTGCCATCGGTTTCAACCGATGCCTAAAGTAAACAATAGGCATCAGTTTCTAAGCAAACACTGATGCATAATGTTCACCAAAGGCATTGGTTTAGTATTTACAACTGACACTTAAAGTTAGTTTAGACATCGGTTTGTGACATGAACCGATGCCTATTGTTATTTTTTTTCGATACAATTTTTTATTTCAATTTGCTACTCCCTGTGCAGAAACCATATTTGGCTAATATAGTCATATCGTTTCCGAAAATAATCATTTCCTGTCAAAAAAGTTTTTGCTCAACAATCCCTTTGTGCACAAATACAAAAATTTAGATACCAATTATACTAACTGTGAATACAGATCTCTATAGAGTGATATTTTTATTTCGACAAAGTACAAAGAATCACAAATACATGCATGAGCAACGACTGCAGAATCGATAGGACTCTTTCCTATACCAATCCATTTCAGCATGGAAGACTGCTATCATTATTGCAAAAACTAAAATAGTAACCTGATAAAAAAATTGTTATCAGATGAGACAAAAGATTTTATGGATGGTATAGAAATTCCAAAAAAATTGACTGTGATGCCAAAGAATAAGAAGTTGCTTCTGTACTAGAGTCACAATTTTTTGCCGACTTCCTATTCGATGTCACCTAAAGGTGCAACATCTTCTGTGATCATTGGCGTTAGAATCAATTTTGTTCCTATTCTCCAGCAGTGCTTCTTGAGGGCTACATCCTTCATCTTCATCATCATGATTTGACTGATAACAAAGGTTAACCCTGCAAACCATTTCTATGTCAGGCTTATCTAAATTTAGTGAGATAATTAACTTTCTTCAGCTCAAACATGAAACACAATTAGGCATTCCAGAATAGTTAACTATATCGAATTAATGAAATAAGGGGCCCAAAAAGACTAAAAGAAGACATAAACCAGGAAAAAATTTGCCATACAAAAGAAAGGTTATCACTCATTGATTAATCTTTAGGAAGAAAAATCCAACGGGTGTATCCATATCAAGTATCCCTAAACATCAATTTAAACAAATATAAAGACCAGCTTACAAACTAAGGAAATATAATTCTATACACAAGAAATGCCTAAATTGTATGAGCACAAATGACAAGGAATGGTGTGCCGTGTGAAATTGAGCTGAGGTTGAAAAAATAATTCACTAGAAACTGAATCCCAAACTACCTGGTGGAGATTATTCATAACCTAGTTATTAGAATTTTGTAGTGTCCACAATATTAAGAATTATAAATTAGCATAAATTTACTAAAACAAAAGCACAAGACGAACATGTTCAAAGCTCTGTTTTTCCATTGTAAAAGTAGGATAAATGAAAGCTAAAGTTTGAAACAAGATCTCAAAGTAAAAGAAGGAATACATAAGACTATGAATATCAAACATAAATCCCATAACTACATTAACAAATAGAGAGAAAGAAAGGGCACTAAATGAGCCTACAGAAAACATTTCTGGCAAGCTATGGACTGATCTACAGAAAATATCACCAACACCATATCTGCTGCTGCCTCCCTCCCTATCCACCACAACCACACACCCAAGACCAAGTCAATGATGCCCAGATGTTCGTTACTCGGTCCTTAAACACCAGATTCCCACACTACTATTACATTCTTTTAACAAGAAATGCCACCATAGATCAATTACAGAACAGGAAGCTCGCACCCAAATTAAGTTCTAAATTTAAAAACATAATGTTGCATCCACGTCACAGTATTGTGAGCATTTCTTTCTATACACATATCACAACAAGATACAAGTTTATAGGATCCTAATTTATATATCATCCAAGAATATCAATTTTACTACATGCAGCAGATTTCCCACCAGATTTGTACCATTGTTTTTTCTATTTTGTTAATTTTTTTACTTCCTTGCATCTAAGGGTGACTAAAGATAAGAATCAAAGAGAAGGGAATGAAGGAATAATAATAACTTTTGAGGGAGTGAGTAAGATTAGAGAACCAATTCTTTATATAAAGATAATATTCAACAGATAAAACGCCAATTCCTCATTCCTTTCATCTTTTAGATACAATAGACAAATGCTTTCTTTTATCACTCCCATTTTCCTCAATATTACTCAAACCACATAAACCTTATCACCTAGGAAATGACAAGTTGATTAGAGTCATCACGTTGTTCTGCTTAATGTTAATTATCTTCTGGTAACATTATAAGACATTGTTGATATCCAGTGACAAACATTTTACGATAACTGAATTATTGGCGAGCATTTGTTTCCATCCATTTACATTGTTTTCAGATATGTTAGTACCGACAAATGAATAGCATTCCGACATCAATATGAACAACCACACAAAACATAGAATCTAGAAGTACAAGCAGAATGGCATAAATGACAGAACAACAAAGGATTGCAAGACCAAAAAAATGATACAATAGCAGCTAGTTTTATTATGTAATGTGCACGCAGTGAGAAAGTAACCAATTGCCAGCTAATAGTTACTTCATATCAAATTCTAGGTGTATTGAACTTCATTTCTTCTTCATTGTTTCCTTATTTTTAAACACTTAAATAATTGGTAATAAAAATAGTACACACCCAGTTTCAAAGGTAGGTCAAAACTTTCCCCACAAACTTATGACCAAGCAGCACCTCTTCCAAAAATTCGTGTCAACTTGTAGAGTTGATGCAATTGAACAAAACCCCAAGTAAAAAAAGAACACAACAGACCAGAGGGAAATAAAAAAGTAAAAAGTCAACAAATAAAATCTCATCAAATCAAATCTAAAACCCTAACTCTAACTAAAAGGTCCAATTACTCACCAAATCCGGCCATATTATATATGTATCCCCAAAAACTACGATAAATTTGAAACCCTAACTTCCAAGGATGAACAACTAACCATCGACGTACCATAATAATAACACAAATCAGACCACTCACAAAAGGAAATCAAAAAAATCAAACATTATCCACCACATTCACAAAATCACATCAGACCTAATCTACAAATCTATATTCTCATAATCAAAACCTTAGGAGAGTTAAAAATAGAAAGAAAGAGACCTGAACCTGCTAGATCCAAGGTAGAGTAAGATCGCGTGGTTTTGGCAAATGGAGCAACTTATCTCGCAACTTAATCAACAAAAAATCCTATTTACACTGAAACCAAAAATTCCACTACATAAAATGCGCGGATCTGAGATGGTGAAGGGGCCGAGTAGTTTGGTGCTATTTGGACGGTGGAGTTCCACTATGGAGGCTGGTGGAGCTGAGCTGTGGAGGTCGATGGAGCTGCGTGAGTGCAGACGACGACAGAGATTCACTATGGAGGATGGTGGAGTTGAGCTGTGGAGGCCGATGGAGCTGCGTGAGTGCAGACAACGACGGAGATGGCGACGACGACAACGACGACGAGTAGGTGTTTGCTACGCGAAAAGAAATTCCGAATAATTGTTAATGAGGCTGCAAGTTTGAGCCCTAATTAAAACTTTAAAACACTTGTGTGCATCAGTTGTTTTTAAGGAAACGATACCTAAAATTAAGTTAAAGGCATCTGTTCTTTTATAAAAACAGATGCCTTAAGTTTTTAATTTATCTTTTTTGAAAAAAACAATTTATAGGCATTGGTTTTTCATCAACAACCGATACCTAAAGACTTTGTTTTATTTTCAAAATTGCCACGGGCCCACTTTAGGCATCGCTTATCATGGGAACTGATGTGTATTGGTGATTTTTATAGACTTTTCGTACTAGTGCTATCAGATTCCATCTCCTACATAGTGATGATACCCGAGCCGAGCTGGAAGAAAATACATCCTCGTGGCCATTCAGGTGATGATGACGTAAGCCGTCCAGGATGACGAGGACCGACCAGATGACGTGGGCCAAGCCTAGATGACCGAGCCGAGCCCAACCCACTACAACAAAAAATAATTCGAGTGAGTGCTCCACTAAAAATTTTCCCATTAAGTGGATCCAATACACCAGTGACAGACCAAAGTGCCACCTGTCTACATGTCAACAAGCACCTCTCAACACATGGCCAACATGCGCCCCATGCACACCAGGGAGAGGACAAGTGTCCCACTATTATCTTAGATATAATGATGATTAGCCCACTAATTATATTAGTATAAATAGATCACATTTATTAGGAAAAGGACAAGAGAGAAAACTACGATATAACTTGTAAAATTCGAAATCAGTGTAAAAAGCCGACCAGACACGCTCTGCTCGGCATCAGTAATAAAAGGCATAATTAGCCACGTAATATTATTTCCAGGCATTCACTTTTAATTCCAAGTCAGATATTTTAAAGTACTTTGCTTGTTGATCGAAAAAGCATATCAACAAATTGGCGCTAGAAGGAGGGCCCCTTTGGTCCAGTCAGCAATCGAAGAGCTCCAAAAGATTCCAGCCAAGGTAACCTGTCGTTTCCACTAATTAAAATGAGTGAAAACTCGAGAAACCCCCAAAATAGGCAAGAAGATCTACCGCAAGACACCCTAAACCCTCAAAATGGCCAAAATGTACCTCCAACCGGGCCTGGGGGTGAGGTTTTGATACCCATTACACAACTTCTCACAAATCCCAGTTTTATCCAACAAATGAACCAACTAGTCGCCCAAACACTCGCAAACACTCAACCACAAATTCAACCTCCCCCCACCGGTAGACCCTCCGCAGGCGGATCCACCACGTAACCCTCAAAACCAAGTTCTCTTGAACCAAGAAAACCAAGAGGTCGACTCCCAAAATGGACATCTGAGGAAATGCGTGATAGAAGAAGGCAACAAGACGATGTGGGGGAGCAGAGTCGGGTGGCGGAATCATCGCCTTTACTCCATCGACCTCGTCGGGCTTGTTTTGTATTTGCCGAACGCCTGGGACGGGACCCAATTCGGCAATGCCCTTTGCAATCTATTCAGTCCAGAATTCAGTTTCCTGGTAATTGAGAACAACCAAGAGTTAATCGAGCTCACGATCCCAGCCCGGTTAATGAAAGAGAAGCAGAAATACTTCGCATGTGGTGTCACCTTAACAAGCTGGAAGAAACAGTGGACGACGCTCCCTATCAGCCAAGTCTCTTATTACCTCGGCCGAATGTTGTATCACCATTTGCTCCTCACATTTTGATAACTCCTCTCCCCGCGAAGTTTAAAGTTTCTCAAATCGATTTATATGATGGTGAAACCGACCCCACTACCCACATCCACAAATATCTGGCTCCATTCTTTGCAAGGCGTTCCCATTAACATTGGGCGACCGAGCCCATCGTTGGTTCCGAACTTTACCTCAAGGCTCCATTCGCTAATGGAGTGACTTGATGCCAACTTTTACCACTCACTTCTTGGCGTCCAAAGTCCGCACAACACCAAAGGATTCTCTCGTGAACATTAAGCAAGGCAAAGACGAGTCACTGAAAAGCTACATCTCCAGATTCAACAAGTAGATCCACGAAATGGAACCGGTCTCGGATGATACAATGCTTATAGCAGCCATCTCTGGGCTCGCTCCCCATTCTCGTTTCAATTATGCCATTCACGAGTCGAGGGCGACCACTTTCTAGGAATTCCTCATTCGCGCAGAACGACACATATGCACAGAAGAATCTATGGCTGGCCTACCAACCGAGCAGAAATAACAAAGCGCTAAGAAGGATTTCAAGAAAGATCCCCAATCTGGGTCGGGCTCCAATTTCAAATCATTCTATGACAGTTCCACCACATGCTATAAATCATACCAGGAGGTCCAAGACGAGGTGGCGGCAATGAGAAGCACATTAACTCATACTCCATCTGCAATTTGGAATGACATCAAGAATCTAAACTTGCTACCGCCAGCCCGGCCGCTGAAACTGCATCCATCCAAGCTGGATGGCAACAGGTATTGTTGCTATCACAAATCAATAAGGCATGAGACCAATGAATGCCGTGACCTCATCAGAGAGATTATGAGAATCGTCCAGAGAGGAAGACTAAAATGTTATGTCCAAGAGCTCCCACCACCACCACCTCTCACTGCCGGAACAAATTCGGAGCAACTAGCTAATCCAGCCCATCTACCCCCTGTTAATGAAAATGTCGGGCAAGAAATTTTGGCATTAATCAATAACAATAGTGCTGAAGATCACCAATTTATCCGCAAAAGAAAGGCCGAGGTCAGAGAGGCCGAAAATGCCGGGCAGCGGGTTCGTGTTGCCGACATTAGAGAAGGCCAACCTATAAGGTACTTTACTTTCTCTAATCAGGACGCCTACCAACTCGTGCATCCCTATTCCGACCCTCTGGTCGTGACAACGCCGATCCTAGGCATCCCCTTGCATATGATCCTGGTCGACTCAGGAAGTTATGCTTTAGTAATATACATAAGGACTTTCCGAAGGTTAAACGTCGATGATAGTTATATCCGCCCCTGCAATGATAGCATTCTGGGCTTCGGGGGAGGAAGGATCAACCCACTTGGTGAAGTAGATCTATCCATACAGCTCGGCGAGGGGGCTTACAAGAGGACAATTATAACCACTTTCAAAATCATCAATTCCAATTCCGAATACAATACTATCATTGGACGGCCACTGCTTTATCATCTGAAAGCGGCCGTTTTGGTCTACCACTTTTGCATCAAATTTCCAACTCCAGACGGGGAAGGTTTCCACAAGGGAAATCAACGAGAATCAAGGGAATGCTCCCTTAAGCTCATACCAGTGGAAATAAACGTGATGGAAAAAAGGAGAATCCATCAAGTCTGCCCAGCCGAGCAGGAAAACCAAACAGAAAGCTTGACAGAAATCGACCCGGGCACACAGCCTGGGAAAGAACGGAACACCGAACAGGAAGAGCTACTCTTACAGAATAAAGAGGGGCAGAGCAAGAAGCGTAAGCATGCCGAACCGGTCGAAGATGTTGACATAGTAGATATCGATAAGCAGCAGGGGGCGTCAACTTAGAATTGGACATAATTTGCAGGAGCCACTCTGATAATAGATTATTGAGTTTTTGAGCAACAATCTGGACGTCTTCGCATGGACACACTCAGACATGCCTTGCATTGATCCCAAACATGCATGCTATCACCTAAACATCGATCTTACCTACCGAGCGGTGATCGATAAGAGAAGAAAATTGGGCCCGGATAGGCAAGCAGCGCTAGAAGCCGAGGTCGGAAAGTTATTGGATAACCAATTCATCAGGGAAGCACTTTATCCGCGATGGGTAGCCAATCCCGTATTTGGTCAAAAAGAATAATAGGCAATGGCGCCTTTGCGTGGATTTCACCAATTTGAACAAAGCATGCTCAGAAGACAGCTACCCTCTTCCCAACATCGATTACATGGTTGATGCCACGACTGGGCACGAGTTGATGAGCTTTATGGATGCGTACTCTGGCTACAATCAAATCTAGATGCACCCGGACGATGAAAAAACACTTCTTTCTACTCATCTCGGGGCGTATACTGCTACAAAATGATGTCGTTTGGCTTGAAGAATGCTGGGGTGACCTATCAAAGGTTAGTCAATAAAATGTTTGAGAAGTTGATAGGGCATATGATGAAGGTTTACGTAGGTGACATACTTGTAAAGTCTTTGTATGCTGCCGACCATATTTCCGATCTTAATGAAATGTTTACAGTTTTACGTGAGTATAAGATGATGTTAAATCCAAAAAAATGCACATTTGGGGTCGGCTCAGGTAAATTCTTAGGATACATGGTCAGTCAAAGGGGAATTGAAGCTAATCTTGATAAAATCAAAGCTATAATTGACCCAGAGTCTCCTAATTTTGTTAACAAAGTACAAAGTCTAACCGGGCGCCTAGCCGCTTTGAGTAGGTTCGTGTCAAGATCAACAGACAACTGTAAACCGTTCTTTGAGATAATCAAGAAAAATAAGGATTTTGAATGGACCGAATAGACATAAGCAACATTTGAATCATTGAAGCAACATCTGGCATCCGTCCCTATTCTACAGAAACCGAGCCAGGGCAAAAACTTGTACTTATATCTCGTAGCGTCTGAATATGCCGTCAGTTTGGTACTAATTCGGTTAGATAACTCAATTCAGCACCCAGTCTATTACATCAGTCAAGCCCTGCACGACGCCGGGCTGTGGTACCCTCCGATGGAAAAATTAGCATACGCACTGGTCATCTCGACGAGAAAGCTGAGGCTGTATATTTTGGAACACAAAATCGTAGTCTTAATGAATTATCCTTTGAAGCAAGTTATGCACCGACTGGACACTTCTGGTCAAATGATTAAGTGGGCTGTGGAGCTTAGCCAGTTCGAAATCTTATATGAGCCGAGAACATCGATCAAGGGACAATAGTGGAAGTTGTTTGTTGACGGCTCTTCCACCATAGAGAGCAGGGGCGGGATTGTGATAATCAATCTAAAACACAAATGATACTGCTCGACCATATGGTTTTAGTTCCCGGCGACAAACAATGAGGCCGAATATGAAGCTTTAATAGCAAGATTAGAGACGGCAACTTCGATGGGATTGAAAAAGCTACTCATTCACAGTGACTCACAGTTGGTGGTCATACAGATCAATGGGGATTATGAAGCAAAAGAGCCAAAGATAGCACAGTATTTGGAGCTTGCAAAAAGTAGACTTTCTCAGTTTGAGGCAGAAGTGATACACCTACCCAGAACCGAGAATGTACAATTAGACGCTCTGGCCCGACTAGCATCCAGCCCGGGGACCGACCTAATTGAAGACGTAACGGTTACCCACCTATCTTCCCCTTTATTAAACATGAAGAAGATAAATGCCAGCGAGGGTGCTGAGCTGACATGGATGACACCCATCATTCAGTATTTGGAACATGGAATTCAACTAGAAAACAAAGCCGAGGCCAGAACATTAAGAACGCAGACTGCTCGGTATACCATAATGGACGGGGTCTTATACAAACGTGGGTACTCGGTCCCACTGCTCAGGTGCTTGTCAGAAACCAATGCCGACTACGCTCTTCGAGAAGTACATGAGGGAATATGTGGAAATCACGTATGGGGCCAGACATTAGCATACAAACTGATCCTCCAAGGGTATTACTGGACGTCTTTGAAGCAAGATGTGATCTCCTTAGTCAAGAAATGCGAAAGATGCCAGCGATTCGCACCACAGGTTAGGTACTACCCTGAATAGCTCACTTCAATCTTTAGTCCTTGGCCATTTGCCAAATGGGGAATGGACCTCATCGGACCACTCCCCACTGGCAAAGGGGGGGCGTGAAGTATGCTATAGTCGCGGTAGACTATTTTACCAAGTGGGCCGAGGCGGAACCCCTAGCAAAGATAGATGAAGAGAAGATCGTCAATTTTGTGTGGAAATCAATTATATGTAGATTCAGAATACCATATTCAATAGTAATAGACAACGTGAAACAGTTTGACAACCAAAGATTTCGAAATTTTTGCGAAAGTTTCCACATCAAGAACCATTTCTCCACTCCGTATCACCCGCAATCTAACGGCTAGGTCGGGGCAGTGAACAAAATCCTCAAGTATACATTGAAGATGAGACTAGAAGAGTCCAGGGGAAACTGGCCCGAAGAGCTACCTGGAGTATTATGGGCTTACAAGACGACACATCGGTCTGCCACGGGAGATACACCTTTCTCCCTGGTATACGGAGCCAAGGCCGTCATCTCTATGGAAATAGGGGCCCCAACATTTAGAGTTACAAATTTTTCCGAAGAAAAGAATGAGGTTGCCTTGTGAGCTGAACTGGATCTATTAGAGGAGAAGAGATCTAGTGCCAAGATGAAAAACGCGATAAATAAATAGAGTGAAAGATACTACAACTCAAAAGTGAAGGAAATAAAATTCCTGGTTGGCGATCTAGTCTTGAAAAAGGTCACGGGAGCCAAACCCAGCCCACTAAAACCGACCTAGAGGGCCCGTATAGAATTAGCAAAGTCTTATTAAATGGGGCGTATGAGCTCGAATACTTGAGTGGGGAAAAATTCAATCACCCGTGGACTATGTCTTATCTAAAAAAGTATTATCTATTAAATTCGAAAATTACGAGCAAAATCGCCTACCTCAGATGCTTAGTCGTCTCGGTCTAGCTCTGAGAACGACATGAAAAATAATCTTACGTCTCGGCCTAGATCCGAGCACGTCATAAATAACTCTTGTTAAATCTCTACCTAGCATCGAGCTCGCTACAAATAAGACTCGGCCTAGCTCCAAGCACAACACTTAGAAAAATATTTACCCATTGCTGGAGGATATAAGTCCTGACCATATATTCATTTTCACGCATTATCATGCTTGGCGAGCACGCCGAGCTCAATACTTAAAGAAATTTTAAAATTTAAAAAGTGTAGAATGAAAGACAGAAAGGGAAATTTCATTCATAACAAAATATGTACATTCTGGGGGCCCGTGGCCAACTACATCCGAATAAAAAGAAAAAAGAAACCTAAGGGGCTGGGGGCTGGTTCCCATCTCGAGGCTGGTCCTCGGGGATAGCCGGGAATTGAGTCGGACCATTAGACGCCACATCTTCCACATCCTCGTTGGCTGGGACTGCGTTTTCCTCTGAGACCGCATCGGGATACTAAGGGCAGAGCTCGTCCAGTCCCGCATTCAAGGCCTTAAGCTCGTCTTCTAGCTCGGCCACCGTCTTACCACTCTTCAGGCCATCCAAGATGATTTCCACGCTGGTCGCGTGCCTGCAAGTCAACATGAAAACATAGGCCCCCGACTTCTTGTAAGCTTTGACCGTATCCACTCAAGCGTCCTGTAGAGACTCTTCCGGTTGTTTCTTGAAGTTCTTCTCCATTTGTCTCTTCAGCTCGTCCTCACGTTGGACCTGCTCCTGTTGGCTCTGGACGGCCGCCAGCTTAAGCTCCTCAATATGCTTTTTCCAGGTTTCAGCAGACTGCAGGGCCTCCTCCTTTGCCTTCATAGCCTCATGCCTCAAACTTTTCCTTAGCCAGATTGACCTCATGTTCGAGGGACTGTTGAATTCCCAAGCAACGGGTGTGAGCATCTCGGATGTCCTTGTACTTGGTCTCAAACTGACGACCTTCACCAATGGCATGCCAGAGCATCCCAATCATCCGACCCTGGAGACCCATGCAGTACTGGATCTTCTCCTCCCAGCCCATCTCCTTGGAGAGATCCTCGATGCCAGTAGTCCAGGCGCGTGCTGGAACATCCCTTGCTGCCCTCCCAACTTCTGGCAGAGTGGAGACCTGCTCGTCAGTCGGCATGGAGCACTTCGCAAACTCCACAAACCACCTTGGCCACAACCAGACCTTCCTCTCACAAGGGTCCTCCCTAGTCGGATTGGGAGGGATGAAGTGCCCCTCAGCCCCTATATCATCAGAGAACATCCTAACTCGGAGGACTGGCGTTATTCCCCCCGAGAGAATTACAATCGGGGTTACCCTCAGGGTCGGCCTAGTTCTTTCTGTCTGCCCTGGCTCGACAATCTCGATCCCATCGCCCCTCCGAGGCCTAGTCGGCACCACCCCGACTGATCTGTTGCTTTCCTCTTTTCCCGTTGGATATCAGCCCTCTTCTCGACATTTAGCTCGGCAGTTTGCTTAGTGCCTTTGCTAGTCCCTTTGTCGGTCGTCTTCTTAAGACGATTAATGTGGGCAAAAATATCCATCTCTGCAGGATCTGCATGAACAAGTCAACCTATCAGAAAGGAAGAATAATAAATGATAGTACATTGAAAAACATCCACAATATTTTTGTACCTCGGGCCTCTGCCTGGGTCTCTTCTCTGGACATGGGTGACCTAACTTGTTCGGTCTGAGGCAGAACAGATCTTATCGGATCAGCCCTTAGAGGTGGTGACCCTACTGGTTCAGCTCTCCAAGGAACTGGATCTATCACTGGTGATCCTTCTTCTTCGGATGGTTGCGGTGATTGAACCAGCTCAGCAACAGACCTGCCGACAGATCAACTCGCAAGCCTACTTGAGACAACTCGGCCTCCCGAGTTAGGATCTGGATCTTCCTGTCAGCCTCAGGGAGAACCTTTATGTTCTCCAACCTATTCCCGAACTCGCCCAACAGACGACCCTAAGAAGGACGGTTCCCTGCACAAAAAATAAAGAATTAATGATTAGAAATTTTCTGGAAATTTAAAGAACGCAAAAACACTTACTGAAATCATATCAGAATTTCATGGTAGGGGCAAGAAATGGCTCGTTATCCCTGCCACGGGGGGTCATCCAACTGCCCCCGACCCAAAACCACTTCTCGTTCCACTCTTTTAGTGATTGGGGAAGGCCCAAAACCAAGCTGTCTGGGTAGTCAGGCCGCATCTGGATGTAATACCACCCCGACGGGCGCCCCCTTATGCTACCCAGGGTTGCCTTCCAGACGAACAACTCATTCATCTCTTCAAACTTGGGTCGCGAGTAACCTTTCTGGTGAAAGAGCACCAGTAGCCCGATTATCCTACCCCAGGTCATTGGGTGGACCTGGGATAAAGTAATCCCCCATTTCCTAAACCATTTGGTGATGAGTCTAGGTAGGGGAAACCTTAGCCCAAACTGGATACTGTGTGCGTACATATCAATACATCTCTGAGGCGGCAGCTCGGGCGCCTC
The DNA here is from genome assembly GCA_016081115.2 of Rehmannia glutinosa. Classification (NCBI taxonomy): domain Eukaryota; kingdom Viridiplantae; phylum Streptophyta; class Magnoliopsida; order Lamiales; family Orobanchaceae; genus Rehmannia; species Rehmannia glutinosa. The sequence goes on along the minus strand of CM071928.1, from coordinate 61,655,144 downwards.
TTCATGATAAGGCAGCCAGAATCTCACAGTCGGAGGGATATTATGCCCCTGGAGAGTCTAGCTCCTGTTGCATCATCAAGTCCAACTGGTGATTCTGGTCAGTCTCGGTCCAATCGGTCCTCATATTCTTGGAGGGCCGCCCATTATCACCCTCACCTTCACCCGCGGCCCGACCAGAAGTCGATGGGCCCGTGCCATGACCGCCCTCACTGCTCGGCCCCACGACCTCCATTTCGCCGGGCATCGTTTCACGACCAGCTCCCCCCGGGCTGGTAGGTTCCTCTGCACCAACATCCTCAGGCATAGGAATTTGCTCATGATCGTTATTCCCGGATCCCATATCTGAGTTTTCTGGGATTTCTAGGGACTTTGCAATCTCGTCTTCCTGCTGCTTCTTGGGATCTTGCAGTTTTGTCTTCCTGGGAGCCTACCACTTTGTTTTCCGGTGACAAATTTATCCTGTACATTTGACCTTTGCGGATCACTGTAATAGGAATGATGTCAAAACTCACGTACTTTTCACCCAAGGGAACCTCCGGTTCAGGACTTTCGTCGGAACTAGAAACGTCAATGATACTGGGGCCTTCCGGTGTAACCTCTCTTTCAAATGGGGGATCTTCGATTTCAACCTCCACACTATAATCTCGGTTCTGGCTATTGTCAGCGGAAACGGACATATCCATAAAAAAAATGCAAAAAGAAGAAAGAAAACAAGAATTTTAAAAGTTACCTAAGTGTTCCTGAGTATCTGCTCTCGAAGCCGACCTGGAAACTTCTGCTCGGTATCTACGAAACAGGGTATATTCAGAATAGAAGCAAAAGTAGAAAATGAAGAAGGAAGGCGGTATTTATAGGTTAACTTCTCTCGAAAGTAACGCACCAGTTGGAAGGGCGCGTCTTTTCAAAATTCAAAAAGCTAAGTAACTGTCACATCTCTCCTTTTCCCGCACCACAACGGTTCAATTAAAGGAGGACACGTGTCTGTCATCATGGGACTCATTAATGCGTCGTTCCAGGCATTAATGGTCAGGTGACAACTGTCAGCAGTTTTTAAACCGCTTGACTTTTATTTTCTTTCTCCAAATTTAAAGTTCAAAACCGTTTCGAAGAATCTTCTCCTCGGCATCGCACTTAGGGGCCATTGATGATACCCAAGCCGAGCTGGAAGAAAATACATCCATGTAGCCATTCAGGTGATGATGACATAAGCCGTCAGGATGACGAGGACCGACCAGATGACGTGAGCTGAGCCAAGATGACCGAGCCGAGCCCAACCCACTACAACAAAAAATAATTCGAGTGAGTGCTCCACTCAATATTTTCCCATTAAGTGGATCCAATACACCAGTGGAAGACCACGGTACCACCTGTCTACATGTCAACGAGACAAGTTAAACAAGCACCTCTCAATACATGGCCAACATGTGCCCATGCACACAAGGGAGAGGACAAGTGTCCCACTATTATCTTAGATATAATGATGATTAGCCGACTAATTGTATTATTATAAATAGGTTAAATTTATTAAGAAAAGGACAAGAGAGAAAAACTACGATATAACTTGTAAAATTCGAAATCAATGTAAAAAGCCGACCAAACACGTTATGCTCGACATCAGTAATAAAAAAGCAAAATTAGCCACTTAATATTATTTCCACGCATTCAGTTTTATTTCCAAGTCAAATATTTTAAAGTAATTTGATTGTTGATAGAAAAAGCACATCAACACATAGGTTTGAGTTGACCTCACATAAGACAAATAGGATAGTTAATTATATAAAGGGCTTTTCACATACTTAAATAGAAACTACCAACAACCTATTTGATACTTAAACATCAGACAATCGGAAAACAAATAAGATAGAGAATGTAAAGGAAATGTATGAGATTCCTCACATTGGAAATCTTATGGCATCCATTGTTATATAGTGAAATATGATATATCGTAAGTAATTTTGAATAGTTTGTACTTATCTATTTGGATAATGCATTAATATTTAAGTAAATGTATAAATTGTTTGATGTATAATTGATGATAGCAGAAAATAAAATAATAATACACCATTATATGTGGTCCAATACTTGAATGCTACCTAATTCATAAGAGACACAAAATGAGCTGTGTAATTTAGAATAAGTGGCATTTCACCGCTTTGATCTGGTACGTATTTTATATGTATAGTGGTAACTGGTAACGGGATGAGTCCAAATTATAGGGTGATAATGGTATGGGTTTAGACTTGGACTCGTCCCAGAAATACATTCTTATTAATGCATTTCCATAAATAAGAATAAATCAAAATTATAGGGTGATAATGGTATAGAATAATGATATATTCTTATTAAATATTAATTCTTTTTAATATTGCAATGTAAACAAATAAAAAGATTCAGAATTTTTAATTCCATAAATAATAGTAATATATCAACTTGACGTTAAATAACACAATAATATTCTGATTTGTTTGTATGTAGTTTATATTTATATAAAAAATGTGTTTCTAATATATAAATTTGTTATTTCTCAATATTTTTTGTTTTACTTATATTGATGGGCGTTTTATAGTTTTTTATACAGATCTGTTTTCTAATTTTCCTTAATGCATAATGACTTATTACAGAATATAAATTATGTTATATAGGATTTCAAGATATCAGTGTGTACATTTAATGTTGACTATTCAAACCTACCTTTTCAAAACTAATCAATGTATATAATTGACATAATCGAATTAAACATTCCATTTTTAAAATAATCATTGTGTATACTATTTACATAATTGAATTACTATTTTTAGTTATTGAAAATGGATGGGAAAATAATCCAATACTATTTCCAAAAGCGGTTGTTATTTTATATATATATATATATATATATATATATATATAAGGATTGGTTCAAATGAGACCAATCCCTTTAGGTTAGTCCATAAGAACACTTATGGACAATTGATTTAAAATTTTGGATGGTGTAGATCATTTTAGTTAATTTAGGCATATAAGGGTATACTTGTACTTTTATATTTAATTAGTTATGTTAATTGGACGTTTATTAGCTATATTTAAGGAAACGTAATCCTACATTTTCAGTTACCCGATTTTTAGGGAGGAAAAATCATCAACTTCAAGCGTTTTTTTCAAAATTGATAATTCTTTCCGCCATATTTGTGAACAGACATTTTATTGTATACTTAGTCATGTTTTATTGTATATTTAGTTCATTGGATTTGTATACTTGGTTCAGTGGAATCGTATTCTTAGTTATATAAGTAGTTTAGTAAGTAGTTTAGTGAATTTGTAAACTTAGTTCGTGGATTTGTATACTTAGTTCAATGGAATTGTATAATTAGTTATATAAGTAATTCAAAGTGTAATTGTATAATTAGTTAAATGTTTTTGTATACTTAGTATTAATTTAATGTATAGTTAATTCAATGTAATTGTATACTTAGTTAAATGTTTCGTATACTTAGTAAAGTTTTAATGTACGGGTAGTTTAGTGTAATTGTATACTTAGTTAATTGTTTATGTATACTTAGTAATATTTTAATGTATAGTTAGTCTAGTGTAATTGTATACCTTTCATTAATTGTTGCACGATTTTGTTGCCATATTTGAATAGTTTGCAGGTTCGAATAGGAAGGGAGAGAAAGGAAAGGTGAATCGCTTGATTATGGGGACGTGATCAATACAAAATCACGTCCCTAATTTTTAGGAAGTGGTTACTATATTTAATTTTTCGGATTCCTATTTTATCCCTTCATTGTATACTTACTTATGAAATCTTTGTATAAATTGTAATATATCTTGGCCATTGATTTACTATTTGGATGGTGTAGATTTGGTCCTATGGACTAACCTAGGAGGATGGTCTCATATGATCCCTTCCATATATATATATATATATATATATATATATATATATATATATATATATATGGATTGGTTCAAATGAGACCAATCCTTTAGGTTAGTCCATAAGAACACTTATGGACTCTTGATTTAAAATTTTGGATGGTGTAGATCATTTTAATTAATTTAGGCATATAAGGGTATAATTGTACTTTTATATTTAATTAGTTATGTTAATTGGACGGTTATTAGCTATTTTTAAGGAAACATAATCCTACCTTTTCGATTTATCCGATTTTTAGGGAGGAAAAATCATCAACTTCAAGCGTTTTTTTTCAAAATTGATACTTCTTTCCGCCATATTTGTGAACAAATGTTTTATTGTATACTTAGTTCAGTGGACTTGTATACTTAGTCATGTTTTATTGTATATTTAGTTCAGTGGATTTGTATATTTGGTTCAGTGGAATCGTATTCTTAGTTATATAAGTAGTTTAGTGAATTTGTATACTTAGTTATGTGGATTTGTATACTTAGTTCAATGGAATTGTATACTTAGTTATATAAGTAATTCAGTGTAATTGTATACTTAGTTAAATATTTCGTATACTTAGTATTATTTTAATGTATAGTTAGTTCAATGTAATTGTATACTTAGTTAAATATTTCGTATACTTAGTACGATTTTAATGTACGGGTAGTTTAGTGTAATTGTATACTTAGTTAATTGTTTATGTATACTTAGTAATGTTTTAATGTGTAGTTAGTTTAGTGTAATTGTATACTTTTCATTAATTGTTGCACGATTTTGTTGGCATATTTGAATAATTTGCAGGTTCGAATGGGAAGAGAGAGAAAGGAAAGGTGAATCGCTTGATTATGGGGACGTGATCAATACAAAATCACGTCCCTAATTTTTAGGAAGCGGTTACTATATTTAGTTTCCTGGATTCCTATTTTATCCCTTCTGCTGTATACTTACTTATGAAATGTTGTATATATTGTAATATATCTTGGCCATTGATTTACTATTTGGATGGTGTAGATTTAGTCCTATGGACTAACCTAGGAGGGTGGTCTCACAGGATCCCCTCCTTATATATATATATATATATATATATATATTATATATATATAGATTCTCCCACAAATTTCACTATTCACTCACTCACACATTTATAACTACCAATTATATCATATAATTATTTTACTATTTTTAAATCAAATCAACTTTCATCATTACTTTTTCATCTCACATCCAATCACACTCTCAAAATTCATTGTTTTCTTTCCAAATTTTTTTTTACCAGTATTCTCTAGTAAAATGAAAATTTTCAAAACGAAAGCATATCCAATCGCCCCTTAAGTTTCTATTTTTGGTTTTACATGCACAAATCAGTATGTGTTGGGAATAAATATGACTTTTCTCAATATTTTCATTTTAATTATTTTACATATTATTATGTAATTACTTTATTAACTATTCAATATTATTAATCATTGTTGGATCACATATATGGTTATCCAGCCTATACTGATCCACACACCCACTTTATCCTATAAGACCCATACGACCCTTCGATCCAGGTATAAAAAAGTTCCTCCATCCTGTAAGTATTCTCAGTTAATTACTCTTAATTACTGTCCTTTGTTCTGAATTTTCTCTTCTACTGGGACTGTATTAAGCGTCGGAGAAACTTCCATGAGACAAACCCCAGAGCTTGTCGAAAAAAAATGGACATTAATTAGAAACTCTTATTTGGAGTGGTCTGTCGATTTTAAGCATCAACATGAGAGTTTCGATACTTATTTTCAAAAATATCTCAACAGGACCCAATCCATTTATTTTTAAATTTATAACATGTATTTTACATCATGTTATTTATAAAAATTTTAGTAGTATTACTTTTATAAATAACGAGATACATAAAATATATATGTACTGCCACTACACTCGTAGAGTTGATTTTAACAAAAGTACTCTATATCGTTTTGGAGTTAATTTGACGCATTTGCCCTCAAAATTATATTCTATAATCAATCCATATAAAATTCGTCACTGCATCCTCTAATTAAAGCCTAACCTTTAATTCACTCATATAGTATCAGAAAATAATTATGTTATGGACATAATTGCGCAATATCCCAGCAAAAAAGACACAATATTACGCTCCCACCTTTTTTGGGACATTTTTACGCTCCCACCAATTTTTCTGCATTTTTTTATGTTGTTGTTTTATGATTGTTTTAGACATGTTTCGTCTAATAAAATTTCAGTGCAAACCAATTTATCTCCCACTAAATAATTAATTGTATTCTGGAAGTCTTAAAAATCAAGAAATATACACATAAAACAACACATCTTGAAAAAAAGACATTGATAATAATATAGAAGCAACACATGAATAGAAAAACACAATTCAATTTTCGTTCCAATGCATTTAAAACATCGAAAACATGGAAACAACTAAGAAACAACAAAACAACATTGAGAATTATATAGAAACAACCCAAAAATAACAGAAACAATATAGAAAACACCACATGAACAAAAAAAAGGTTAAAAATGTGTAAAAAATTGCATTAAAACATCGAAAACTACATTAGAAGAATAAAGAAACACCAGAACAACATTAAAAGCAGTATAGATACAACCTAGAAAGTATAAACAACATAAACAATATATAAAACACCACATCAATAAAAAAACTTAAAAATAGGTAAAAAGTGCATTGAGACATTGAAAACTACATGAAAACAACAAAGAAGCATCATAATAACATTATAGAAAACATCCTAGAAACAACAGAAACAATATATGAAACAACACATGACTAGAGAAAAGAATAAAAATTAGATAAAAGTTGTATTGAATATTGAAACAACATTGAAACACCTAAGAAACAAATATAAACACGTTGAAATAACAGAAATAACATATAAATCGATACTAGAACAAAAAGATCGAAAAAATGTAAAAATGACAAAAAAATAAGTAGGAGCATAAAAAAGAAAAAATCAACATAAAAGGTACAAAAGTCAGTTGAGTGTCAATTATGTCTTTTTCCCTAAAAAGTGGTATTTTCGGCAATTCCTCAAAATAATTGAGTGTCAACAATGTCTAGCAGCTATATGCGCCCAAAGCTAAAATTACATTAAATGAAACCTTAACCATAGACGACTAAATACATAAAGTAAATACTGTTAAATAGAATTCTTTGAAGACGTCCAATATCCTACTAAAAAATCTTGGAATTGTTTATTGACATGTTTTTTTTAATTATCAAACGATGGGAAAATATATATAACCAAAGAAGATTACATAGCAAGCCCAATGGCCAAATGCCCAACATAACCAGACATAAAGGCTATGAGGGAAAACCCACCATATATGTGGGATGAAAACAAAAGAATAGGTAATGTACATAACCTATCAAAATACATCAAATGATGTACACATATGTACAAGGCTAAAATAGCAGTTTATTACATCCCAAACATCACAAGTGTAAGTACGGCTGAGCAAAAAGAACCAAAAGGTTGAAGGAGGCTTGACCACTGGACAAATAAGTCTCTAGTATCACTCAACCCAATCTTCAAAACAACAGCAGACAAAACCACCAAGAGGACACATCAAGGCTCAAAAAATCTGGTGCAAACAGCCCTTCAAAGACCCCATCATCAGCATCCTTAATCCCTTCTATAAACGTTCCCAAATTAGATCCATTCAACAATAGCCCTCTCAACTGTTTCTTTAGCCGTTAGTTGGTGCCCTTCAAACAGCCATAGATTGCGAGTTCTCCACACCACCACATGATATATGTAGTTAATTGAATTCTTTCTTCCCAAAAATCTTTTTTTTTAGCACAAGAAATGTGCTGCCGGAATTGTTTAAATGAGACAGTTGGGGCTTGGAATTCATCCCAAGAAATTGGGGCAAGTTTCCAAAAAAGTTTAGCTTTAGCACATTTAAACAAGATATGATCCAAATTCTCCACAATGTCCTAACAGAATTGACACAAAGGATCAACATTGGTACCTCTTTTAATCAAATTTTCCTTCGTAGGTATGATATTATGAACACACCTCCAAAGAAAGTATTTTATCTTACCCTTTGCATGGAGTTTCCAAATGCCTTTCCACATTGCATCATTTGTCTGTCTTCCTCCACTGTATTCAGGGGAGTGTTCAGAACCCTTTCTAGCAGAAATCAGAGCTCTGTATGAAGATTGCACATAGATATTGCCATTTCTAGTAAGGTGCCAAACCAGTCTATCTCTATCTCCAGGATTATCAAGAGGGATGTTTAAAATGGCTGCAACATCTCTTGGACTAAACAGCTGAAGTATCAGCTCTGAATTCAAATTAATACCTGTATTACAAGTAAGCTCAGAAACCCAAACAGTGTCACAGCTAGGCATCACAGGTGAAGGGGTTAGAAGCTTTAGCCCCTGGGACCCAAGGGTGATCCTAGATTCTAGTCAACTGATCATTCCCCACTTTAAACCTTAATCCATGTAGAAGAGCATATCTTTCTTGGATCCAGGTCTTCCAAATACAAGAATCAGAGGGTCTAACATTCACATTAAGAAGGCCACCCTTAGGAAAATATTTTGCTTTTATCACCTTGCACATGAGAAGATTAGGGGAAGTAAGAAGTTTCCACAGTTGTTTTGTCAAAAGGGCATCATTGAACAATTCAAAATCTTTAAACCCCAGCCCCCCATCTTCTCTATTTAGTCAATTTATCCCATTTGAGCCAATGAATTTTATGTTGCCCATCCAAAGGGGATCCCCACCAAAATTTAGCTGAAAGAGAGGCAAGGTCTTTACAAATTCCAAATTGGCATATTAAAGCAAGACATCAAGAAAGTTGGCAAAGCACCAAGGACAGACTTAACTAGAATTTCTCTGCCTGCATTACTTAGCAAGGAATTCTTCCAGTTACATATTTTATTTTTAGTGTATTCCAGAATATATCCAAAAAACCTATTTTTTAGACCTACCAATGACAAGGGGTAGTCCAAGATGTTTGATTTTGGAATGGGGTTGAACCCCATCAATGATCTAACAAATGGAATCTTTAAGATTACTAGGAGTATTAGCACTGAAGAAAATGGAAGATCAAGGTTAACAAGTTGATCAGTTATAGCACAATATCGATTGAATATTTCTTTAATACCCCTAGCTTGATCCTGAGAAGCTTCACTAAAGAGAAGAGAATCATCAACAAAGAACAAATGGGATATCACAGGGGCCCCTTTATAGATTTTAATACCCTCAAAATCCCCCCTCTCCCTAGCTTGGCTGATAAGATTGGAAAATGCTTCTGAGAGAATAAGGAATAGATAAGGACCCGTGTCTAATCCCCCTTGAATGCTGGATGTAACCTTTACATTGACCATTAATCTGAAAGGAAAAGGAAGAAGTAGAAATGCATGTCTTGATCCACTTAATGAAACAGTTAGGGAAACCCATGGAAGACATGATCCCAAGCATAACCCCCATTCGACCCTATCGTACGCTTTAGCCATATCCAATTTAAGAGCAAGAAAGGATTTATTCCACCCTTTATGTTGATTAAGAAAATGAAAGCACTCATGGACAAGCACAATATTATCAGTAATATGCCTTCCAGCAACAAAGGCCGTTTGACAATCACTAATACATTTTTGAAGACATGGTTAATTCTATTCCTAAGGATTTTAGAAATAACCTTATACACCACATTAAAATTACTAATATGACGAAAATGAGAGATAGATGTGGGATTCTTGATTTTAGGAATAAGAGTTACTAAGGTGTGGTTCCAGTTTTTTGATCAATTTAGCACAAGAGAAGAAGTTTTTGACAGCTTTACAGATATCATTATACACAATGGGCCAAAAGAATTGAAAGAAGAAAGAAGTCATACCGTCAATACCGGGGGCTTTATTGGGGTTGAGCTTGAACAATGCTTGTTTAATTTCAATATCATCCACTGCTCTAGCCATCCACCTTGCTTGAGAGTCATCAACAGATTTAGGGATGCCATCTAAGATGGTAGGATCAACTCCGGGGCTCGAGGATGTGAACAAGCCCTTGTAAAATGAAATGATCTCATTCTCAATAAGCTCTTGGGAAAACAGAGTTGACCATCTCTCCCCAATAGTCTATCAGTAGCATTCTTTCGGAGTCTTTGAACTACACTAACATGGAAGAATTTGAAGTTCTTATCCCCTTCTTTAAGCCACTGAATCCTAGACTTATTTCTCCAATAAGCTTCATCTCTATTATAAGCCTGATGTAAATCATTTTTCAGCTTATTCCAAGCATTCCAGTCCCTATTTCAGCCCAAAGAGCAGTGTTGATCCATTTTCATATTCAGTTCAGTAATGGCTTTTGCAGAGTTGGTTTTAGCCCCTTTATTCCAATCCAAGATATTCATCCGACACCTTTTAATTTTACCACTTGGAACTTTGGGTACCCTTCATCTCTTCCTTTCAAATCTGTTCAACAACTTGCTTAAACCCATCAATATCCGCCTATCTTCTATCAAAACAAAATCTATGTTTACAAATCAACTCCCCAGAACTGAGTTCCAATCGAATCAATAGGTGGTCAGATGCATGTTTGAAGGTATGGTGCACAATAGCTTTCGGATTCTTCAACAACCACAACGGGGAGCCGAAAAATCTATCTAACCGTTCTTCCACGAAACCTTCTCCCTTTTTGTTATTTGACCAAGTGTAGGGGTGACCTAGAAAATTAATCTCTTTCATGCCCACGACTCTAATGAAATCATTAAAAGCCACGCAAGTATTTAAAGTTCTGCAGTTACCCCCCGATTTTTCATTTGGTGAACTGATCTCATTCCAATCAGCCCCTATAATCCAATACACCCCCATTTAGCTAGCTTGAGTCAAAAACTCCATCTGATCTCTTTTGATTCTGTAGTCCACAATAGCATAAATAAACACAACCCAAGCACGGTAACTGTTCATCTCAAACTCAATACAAAAATGATTCACAACCTTATTAATAATGCTCACAGTAGAATCCCATAAAACAAGCAAGCCACCACTCAAACCCACAGGATCCACACCGAGCCATCTATCACCATACTTTAACTGTCTAACAACCGTAGCAACAAATTTGTATTTTGTTTTAACAAAAGAAAAGAAAATTCGGGCGATGGGACCGACGAATCTCCTTGATTTGATGAATAGTAGAGGGTCCACCAAAACCTCTACATTCCAAGAAAAAATCATTGAGGGGGTGGGGTCAATTAGGGCTGACTTCCTCCACCATTGGATATACATAAGAGTCATCTTCCTCCTCTTTTTGCCTTTTATTAACCTGTTTATTGTTTTGCATATTTTTGTGTGATGATTTATACATATTTTTGGCGTATTTTATTTGCATTTGCATGTTTTAGTGTTATGTTATGTTATTTTATTGATTGTTTAGGTTTTGGTGGAAAAAAACAAGTTTTGGAGCAAAAACGTTAAAAAGTCATTTCGCACAACTGCGGCAGTCATCGTATTTTGGATGTAAAGTTCGCATATGAAACCCAATTGACATGATTCATGCACCATTAGAAATATAATTCAAAGTTCTACAATGTTTATCTCTGATACTAAATGTAAATGAAGACTTTTATATAGGTTAAAATCATGTACAAGGAAAAATAATTTGTCAAAATCTCGGAAATGATACGTCTTGGTATTTTAGCCATAACTCTCTCTAGAAAATGGATATTGGAGTGATTCAAGTGGATATGGAAAGTTAAGAGATATATATACAATTCATAAGAAGATATCAAGATGAAATTCCGACGTTTAGAGGCCGCGCGGTCGCGCGCTGTGGCCAGCAGCTGCACAGCAGCAGGGCGCGCGCCATGACTTGTAGAACACGAAATTTTCGATTTTTTTCCAATTTTTGGCTCTTCCACCTTGTTTAGGACTCTAGGCTTAAATAGGACTTGGGGAGCGGAGCCCCTATTTTCGACACACTCTCATTCATAGAACTTTTAGACTTTAGTTTTTGGTATTTTTCTCTTGTTTTTCATCATTGGGATTGCTTTGGTTTTTCCCCCTGAAGTTATTTTGATTCTTAATCAAAGAGTAAGACTTCTTCATCTCTTTTGTCTGATTTCAATTGTTGGGTGATTATTATTGTTACATGATTATGTTTATGATTGTTTTCTTTCCTTCAATTGAGATTATGATCCCATCCCCAAGCATGAACTAATTTTCTTATTCTAGGATTAGAATGATTTGATTCAAACAAATAAGCATGAGTATTGATTAATTGATCTGCTTTCCTGAATAAATTATTTTACTTGTTGATTGATTGTTTGGCCAACTTTTGATTATTTAAGGGGATAATTGAGATCGATCGAAGATATTATTCCTGGACTAAATTTATTCAGTGAGTTAGATATGAATCAGAAATGTATTATCTAACCCTGGGCTTAATGAAAATATCAAATTATGTTGGGATAGCCCTAATCTGTGAATACGTGAGTTATCAGATCTAGACCTAGTCTTTACATGTTTGTTATATTTATTAACCACATGATCAATTAATTGATATTCTGCTTGCAAGTTTGATGAGATGAATCCAAAATCCTAGACTTTCATCCATATCTTTTTCTCCAAGTTTAATTGTGTTTAGTTTTAATTGGTCTTTTTACTTGTTTTCCTTTAGTTTATTAAAATCACAAATTTGGTTAGAGTGTTTAGGATTTATTTTCTGTTTATTGTGATACATAATAATTATTTGCCGGCTAAGTCTTTTGTGAGAGACGACTTGTGGTTAACTTGCTACCCTACAATTGATCTCGTTCTCTTGCGAAGATTGCTAGATTTATTTTAGGTGTTTAGCGGTCGAACACTTATCCTCACTTGTTGGCTCGGAGTTTTCATCAATAAGTGATCTCTCCCATTTATTCCCTCCTTGCCCTCTCGAGTTCTCCTTATTCTCCCCCTTAATAATTTTTGTTGCTCTTAGTGTCAAAATATTTTTATTGGTCCAAGATTTTCTGGCAGAAACAACCTTGCCAACCTTAGAAGACAGAACAAACTTGCTATTTTGGATTTCCTTGAGAGGGGCTCTGTTATAATTCTTCTCTATATTGACATTCACTAAGTCCGAATATTGCAGCTCCATCTCCAAGTTCGAAATTTGCTGAGTAGTGTTCCCCGCCAACAGGTTATTCTCTTTAACTTGTTCCTCTGCTATTGGGATTAATAAAGGATCCTCATTCTGCACGTTGTTGGACTTGTTTTGAGAGGGTGCAATATTTTCAGGGATGTAGCCTCAACTCCAGCCAACCCAACATCACTGTTTGTAGGTCTCATTTCAACCATGTTTTTTATCTGATCAGTTCTATATGATTCGTGAGGATTGCTATAATTCCCCTAGGTTCGCCTATGCTCCCTCTGACCCATTGTATTTTCCTCCGCATGAAGCCATTCCCCGTACTCCCCTTCCTTAAATTTATTTTCATTGAGATCAGTTTTCTTCCTTTCACAACCTCTGCCAGTTTGACCAACACACCCACAATAATAGCAAAAATTAGCCAACTTTTCATATCTAAACTCTACCCAACACGACTTCAGCCCCAACTTAATGTAAGTACCACGAAGAAGTGGTTTATCCAAGTCAATGGCCACCGATACCTTAATATGTCTACCCTTACTACTTCCTGATTCTGGGATATAAACATCAGATAGAGAATGAAATACTTTCCCAATACGGAGTCCTGTATCATTTAAAATCCAATTGTATGGTAGACTCCAAATTTGCACCCACGCTCCACTAAGTTAAATTCCAAGCTATCAATATCCACACCTTCACACCATTCACGCAGGACCAGAAATTGATTATCAAAGTTCCAGGTTTTTCATTTAAGAACTCTATCCTTGTCCTTAGTATTTTTAAACATAAACTGATAGAGGTTAAAGCCCATCTCTCGAATCGTAAAGGCATCTTTATTCGGCCAAATCAAAGCCATAATCGACTTTAACCCCAAAAAATTTGCTTTTTTCACTCTGAAAACTTTCCCGAATAAACTTCGTTTACACTCTTCAGTACTATGAGCCACATCCTCATCGTCCAGATCATTCCCCCAATTTTCAGATTCTGTTAGGGAGAATTTTTTGAGCCCCTTCTCTAGATCCCCCTCCATCTTAGGATGACAACCCTAAATCTGAAGCTTCCGCAATGCAGGCGGATACTAGGATCGGATGACATTGAAACAATAAAACAAGTGCAGTTAAAAACCAAACCACAATAAATGGAAAAAGGAAAGTAAAGACAGAAATTAAAGACCCATACAAGGAGCCAACAATATGAATAGTTAGGTGACCATAATAAATGAACAAATCGAATGAAGTAGAAGAGATAAGAGAGGAAGAGGCGGACAGAAAGAAACAAAAAAAGATAAAACCATAGGGGAACCACCAAGGAGGGGATGCGAGCTCTAAGAGGAGAAAGGGCACTTCACACGGAAGAATTCCACCTTTTATTCGGTCTTTTGTTTATTGACATGTTTAACTTACCAAATATCATGTTCATGATGTATTAAATTTAGGAATTTCTATGGCAGCCCAGGACCCTGCCTTGTTGAGGCACATCTCGCGATTCACCCCTACAAAGCTCTAGGACAAGGGCAGTGGGGGCCCTCAGAGATGGGTTCATCATTTAGGAATTTTATTTTCTAGTTCTCTTCAAACTCTGGTTCACTTCCTGAAATATTAAATAAAAACAAAAACTTGTGCGAGACCGTCTCACGGATCTGAGACGGATTCAGATCCGTAAGACGGAGTCTCATTACCAAATTCGAAATACACGTGTATCTAAGATCTCTAAACATGTGTGGTTACCCTTTCTTTCTCATTTCCTCTTTCTATGCGGTCCCCTTCTCTCTTTCTCCTCTCTCTATACATACAGTCCTCTCTCTCTCTATATATACCCACACGGTCCCCTTCTCTCTCTGTAGTTATATATACATACATATATACATATATATATGGGGTTGGTTCTTGTGAGACCACCTCCTGCGGTGAGACCGTAGGGACTAATCTGGACCATTATAATAATTCTATAGACGGTTGAGATTGAGACATTAAATCTGATATTAATTTTTAATACTAAATAAATAAGGGGTAAAATGGACCACTCCACTTTTTTGAAATATAGAAACTGGCGTAAATCACTTAATAATAAGGGATCAAATCTTGCATTACAAAATTCAAGTTAATTTTTTCCTTAAAAAACTCCATAAATCATGGCATTGCCTTACTATTTCAATTCGTGCATAGAATATAATACTTTTATGCATACTTAGTACATGTGGTATTTAGTAGTATATTTATTGATTATAACATGCATATAACATATTATTTTCATGCAACAATGTTTAATTTTTTGGTGCAAATAGGGATGGCACTGATTAATTAATTTATAATGATGTTCATATAATGATTAATTAATTTATAATGATTATAATGATATTCATATAATGATGTATTATTCATATAATGAAGATCAATTACATTATTTTCCATATATTCAAGTTTAAATTCGTGTATATAATGTATCAGTCTAATTGATGCTTAAAAGATTATGGTATTTAGATGTATAATTATTGCTCAGGTCATGCATATAATATATTATTTTCATGCATACTTAGTTTATTTTGATACAAATTATGTACAGGCAACCACCCCAGAGAATGGATTGAAATATCTTCGGGTTCAACAAGATACTGGATCCCAGAAATAGAACATGAACAAATTCTACGTGTTGGAATGGAGTTCACCACATTAGAAAACGACGTCCAGTTTTACAAAGAATATGTTTCCAATGATATCTATGCGTCTATGGATTTTTAAATATATTTTGCTATGCTCAAAAAATAATTGACAAATACATTATCAATTAGAGTTGTCAGCATTATTATTCAATATATTAATTACATAGATAGATCATATGGGTTGCATATATAGATTATTTTTAAGTTCTAAATTTTATTGGATAGATTAGGTGTTTGATTATATTAATCGATCATGCATCTCTCAAAATCAATATATATGCAAAATTCTGCATCTATTTATACGTAATAATTGTACAAAATTTTGTATTATTTCCCACCATAAAAACTCGTGTTGCGCGAAAAAAATCACACCACACGTATGTTTATTTATCAAGAATCGGTTGCTTTAGTATGTTGCATATATAGCTTATTTTCATGATAAAAAATCTATTGTTTAGATCAATGAGTTTGTTTTAACCGTTCATGCATCTCTAATTCAATATACATGCAAAATTCTACATCTATTTATACGCAAAAAACTCGTAAAAAAAGTTTTATATTAAGGCATCACTGATTTTATTTATGCGACAATAATTATCTATTTATGCATCAACATAAATTTATTTATGCATCAATAATCTAACTTATTACATAGCAAAAAATAAGCTATTTATGCCTAACTATTTTCCGACATGCACCAACTATTACCTATTTATGCATTACTAATTTAAGCTTATTACATAGCGAAAGTATAAATATGTAATTTACTTAAGCACCAACTATTACCTATTTATGTAGCAACAATCATCTATTTATGCATGAAATGTACATTACTTAAGCAGGTATTAAAAAACCAGCGACTCAAATATTAAATAAGTGTCTTTCAAAATACTAAAGAAGTGCCTTTCAAAATTTTAAGTCCAACAATTCAAGTTCCAAAGCCCCAAAAAAATATTAAAAAGGAATCCTTCAATTTCAAGTTCCAAATAAACAAGAAAACATAAAAAGCAATTCAACAATTTCAAGTTCCAAATAAAAAACAACATAAAAACCCAACTATACAATATTCTTCCCAGTCAGAAACCTCCTTGCTTCTTCCAAGTTTTTCCCCCTTAGTTCATTAAAGTCATCCACAACATTGGCATCACAATACTTCATTCGAAAGTTGCCTCTTTTATTTAGACTTAGCCATATGTGTCAAACTAACTGTCTAGCTTACCGTGCCCCTGAAAAAAGAATGCATATATAAGTCAATAATGCAGTATATATAGTGCATGCCAGATGCATGGCTCATAAACATAACAGTTAGAACCAAAAATACGTAACATGTAAAACCATTAAAAAGGTATTATCTATGCACTGAACATGATCTATATATAAATTAACAGAAAACTGTAAACCAAAAAATACCAGAAAATAAAAATTCATTTTTTGTACTAAATATGTGATATATATTCACTAATTATGCAACAACCCAACAGATTTAAAAAATTCACCATTTAAAAATAATAGAGTATAATGCATGCCTAATAAACAAACAACATAGAACTAAAAAAAACTAGATGAAAACACATGCAATAAACATATGCAAAAATAGTCACGAAAAACTGAAAAAAAAACTAGGCCTAAAACACATGCGAACCAATTCACATGCAAACCACAACTAGATATGCAACAAACCAACAGATTTAAAAATTTCACAATTTTAGTGCACACCTAATGAACAAACAATATAGAACTTAAGAAAAAACTACATGAAAACACATGCAAAAAACATATGTAAAAATAGTCACGAAAAATCAAAAAAAACTAGGCCGAAAATACAAGAATCAGTTCACTTGCAAACCACAACTAGGCAGAATAAACTGATAAAACTGGGCCGAAACTAAAAAAAAACATTCACATGCAAACACATTTAATTGACGGTGAAAAAACAATTAACAACTTGACCGAAAAAACTGAAGAAAAATGAGGGATTTTCAATTTGTTTCCAAAAACACATGCAAACCAGTCACAAAAAATCGAAACAAAAAAATCGAATCTTAAAACATACATAAAAGTATTCACTTATACAAAATTCGAAACTAAAAAACATACCTATAAATTCTGAAAAATCCTCTTCTTCTTCTCTCCAAAACAGCTCAAATGACGACGAAAACCTGAAAAAAATCGAAAAAAAAAAATCGATTTACTCTGTCGAACACATACAAACTTTAACACAAAAAATCCCCCCCAATAAAACAAAAGGACATCCATCAATACAAAAATCGAAAGTGAAAAACATATCTTTAAACTACAAGATTGTTCGATAAAATTTCTCTGCCTAAAGAATTTTGGTGTCCTAGCATTTTGTTCTTATTTCCAACTCTTCAACTGGCTTGCAGAAATATGGAGTTTTTTTTTTAGGGAAGAAATATGGAGTTCAAAAGACGTGGTGAGACCGGTTTTTTGGAATAAATTCCTTTCCCCAAAATCTCGGTAAAGATCAAACCATATCCTAATAATATTTATGCCAAATCACAATTTAAAACATAAATAAAACCGCCTCCCTTGTAGTTACATATTTGCCCCTGGCCCTAATTAAGACTATTCAAATTACCTTAAAAAACTGGATTAATCATAGCCATCTAAAAATAAAAATAAACACCCCGGATCAATCCCCTACGGTCTCACCCTAGGATATTGGTCTCATTTGAACAATACCTATATATATATATATATATATATATATATATATATATATATAGGGAGGGGATCATATGAGACCATCCTCCTAGGTTAGTCCATAGGACCAAATCTACACCATCCAAATAGTAAATCAATGGCCAAGATATATTACAATTTATACAGCATTTCATAAGTAAGTATACAACAGAAGGGATAAAATAGGAATCCAGAAAATTAAATATAGTAACCAGTTCCAAAAAATTAGGGACATGATTTTGTATTGATCACGTCCCCATAATCAAGCGAATCACCTTTCCTTTCTCTCTCTTCCGATTCGAACACCGCAAATTATTCAAATATGGCAACAAAATCGTGCAACAATTAATGAAAGGTATACAATTACACTAGACTAACTATACATTAAAATATTACTAAGTATACATAAACAATTAACTAAGTATACAATTACACTAAACTACATGTACATTAAAACTTTACTAAGTATACAGAAACATTTAACTAAGTATACAATTACATTGAACTAACTATACATTAAAATAATACTAAGTATACAGAAATATTTAACTAAGTATACAATTACACTGAATTACTTACATAACTAAGTATACAATTCCATTGAACTAAGTATACAAATCCACAAAACTAGGTATACAAATTTACTAAATTACTTACTAAACTACTTATATAACTAAGAATACGATTCCACTGAACCAAGTATACAAATCCATTGAACTAAATATACAATAAAACATGACTAAGTATACAAGTCCACTAAACTAAGTATACAATAAAACGATTTGTTCACAAATATGGCGAAAATAAGTATCAATTTTGAAAAAATACTTGAAGTTGATGATTTTTCCTCCCTAAAAATGGGTAAGCGAAAAGGTAGGATTATGTTTCCTTAAAAATAGCTAAACTTCCCAATTAACATAACTAATTAAATATAAAAGTACAATTATACCCTTATATGCCTAAATTAACTAAAATGATCTACACCATCCAAAATTTTAAATCAAAAGTCCATAAGTGTTCTTATGGACTAACCTAAAGGGATTGGTTTCATTTGAACCAATCCTATATATATATATATATATATATATATATATATATCTGGATCCTCCTTTTTAACATACTCATGTAAAGAAAAAATACCCATAGGAATACTTTAAAAACATATATATATATATATATATATATATATATTTCAGAGTAGAATTGATACTTTTTTTTAAATTGTTTTTTTTAAAAATAAGTAATATTTATTTTAATTAATAGTGATACTTTTTAAATAAGAAATTATAATTATTAATAAAACTGATGCTTTTTTTTAAAATAAGAAGTGATATTTGTTTTAATAAGAAATTATACCTTTTTAATTAAAAAAAGTGACACTTTCTCTAAGTAAAAGTAATATTTTTTTAATAAGAAGTGATATTTTTTCCATAAAAAATGATAATTTATTTTAATAAAAAGTGATTTTTTTAAAATAAATAGCGATACTTTTTTAGGAATGTCAATTCGGGTTGGGTCCGGGTTCGCGGGTCAAAATAAGTCAACCCGGACCCGACCTGTTTAACTCATTTAATAAAATTATTTTTATGTAATAGTTTCAACTGAATAAATTTAATTTTTTTTAAAAATAAACCACTATGACACTCTATTAAATCAATAAAAAAAATCACAATTCACAACATAAAAAAAAACATAATTACATATATAACATAACATACTAATTATTGAGGACAACATACAAAAAACATGCAAAATAATAACAACATATATAATTAAGGAGGTTTTAGCATTTAAGTTTTAAAGGCATGTCTCATTTTTGTTTTTTCTTACAATTAATTAATTATTTACTTTTCTTTTAAATTCACAAATTGGTTTGATGGGTTAAATGGGTCATAGCAGGTTGACCCGAATCCGACCTGTTTAATTGGCAGGTTATTCGTGTCCGACCTGATTTCGATCCGGACCCATGAAACCTGGACCCATAACCATTAATTTCATGTTAGGTTCGTGTCGGGTTTGCGTGTCGGGTACGAAATTGATACCCCTACTTTTTTTTTCCATAAGTGATATTTTTTTTAATAAAAAATAATACTTTTTTCATAAGAAGCGATACTTTATTTTAATAAAAAGTAATTTTTTCAAGTCTAATGTGATACTTTTTCATTTGAAGTGATACTTTTTTTAATAAGAAGTGATATTTTTTTTCATAAGTAATTTTTATTTTCTTAACCTATTTCCTTTGTTTCATGCGTGTAGAGATAGAAAAAGAAACGTGGGGAGAAAGAGGGGGGAACATGAGAGGAGTGAGATGTGAGGAGAGAGGATGACCAAAAGAGAAGTGGACGGAAGGGGGGAGAGAGAGAAAAATATATATATATATATATATATATATATATATAGGGAGGGGGTTATATGAGACTACCTCATAGGGTAAGTCCATAGGGACCAATCCTAGCCACATATCTAGATTTTTCAATGGTTGTGATTTTAGATGTAAACCTGCAGATTACACGCTGGAAAATAGGGGAGGGGCAAATTTGTAATCCCACAAAATTCCCCAACAAAAACGGATTTTGTTACCTTTTATAATCATCTTCTCCGAATCGATTCAGCAAAATCAGCGTGACATACATGTCTCTTCCTTCTCTTCCTTCTTCTTCATCGAATGCTTCTCATGAAATAAACTCACTACTGTGAGAAATCATTCATCCTTCTTCTTCAACGCACTATTCTGTAAAAAAAGTTGGAGACAATTTGCCATAGTTGCTAGAGCTCAACTTCAGTTCGAAGTTTGCTTATGAAGATGTAGTTTGTTGCTTGTGTAGATGTGTCATGGTGCTTTTATATACCATTAACTACATAAGCAAGTCATAAGCAAAAAATCCATACTACATAAGCAACAATCCTATATTACATAAGCAAAAAATATACACTACGTATGCACTACGAATACATTAACTACATAAGTAAGTCATAGCAACAAACCCATACTATATAAGCAACAAGTCTATACTACATAAGCAACGAATATACACTACGTATGCACCACTGATACATTAACTACATAAGCAAGTCATAAGCAACAAACTCATACTACATAAGCAACAAGTCAATATTACATAAGCAACGAATATACACTACGTATGCACCACGAATACATTAACTACATAAGCAAGTCATAAGCAACAAACCCATATTACATAAGCAATAAGTCTATACTACATAAGCAACGAATATACACTACACATGCATCACAGATACATTAACTACATAAGCAAGTCATAAGCAACAACCCTATACTACATAAGCAACATAGAAATTTTTTTGAAACTGAACGCTGGAGAGAGAGTGTGCATGAAGAGTGGGTGAAATCGCGTGAAAGATGGAATGAAATCTTAGTAACTGATTCTAAAGTGCCAAATTACCACCCTACCCTTTTTAATTCTTTGAAACAAAAAAATAAACATAAAAAAAGCCTTAAAACTGGATCACCCAAAATTGTTGATCTATGGTTAGGATGTGTCGTGACTTACCCCAAATAGGAGGACCTATTTGATCCATATCCTATATATATATATATATATATATATATATATAGAGAGAGAGAGAGAGAGAGAGAGAGAGAGAGATTGAGGATGAAGAGATGAAGAGGGGACCATGTGAGGATTTGTGTTAACATTATATTGATCTTATTTGTGGCTAGTCAACATTATATTGTCCGTCATAAATCATTAATTGCTCCCCCTCTTTTTTTTCCTTCTGATGTAATGATTTTTTTATGCATTCCATTATTGTTTTGAGATGAGTCGGTGTGTGTTGTTCCAATTTCATGGAATAATGATAAGATAGCATGACTTGTGACATCTCAACAATACAATACTACTTAATTAATATTACAACCCAATTATAATTTGGATATGGGAATGACCGAATGAGACACATATCCTGCCTGCATGGGAATGCTTAACCAATTATTTAAAGTACGAAAACTTTTAATAACATCAATGTTGTCACATTTATATAGACTTTTAGCCTTTTGATTTATGCCTTTGATTTAGTTGGTAAGAGCTTAGAGTGTTGGATTTACGAGCTATTCTGAGCTAAAAGCCTTTTTAATTTTTTTTTCTGCTGAGGCCTTTAAAGTAATAATGATGTATTTTGACCCTTTGATTAGAGGTGGCAATCTCTGGCAGGCTGACACGACGCGATAACCCGATACGAAATTACTGAAAGAAACCCGAACATGTACATGAGAAACCCAAACCCGAACACGACTGACACAAATCTGACACGATGTTGCCAATTTGTTGAAATGTATAGTTATTATATATTCTAATTAATCTTTAATGTATTTTAAGCATAACCCAAAATCAACTCGAAACCAAACACGAACCCGACCCAAATTGGACCCTACCTTTGATTGGGAGAATTTCATAACGAGACTCGAATTTCCATCACTTTGAAACCCAAAATTTCAACTTTCTCAAATTGGTACCAAATTTTTATTTTTTCTCTCAAACTGGGCCCTTATCCAAATTTTAGATTTTCACTTCAAGTTTTAAACGTTAACAAAAAGGTATAATATTAGGTGATCTCGACGTCCACCACAAGAAAGAATGAGTGTCGTTTCTAAGATAATTTTGTGTATTCAATCATAATTTTTGGATATATTGGTTTTTTTAGTAACCACGAAATACTTTACTACTTTTATCATCAATTTAAGTTTATACATCATAGTATCAACACTGATAACCAAGATTGACAATAAGTATGTATTATTAGAAAAAGAAGAATGAGTGAAAAAACGAAAAGAGAAAAAAAAAGAATTGTGTTGCTGACGTGGCAGATTACACTTTTTTGTTTGCCATAGTAAGTGCGACTCCTGGGAGCCTTCACTCATGAATTTCCCCTTCAAGGAGAAAAGAAGAGATCAACTCCCGTTGGGAAAAGAAGCTACTTTAATAACTTGGTATTCTCAATCGCCGAAGGTGAGGGCGTTCCTTTCTGTTAAGTTCTAAAATCTGAAGTGAGAACCCAAAATTTAGGGGAGGGCCCAATTTCGGAAAAAAAAAAATTGGATCCCGATTTAAGAAGTTTGAAACTTTTGACATTACAGTGCTGGATTTCCTTAAATTTGGGTCCTGTTACGAAATTCTCCCTTTTAGGATTTATGGTTGTTTTATTATTAAAAAACAATGTTGTCACATTTTCAGAACTATTAGCAACGATATTTAAACCATTCGTCCTATAGGTATTAGAAACCAATTCCGTTTTAACCAGGGGTGTCAATTTGGGTTGGGACCAGGTTCACGGGTCGGTGTTCGTGGGTTCACAGGTCAGAATGAGCCAACTCAGATCCGACCCACTTAATTATTCATGTCAAAATCTTGAATTCGGACCGACCTATTTATTTTATAGGTAACTGGACTCAACCTATTTTAACTAAATAAATTTAATTTTTTTTAAAATCAACCGCAATGACACTGTATTCAATAAAAAAAAATCAAAATTCACAATATACAAAAAGAAATAACATAAATGCATAAATAACATAATATACTAATCATCTTTTGAGGACAACAATACAAAAAAATATGCAAAATAATAACAACATACATAATTAAGGAAGTTTTAGCATTTAAGTTTCAAACACATGTCTTGTTTTTTGTTTTTCTCACAATCAATTATTTACTTATTTTTCTTTTAAATTTACAAATGGGTTAGACGGGTTAAATGAGTCATATATAGTAAGTTGACCCGAACCCGACCTGTTTAATTGATGGGCTATTCGAGTTCGACACGATTTCGACATAGACCCATGAAGTCTTGACCCATACCCATTAATTTCATGTTAGGATCGTGTCAGGTCCGAAATTAACACCCCTATTTTTGACGATTCGTTGTTCAAGTTGTTAATTGTTAGATGACAATTATGATGGTTAAGTTTGTTACGGTTGTTATGATTGTTACAAGTCTGTTAGTCTGTTTGTTCCAACCGTCATTGTAGTTAGCTCTATAAATAGAGCTCTCTTGTGTGCTGTTGAGTTTTCAAATTTTAGAACAATGTATATTTCTCTCTTTCAGTGTTTTAAATCTACCTCTTGTTTTTCTCCAGCTACATTCTCTCATTCGATTTCTTCCAAGCTTTCCGCTTCCATTTTCATTGTATGGCGCAAGCAGGTTCTTTCTACATTGCGAGGGCATCATCTACAACATTTTTTTAGTTCATCTTCTTCCTCGCTATTGCAATTTCTCTCCGAAGCCGATGAGATTGCTGGTGTTACCAATCCAACTTACCTTGATTGTTGGGATAAGATTAGTTAATTCTTTCCTGGATGCTTGCATTGATTGGTGATGATCTGCTTTCTCAACTTGTTGGTTGTGATTCCTCTTTCCAGGTTTGGTCCACTCTGGAAACCTACTTTACATCTCAAGTTCGAGCCAAAGTTAGTCAATACAAAGATCAGTTACATAATCAGAAGAAAGGTGTTATCTCTGTCAATGACTATTTGTTGAAAATTCGCCAATGTGTTGATCTTCTTGCTCTAGTTGGTTGTCCTCTCTCAGATAAGGAACATATTGATGCTATTTTTTATTGTTTGCCCACTGAATATGATTCTTTCGCTTTGGTTATTAACACTCCTCTGGATCCATACACAGTAGCAGATGTTGAGAGATTATTACTTGCTCAGGAATCTCGTATTGAAAAACCGATCAGATCTCTGAACCATGCTATGGCTAATGTGGCCATTTCTTCTCCGCATAATTCTACTTCTTCTGCTAATCCCATTTCCAATAATTTAGGATCTGAATCCTATAACAATCATCACAGCATTGGTTTTCAATCTCGAGGTAGAGGCTTTCGAGGAAATCGTGGATTTAGAGGAGGTCGTGGTGGTAGAAACAGATTTTTCTCCTCTAATAAACCTATTTGTCAACTTTGTGGTCTCTCCAATCATCTTGCTTTACAGTGCTATTACAGATTTGATCAGTCCTTTCAGGGACCTTCTCAGTTGCGTCCTCAATCTGGTTTTCATGCTAATGTTGCTAATTTTTCACAAAATTTTGCTCCAATGACAGTTGGACCTAATTTTGCTTCTGCTACTGGTCTTACTCCTAATGTGCCTGCGTATGATAATGTCTGGTGTCCAGATTCTGGGTCAACTAATCATCTCACTGCTGATCCCTCTTATTTTCTGACCAAGTTACCTTATCAAGGCAGTGAACAAGTTCATATGGGTGATGGTATGGGACTTCCTATCTCTAATATTGGTTCTACTACACTTTCTTCCCCTTTTACTCCTAATAAAACTCTTAATCTTCTTCATGTTCTACATGTTCCTAAAATCACCAAACATTTTCTTAGTGTCTCTAAATTCTCTCAAGACAATCAAGTAATATTTGAATTCTATCCTACTACTTATTTTGTCAATGATCTTCTCACCAAGGATACTATGCTTCAAGGACACCTTAAGGATGGTCTCTATGTCTTCCTCTCCAGTTCACAACATTTTACACTCCTGTCTCACTCAATTTCTTCTTCCCCTACATCTGTGCACAATATATCCTGTAATGTTCATTCTATTGTCGCTTCTTCTGATGTGTGGCACTCTAGACTTCGCCACCCTAGTGATACTATTGTTCATCATGTATTAAATTCTTGTAATCTTCCAAGTATTAATAAAGTTTCTACTTCAGTTTTCCAAGCTTGTTGTGTTGGAAAGTTACATAAATCTCCATTTCCTGATTCCACAACAACCTATACATCACCACTGCATCTTGTACATATAGATCTCTGGGGACCTTCCGCTATCCACTCTTCAAGTGGTTACAGATATTACATTAGCTTTGTTGATAGTTATTCTAGATTCACCTGGTTATTTCTTCTTAGAGATAAGTTAGAAGCTCTTGCAGCCTTTAAAACTTTTAAAGCACAAGCAGAAAATCAACTCAATTGCTGTCTTAAAATGCTACAATCTGACTGGGGAGGGGAGTTTAGGGCCTTCTCTTCCTTTCTTAATGAACATGGTGTCCTTCACAGAATCTCTTGCCCACACACACATGAGAAAAATGTTTTGGTTGAACGAAAACATCGACATATAGTTGAAAATGGTCTTACTTTACTTGCAAAGGCCTCCTTACCTCTAAAATATCGAGATGAGGCTTTTAGAACATCTTCCTACCTCATTAATAGGCTGCCTTCTTTAGTTCTTTACTTCAAATCTCCCTTTCAAGTTCTTTTTCATACTACTCCTCAATATTCTCACCTCAAAACATTTGTTTGTTTGAGCTTTCCGAATCTTACACCTTATAACTCTCATAAATTTGCTTATAAATCCTCACCTTGCACATTTATTGGTTACAGTCTCAATCACAAAGGGTACAAGTGCTTATATTCTACTGGCAGAATTTACATTTCAAGGGATATAATATCTAATGAAACCATATTTCCTTTCTCTACTCCTCCCTCACCTGTTACTCCTACCCCTTCATCTCCTTCTCTATCTGTAATGACCCAATTTATGAAATTAAAGTACTCTAAAAATATTATTAAGAAAACACAAATTTATAAATTAAAGTGATCCCAATAATTTTAAAAAGAATTATTTAGAATTTTAATTCTTAAGGAAAATATAATAATAATAATAATAATAATAATAATAATAATAATAATAATATTACATCTTACGAATTAAATATCCAACAATTATTCCAAGCATAAACCGAAAAAATTAAAGACATAAATCTAAAATTTAGTTCGGTCGTAATTATTTCAAATATAAATATAACATGATTTATTCTATCATCCACAACATCATATCTTCAGCCGGATTCCTCAACCTGAAAGTCATGATAATAATAGGGGTGAGCTTCATCTCGCTCAGTAGGGATATATCTGTCAATAGTTAATATAAAATGAAAAGCATTCACATAATTACAATAATAAATTCATTAATTTCCTATTTTTCCTCTGACTGGCCAGTTACTGCATATAGCATTGCGTGTTCACCCCCGAAGATATGTTTGATCTCGGGCCCTTTTTATAGCCCCTAGCTTATATGAATTTATTTCATCTTGACATATATTGCAATCAATGAAGTACAATCATGAAACATTAAATAAAGACAAATAATATAGAATCACTACCTTAATAATCACAGATATTCGATGTAGAAAAATAAACAGTAAAAGTCCTAATCCTCGACCACTTCATTTTCTACATTAAATAAAATTATAATTAATATGTGATTTTAATAAATCAAACTAATTAATGAAAGAATTTGTGAAAAATATTGAAAAAAGGCTTGTGATTTGTGAATATATATATATATATATATATATATATATGAAATTTGAACTATAAAAATACTTTTACCTTATAATTATTAGAAATGTGATGTAAAATTGTGTATGAAATTACACAAATTTATAGTAATTAATATTAACACCTAAATACTCTAAAATAACCCCTAAACTCACTCCCTAAACTAACCCCTAACTAACCTCTAACATAACCCCTATACTAACCTCTAATCAAATAAAAAAATGGGTTATCATATTTCTACTCTCCTTAAATATAATTTCACCCTCGAAATTCAATATCTTACCTTGAATTG
The DNA here is from genome assembly GCA_016081115.2 of Rehmannia glutinosa. Taxonomy (NCBI): domain Eukaryota; kingdom Viridiplantae; phylum Streptophyta; class Magnoliopsida; order Lamiales; family Orobanchaceae; genus Rehmannia; species Rehmannia glutinosa. The sequence continues at coordinate 61,627,169 of CM071928.1, read as the reverse complement.
AAAATTTTGGATATTTGACACGAATCTCCTCTTCAACTCCCAAGTAGCTTCATTTCTGTCATGGCGTCTCCACTGTACTTTGATCAGAGCAATATCTTTATTTCTCAAATGGTGAATCTTGCGTTCCAAAACAGCTTCAGGTGCTTCCTCGTAGGTTAAGTCATTGTTGATTGTCAGATCTTTATAATTCACAATGTGACTTGGATCATGGACGTACTTTCTTAGCATAGAGACGTGAAAAACATTATGCACACTTGATAGACTCGGTGGTAATGTTAGCTGATAAGCTAGATCTCCAACTCGTGTAAGGATTTCAAATGGTCCGATATATCTCAGTTTCAACTTTCTTTTTTCTCCAAATCGGATAACACCTTTAATAGGAGCTACTTTCAGAAATACTTTTTCTCCTTCATCAAATTGTATATGTTTTCTCCGTCTATCAGCATACAACTTTTGTCTATCTTGAGCCATCTTTATTCAATCTCGTATCATAGTTATCTTCTCAACAGTTTGCCGAATTAATTCAGGCCCCAAAATTTTTCTTTCACCAACTTCGCTCCAATATAATGGTGATCTACACTTTCTTCCATATAACGCCTCGTATGGAGTCATCCCAATAGTCGCTTGATAACTGTTGTTATAAGCGAATTCCACCAAGGGTAATAATATTTCCCAATTGCTTCCAAAGTCGAGCACACATGCTCTCAACATATCTTCTAATATTTGTATAGTCCTTTCAGACTGCCCATCTGTCTGTGGATGATAAGCCGTACTAAAGTTTAGCTTTGTTCCCAAGGCACTTTGTAGACTTTTCCTAAACTTAGAAGCAAAACGCGTATCTCTGTCTGAAACAATTGACACGGGAACTCCATGAAGTCTCACTATCTCCTCAATATAAATTTGTGCATATCGCTCCATACTAAACGTCATCTTAACAGGTGAGAAATGAGCTGACTTTGTTAACCGATCTACTACAACTCAAACAACCTTGTTTCCCTTGACTGATGGTGAAAGCCCTACCATAAAATCCATAGTTATGTGTTCCCATTTCCATTCTGGGATGTCAAGTGGTTTGAGCAAACCAGATGGTCTTTGGTGTTCGGCTTTAACTTGTTAACAAGTCAAACATTTTTCCACAAAAGTTCCAATATCTCTTTTCATACTTCGCCACCAAAATACTTCTCTTAAATCTCGATACATTTTTGTACCTCCAGGGTGAGCTGTGTACGGCGTACAATGAGCTTCTTCGAGAATTTCTTTTCTAAGCCCTTCCTCTTTAGGAACGCATAATCTCCCTTCATAAGTCAAGCTACCATCATTTGTCATAACAAATCCTTTTACATTCCCTTCACGAGCTTTTTCTTCCATTTTGCTCAAAAATTTATCTTGAGGTTGAGCTTCTTTTATCTACTCTCTCGAAGTAGGTTGCACCACCAAAGATGCTAGTATTATCTTTGTTCTATTTGGTGGCACCACTACTTCAATTCTTATCCTGGTGAATTTTCTCACAAGATGTTCTTGCTCAGATATCAAACTTGACATTTCTCCTTTTGTTTTACGACTTAATGCATCATCTACAACATTAGCTTTACCCGGATGATAGCTAATAGTACAATCGTAGTCATTCACCAATTCCAACCACCTTCTTTGCCTCATGTTTAGCTCTTTCTGAGTAATATATTTCAAGCTTTTTTGTAGTCGGTGAAGATTTCACATTTCCCTCCATATAGGTAATGGCGCTTTAATGCATGCACTACAACAGCTAACTCTAGGTCATGAGTTTAACTTATGTGGCTTTAGTTGTCTTGAGGCGTAGGCAACCACTTTACCATGTTGCATTAGCACGCATCCCAAGCCTTGTTTTGATGCATCATTATAAATAACAAAGTCTTTAGTGGGGTCAAGAATTGTTAATACTGATGCAGAAGTTAGCCTTTGCTTCAACTCCTGAAAGATTTCTTCGCATATCTCATTCCATCGGAATTTCTCCTCTTTTCTTGTCAGTCGAGTCATAGGCGCAACTACCTTTGAGAATCCTTCAATAAATCTCCGATAATAGCATTCCAAACCTAGAAAACTGCGAACTTCATTCGCATTCATTGGTGCACTCCATTCATTGATTGCTTCAACTTTAACCAGGTCCACTTCAATTTCTTGAGCAGTGATTACATGTCCGAGAAACACCACTCGATCTAGTCAAAACTCGCATTTCTTGAATTTTGCATATACTTTTCCTTGCGAAGTGTTTCTAGCACTATTCTTAAGTGCTCAGTATGTTGCTCTCTATTCTTTGAATATACAAGTATATCATCTATAAAGACTATGACGAATTGGTCTAGATACAGATGAAACACTCTATTCATCAAGTCCATGAATACTGCTGGTGTATTACTTAGCCCAAATAGCATTACTACAAACTCATAATGTCCATATCGGGTGCTAAATGTCGTTTTTGGAATATAACTCTCTTTAACTTTTAACTGATGATATCCGGATCTCAAGTCAATCTTAGAGAAAGTGCTGGCACCTCTCAATTGATCGAACAAATCTTCAATCCTCGGTAGCGGGTACTTGTTCTTCACTGTGAGTCGATTAAGTTCTCTATAATCGATACACATTTTAAGTGACCCATCTTTTTTTCTTTACAAAGCAATCGGTGCTCCCCACGGTGATACACTAGGTCTAATAAATCCCAAATCCAAAAGTTCTTGTATTTGCGCGTTTAACTCTTGTAACTCCTTTGGCGCCATCCTATAGGGTGCCTTAGATATAGGTGTTGCCCCAGGTACCAAATCTATTCCAAATTCAACCTGGCGATCTGGAGGAATTCCCAGCAAGTCTTTTGGAAATACATCCAAAAATTCTTGCACAATTGGTACGTCATTAGGTGTCACTTCAGCTGGCAAGGTATCTACTAAACTCACTAGATATCCTTGACAATTTTTTTCTAAACATCTTTCTTGCCTTCATTGCCGATATCACTCGTGGTACTGCTTTAGATTTAATCCCATAGAATTTTATCTCATCATTTCCTGGCAGTTTGAATATTATCTCTTTCTCGTGACACTTAATGTCTGCCTGATATCTACTAAGCCAATTCATACCTAAGATTACATCAAAATCCTTCATCTTAATTATGTATAGATCAGCTTTAAGATATTTTCCCCTTATATTCACTTCAACATCCTTATTGACTGAGTCAGTTGTTATCAAATTTCCAGATGGCAAGCCAACCTCAAGGGGTTCACTGACTCTAACACTCTTATGTCCTAATATAGCATGAAATTTGGCAGATAAAAATGAATGTGTGGCACTGTGTCGAAAAGTACAAGAGCGGTATTCCAGAGATGGTTAGCATACCGACATTGTACACGGGTTCTGATCGCCTTCTTCCCGAGTCATAACATACATTCGAGCTCTACCTCCGGATGTTTGTTCTCTTCTTTCCCTCGCCTTTTAAAAGAGGACAATTAGAGACTTCATGTCCTGGCTTCTTACACTTGAAGCATTTTCCTTATCGACTAAACATTCTCCAAAATGATTCTTCTTGCCTTTTGGGCAAGTCGGCATGTCTGCTTGCGTAGTTGGACGTGCATTTCCATTAGTCTTTATCTGTTTATTTTGATTTTGATTTTTATTTTGTTTTGCCCCTTCCTATTTTCTTTTCACAGACAACACAACCAACATTTGCTTCTCCTCGTCTCCAGCAAAACTTGCCTCCACCTCATGAGCCCTTCTCACCATCACCGAGTATTCCAAATCTCTTTGAGCAGATAGTATTCCTGATAATTATGCTCGAAGTCCCCTTCTGAACCTCAGAGCCTTTTTCAAATCAGTATCCACTAGGTGTGGAGCAAACCGACTTAGTTGATTGAACTGTCTCTCATACTCTGTGACAGTCATGTTTCTTTGTTTAAAGTTAAGGAATTATGTCTGCTTCTTGTCTCGGTATGATTGTGGGAAAATTTTTCCATTACAATCACTTTGTACTCATCCCATGTTGAAGCATTCCACTCTTCCTCGGTCTTAGTCCTCCAATACCCTTCCCACCAATGATCAGCGTCTTCAGTGAGTTGGAAGGCAGCACATACAACTCTCTATTTGTCTGTGCAACCAATAAGTCGAAAAACCTCTCTAACAATCGAAACCATTTTTCTACTGCGGTCGGGCCATCACGTCCGTTGAATGTGGTTGGACGATAGTAACGGAATTGTTCCATATCTCGTGCATTGTTGTTGTTGTTGTTCCCGTTATTCTGCACACCTCTGAGGAACTCAACAATTATATCTCCAGCAGTAGCAATGGTTTGATTTCCTGTGTTAGTGAAGTTCTCACCATTGACTTGATTTCCACGACGGGGAGCCATATTCCTAAGGTCATACATAATGTATTTATTATTATTTATCCCAAGTTATTAATGGATTTTGCATGAAATATCTAACTTATAATCTAAATATCATAATATAATGGTCAAATAAATTAATATCAATTAAAGGACAACTAAACTTTATATATAATATGGATTTATTTATCAATTATCGCAATACATAGACCCATCTATTTATACTGATCCATGTCTTCATCTGCCTCCGGATCATCTTCCGGATCTTCTTCTGGGTCTTCTTCCAGGTTTTCTTCTGGTTCCTCATCTTCTGCCATAGCCTCATTGTTCAAAAACTCAATCCATTTACGGTATAACCTGGCAGTAAATGTCCCGTAGTTAATTTTGGGTCGGTCATCATGCCCGTCATACTCCAATAATGAGGCATAAAGCTTTCAGCCTTAACGTTCCAAAACTAGGGTAAGCTATCAATCACTCTACGAGTGGCAGCGCGTTCGTTTGGAGCGCTGATGACATTCCTCACATTGTACCACAACTGGTGAATTTTAACTATATATTCTCCAATACTATCCCCCTCCTCAATTTGATAGTTAAAATAATGATTGAGTCGGTTAATGGGATGGTTCGGACCCCAGTTATTATTATTATTATTGTTCTTTCTTACAGTGTGGCGAGTGCGAGTTCTTGACATCTATATATATGTGCATTTGCAACTATATGTCTGTTTTTACAAATTTATTTAAAGAGAAATACAAGATTTCTATTCATCTAACATATAAACTGGTATTATGTTTCTAAAGAAGAATATAATAATATGAAATACATCATGACATAAATGAGTATACTGGTACAATTGTATGATGTAACTTGCATTAATAGTTCTCATACCTTGAGGAGACCGACAAGATATGATGGAGGTGGATGTTATTTTACCATTTTATGTTATTCAAAGTTTGACTTTTATTATTTTTTTTAAAAGAAAAACTGTACATTTTAATTTTTCAAATTTTTTTTAACAAGCCTACAGAAACGTAGACCTGCTCTGATACCACTTATAAAGACCCAATTTTATGAAATTAAAGTATTCTAAAAATAATATTAAGAAACACAAATTTATAAATTAAAGTGATCCCAATAATTTTAAAAAACTTATTTAGAATTTTAATTCTTAAGGAAAAAATATAATAATAATAATAATAATAATAATAATAATAATAATAATAATAATAATAATCATAATAATCATAATATTACATCTTACGAATTAAATATCCAACAATTATTCCGAGCATAAACCGGAAAAATTAAAGACATAAATCTAAAATTTAGTTCGGTCATAATTATTTCAAATATAAATATAACATGATTTATTCCATCATCCACAACATCATATCTTCAGCCGGATTTCTCAACCTGAAAGTCATGGTAATAATAGGGGTGAGCTTCATATCGCTCAGTAGGGATATATCTGTCAATATTTAATATAAAATGAAAAGCATTCACATAATTACAACAATAAATTCATTAATTTCCTCTTTTTTTTCTCTGACTGGCCAGTTACTGCATATAGCATTGCGGGTTCACCCCCGAAGATACGTTTGATCCCAGGCCCTTTTCATAGCCGCTAGCTTATATGAATTTATTTCCTCTTGACATATATTGCAATCAATGAAGTACAATCATGAAACATTAAATAAAGACAAATAATATAGAATACCTACCTTAATAATCGCAAATATTCGATGTAGAAAAATGAACAGTAAAAGTTCTAATCCTCGACCCCTTCGTTTTCTACATTTAATAAAATTATAATTAATATGTGATTTTAATAAATCAAACTAATTAATGAAAGAATTTGTGAAAAATATTGAAAAAGGGCTTGTGATTTGTGAATATATATATATATATATATATGAAACTTGAAGTAGAAAAATACTTATACCTTATAATTATTAGAAATGTGATGTAAAATTGTGTATGAAATTACACATATTTATAGTAATTAATATTAACCCCTAAATACTCTAAAATAACCCCTAAACTCACCCCCTAAACTAACCCCTAACTAACCTCTAACATAACCCCTATACTAACCTCTAATCAAATAAAAAAAATGGATTATCACACTATCTATTCCTCATTTATCTGTTCTTACTCATCCTACTCCACCTTCACCACATACTCTCACTTCTTCCCATAATCCTTCTGTTTCAGCACCTTTTCCACTCTCAGGAAGTCCTCTCCCATCTCCCAGACTTGTTCAAATGCCCATCATATGGTCACTCGGTCTAAAAATGGGATTTTTAAGCCTAAGGCTTATGCTGCAGTTACTGAGCCTGTTATAGTGGCAGAGGCCCATCTTGATGAAAAATTGAAACAAGCTATGCAGGATGAATACCTTGCTCTAATGAGGAAAAACACCTGGTCTCTTGTTCCTTTGCCTTCTGGGAAAAAACCGATTGGTTGCAAGTGGGTTTTTTGGCTCAAAAGCAATCCTGATGGTACCATTAACAAGTACAAAGCTTGCTTGGTTGCTAAAGGATTCCATCATGTGGTTGGTTTTGACTTTGGAGAGACTTTTACCTCGGTGTTTAAACCCACAACCATAAGGGTTATTCTCACAGTTGCTTTAAGTAGGGGATGGCCTATTCGACAGTTGGATGTAAACAATGTCTTTTCAATGGGGCTTTGGATGAAGAAGTGTTTATGGAGCAGCCTCTTGACTTTGAGGATTTTAATCACCCTGATCTTGTATGCAAACTTCAGAAGTCTCTTTATGGCCTCAAACAAGCCCCTAGACAGTGGTTTGAACAGTTGAAACTTACTCTTACAAGGCTTGGTTTCACCTCTTCCAAATCTGATCACTCTTTGTTCATGCATCATGGTTCACATGGACGGAATTTTGTATTAGTATATGTTGATGATTAATTATTGGGAGCAATGCTCAGGCCATTCAACACATTATTCAGCAACTTAATTCCTTCTTTGCACTTAAGGATCTTGGTACACTTGACTACTTTTTAGGAATTCAAGTGAAAGATACACCCACTGGCTTACATCTCTCTCAAACCAAGTATATTAAAGATCTTCTTGCCAAGGTTAACATGGTAACTGCTAAAGGTATTACAGCTCCCATGATTTCCAATCTTAAACTCTCAGCACATGATGGTTCTCTTGTGGAAAATATTCAGCAGTATAGGAGCACTGTTGGGGTACTACAATACATCACAGTCACCTGGCGTGAAATTGCTTTTGCAGTAAATTAGGTGTGTCAATTTAAGCAACAACCTCAGGAAGAGCACTGGAAAGCAGTCAAATGCATCCTAAGATATCTAAGTGGCACTGTGGAGTATGCGTTACACTTTACTAAACACACCTTAGATGTATTTCCTTTAGTGAGATACTTTAATGTAGATTGGGCAGCAGACATTGGTGATAGAAGGTCTACTTCAGGGAATTGTTTATTTTTGGGTCCTAACTTGATCTCCTGGAAGTCCAATAAATAACATATCATCTCAATATCATCAACAGAAGCGGGAGTACAAAAGTGTTGCAGACTTGGTTGCTGAGATTAGTTGGGTACAAGGTTTATTGAGTTAAGTATTCCAGCCACCAAGACAACAATTGTGTGGTGTGACAATTTAAATACGGTACAACTTGCTGCAAATCTTGTTCTTCATGCTAGGACGAAACATATTGAGTTCGATCTCTATTTTGTAAGAGAAAAGGTACAACATAAATTGGTTGACATCAGACATGTTCCTTCCATTGATCAATTGACAGATATATTTAATAACCCTAACTCAAGCTTCAGTTTTGGTGAAATGCGCAGCAAACTCAAAGTCTTAGATTACCATACATTGAGTTTGAGGGGGGCTGTTAGATGACAGTTATGACGGTTATGTTTGTTACGGTTGTTATGGTTGTTACAAGTATGTTAGTCTGTTAGTTCCAGCTGTCATTGTAGTTAGCTCTATAAATAGTGCTCTCTTGTGTACTGTTGAGTTTTCAAGTTTTACAAATCAATAAATCTTTCTCTCTTTTAGTGTTTCAATGTTTCTCTTATAGTTTAACATTATTGACATCATGTAGTTGCGAAAAATGTCTTTAGCAACGATAACATTTGCCGCAAAATACTATCTTTGTTGTAGTGATGTAAAGTAGGGGTGTTAATTTGGGTCATCCCATCGGATTCGTGTTTAGTTTCTGATTGATTATGGGTTATGCTCAAAATACATCAAAAATTTAGTAAACGATAAAACAACTACGATTTAGACAAATTGGTAACTTCGTATCAGGTTCATGTTAGCTGTGTTCGTGTTTCTCTCAGTAACTTAAGGTCGGGTTCATTTCGGGTTAGAGAGTGACACCCCTAATATAAAACACCCAATCTCACATCATATATTTAATTTGGGAATATTTTCTCTACATTGGTTAAGGGCTTGCGGACAGTGGGGGTAGAATTGTAGGAGGGGTTTTGGGTAGAGATCAACAGTGATTTGAGTTAAAATTCATTCCATTTTGGTAGATTCGTCTCAAATTCATTCCATTTGGGGCGGGTTTCAACATTATAAATAAACTTAATTGTGTTTGAAACTTTTAAATTTTGGACTTACGATTTATCCCAGACCCGACTTAACTAATTTCTTATATTTAAATGTAATATTTTTATATTGGTTTATGATATTTTATTTAAAAAAATATTTTAAAATATTTTTTATGATATTACTTTTTGATAACAATATTAATACCTTTTAAACTATGAAATGACCATCCATTGAGTTTGTGAGTTTAAGAAACTAATTGGGTAGGTTTAAAAAAATAATAATAAGTGGGTAGGATCTCGAACCTAGACAAACCCGACCCAGCCGCATTTTTTCTCAAGAATTCTATGACAAGTTGCAAGGGGTTTGGTAAATCAGTCTCATCTTTAAGATAAGTGCATGTATAACTTTTGACTTTAAATCTTCTATTACAATTGGTTTTCTACATTTTTTTGTTTACAAATCCTGGTAGCAGAGGGGCTAGTGGAAATTGAACCTCATACCTCTTGTGCTTGAGCATGAGAGTTTTATGCACTGAATTCCCATAATTGGTTTTCTATATAAAATGACACTTTTTTAATATAAATTTAACATGTATCAATAGTATTGCTATATGAGATATAAATAAAATCATAATAGAGAACGTAGGAAGTACGGACACTTCTCTGAGGATGTCGTACCCATACCAGATACGTATCCGATACGATACTTTATCCGATACTTCGTGGATACTCCATGGATATATCTACACATGAAAATAGATAGAATTTGTTCTATTGCTCATTTTTTCAGCATTTTTTTGTGTGTATGTGTGAGTTATCAAATTTCATATTTGAGTACTTATGAAATTTTGGTTTTTTAAATTTCAAAATATGTCGTATTCTCGTACGCGTGGCGTATCGTATCTGTATCCCGTATCCGTGCTTCATATTAGAGAGCTAATTACCACATAAATTAGTTGAATTTCGGATCGTTGTAGTTGCAATGACAGAGACAGAGGGGCCATATCTTGTCCTCCTTTTCATGTTGGCTTATATGACCACTGAAACTAGGGATTTGGTTTAGGTTCCATAATAGAAGTTAGCCATTGATACACCATTGTCATGTTCATGGACTATATACAAGGTACTGTATTTGGCAATTTACAACAAATTGACTTATCTTCACCAACACCACTGCTTAGAAACCAAAAAATGAAATAAAACATGCTTAAAAAGCTGATTCTGTCTAGTAGTTTACCGAACTTTTTTCCTGAATTGGTAATCAGCATAAGTTTAGTAAAACAACATTATCTACTAATACATAACTTGAAGGATATAGTTTTTTATTTAGTATAATCAAATTAATTATACAGTATTCCAGCTTTGTGAATTGAATCAAATTAATCAATAAATGTTTGAAAATAAAGGCAGCTCACCAAACTTGATATAGTGCCAACATTTTGCAAAAGATTGTTCTTCTGAACCAACCTACCAACAAGGTATAAGAAATGATGGATTAGGGTGGGAGTTGTCAATATATAAAAATTATTTCTCTTACATTAGCTCCTTAGTTCTCTTCATTATGACTTTATATATAAATTTTTTTTAAAAGTATTGGATATATAATTAGAAAGGTTTTATCATTTTTTAAGTGAATCCTGGCCTTGTGAAATATAATGAACTTATAACCACTATTCTAAAAATCTCCGCTTAGCCTCGATTACTCTCCGCCTAGGCGCTAGACCCCCTTGTCCGCCTACAATTTTTTTCCGACTCGACCCCGCCTAACCTCGTCCAGGTCTCGCTTAACTCCGTTCAGGCTCTGCCTAAACGCTAGGGCCCAGCCTACCGCCCGACTAGCGCCTAGCGCATTTTAGAACACTGCTTATAACGCGCGTTTGATGAAATTGTTTTGTAATGTTTCTTGATTTTGATTTTGAATACAATAGTTTTACATATTTATACTAGAGTCTCTATGGTAAAATAGGTAAGAATATAAATTACAATTGCTAATTATGTGGAGAATAAATTAGATCCAAATTTGTGATTGAAATCTGGGAGACTGATTATGTGTTATCAATGTCTAAAATCTGGGAGATTGATTGTGTGTTATCATACACAAAAATAATTTCATCCAATTCACCATATTCAGTTAATTTAGGAAATGAAGAATTTTAATGCATCAATAATTGTGAGAAAATGACTCCTCAACATTTTCCAATATCCCAAATCAGAGATCAACTTGTGCTTCAATAGTAGAGTTTTGTCTTGTAAGGGCGACCTGACTTGGGTTCACTCTTATACGAGTGTGTGTGTCCCCTCCTCTATTATCCCCTATTGCGCTCAAAAAAAAAGGTTCCCGAATCAAAGTTTGAAAGTCTCAAGAAAGCAAGAATATAAATTATATTTCTGGAAACTTCTTGCCCAAAATTCAGATGAATTAATTCATTTATACATGAAAAATAGCTAGAAAAGGATCATTACTTGAAGAATGAATTACCCCATTAATTATCTGATCTGTTCAAAAATTGCAAATGATTTAACCAACCAATTGATTAAATAAAAGTTTATCTGTCAAGAAAAAGCATAGCGTTGAGAAAGCATTATGCATGGCTAGCCTGATGCCTGGTGGCAATGTTTATTAATTATACACCTACTTGCTTACTAGTGAATAGCAAGAAAACACACACTACATTTGCTATGCACACGTATATTATAAACAAATTAAATAAATACTAGTACAAATAATTATGACTACTATACATAAATCCCACTGGAACATGTTATTTAGCAAAGTAAATAACCAAACCTATTATATCCCTCTTTCTCAACCCTAAAGAAATGCAGCCCTTTGGTTCATCTTTTTGTTCATGGGTTTTCTGTGTTTTTCTTTTGGTGTGCATGAGTTGTTCTTGCGAGGGAGCTATAAAGCTGCCTCCAAACGTGACGATTCCTGGAATTTTCGCGTTTGGGGATTCGATTGTTGATCAGGGCAACAACAATGCGATTAAGACGCTGGTTAAGTGCAATTTTCCGCCATATGGTAAAGATTTTGGAGGAGGAATTCCAACGGGGAGGTTTGGAAATGGGAAGACGCCTCCTGATTTGATTGGTAATTGAAAATACGTGCATACATGCTTACGACACATAACTATGTGTATAGTCTAGTGCTCGCACTACCTATATTATAAACATTGTTTGTTGCATATTTACTAAGCAAAATCACACTCACATTCAATGGTGGAGACCGGGGGTATTGGGACCGGCCTAGGTAGTGTTATAAAATTTTAAAAAATTAAATTAGAATTTATATGATTTTTTTTTAAAATTTCCATCTGGTTCATGTTACTTTTGTCTGCCGGCTCCGCTATTGCTCACATTCAGTGTATTAGCTTTACGGTTAATTCACATGTCTTTTGGCGTGTGTGTTTCAAAGTTAATATGCATATGTATATATGTGTGTATATATATGTGTATGTGTGTGTGGATATATTGAGCTGATGTTGAAATTTATGAAGGTGAGAAATGTTGCAACTAGTCACTGGATTTTGTCAGTTTGAGAATTCTACTTCTCATAGTGTTTCATTTGGTGTTTTGATATTTAGGTGGTGAATGTCATATGTACAATTATAATATCATTTTATATACATCACGTTCATACTGTTAATTGAAACAAAAATAAAATAATGTAGGAATTAAACAGGTGATTCCATATGATTTGCAGCATTCAGTTTTGGTCTTATGAACTTTGTAGTGTGTATTTAGTTATTCTTCTATATTATTCCATAGAAATTCTAGTATGACAATATTAGGCCAGGTAAGCATGGACAGTTGTCATTAAACTCGGAATTAAATGCAAATACTATAATTTTTCAAAAATTGTAAAGTTTAAAGTTTAATAAATGAGGTACTTCCCACCAAAATAAGCACCACATAAGTACAATCCTATTCAGCACATTAATGGTAGAAGGCCGTCCTCCGTAGGAAACTGGAAGTGGATCCGGGCCTTCAGTGTCACCCATTATTTTATTTTATTTTATTTTTGACGACTCGGAGTATCCCTACACTAGTTGGGACGTAGACTTTACACGTAGATTTTACATTTCCTTCGAACTATGGGACATTCGTTCTTCTCAAAGATGGTCCTAATCTCTGGGAGAGGAAGGACAACTTCAACCCCACGCGGCAACCTCAAGGCCACTAGGCCAACTCGGCAACTCCTAGTGTCGCGTGACTCATTATTAGAAACTACTATTTCTAGAAACTTTACAATTATTTCATGAAAATGAGAAAATAAATACTTTAAAACCTTTCATGTTCAATTTTTTTCGCCACTTTAATGATCTGTCCCATTATGGAAAAATACAATTAAATGAGGCCGGGCTTCATTAATCATTAGTCGATCCCCGTTTAACCTAAAAATCATCCAATTTAACCTATATAAATACATTATATTTCATTTTGATCTCAAAACATAATTGTTTCTTTCTTCTAATAAAGCTGCAAAGTGGGATCAGTAGTAGAAGTTTGTGCTTTCACGGTAATAGACCCAATTGTATGGGACCATATGTGTGTATTTTCGCTCTGGGTGTATATAATTAATTTTTCTTGGTGTATTTCAGTACCAGATGAAATATATATAGTAGAAAAGATCTAAATTTGTTTCCTGGTACATCAACTATTACTGTATTCAGGAGAGGAGCTAAGGGGGGCAGGCGGTGGCACGGTCACCATTCCTCAATTATTTGATTTTAATAAGATTAATATAAATTATATATATGTATGTATATAATTGTTAAGTTTCAAAGTTTTGCCCCCCTAAATAAATAAAAAAATCTTATTTTATCTACTATCTTCAATAGAAAATGAATCTCGCTCCCCAAGTTCATTTCTGTCTTTGCTACTGACTGTATTTATGTGCATTATTATTATTTAAAATTGCAGCTGCAGAATTAGGAATTAAAGAACTGATACCAGCGTATCTTGATCCAAACTTGAAGGCTCAAGATCTTCCAACCGGTGTAAGCTTTGCTTCTGGAGGCTGTGGATATGACCCTCAAACATCTCAACTAGTGGTATTTAAATAGACATACTCATATCAAAGATTGTCTATAAAAGGAAGATATAAAAAAAAAAAAATCTTCAGAGGTTTGAGCTAATTACAAAAAGAACCAGAGGATTTTAAAAATTTCAAAAATCCTTTAAGGTTTTATTTTGTCTTAAATTTAAAGGGGTAACTCTAATATTTCTATAAATGTCATAGGACTTTTGATATGCTTTTGCTCATGAAAGGGTAAAATTTAAGACAAAATCAAAACCTCATTGTGTTTTTTGTAATTTTAAAAAATTTATAGGTTCTTTTGTAATTAGCCAAAACCTCAGGGGTGTTTTTGTAATTATTCCTAAAAGGAAAGTAAACTAGTTTTCCTTAATTGTCCTGATAATTGTGTAACATTTTTTGTTATTCCAGTCAGTGACATCATTATCAACTCAGTTGGATCAATTCAAAGAGTACATTAAAAAGCTAAAAGGGACAATTGGGGAAGAAAGTGCAAACAAGATATTGAGCAACAGCATACATCTGGTGGTAGCAGGCAGTGATGATCTTGCAAATACATACTTCACTATTGGCATTCGACGCGAGCAGTATGATATTTCTTCTTATGCTGATCTTATGGTTTCCTCAGCTTACACTTTTATACAGGTACTGAAATATTTTTATTATTTCACTTTTTTATTTTAGTCTAGCTCTTGCCACACTAAATTATGGTTATGATCAAGAATGAAGTTTGTCAACTCTCATAGTCTTGATCTTACAAAGTGACCAAGAAATTCCATATATATATATATGACATACAGGAACTATACCAACTGGGGGCAAGAAGAATACCTGTATTTGGCATCCCACCAATTGGATGTTTGCCATCTCAGAGAACTCTAGCTGGTGGCTCAATAAGAGTTTGTGCAGAGCAGTACAATCAAGCTGCACAAATTGTTAATTCCAAGCTCTCTGCTGCTATTGATTCACTCACCCAAACTCTGCCTCAGTCTAGGGTGGTGTATATTGATATTTACAACCCTCTTCTTGATCTCATCCAACACCCTCAAAATTATGGTGAGCCCACTTACTTTTTGGGGTTAATTACAAAAACTACCCATGAGAATCAGCTTATTTACAAAAAAACTTAGTTACCTTTCAAAATTGCAAATACGCCTGATATTTGTTTCTCTCTTACAAAGTGCATCTTCAAGAGGGTGGTATTTGTTAGGTAAATTCAAGCCTCAAAGGGGATATTTGTAATTTTAAAAGATAATTAGAGTTTTTTTGTAACTAGGCTAAACCTCAGGATTGTTTTTGTAATTATGATAAGATTTTATTTATAATTAGTTATAGTTTTAACAATTAAAGGATTTATTTTTCTTTTTAATGATTTCAGGTTTTGAAGTTAGTGATAGAGGTTGCTGTGGCACAGGGAATTTTGAAGTGGTGATATTGTGTAACAAATATAGTGGAACATGTCCAGATGATTCTAAGTACATATTTTGGGACAGCTATCATCCTACTGAGAAAGCATACAAGGTTCTTATTGATCAAATCCTTCAAAAATACATCAACAAATTCCTGTGAAGAACTGATGATCAGTCAGTCAACTCATACAATTTAATTTGTTTGTTCAGAGAAAATCCAATGGTTAAGAGTGTCTTATGTTTGTAATTCACCCATTCAACAGCTGCTTTTGTTATTTTTCATATTTTTCGTGATGTAATGCAATTGTTTCGAGTAATACAATTTGGTTCAAATTTATATAATTGAATTTTTTTTTCTCAAGTTTACGTGTTTAGATGAAAGAAATATTTTGATATAGGGATAAAAACCACCCCTGAGATTTGGGGTGGGAAATTACAATAATACAAAAAGATGGGGTTAATTGTAACGTTTACAAAAGTTGAGGATGTAATTGTAGATATTCGATGATGATAGCAAATTCCGTCAGCTCAACTGACGGCTAGAGAAAAATATAAGATGGAATCAAAACTGACGGGGGTTTATGTAATATGAAATTTCCCAGGTTCTTTTGTAATTGAGTGTCATGGTGTTTTTTGTAATATAATCAGTTAACAAGAAGCTGTCAACTGAGATGAACTCTATCAACAGCCAGTTTCCCGAAGAAATTGTCGATCCTCCAGAATAGGCTATTTCATCAATTCTGGACTTCAACAAATATTTAACATCCATAAGTTGATAATTTTACCACAGCTAAGGCCTTAAATAATGCAGTTAAATTTCAGAAGCGGATCAAACAGATTCTGATATAGAACTTTTTGCTGGGTTTAAGAATGTGAATGTGAAAAAGGTGGAAATAAATGGAGGTTAAACTATATTGTAAGTGGCTAAGTGCAATATGGGAAAATTGCAAATTTAGTCCCATAAGTTATGGTCATTCGTATTCTAGTCATATAACTTTGTAAAGTTGCAGTTTAGTTCTCGACCGTTTTAACCTTATAGCAAAAAATAGCATTTTAGTCCCGTAACTTTTAGAAGTAAGCAATTATAGTCCCATATTTTTCTGGAGGTGATGATTTCGACTCATTGCACAAATTAGGCTAAAATGCCAAAAATATACAACACTCCATATGGGAAATCACAACTAGATCTAATTCATCTGTATTAGAGCTGGTAAATTCCAGCCCGACCCATGGGTCGGCCCCACCGTCCCGGGGGTTTGGACCGGGTTGAGCTGTAACTTTCCAGACACGAAAAATTCGAGTCTATTTGGTCCGGTCTGATCGGCCTGTGGGCCCGACTTTGCCTTACCAGACAATATTCATGCACAAAATGAATTTTCGTGTTGGGTTGGGTCATGCATTTCTGCTAGGGATAGCAATGGGGTGAGACAGGGTGGCTATCTAGCTAAAGACCCAGACTTGCCCTGTCCTTGGAACGGGGCGGGAAGGCCACCCCCAACCCAAATTAAATTAACTTAAATAGGAAAAAGAAAAAACAAAAGAAAAATATTTATTTTTAATATATTTATAAAATATTCTTTACATAAGTTGTTATTTTCAATTTATAAATGCTACACATAATATTTAAAGATAAAAATTATATTATAATATAGGGGGGATCAAGTGAGACCATGTCTCTAGGTGAGACACAATAGACTAATCACAACCATTCCCCACTATTAATCAATGGGTGTGATTCAATGGAGAAAAATTATATTAAAACATTAATTTAATCAATATAAGAGTAATAGGGTAAAATAACATAACAAGGTAGTTACAAAAATGGAACCAAATCTCTTTCTCTCTCATGCATCTCTCATCTAACGTGTCTCTCTTCCTCCCTCTCTCATCTCACGTGTCTCTCTCTCTCTCTCTCTCTCTCTCTCTCTCTCTCTCTCTCTCTCTCTCTCTCTCTCTCAATTCTACCATTAATGCAAACTTGAAGAACTCGAACTGTGAAAAATACTCTCTCTCAATTCCACCATTAACGCAAATTTGAAGAATTTGAACTGTGAAAAACAAAACAGTGAAAAAAATGCGCTTATGTTCGAATCATGATGCATGATGAATCATCAGTCATAGAAAAAACTCTACCCAACAACATCAAATGTGTAGACATCGATGGAGAACTCGAAACTAAGCCATTAACATCAACTCTTAAAAAACTGTAATTTTCACGAATAAGACGATGCATAGATACTTATGAAATGATGTATAAATACTTATGAAATGTTGCATAGATACTTATGAAACGATGCATATATCTGTAGGATATTACATATTTGAAAATATGCAACAAAAATCAACTAACTATGCATTATCTGAAAACTATATATGCATCGTAAAAAAACTAATATGTAGTACAGTATACCCAACTATGCAAGACGTCATAAACTATGCAACAAAATCAACTAACTATGCATTATCTAGAATCTATCTATGCAGTGTGGAATAACTAAATATGCAGTACATTATGTAACATCCCATTTTATAATTTCCAAAAGCAACATCCCATTTTCATAACTAAATATGCATTATATTGAACATATTTATGCAGTGTAGAATAACCAAAAATTTGCAGTACGTTATATTTAATTTTGTATTGTTTTCGTAAACAATGCCAACAAAACAACTAAATATGCATTATTTGATGTCTAATTATGCAGTAGAAGAACTCTAACTATACTGTAAAATAAAAATATTTGGAAAGAAAATAGGTTCCTTAAATTCTGCCACGAAATCCGCAGTTTCAATCTCAGCCCATAAAAATGGTTTCAAAAAGTCAAACTTACCAGAAAACCCGCTGGGACCACTAATTTGAATTACAAAATTACAATCTTACCCTTAAATTGGCGGAAATCAGGGAAATTAAAAAAAACTGAATTAATCACATCCCTTTATTTTTTAAGATCAATGGGTAAGATGAGTTCACACTGTCTCACCTAGGGAGGGCGGTCTCATTTGAACCAAATCCTTATAATATATATTATATATGCAAAATATATATTAAAATATATTAAAAAAAATAAGCGAGACGGAGAGGGTATCCGCGGTACAGAAGTGATACCCAAACCCGACCCACCCTGCCCATTTTTGAGCCAAGATTTAGCCAAAAAAGTTATTTAAACAAATAAGGGCATTTGGGGCATTATGAAAATATAAAGTGGCCCCTGCTGACAAAATTGCAAGTGCTAGGATCTTATAGGACTAAAATAAGAAGAGGCCACAAACATATGGGACCAAGACGAAAACTTCAAAACTTATGAGACTTAAATGTGAATGGCCATAACTTATGGGACTATTTTTGCAATTTTCCCGTGCAATATTATAATTTTGTTTCTATACTGAAAATAATACAAATATGCTCTCTCAAGTCTTTCACACTTACGCACAGCATCGCGCTAAATTGCCTTTGCTTGGCTTGTGATAATGAGCTACACATATTGCCTGTTTATAGGGTGGATTTATTACCTAACACATTATAAGATTAATTAAAATAGGGTGGATTTATTACCTAACACATTATAAGATTAATTAAAACTTTAGCACTTAGACAAAAACAAAATGGTAAATTAGCGCTTAAACAAGGCAATGGTTGGCACGTATCCTAATAGTCATTCTTAGGTTTTCGAATTGAAGTGGATTATTGCTCTTAATTTGTGGACTACATGGTTACAAGTAAACACCTTTTTGCTAAACCCTCTAAACAGGATATTTAGTAGGAAAAAGATGGCATTAATGGTTTTTCATTTTGAAGGAGAAGGTTTAGCAGGAGATATTTACCAGATTTGGGATCTTTCTATTGGAGTGTTAGTTACATCTAACCATAGTTAACAGTTAGAACTATAGTCAGACGGTTAGGGGAGTGGTTAACTGTTAGTTTGGTAGTTACAAGATTAGTTATAGAAATATTGTTACATTGCTTTGTCTATAAATACATGTAGCCATCACTCTGTAAATCATCTTTCGATCATATATGAAAATATCCTTCTTCATCTTATATCATAGCATGGTATCATGAGCTAGGGGATTCGGCACCAATTTTTTCCGGCCACCGTTGATCTGTCTTTCCGGTGAGCTTCTCTGATATTCACACTCTTCTTCGGTGTGGCTTCTCATCCTCAGTTCGCTCGAAGCTTCTTCATTAATAGGTTCTCTTCTCCGGTGCGGTTAAGTTTGATACGAGATCTCTCGGTACAGACTCTCTTCTCCGGTGCGTTTTATATCTCTCAGTTTGGTAGATCTTCATGGATTCCCCAGTAAGTTCTATTGTAGCTCCAATCATTCCACATTTTGCTTCTTTGTCTATTCGCCTTGATCGCATGAATTACCAATATTGGAGACTTCAAGTGCTTTCTACTGTTAGAGCACATGAATTTGAACAGTATTTGCTTGGTACTGAACCTGTTCCGGCTATGCATGTAGTTTCAGATTCATCTTCTTCTAGTTTAAATCCTGAATATTGATTTGGATGCGTAGAGATTAATTTCTCTTGAGTTGGATGCTAGCTTCTATTAGTGAGTCAATGCTAGGACATGTAACTAGATGTGTTACATCACATGATTTATGGAGTGCTTTAGAAAAGCTGTTTCATACTTAGTCTAAAGCTAGAGCTCTACATCTTCGATTGATGCTTCAAACTCTGAAGAAATGAAATCTGTCAATTGCTGAATATATCCTTAAAATGATAAGTTTTGCTGATGATCTAAGTTCTATTGGACAGACAATAACTGATTCAGAATTGGCTTTATATATACTTGGAGGACTTGGTTCCGATTATGAAGTTGTGGTTGTGAATTTAACCTCTAGAGTGGAGGATATATCTCTTGCAGAGTTACAATTTGTTTTGCAAACAAATGAAATGCGTATTCAAAACAACATTACCTCAACTCATGTTGCATACAATGCCTCTATTCAAACTGTGGCTCAGTCCAACAATCTCTCAACTAATGTTGTTTATTCTCAACACTCATTTAGAGGTAGAGGAAGATCTTTTCGAGGCAGAGGAGGACGATTTTGACGAGGAGGTCATGGTCCTACATGTCAACTATGTGGCAGAACATGGCATGTAGCTTTAAAATGCTACAAAAGTTTTGATATTAGTTTTCAAGGAACTAATCAATCTAATACTGGTTCAAGTGGTGAAAATTCATTTGCAGGCACCACTAATACACCTCAGGCTTATCTAACTACAGGTGCAGGATCTTATACTAATCCTGACACTCAGTGGATTTTTGATAGCGGAGCAACAAACAATATTACCACAGATCTTGAAAATCTGAGCATAAAGTCTGAATACCAAGGTGCAGACAAGCTAGTTGTGGGTAATGGCTCTTCTTTACCTATCTCACATGCTGGCTCATCTGTTATTTCATCATCTGTTACTGGCAAGTCCCTATTACTAAATAATAACCAAGAATTTGGTGAGCCTTTCTCAATTCACAAAAGAAAATAATGTTTTGATTGGGTTTTATGATGATCATTGCCTAGTCAGGGACAAAATCACCAAGAAGGTTCTATTGGAAGGGCTACTTAATCAAGGATTGTATCAGTTGGATCTCACCACCATTCTCAACCGAAAGAATTCACTCAACAATCAGAAGTCTTGTGCAGTAGTTTGCAGGCATGGAGATAAAGATTTGATGATGTGGCATAAGAAGTTAGGCTATCCATGTCCATCAGTTTTGAACAATGTACTCAGTCAACTACATATTTCATTTTCAAATAAACATCACTTTTTGTGATGCTTGTAAGATGGGAAAGTTATATCAGGTACACTTTGCTAATCAACCAACAAAAACTACCTCCTTTAAGTTGGTACATTCTGATATATGGGGCCCTTCTCATGTGGATTCTATTAATGATTTCAAATATTACATGTTATTTGTTGATGATTCTACAAGGTATTCTTGGATATATCCACTCAAAGCTAAATCTGAGGCTACATGTTTATTTCAGCAGTTTAATAGCTTGGTAGAAAGACAATTTGGTTGTTCCATTAAATGCTTACAAACAGATTGGGGAGAAGAGTATAGGCCTTTAAAGCCTTACTTAGCAAATTTGAGAATAAAATTTCAACATCCTTGCCCTCACACACATCCTCAAAATGGTAGAGTTGAGAGTAAACACCTTCACATAGTGGAAATGGGACTATCTTTACTTTCTCAAGCTGCTTTGCCCTTAAAATTTTGGTGGGGGGCATTTCAGACTGCAGCTTATACTATTAACAGGTTACCTTCACCTGTTCTTCATAACAATAGTCCATTTCAATGCCTGTTTGGTAGCAAACTTGATTACTCATTTATGAAAGTATTTGGTTGCTCATGATATCCTTTCCTAATGTCATATAATGCTAACAAATTTCAATTCAGATCTACCAAGTGTTTATTTCTTTGTTACAGTCCAAATCATAAGGGCTATAAATGTTTAAGTCCTGCTGGAAGGATGTATATTGTCAGGACAGTGAAATTCAATGAGTTTGAATTCCCTTAGTCAGAATTGTTCTCATCAGAGTCAGTCTCTCCTTGTGTGCCACCTGCTCCTATTGCCCGCCAATATTGCCAGTTATACCTACTTTTAACCCCACCTCTACATCTTCTAGTAGTCTACCAGCTCCATCTTCCAGCTCATCTTCCCTTGAGGACACTCATGTTGTTCCTCCCCCAGCTCCTCCAGTTGTTCCACCTGCTCCAATTGTTTCAGTTGCTCCACTAGTTCCAGCTGCTCCAGTTGTGCCCACTCATTCCATGGTTACTCGATCCAAAATAGGCAACCTCAAGCCTAAAGTGTACTCTGCTGTTTTGTGTGAGGATGAACCAACATCTGTTACTCAGGTTGTGCAGGATCCAAGATGGTACAAGTCCATGCAAGATGAATTTGATGCCTTGCAACACAAACAGACTTGGTCTTTAGTGTCTTACACTCCAGACATGCGTGTAATTGACAACAAGTGGATTTTTAGGATTAAACACAAAACCGATGGTACAGTTGATAGGTTCAAGGCAATATTAGTGGCTCGTGGTTTTCAACAAAATGCTGGTGTTGATTATTCTGAAACCTTCTCCCCAGTAGTTAAAGCTTGCACTATCAGATTGATGTTTGCATTGGCAGCCACTTATGACTGGAGTATACCACAAATTGACATTAATAATGACTTCCTCAATGGTGATTTAAAAGAAACTGTCTATATGACACAACCTGAAGGATTTGTTGATTCTACACTTCCTAATGTTGTATGCAAGCTTCACAAATCACTGTATGGCCTTAAACAGGCACTAAGGGCTTGGTTTGATACCTTGAAGACGTTCTTGCTCTCTTTGGACTTTACAAGATCAGTGTCTGACTCATCCCTCTTCTTCAGGAAAGACAATAGATCTTTATTACTCATCCTTGTGTATGTGGATGATATTCTCTTAACTGGTGATGATTCAAAAGTAGTTCAACATGTGATTAGTCTATTGGGCAAGCAATTTGCTTTGAAAACTATGGGACAAGTTCATTATTTTCTTGGCTTGGAGGCTTCAAGAACATCACATGGATCCATTTTTCTGAAACAGAGCAAGTATCTCAAGGACTTATTGGCTAAAACAAAGTTTGACAGTTGTAAGCCCACTTCCACTCCAATGGTTGTGAATCTTAAGTTGGCGCTTGGTGATAGTGCAACTCTGGCTGATTCATCTTCCCATAGAAGTACTATGGGAGCCTTGCAATATCTCACATTGACAAGACTAGACATCTCATTTGTTGTTAACAAACTTAGCCCGTTCACTCACAATCCAACTATTAATCATTGGCAGGTTGTGAAACATCTTCTTAGATATCTTAAAGGTGTAAGTCCAAGCGGCTACGATAATCTAGAGGGGGGGGTGAATAGATTATCTCCATCTTTTCGAATTCGCCCTCTTTTAACAATCGAATGCTCAAACAAAATAATAAAGGTGCGGAATGTAAGCAACACACGTCGATTTAAAGAGGTTCAACCCACCAGGGCCTAATCCTCTACCACCCCAAAGATATCAGGGATGGATTTCGAAAAGAAAAAGAATTTTATTAATTACCAAAATTAATACAAATTCAACTTACAACACCTTGAAGAGCACCACACTCTTCTTCAACACCACCTTTGAGATTACCACAATCTCACTTGAAGATTACCACAATCTCCAAACGGCACCTTGTGAAGATTACCACAATCTTCACCCTTGAAGAGCACCACACTCTTCAACACCTCAACAAGAAGATTACCACAATCTTCTTACACCTAACACCTAGTTCACCCAAGTGTGTTCTTACCACAAGAACACTCACAAGGATATCTTGTGTTTGAATGACGACCACAAATTCAAGATTACAACTCGATAATTGATAATACAATAGAGTGCAAGTGTAATCAAGAATAGCCTAGACCTCAAGAATGTGAAAGTGAATAGCTAGGCAAATTACAACAAGAAATAAGACAATGTAAGAACAAGTGTATTCTTGAGTGTATCTTGTTGTGTTGTAGTTTTCTCTCTTATAGTTGTGCTTCAAAACTTCCTCTATTTATAGGAGATGATTGATACTTGATAGGCTCCTCTTGGAATCTGATTTCTACAAAAAAATTGCAATTAAAATCAAGATTATAGCTGTTAGAAATCAATCCCACAATTTAGGGAAAAGCTGTCTGCTGCACAACGGTTAGAATTTTGCTGTCAAAGCATAGCGACGGCCGCACGTAAATAGAAGTTTGAAACATATAGCACCAAATTAACAGGGGCGACCGGTCAAGGGCACCTCGACCGGTCGAGCCTATGTGCGACCGGTTGACCGATCAATTTTGAGAGTTCTCAAGTTTCTGTTTCACGAAACTTGTTCCAGTGTACGGCTGCCGCTCACGGCCGACCTGGCCGACCTCCTCAATGACAAGTTGTCCGATTTTTATCAAAAATAAACCTCAAGAAATACTCCGAAAAATTTGTAAAAACATTTTAAACCGATCGGGAGTATTTAGGACAACATTAGAAATATAGTTTTGAAGAAATAAAACATTTACACACAAAGTGTTGTCCGATATAAATTCCAATAAATACTCCGAAAAATAGTAGAAACATTTTAGATCAATTGGGAGTATTAGGACAACATAGTTTCAATGTAAAAACCCATTGACTTAAAAACATTAAATGAATTGTCCAATTTTAAATCGAAAATAAACTTGAGGAAATACTCCGAAAAATATTAAAATCATTTTAAATCATTTAGGAGTATTTGGACAACCTTTAAAAACAATGTTTTGGTGTAAAATCAAAATCATCAAAATCATGATAAAACCATTTATCAAACAATCTCCCCCTTTTTGATGATTACAAACCAAAACAATTTTAACGAGGTCGATTTTGAAAACAAAACAATTTTACCGGTTAAAGAGAACTATCCGTTGTGAGCGACAACATTTCATGCAATAAAAACACAAGGATGGGAGTAGAGATATTCAAACACATATAGCACATGCTCCCCCTATCATCAAGCACAACAAGAGTTATATAGAAGCAACTTAAACATAAGCTAAAATATTAGCTTTTCGATATTGAGCTTAAGTATCAATAACTTAAAAGCTCCCCCTGTCAAAGAGACATCATTAGAAATATATATAAGTCCGTACTACAACCAATGGACCAAGAATCATACACAACTTATGGCTTTAGGAAGCCATAGCTTATAGCTTCTTTTCGTTTGAGCTTATCTTAGCTTCTTTGAGCTAAAGAGCTTATAACCTGTTTCTCCACCTGTTTCTCCCCCTTTGGAATCATCAAAAAGAATGTTAGCACGATAAATACATCATATATTCATATTAAAGTGTGCAACTAAACCGATGTATCGAGCCATTTGAACATTGAAGCTTTTTAAACCAAATAGAAGAGTCGAATCATACGACTTGTAGAAGCTTATGAAAAATCATTTGATTTGCAAAAAAAACATGATCTCTATAAATATATGAGACTTTTGAAATCGAGAGAGTCATGTAGGTGATGAATTTTTCATTGAAACGTTTTATCGAACACTTGGCGGGCGTCAAAAATAGAAAAAGTTATATATAGCCCTTGTAAATGAAATCAAGCCAAGTTTTTTTTTTATCACCAAATACAATATAACAAATATCATTCATCAACAATCAATAAGCTCATCACAAATATATATGAATTGCATCAAGAAAAATACATATAAGCCACAAACTCAGGGTTCAACCCAATTGAGCTAACGATAGTGAAATTCTTACCATTCAATTGGTAAAGTCGAGCAATGATGATGATAACCGAGCTAGATAATCCCCAAAATATAAAATGTATGCAATAAAACAAATTTTGAGTGAAATTTGTGTGCAATTCGCGAAGGGGACGAAAAATGGACAAAATAAGCCAAAATGGCGAAGTCCTGAAACGTAACTATTTTTAGCCAAAAAATCATCCGGGCGACGGTCCAGGGCATGGGCGGCCGGTCGGACGGCAGGCGACGGCCGGCCTTGCCCCGCCATCCCAGTGGTTCTTTTTCTGCATTTTGAAAATCCGAAATTTGATCCAAAAATCCGATTTTTCGCCCTAAGTTTTAAAACGTGCAAAATGCAAACGTAGACCTCATTCAATATACATTATGTCATAATCAAGCTCGAAAAGAGGTAAAATACTCGGCGGTTAACGATCAAAAAGTCCGTGAGTTATCCTTGAGACGGAATTAAACACATCTCAAGTTTTTGTTAAAAATCACAATCCCTTAAAAAATATATCGAATCTCAATATGTTTAGTTCGATTATGACGAACCAAATTTTGAATACGAATAACCGTATAATAGATACCAAACTTGTTATCCCAAAAAAAATAAGAACGTTTTAAATCTTTGGATACAACAAGTCATAAGAAGAAGTGCCTTTCAAATATTTGAAAATTTCTTTTAATGGCACTTTAATGAGATTCGTTGGGATAGTTTTTGAAGTCGAGCATATAGACATAAGGTATATGGAATGTCGAGTCTATAGGAATAATACAAGAAGACATACCTCGAATTTGTTTGTCAACCGACATGCCTTTCTCAACCTTTGTCAATCTCTTCATTGATAGCCATAGAGGTTGGAATGATTCTTCCTTCTTCAATGCCTAACTCCTTCAAGAGTTCTTTTGAAATGTAACCATCTACTTGGCATTGAATGATTTGAAGTCCAAGCAAGAAATCATGCTCATTTCAAGTACACCTTGCATCAACTTAGAGAACCATATCTTGCACAAATATTCATTAGTAGCACCAAAAATATTCTCATAAATATGCACAAGTTTAAACAATATTGCCCTTTTTCACAAACAAAGAGAGTAGTATCAACTTTACCTTTTGTAAAATCATTTAGCAAAAATAGCTAAGTCTATCATACCATACACGGGTACTTGTTTTAAACCATACAAGGCCTTAAAAACAATCATTTGGCCTGGAAAAATTTTAAACCCCGGAGGTTGTTTTACATAGACTTCTTCTTGAATAAAACCATTTAGAAATTTGGATTTAACATCCATTTGGTAAAGCTTGAAATTTTCTTTAAAACAAGAATGGGCAAGTAAAATGCAAATAGCTACTAAATGTGCTATGAGTGCAAATGTTACAACAAAATTAATTACCTTCTTCTTGAAAATACCTTCGAGCTACTAACCTCGCCTTAGTTCGACCAATGTTGCCTTGGTCATCGAGTTTGTTAGGAATACCCTTTTTGTCTTCTTCATCACTATCATCATAGGCCATCCAATTGATCTAAGGTGTTCATAATAGAACATTTATATCCAAATATTTTGAGGTAACTAATATTTGGAGTACTTCATTTCTCATCTACACAACTTAACAAACTCATTAAAGCATCGCTTATATAAGCAAGAAAAAATAGTCCAAGTGTAAAAACATGCCTCAATCATCAATCACAAAAATATCTTGCATAAGAGCATAGTAGAAATAGACACTATATATATAGACCATGAAGCAATAAACACATACTAAGCATTTAGAAGATCATCAAGAGTCTAATAAATTATGCAAGTTCAAATAAGCTTAAGAAAGCTATAAAAGGTCTCTTTTGAAATTTGAAAATCCGAAAGCATATAGTTGAGACCTTATTTAAAAGAAGTATTTGAACAAGAGTTGATATGGCAAATATGTGCAATCAAATATCGAATAGTGCCTTTCAAAAAATCTAAAAATCCTCTTAATGGCACTTGTATGAAATACTATGAAAAACAAGCACATAGGCACATGGCAATACATATATCGAGTTTATAAGAGTAAGAATAACACAAGTAAATGTACCTCGATAATTTATCCCTTTCTTGACAAATAATGACGTAAATGGCCATTTGTGAAAATATGTAAATCCTACACAATTCTTAAAACATATCTAGCACAAATTATAATGATAAAAGTGTAGGCTAAGAGATATCACAAGTAAGCTCATGCCATAAAAATCCATAAAAGATGATAACACACTTTAGTCAACAAAAATGCACAAGAGTTTTAAAAACATCATATAAGGTCTTCTTTTTCAAAAAAATTTTAAAAGCACAAGTATATATTGAAGACCTTAATTAAAAAATAAATATTTGAAAACTCATTTTGCAATTAAGACACAAATAAAAGCATGCATAATAACAAAATAAAATGCATATTTAAATAGGGAGATACGGGTTACCAATTACGCCATTTCCATGGGTTGTGTCGTTCCCATTGTTGATGATATCTTCCCATTGAGAAGTCACTTTGTTGATGATGACATCTTTGATTGCTCCATTTCCAAGGTTTGTTGCTTTCCCATTGTTGAAAGTCTCTTCTTCTTTGAAAATCATCTTGTTGATGATGTCTTTGCCATTTCCAAGGATTGTGTTCTTCCCATTTTTGATTATACCCTCTTCTTGAAAATTGGCTTTGTCGAAAATAGTTTCTCCTTCTTTGATCAAATGAAACGGTCATTTGATGTCTTCTTGGCGGTATAAATTTTCTTCGATCATTATTTCGCCGGGTACCTAATATGACATTGTTTTGTGGTACCCTCATGTGTTTGGGTCCTTTGGGATTAGTCTTGAGACTTTTAGGTCTCCAACAATAATTAGAGCTATTTCTAGCCCGACAAGTATTTACCGTATGACCCTTTTTACCACAATAAAAACACGTAATAATTTTAGGAGCATAATGACCAACATGCTTAGAGACTTGATTCTTTTTCATATGATTGACAACATTAAACTTATGATCAAGTTCTAGTTTCGAATTATCACAATAATCAACAATTTCATCTCCAGACTCAAGTTGGATTTTGAAAAATCCCCTTTCATGCAATTAATATCCTCAACAAGAGTACTATTTTCTTTTTCAAGATTTCTAACCTTGTCAAGTGTGGTGGTGTGAGCACATGATAGTGATTCATAGGAAGTAAATAAACAATCCTTTTCATTTTTCAAAACATTGAATTCCTTTTTCAAATTTTTGTATTTAACAAGCAAGCTTTGGAATTCATTTTGAAGTTCATCATAATCATTTTGCAAATCACTATAATCATTATCATAGGAAGTAGAGGGTTTAGAACTTACCTCATTTTCTTCTTCGATGCCTATGAGGCATTGTTCAACTTCTTCATCATGGGAGGTTGTAGAAGGCTTATCCCATGTTGTTGGATTTGATGTTGTATCCATTTGTGAAGTAGATGTTTTTGAGTTGCTCCTTTTATTTGCATTTACTTCATAGATGGCTTCTAGTTTTTGCCATACTTCATGTGCCGATCGAATACCTACAACATGATCAAATTCCAAAGTGGTAAGTGAACAATGTAAAATATTAAGAGCTTTACCATTTAAGGAGATGATTCTCTTCTCTTCATCATTGAGCTCTTTGAAGCCTTTAGAGGTGTGTGGTGTATTCTTCGTCGGAATGGATTCTCCATTGATGACGGTGTTCCAAATATCGAACCCGCAACTTTGTAAATAGCATTCCATTCTTTCTTTCCAAAATATAAAATTTTTGGAATTAAACCGAGGTGGCTTGGTGGTGGAGGTCTTACGAAAGTTGAGCTTCGTTCAGTAGCCGACGATCGTTTCTCTTCACTCGCGATGTGAAACGAGCTTGCCAAAGAGTTTGGCTCTGATACCACTTGTAAGTCCAAGCGGCTACGATAATCTAGAGGGGGGGTGAATAGATTATCTCCATCTTTTCGAATTCGCCCTCTTTTAACAATCGAATGCTCAAACAAAATAATAAAGGTGCGGAATGTAAGCAACACACGTCGATTTAAAGAGGTTCAACCCACCTAGGGCCTAATCCTCTACCACCCCAGTATATCCGGGATGGATTTCGAAAAGAAAAAGAATTTTATTAATTACCAAAATTAATACAAATTCAACTTACAACACCTTGAAGAGCACCACACTCTTCTTCAACACCACCTTTGAGATTACCACAATCTCACTTGAAGATTACCACAATCTCCAAACGGCACCTTGTGAAGATTACCACAATCTTCACCCTTGAAGAGCACCACACTCTTCAACACCTCAACAAGAAGATTACCACAATCTTCTTACACCTAACACCTAGTTCACCCAAGTGTGTTCTTACCACAAGAACACTCACAAGGATATCTTGTGTTTGAATGACGACCACAAATTCAAGATTACAACTCGATAATTGATAATACAATAGAGTGCAAGTGTAATCAAGAATAGCCTAGACCTCAAGAATGTGAAAGTGAATAGCTAGGCAAATTACAACAAGAAATAAGACAATGTAAGAACAAGTGTATTCTTGAGTGTATCTTGTTGTGTTGTAGTTTTCTCTCTTATAGTTGTGCTTCAAAACTTCCTCTATTTATAGGAGATGATTGATACTTGATAGGCTCCTCTTGGAATCTGATTTCTACAAAAAATTGCAATTAAAATCAAGATTATAGCTGTTAGAAATCAATCCCACAATTTAGGGAAAAGTTGTCTGCTGCACAACGGTTAGAATTTTGCTGTCAAAGCATAGGGCGACCGGTCGCACAGAAATAGAAGTTTGAAACATATAGCACCAAATTAACACAGGGCGACCGGTCGAAGGGCACCTCGACCGGTCGAGCCTATGTGCTAATTTACAGACTGATCAATTTTGAGAGTTCTCAAGTTTCGTTTCACGAAACTTGTTCCTGTGTGCACGGCCGCCACGGCCGACCTCCTCAATGACAAGTTGTCCGATTTTTATCAAAAATAAACCTCAAGAAATACTCCGAAAAATTTGTAAAAACATTTTAAACCGATCGGAGTATTTAGGACAACATTAGAAATATAGTTTTGAAGAAATAAAACATTTACACACAAAGTGTTGTCCGATATAAATTCAATAAATACTCCGAAAAATAGTAGAAACATTTTAGATCAATTGGGAGTATTAGGACAACATAGTTTCAATGTAAAAACCCATTGACTTAAAAACATTAAATGAATTGTCCAATTTTAAATCGAAAATAAACTTGAGGAAATACTCCGAAAAATATTAAAATCATTTTAAATCATTTAGGAGTATTTGGACAACCTTTAAAAACAATGTTTTGGTGTAAAATCAAAATCATCAAAATCATGATAAAACCATTTATCAAACAAAAGGGACTTCTCACTTGGGACTTGAGTTTAAACCTTCACAACGGTTGTTACTTGCAGGTTTTTCAGATACGGACTGGACAAACAATTTGGATGATAGAAAGTCTACAGGAGGGCATTGCATTTTCTTTGGAGAAAACTTATTAACCTGGAACTCTAAGAAGCAAAATGTGGTCTCAAGAAGCAGTGTGGAGTCTGAGTACATATCTTTGGCGGATACAACAGTAGACTTAATTTGGTTACACTCTTTGTTCAGAGAACTAGGTGTGTAATTTGAGGCTTCTTCTACTATATGGTGTGACAATGTGAGTGTTGCGCCCCTAGCTTCAAATCCAGTTTTTCATGCTAGGACCATGAAATTGATGAACATTTCGTCTGGGACAAGGTGCTCAACAAGGAGTTAGATGTTCGTTATATACCTACGGAGCAACAGGTGGCAGACATTTTTACTAAGCCTTTATCGTTACAAGGTTTCTCAGCTTAAGGGACACATTGCTTGGTTCTTGCTAGCAGCAGCATATCTTTTGGGGTGTATTGGAGTGTTAGTTACATCTAACCATATTTAACAGTTAGAACTATAATTAGAATTATAGTTCTATCGTTAACTATATCCACAATTTCAAACATGATCTTGGCTCCGCTGATTATAGTCATTAAAGTAGTTGAGGAATATTTCACATTTTTGTGATCATGTTCCATGTGAAACAATGACTTGTTGATTAAGAGCTTTTGTGTACTTGTCAAAAAAATGGGAGAAAAATACACAAAAATGTGTAGCTAAAAAAAATACACAAAGTGTGTATGTTTAAAAAAAGGAAGAGAAAAATACACAAAAATGTGTATATATTGATTCAGTTTGGTTGAAATTGTGCAAGGAAAAACCATTAAAAGATCTGATGTATGGCCATGAAAATTGTTTTTTGATGAAAAGTGAGAAGTGTTTAGCCAGATGTGGCCAACACTCTCTGTGAACACCTTGTAGTATTTTTTTCAGCTTTTGTGTGCTTGACTGCATTTTTTCTTTATTTTTTTTAATTCGATTTTTTTTCTTTTTAAAGCATAATCAGGATTTGATTCAGTGGATTTATCCCTATAAACTGATTTTCAGCGGTTATGTGTGGTGGTTATTCTCTTTCTCTCCATTATCCTAAATTTTAGGGGCTTAATGTTAGTGGGTTGAATTGAGGGGGAGTTTAATATCTGGAACTTGAGATAAATATCTGCACTTAGTGGGTAGTTATTTATGGTCTTTATATTGCTTATAAATACTATGATTTATTTCAAGTGTTTGTAACATCATTTATTTTCCAGATTTTCGATCCTCTTATTTTCTTCCCTCATTTTCTCCATTCTGGAAGCCCAAGGCATAAACCTAAAAGAACAAGAATCCTTAACTCTGCTGCCTCTTCCTATAAAATCTGATCTCCTTGAGGGGCCTCACATTCGTGGTCTTCCCATAGGTGAGGTGGGAGGTGTTGCCACACCTACTGGCACACCCCTTACCTCACAACAATTTGTCCAAGTTCCTTTCCACTTACTTGAAATTCACTTGCAATATGTCATTGCTCAGATAAAGATCTTTACTCGTATTTGGGATGAAACGAGTAGATTGATTTATGCCCAAAAAGGGGGAGAAAGTGGCACAAAAACCAGTGAGGTGGGAACTGGAACTGAAGTGGTAGGGGCTGAGGAGCAAGTGGGAGAAGAGGAGGAAGTTGGTACAGTTGCAGGGGGAGAACAGGTTACAGGAGTGGGATAGATGGCTGGAAATCGAAGTGGTACTGAAAGTGTTGATGAAGGTGTTGCCCACACTGGTGGCAACACTCCTAGAACTGAAGTCAGTGATCAGTCCCCTGCTTTATGTTTGATTCCTCCTATGTTGGTTGTGTTTGTTCTACTCCTTTATATACTTATTCTATTGCTTTCTAAGTAATTATAATAATGGTATTTAGGGGGAGTAGTTCTGATCTTGGACTTGCTTTTTGTGATCTTTTTTGCACGGATTATTTTCCGTGTGCCTGTTTGAGTCTGGTTATTTTTGGACATTTTGGTGTATTGAGTTTTTGTGCAGGTTTTGTTCAGAAATTGGCAAAAATGGGGAGATTGTTAGAGTTGACCTATTGAGTCAAAACTCTAATAATTTTAAATTGTTTTTATCTTATTATTTTGCCTATTTCTAGAACAAAATATACTAATAATTTTGCAGGCCCATTTCGTGGAGTTGATATACAGATCGGTCAATTTGGGAGTTGAGAGATAGTAGGGATTAAGTTCTACTTTCAAGGAACCACCATCCCTCATTCTCCCCACTAACCCTTTAACTTGAAAGTTGGTTTCATGACCTATTTTGTAGGGGCATGGCTAATCTATAAAAAGGAATAGAGCTGCACGAATTTATTGTGGATTCAGAGCACAAAAATCAGAAAATTAAAGAGAGTCCACCATCTTATACAAGAAGTAAGAGGAAGGTGCCTAGTGTGTTTGATGGTGTTGGCAACACCTTTTGCAACACCTTCCTTCAACGTTTTTCTTTTTGTTGATATTTTTTGAGAGACGAGTTGTTTCTGGGATAGGTTCAATTGTTCTCTTACTTTGACGGATTCCAGAGCTTAGAACCGGAGTTTTTCACAAAAGAATCCAAGTTTTTTACAAGAAGAGGGAGAGGTGCCTAGTGTGTTCGATAGGTGTTGACATCACCTTTTACAACACCTCTTGAGAGTTGTTTCTTCTTGGTAGTTTTGAGAGACGATCTGTAATCTGGGATAGGTTATAGTTGTTCTCTTCATTTACTGATAGAAGGTTGAGTTGGAAGATCAAGTACAATAGGGAAGTCTTTGTCTTGTTCTTTATTTTGTGTAATCAACTTTCTACTTCATTGTTTTTGCCTTAGTGGCGCCGCACAAGTATTTTTATACTTGTGCAAATTTTTATATCATGTGTTCAATCTTATGTTTATGCTTTGCTTATTTTTCTTAATTGATAAAATAAACAAAGAATCTGAAAAACACAAGTTTCCGTTGGGTGACACCTAGAGGTGTTGCCAATACTCTGCACAACACTCACTGCAAACTTAAAGAATTCGACCCTTGAATTCTAATAGGAAGGGATACCACGGTCTATTTCAGCCCCTTTGAACCGCAATATCACTCAGGCGGTGGAGGATGCGGAAATCAGGCACGCTCTCTTTGAGTTCCACCCCTCGAAAGCACATGGGTTAGACGGTATGAGCCCCCTTTTTTCCAACATTTCTGGGATATTCTGCATGTGGACTTATGTGCTGCTGTCAAACATTTTTTCTCCTCTCCTAAGATGCTGAAAAATCTTAATCACACAATTATCACTCTCATTCCTAAGGTTAAACATCCTACTGCTATTGCTCACTTCCGGCCTATTAGTTTGTGTAATGTTGTTTACAAAATCATCTCTAAAATCATCGCAAACAGATTGAAACCTTTGCTTCATCATTGCATTAGTGCTAATCAATCGGCTTAGGAATGTGGTGATAACTCATGAATGCATTCATTACCTTAACTCTCTTAGAAATAGCAAAAAATCCTTCTTGGCCCTTAAGCTTGATATGGCTAAATCGCGTGATAGAGTCGAATGGCATTTTCTTGCGTCTATCTTGACCAAAATGGGCTTTGATGGTATTTTTGTTCAGTGGATATTTGATTGCATTTCTTCCACTTCATTTTCTTTTAATGTGAATGGTAGTGTGTGTGGTTATATTCCTCCCTCCCGTGGTATTAGACAAGGGGATCCGCTTTCACCTTACTTGTTTATTATCTTGTCTGAAGCCTTATCTAACTTGTTAAAACAAACATCTTGTTTGTCCCTTTTCCATGGATTGAAAATCTGTAAAGGTAGTCCTACCATTACTCATTTGTTTTTTGCGGATGACTCGATCTTATTTTGTGAAGCTTCTCCGTGTCAGGTTCTCATTTGAAAAAATATTCTTCATAGATATTGTCAGGCCTCGGGTCAGTTGGTTAATCTTGGTAAGTCTTCCATTCTTTTTTGCAAAAATACTCTGCCTTCTGTTAGACATGATATCTGTTGCATTCTTGACGGAGTTAAAGAACAAAGCAATGCCAAGTACTTGGGGCTCCCTATGTGCATTGGGAGGTCAAAGTTGGATACCTTTAATTTTATTGTGGAGTCTGTTCAAAACAGGACTCTGAATTGGAAAAATAGGTTCTTGAGTGTGACTGGTAAGGATATTCTTATTAAATCGGTTCTGAATGTTCTCCCTAATTTTGTTATGTTTGTTTTCAAGATACCGGTGGGTGTTTGTAAGAAGCTGGGTCAAATCATTTCTAATTTTTGGTGGGGTCTTCATCCGGAGGGGGGTAGTAAATTGCATTGGGTGGGATGGGAGGTCTTGTGTGGGGCTAAGAACTCGGGGGGCTAGGGTTTCACCATATTCAGGATTTTAATGACGCTCTTGTGGCTAAGCAAATTTGGAGGATTCTTACTAATCCAAATTTGCTTATGTCCAAACTTTTGAGAGTTAGATACTTTCCAAATGGGGGGCTTTTTTCAGTTAATGCTAAAGGGAATGATTCTTGGGTTTGGAAAAGTTGGCTTAAGGCTAAATATGTGATTGAAAAGGGTCTTAGATGCCAGGTTGGGGATGGGAATAGTATCCGAATCTGGGAATCCCCCTGGCTGCCTAAGTTGCCCTCATTTAAGCCTAGGCCTTCTTTTTGCTCTAATAAACAGTGTGTTGGGTTCGTGAACTCTTGGTCCCTTCTGGGCTGTCATGGAATCTTGATCTAATTAATATTCTTTTTTCTGCTGAGGATGCTTCTATTATCAGCAAGATCCCTATCAGTCAGGTGGGTGAGCGTGATAAATTGTTTTGGCACTTTGAAAAATCTGGGAGGTATTCTGTTAATTCTGCCTATAAACATATCCAAAAAGAAAGAGTCCAGTTGTCTGATCTTCCTGAAACAAGTGGGCACAAATTTGGGGTTAATCGGATGTGGGGAAGAAACTGGTCTCTCTCTATCAAGCCTAAACTGAAGCAATTTATTTGGAAGTGTATCCATAATGCTCTTCCCACCCTTCTTCAGTTAAAGAAAAAACATGTTCGTAGTGATGTTGTTTGTCTGTTTTGTGGTGAGGCTAAGGAATCATTGGAGCATTTTTTTTTTCATTGCCCTCATGCTGTTTTGTCTTGGAAGCTTGCCCCTGTAAATTGGGATAGCCCCCCAATGAATAATCCCATTTTTCCTGGTGGTGGCAAAAGGTGTGCTCTCTTGGTAAAGAAGAAATCGACCAACATCGAATTCAATTGTCGGTTTACATCCTTTGGTGGCTCTGGAAGTACATAAATCTTTGTACTTTTCAATCTTCTCTTATGCAGGAAGTTATTATTGTGGAGCATGCAGTTGGTGAATGGCAAGAATTTCTTAATTCTCAAAGCTGTTGTTCTTCTTCTGTAACAAAAGGTGCAGGTTCTTTGGTTCGAATTGATGATGTTGTAGGACATTTTTCTATATATGTCAGTGCAACAAATATCAGTCCGGACTATGGTGGTATTGGGGGCTTGGATTCTGAATGAGGCTGGGATTGCTCGCATGCTTGGGCGGAATTTAGGGAGAATGTGAAATCTCCAATGGAAGCTGCTCTACTTGCTGTTCGTCAGGCCCAACTTAAGGCATTCAATTTCAAGATTCAAAGGATGCAAGTGTCATTAGATGCCCAGGCTATTGTTGGTCTTCTTAATGCCCGTTCGGTATTCAAGGGAGGCGAAGCTGCTATATTCAACGACATCTATCTTCTTTGTAATATTTTTTATGATTGTATTTTTTTCATTTAGTTCAGATTGGTCCTTTGCTAGGTGCCATAAATTGTCTTTATGGCCATTGATAAACATTGTGATTTGAGTTGGGATTTTCAACTCCCTCCCTGGTAGTTTCCTAGTTAGGGTGGAACTCGGGCTCTTTAGCCCCGTGATGTAATTGTTATGTTGCTTGAATTTTGGTTATATTAATATCGTTTGGAAAAAAAAAAAAATCTGTAAATGCAACAAATACTGTGCAGTTAACATTTCATAAGTTCTTGATTTGAGGCTCCAGAATTAATTTGCCACGAAGGACATTCATAGGCAATCAAATAGAGGGACATTAAAAACAGCACTTTTTTCCAAATATTCATGAACCAATGTATCTAAAAAATTATTTTGGCCAATTTTCATTCAACAAAAAGAGCACGCAGGCTTCTTATCCATCAGATCGGATCCTCAAGCAATACATCAAACACCTTCATTTCAACAAAGTTTTTCCCCATAATTTTGACTCCCCTCAACAAGATCACCTTAAACAACATAGAATGAAATCTTTACACATTACGATTATGTTGCAACAGCAATTTTCAATTCCATTTCAAGAAATAACAACAGAAACACTTGAACAGCTACATGAAATGTGCAAGTAAAGTACATATGAACATACATTTATAAACCACATTCATAGAAAATATACCAAATATTTCTCATGTTTCCTTCTGTTTTCCAGCCAAGGATTTCTTAAACCAAGGTACCCACACGGACGTCGTTTTTTGGTACTCTTTATACGCACCACTGTACTCTGTTTCAACATCCGTTCTTCGACAAGAATAGTGACATAACCCAAGCACAAGCTATTAACCAATGCACCAATAAAACACCATTGGTAATCCAAGTTCCAAGCGAAGATGACCAATCCCCACCACCACAATTGCTCGCCGAAATAATTTGGATGCCGCGAGTAGCGCCATAACCCTTGGTCAAGATTTGGGACTAACGCCTTGCCAAGGTGTTTCAGATGTTCGTTTCTGCTAACAAAATTGTGAAGCTGTGTATCGGCGAAATACGCAATGGTAACACCACTCAAGCACACTAGTGCAGCAACTACATCCCACATATTCAATTGCTTGTCTTTTGAGTGGACAACGTAGAGAGGCAAGCATATTCCCATCAGGAAAACCTGTAGCAGCACCAGTAACATAATAACATCAGTATTATTGTATTGTTTTGGTTCGTTCAGGCATTTCATCAAACATTTGTTACCAAATTCAAAAGTCAACGTTATTCAAGAGTTATTTATCAAATAAAATTAATTACCTGCTGAGAAAGGTAGATAGCGAAGAAAGAAGCCCACCACCAGTTTTTGCCATACTGTAGACGCATATCGCTAAACCTCCAGTCCTCTCGATCACCCCACTGCCATTTTTCTCGGCGGAAGTAGCTGTGAGTGAGCCTCACGGACCAAATCCACGTCAAAAGGATAACGAGCCTCGATCTCCAAGCATTCAATTCTGCCAAGGGGTGAGTTGCGAAATAATGAACCAAAGAATACGTATCGCCGTCCAATACAAATCTATCATCTGGAACAAACACATTTACAATTACACTCATACAGAACCAATAAGAAAGACAATTAAACAAAAATTGAAAGTTCCTGGAGTAAGAGTTATGGTAAAATACAAACCCAATGGCTGGATTGGAGGTGGCCAACAATCCAGAAAAGAAGGTTGACGTTGAGGAAGAAGAGGACGTTGGCCAAGAGAAGAGGGTGGTGATAGCACCAAGTCGAGAGAGAAAGAGAATCGATCTGCAGAGGAGTAATGGCGGAGGAAGGAAAGATAGAAGAAAATGGAAGGGGGGAGCAAGAAGTGCAACCACTGCCCGCAGTTCTTCTTGCTATTCAATGTCGACGCCATGGCGATCATGATAGAGGGTAACCTGTGAGGCCTATTTTTATAGCCGCTCTGGATCTTGGTTAATTTTTTATTTTTTTGAAATGCTTAATTATTTTTTTAGTTATTCTCTTTTGGAGTATGTAAAAGATGGCGACGGGGTGAGTTTGGCCAAATCAGACCCGTTCCATCAAGAAAAATCTAGATTCGGAACCCGCCCCCGTCCTGCTTCAAAACCCGCGAAATTTTTTTCAATTGTAATAATTTTTTTATTTGTGCCAAATTTTTAAAAACAATCAAATGCCACTAGGTAAAAAAAAATGTAGTTATAAAACTTATTATAACTATATTTTACAACTATTTAACTACTATTAGTTTTCTTTGTAAAAATCTAATGTTAGGATCTTGCAATAAATACTCAAATAATACTCAAAATCAATATTATTTAATGGGCGTCTAATAAATATTTAATTTCACAATTTTTATCCATATTCTGTGGCATTACAAAGAAAGGCATAATGTTATATTTAACGACTTCCATAACTATTAAAAGGTCACAAAATTTATTTTATTATATTTTCAGTATAACTTTTATTTTTCCTGAAATGTATATAAAAACCAAATATAGTATAAGAATTAATAAATAAATAAAAACAGTACTTAAACCGGAAATATATACTTTTTGAGCTAAGTGAGAGACATTTTATAAATTGATATAACACTGGAA
This sequence comes from Rehmannia glutinosa, assembly GCA_016081115.2. Taxonomy (NCBI): domain Eukaryota; kingdom Viridiplantae; phylum Streptophyta; class Magnoliopsida; order Lamiales; family Orobanchaceae; genus Rehmannia; species Rehmannia glutinosa. The sequence goes on along the minus strand of CM071928.1, from coordinate 61,587,764 downwards.
CTTGGACTGACTTGAGACATAACATGTAGTTTTTTTTAGCATTAAAATAAATTTCATTTATTAGAAAATAAAATTTTAAACCTATTTAACTGATTCATAGAATCAAAAAATCACAACAAAAAGTATTGGACAAAAATACCAATGAAATATAATTGGTCTCGCTTCTATCAAGAATTATCGGGGAATAACTCATTTAGACCTTAATTATAAATAAAAGTCACATATGGGGACAAACTTATTTAATTGAAAGAAAAGCCACCTATGGAGATAAATTTATTCATAAAAAAGATTAAAAACATGGAAAATCACTTCCTTCATCGACCATGAAAGGGAAGATTGAGGAACAAGATGAAGAAAGAGAAGACTGTTTTCTAAACTTGTGTATGGCATAATTGGGAGTTAGGAGGGAAATAAGAGCAAAAAACCTATTCGAACACTGATCATACTTTCTAATACAAACTAAATTTTATATCTTCTATTTTATATTTATATAAATTATTTTACACTTATTGATGTGGCCCGAGATATCTAGAGTCGCCTCGCCGACGCCTGTAATGTATTTAATGGATGGCGCCAAATTATGCATTACGAGGTGACTAACATCAACCAAAAGGTGTCAACTGGCCTACGATTTAATCCTAAAAATTAGGCTTTTGGAAAGAAGGGCTTGCCATAGTTAATATAATTCGTCCTCTAGTTTAATGAAGGTGGGATATATGCCGTCTATTATCATAATTCAATTATTTTTCCTCAAAAAAAAAAAAATTATTTTTCCATAAGAGAGGATTTTGCGACATCAAGTTAATAAAATATAGGGATAATTAAAAACATTACCCTTGAACTTTGGATTAATTACCAAAAATCCACAGATTTTTTAGAATTACAAAAATACCAATGAAATTTGATTTCTTATAAACTTTATCCATTCATTAACAAAAAAACATTTAGAACACTCCCATCATATTTGTAAAAATATTGCAATTATTCACCTACATTTTTACCTCATAATCAAATATTAAGGGGTTTTCTGTAATTTTCAGAATTTTCTGGGTTTTTCTGTAATTAACCCAAACTTCAAAGGTAAATTTTGTAATTATCCCTAAAATAAAAACATTCAAGATACAATTAGGATTAATGCGGCGTCCGCCGTCGAAATGTGCAACGAAAATAGGCTTTCCGGTAAAGGAAGTGTTAAAGCGCGCGTCACTCAATTAATTAGTTGTGTGGTGTGGTTAGTGGGATAATGATTGTAGTTAGTAATAATTGGAGCCGTGCTCCCATGCTTGGATAAATGATGAGATCCACCATTATTAGCTGGAAAGTTGGACAAATTTCTTCTCTCCGTATCTCTTTCAGTCTTTTCCTTCCCCACTCAATATCCTTCTCGATGCTTACGCCGGCGAATATTTCCTCCGCCGTCTCGGGTGGCGCTAAAGTGTTTATTCTTATCATACTTAATTGAGTTGAGGAATCTATTCACTTTTTCAGTATGGGTTATTTATAGGGGTGTAAACGATCCGAGCCGAGCCGAGCTTTAACTTCTTTGTCATATGTTCGTTTAATTTTATACATGTTCAAGCTTGGCTTGCTTGATTCGATTTTAAAAAACTTGTTCGTGTTCGGCTTGATAAAAAATTTAATGCTTGAATGTGTTTGTGAACATGTTCGTGAACGTGTTCGTTTTGAGTTTGTGTTCAATATGTTCGTGAACAATTAATAACTTTGTTCGCGAACAACAAATAAACAAAAAAATTAACTTTTTTGGTGAACGATAAACAAACAAACATTTTTTCAAATTTATCGATGAAAATACATATAAATTATTGTCAAAAAATAAACACACATAAACTAAGTAACTAACCAAACAATTGGTAAGTCTGCCAAACTATATTTTAGAAATAGTTGAAAAAATATGGGTCAGAGCTTATTTAATGAGAATTATCATTATATTACGTATTAGGATAGGGTTTAGGGAGTATTATGTATCTTAAGGGCTTTAAGTCTTTTTAATTTTATTAAAATAAAATATTTTTAATTCTTTATTTAAAACAATCAATCTATTAGTCGAGCCCTTAACAAGTCTGTTCACGAACAAGTCTAAAAATATATTATACGAGCTTGTTCTTGAACATTTATAAACGAACACTAAACAAACTTGTTCACGAACTTTTAGTGAACGAGTATAGAATTGTTCAAGCTCTGTTCGTTTATTACACGAGCCTCAAAATGTGTTCATTTATGCTCACTTAACTAAATAAACGAACATAAACAAACGTTATCCGAGCATATTCACGAGTTGTTTGCCGAACGCTCTGTTCACTTACAACCCTAGTTATTTACATATTATATATATTTGTGAAAAGAGAAAATGGGCCTTTTTACCCATTTGGGTTTAACAAAATACTTAATTAACCAACTTTCATAAAAACAATTTTTCTACCCTCTTTTACAATAAAAAGTTGTTCGCCTTATTTTTTAGTTTCACCGCAAGTGTACGGTGCAGTTTATAGAATAGGGTTAGCAAGGTCGAATCCACAGGAACTAATAAATTATTGTACTAAGTACTGGATTGTAATAGCCTTATTTTTATCTAGACGATCGAAAGTGATGGATTGGTTTTGTAAAACTAAGACGAGAATTTATCCTAAAATAAACAAAGTAAAGATAGATTAAAAGATCAAGGAGATGAATGGATTCTTGGGTTATGGTTTCAGTTAATATCCCCTTTTATTATCAGATTAATCAAACCAAAGTTATATGTATTCTTCCCTATAGAACAATCACAAAAGTAACTACCCAAGATGCATGTAAAAATGTTGATTGGAATATCTATGCTAGCATCTCTACTGAACATGAGATATCCAACTCCCAAAAGCACAAAAGATTAAATATCATCACAAATATTCACAGACTTCTCAATCATGCAAATATTCATGTCAAGTACTCACAGATCTAGTATTGAAACTCATCTGTTCGAATTATGAATCAATACATCAAACACGTTAAACCAAAGACCTTTTGATAAAACAAGAATTAAAACAAAGTACTCGAATACTGTTGAAAACAATAACTTCAATTGCAATTAATCATCAAATAAAAGTATCCATTAACCTACTCCTAAACCCGGGAATCACAAGATGTTTAGCTAGACATAGAAAACAAATAATTCATAGACAAATTATCCATGTTCATGTCTAACTAATTGAAAATAAAGATATTATGGAATGCGAAGACTCGGGGACGTCGATGATCTCTCGATCTATCTTCAATCCTCAAGCATGTTGTTGTAGCCTTGATCGATCTATCCAATTCTCTGGTGGAAAATTGCTCTTTTCTCTGTGTTCTAGGGCAAAAGTCAGCGTATCCTCATTTGTGGCCGCCTCGTCTCTATTTGTACTTCGTTCGGGTTGAAACCTAGTTCAAAACTTGTCAAACTCTGTTTTCCCGCACAGGCGTACGCCCAGCCCGTGCTAGGTGCCGCATGAAATTTCCAATCGCTGAAGGACGCACGGGTCGTGCGTCCACGCATGACCAGCCCGTGCATATGGTCGAGGCTCAATTCTCAGTGTTGACAGGCGCACGGGTCGTGCTAGGGACGCACGCCCTGCCCGTGCGCACCTGCTGGAACTTATACTTGTCCGTCTTCTTCTGTTTCTCGCCCGGTTCATCTGACTTCTTCTCGATTCGACTCCAAACATCGTACGCTACTTCTAGTATCGGTGGTTCTTTACCACAATGCTCAGAATTGTTGCCAAAATGCTACAATTATCATTCATTTCCTACAAAACGAGCAAAGCATAATACCTTTTCCACAAAACAGTAATAAAGCCCTATTTACTCATGTAATGCATGCATAGCAACTAATTCTAACCACGATTAAGCCAAAAATACATGCAAAACACATGTTAATCAAACCCCCAAACTTAAACTGTTGACAGTCCCGGTCAACACTTTGTAAACAAGACAAAACACAAATGGGGTAATGAAGAGCAACTCAAGAACAACGCATCACAATTCATGTCGTTTATCCCTAGATGTCAAGCAACAAATCAACCAAGCTTCGAATATCTGACATAGAGCACAAGTCAATTAAAACCGTGGTAAATACTTCAAATCACGCCTCTCATGGATAAAGTTTATACTCTCCTCTCTAAAATATTAAGGGACGTGTATTCGCTCAAATCATATCAATGTTGAAGAATTACCATAGGCTTGCAAATCGTCTCACGTCTCCGCCACTCGATTGTATGCAATTCATAAATCAGAAAGGATTTTTCTTTTGGTTGTAATGAAGGCACTTTGGTTAAGGTAAGGAAATATGGAGAAAGTGACTCAAACTTAAGCGTATAGACTGGTAAGCACATCTTTTTCTCACTCAAATATTCTCATTCAAATTAAATATGCACCCCCAATTACCTCTTATTCTAATCACCTCTCTTTTTCTCCCCTTTTTCCCTATAATCTGCTCTCCTTACATCATAACATCTGCCTAAAAACTCATTTAAGGCCAACTCACTTATGCAGTCGGTTTTTTTCGTTTTTTTTTCGACTCTTTTGTGAGTATATCCTCCTTTTCCTCATTTTCTTCTTCTATCCCCACTTCCAACATGTACACCATTATCTAAATTCTCAATATCCTCATATCCAACCTTTATTCAATCCCCTTACTCAATGCTATACGCTCAAGCTTAGGGTAACAGATATATCAAGTTTAAGGCATGAAATGTGGCTACCAAAAAATCAGGCAATAGGCTCAAGTTGGCTAACTAGGGAAATTAAATGTCATTAGGTAGGCAAAAGGCTTTAATGGCTTAACGAAAATGGCCTAAAATCATCTTCATAAATTACATACAACATGTGACCTCAACAGAGATATCAGAGCAAGTTCTAGAATTCAAATCAACATGAATGACACACTCAATCAACAAACAAGACTGCATATAATGAAAGCAATAAAGGCTCAAAAAGCTCACAGGCTTGTAATTGCATAATTCAAAGTATATCAACCATGATTTCAATATTCACATGCTCCATATCATCTATATATGCTCAACCCGGTCAACTCACACTCAACACCCAATTCAAAATAACATAAACCGTTCAACAAATGTTCCCAAGATCACAACAAGCACACAATAACGGTCAACTCACTCCCTAAAAACCTAAGAAAGTAGTAAACGTGCTAAAGCAATAAACATGCTAAAATCAAAAATAAGAATCTAATGCAATACAACCTATATGCTCTACATGCAACTATATGAATGCAAAAAATCGCCACACCCTTCAATTAAATTACTACCTCTCCTCCCAAACTTGAATGAAATTATAGCGCATAGAAGAGAAGATAGAATTTCAAAGAAAAGTGTGGAATGGACCTGGCTCACTGTGGGGGTGGCGGCGGAAAGTGCCCCTAGGAGATGTGCCACATTTGTACCTGATGCATCATTTGCAACATCTCCAATTCCTGCTGCTCCTGGGCCTGATACCTATGCTCTTGCTCCATTCGGAAAGCACGGAACTCCTCCTAGTGATGTCGGAAATCATCCCGGTACTACCGGAAATCATCCTGGTGATGCCTAAAATCATCCCTGTACTGTCGCATGCTCTCCTCAAGAGCAAATAGTCTATCCTAGTAATCATGTCCCCCACGCTCCTCACCTTGGTGGGAGCTTTCTGGAATGTTGGGCCTCCCCTATGGGAACCCTTGCGCAAAGCCTCCCTGCTGGAAACCTGGCTCAAAACCCCTCTCGTGCCTATCATATTCCATCGCCTCTATTGCTAAATCCTCCTTATCGGGCAACCCCGCTACCCTCCTCCTTTTCACGTCGACGCGGAAATGTTGAGCAATGGGGGTTAGCATTCCCCCAATCAGTATTGTCCTCGCATCCTGCTTGGAAATGTACACGACGTGTTCCACAAAGTGAGCCGCCATGTTGTAAGGGGTGCGGGTTAGCATACACCATAATAGGTATAGCTCCCGAGCTTGCATATCTCCATTATTGTGCCGAGCGTAGATGGAGTGAGCTATTGTCTTTTGGATGTAGCGGAAGATGGGGTTTCTGAGTGATGAGGCCTTAGACGAGCGTGCCGCATATAACATTGGGCCGATTTTCGGTGTCTAAACCAACAAACACCAAAATTTGTACTGATTATAATTCGCTGCTAGTCGAAAAGAGGCGTTAGAAGGTACCCCAAAAATCTCGTTGGGCAATGGATACATACCTCCACTCGTTTCCCAATTGAAAACGGATCGCCTGGGGCTCGTTGTTCTCTCTTTTTTCAGTAATGTCCAGTGTGCTTAGGAATTCGAGCGCTAGCGTTTTATACGTCGGCCACCGCCCTTGCTTGAAAGCAGTCCACCCCATCCATTCGAACATTTGCCAAACCACCTCGTGTATCCTAAGAGCTTGGGTACAGTCGTCGTCATCATATCTCATTGGCGTAAACGAACGAGTGATCAATCTATTCCAGCGCTCCAGTTCATCGGCCTCAGTCAGTAGAAGTCCATAAGCCTCAGGGATATCTGGATTTACCTCCCGCCGTAAGGTATTCTATCTTTGGCGTCCACCCCGACCTCGTTGGTTCCTTTGGTTAGCCATATATTCGAGTTAATACCTGGCAAAACAAATGTGAGAATACGTACGTGCCAAGTATAACAACAAAGCGATGAATTTCATACAACAAATCAAATACGGCATAATGTCTCATCTCTACAATTTACTCTATAATTAAGCTCCCAAGCCCAAAGAACAATGTAATTTCAGAGAAACCTAGTCACTAACACCCTAAATAATCAAGCTCATGTATAATTCATCATGAAATCAACCACGGATACTCCAATTCATCATGCACACAATGTGTTCGATAAAATGCCCAATAGAAAAATCAAGCTAAAACATGGCAAATTCATCAAAGCATGCATCATATATGATCTCTAATCCATAATCTACAAGAAATTCGAAACAAAACGTGAAGTTCGTACCTTAATTCTCGAAAATTAGGGAAGAGATGAACTTGAAACCCTAGGCTCCTTTTTTCACACAAAATCCTTCTCCAAATCGAGTTCAAGACCCCAATTCGTGTGTGTGAGGTGTGGGAGGTGGATTTGTAGTGGAAATCCAAGTGAAATTTGCAAAACTTTTGAGAAGGTTTTCGAGCTTGGTGATTCGCGCAAGAGAGTGTATGATTTTGTGTGATAAAATAAGGGCTCTGTGCGACTTAAATATGCTTCAGCCGACACACGCACGGGGTGCCGGGAAGTCGCTCCCAAATCCTGGTGCCCGCACGGGCCGTGCGCATGGCGCACGCCCTGCCCGTGCAGGGTACCGAACTTTAGCTTCGAATTTTTCCATTTTTTTTAGGGGAAAAAAAATTAAATCCTAACCTAGCAAAGGGAAAAAACATGGGAAGAAATAAAATAGCAAACTGTTGGGTTATCTCCCAACAAGCGCTAAATTTAACGCCTATAGCTTGACGCCTGTTTTACTCGATCACGGTTCCAGCAAAGTGAGGCGTGTCACCTCTTCCTTTTGATCTCTATAAAGGTAATGCTTGATCCTCTGGCCATTTACCATGAACGTCTCCCCATCTCAGCTCAACAATTCCACTATTCCTGGAGGATTTAACACTTTCTTAATCACAAATGGCCCCGACCACCGAGACTTAAGTTTTCTGGGGAAGAGTTTAAGACGCGAGTTAAACAAAAGGACTTTTCACCCGGTAAAAACTCTCTCTTCTTTATCATTCGATCATGCCATCTCTTGGTGCGTTCCTTGTAAATCCGGGAATTCTCATAGGCTTCATCCTAGAACTCTCCATCTCATTCAAATGTAAGAGCCTCTTCTCACCCGCTGCTTGGAAGTCAAAATTTAACTTCTTCACAGCCCAAAACGCCTTGTGCTCTAGTTCCACGGGCAAGTGGCATGATTTCCCGAATACCAATTGATAAGGTGATGTGCCCAATGGTGTCTTGTACGCAGTCCGATATGCCCATAATGCATCATCTAACTTCATAGCCCAATCCTTGCGATTTATATTCACCGTCTTCTCTAAGATCTGCTTAATCTCGCGATTGACTACCTCTGCTTGCCCGTTTGCTTGCGGATGATATGCTAATGCCACCTTGTGCTTGACCCCATACTTCACAAGTAAAGTGCTCATCAATTTATTCACAAAGTGTGATCCCCCGTCGCTAATCAAAGCTCTCGGGGTTCCAAACCGAGTGAATATATTTTTCTTTAGGAATTGGAGCACTACTCGCGCATCATTTGTTTGTGCTGGAATCGCCTCAACCCATGGAGATACGTACTCCACTGCAAGTAAAATGTACTGATAACCCAAAGAAGATGGAAAGGGACCCATAAAGTCAATTCCCCAAACATCAAAGAGCTCGACTTCCATCACATTGGTCATGGGCATCTCATGTCGTCTCGAGATGTTCCCCATCCGCTGGCACCTATCACACTGCTGCACATATAGATAGCAATCATTAGACAAAGTAGGCCAGTATAAACCACTTTGCAATACCTTTGCCGCAGTGCGTGTCAGACCGAAGTGTCCTCTGGAAGGTGAAAAATGGCACTGTTGCAGAACTCCCTCCCACTCTTCTTGAGGTACACATCGTCGAATGATAGTGTCGGCGCACCTCTTAAAGAGCAAGGGGTCGTCCCACATGTAGAACTTGACATCATGAAGGAACTTCTTCTTTTGATAGGAGGATAAATCCGGAGGCATGACTCCTGTAACCAAATAATTAACAAAATCTGCATATCATGGGAATTTAGCCTCTAACATTAGAAGTTGCTCATCGGGGAACTCTTCCTTAATTGCATATGTGCCTTCTTTCTCATCTTTCTTGTACTCCAACCTGGACAAGTGGTCTGCTACCACATTCTCACAACCCTTCCTATCCCGGATTTCCACATCGAACTCCTGCAAAAAAAGGATCCACCGAATCAGTCTCGGTTTGGCATCCTTCTTGTCGAATAGATATTTGATCGCGCACAAGTGGTGTGTGGACTATCGTCTTAGTTCCAATCAAGTATGATCGGAACTTATCGAACGCAAAAACAATCGCCAGCATTTCCTTCTCCATGGTGGTATAGTTTTGATGGGCACTGTCTAAAGTCCTGCTCGCATAGTAGATGACTCTGAACAGCTTGTCTCTTTTCTGACCTAAAACAGCCCCAACTGCAAAGTCACTGGCATCGCACATCAGCTCGAATGGCTGACTCCAATCCGAAACTACAAGAATTGGTGCTATCACCAAAGCCATCTTCAGAATCTCAAATGCGTGCAAACAATCATCGGAAATATTGAAAGCAGTATCTTTTTCTAATAACTGACTCAAAGGTTTAGTGATTTTAGAAAAGTCACGAATGAACCTTCTGTAGAATCCGGCGTGCCCCAAAAAGCTTCTAATGGCCTTCTCATTTGTTGGAGGTGGGAGTTTCTCAATTGCAACAATCTTCGTTCATCCACTTCTAAACCTGCAGAAGAAACCCGGTGGCCTAATACAATGCCATCTCGTACCATAAAATGGCACTTCTCCCAATTCAAAACAAGGTTAGTTTCCTCGCATCTCTGCAACACTAGAGAAAGATTATCCAAGCAATGATCAAAGGAATTTCCAAAACAGAAAAATCATCCATGAAAACCTCCATTATTTTCTCAATAAAATCATGAAAGACAACCATCATGCATCGCTGAAAAGTTGCGGGTGCATTACATAGTCTGAATGGCATTCTGCGAAATGCAAACGTACCATAGGGGCATGTAAATGTCGTCTTCTCTTGGTCTTCCGGGGCAATCATGATCTGGTTGTACCCGGAATAACCATTGAGAAAATAATAATAGTCATATCCTGCCAAGCGATCTAACATCATATCAATAAAGGGAAGGGGAGAGTGATCTTTACGAGTGGCATCATTCAACTTCCTATAATCAATGCAAATACGCCATCCAGTAACTATCCTAGTCGCAATAAGCTCATCACTTTCGTTTCTAACTACAGTCATCCCCCATTTCTTTGGTACCACTTGTACCGGACTTACCCAAGAACTATCAGAAATAACATATATGATTCCAGCATCTAACCATTTTAAAACCTCTTTTCTAACGACCTCTTGCATTATAGGGTTTAATTTTCTTTGATTATGCACCGAAGGTTTATAGACATCTTCCATTCTAATTTTATGCATTACAATCGATGGATTTATGCCTTTTAAATCAGAAATTGACCAACCTATCGCAGACTTTTGTTTTCTTAACACCCTAAGCAATTTATCAAGTTGAACTGAAGTTAAAAGGGATGATACGATTACCAGATTCGTGTTATTTGCTCCAAGGAATGCATATTTGAGATGCTCGGGCAAGGGTTTGAGTTCTGGGTTCGAAATGGGTTCTTCGGGTTGACGCACGGGCTGCCCGTGCTCAGGCGCACGGGTCGTGCCCTCTTTAGTGGTTGAGTCTTTTGTTTCGGCCTCACGCACGACTGCCCGCGTGCTCGACGCACGGCCGTGTGCTCTTCGTAGTATTCTTGCGCTTTGCCCGACCCCACGCACGGCCTGCCCGTGCTCAGACGCATGGGTCGTGCGCTCTTCAGGTTTTTGATCCTTCTCTTCGGCCATGCACACGACCAGGGCGTGCTCCGAAGCACGGGTTGTGCGTCCCTGCAGAACTGACTCCCGCACATTTTTCTGGCGTGTGCACGCCTCTCGCACTTCTCGGTAGCTCCTGCATATTATCTAAAGCACAAACACAGTCATACAAGTCTTGGTTATCAAAATCAATCATCATGTTTGATGTTGAATACGAATGTGTCAAACCAAACTCTAAATCATCCTTAAACAATGTATGATCCGCATATTCATCAATGCAAGACTCAACTACGTCTATGAAACTACATTTCTCAACACCATCATGAAATTGTAGTGCCTTATAGATAGTAAATGACACATGCTCATCATTAACTCGTAATGTGAGTTCTCCCTTTTGCACATCTATCAAGGCCTTCCCAGTAGCTAGGAATGGACGCCCAAGTATCAAAGGAAGGGGGATATTAAGTTTCTTAAATATATCCAAAAATTTCGCAAATTGCGCATCTAGCTTTTTCTTTTGAAAATGTTGGGGAAAAGGAAGGGGGATATTAAGTTTAGAAATATCAGGGTTAGAGGAAGATTTAAGCTTCTCAGCCCTTTTTGTTCAGCAAGATGGTCCTCAACTCCTTCCTCGGCCTCAACATCGCCATTTGCTTCAGTTTCTGCGTCTGTTCAGTATTTTCTGGTATTTTCGGCCCCTCGTATTCCATTCCACTCCTCAGACGAATGGCTTTACACTGCTCCTTTGGATTAACCTCAGTGTTGCTCGGAAATTGGCCTTTCTAATGCTGCCCACCAATAATTATAGCTAATTGGCCAATTTGGGTTTCAAGATTTTTCATTTGGGACCCCATAGTGTTGGCCAATTGTGTGACATGATTTTCGATTTTATCCAGCTTTGCCTCATCCTTATTGAATCGGTTCCTCGTCTCACTCATAAACGAGGTGAAAATCTCCTCCATAGATGGCTTAGCCTCAGCATTTATGACACCGTTTATCACATTAAACCCCGATGGTGGTTGCATCACATTCTTCGTATTTGCGTAAGAGAAGTTCTCGTGGTTCCTCAAACCCGGATGGTAATGAGTGGGAGTCTAATTGTTCCGGAAATTGTTGAAATTCCAGTTATTAACATAATTTGCTTCCTCAATGGGATCTAGAGGAACTCCCCAATTACCTACACCCGCGTTTCCTTCATTTGCCTTCGTCAATGCACTCAATTGATTTGTCAATACAATCATCTGAGCTGTCAACTCCTTAATTGGGTTTGAATCAGTAACTTCAGCTACCCTTTTCACATTAGTCCTCTCGGAGGGCCACTGATAGCTATTCATGGCCATCTCCTCCAACAAGTTGAATGCATCTCTGGGAATCTTGCAAGTAGAGCGCCTCCTGCTACGGCATCTACAAACGACCTAGTCTATCCCATCAATCCATTGTAAAAGAAGCGTAGCTGCTGATCCTCGGGAAATCCGTGTTACTGGCACCTCCTCAATAAATCCCGGAATCTCTCCCAGGCCTCATACAATGGCTCAGAGTCAAAATGCCTGAACTGCGTGATCCACTTTTGAGCTGTTGTGTCTTACTTGGTGGGAAGTATTTAAACAAGAACCTCTGACTCAGCTCATCCCAGCTATTCACACTCCCCTGAGTTAGGGTGCCTAGCCAGTTTCTAGCCTTATCCCTTCAAGAGAAAGGGAATAGCGCAGACGTATAAAGATCATCACCCCATTCATCTTGATTGTGTTGCAAATCTGCATGAAGTTCGCAAGATGAGAATTGGGATCCTCAGACGGGAAACCCCCAAAATGATTCTGCTGCACCATGAAGATCAGTGCTGGCTTCAGCTCAATATTGTTCGCATTGATTGGGACATTGGCAATTCCACCATAGTTGCGATTGGTTTGTGGGCAAAAGTAATCGCGAATCGCTTGGATTCTTTGGAACCTCTCCGGCATCGTAACTCATTAACGACCCTGTTGGCCCCATTGTTACCTCCGTTTTTGCCTCCGTTATTTCCCCCGTTGTTATCTTCCACGTCCGCCATATACTATTCTTGTTGTCTTTCTGCTCGTCTAGTAGCCGCACTAATTCGCCTAGCAAAAGCCTCAATCTCCGGTATGAACGGTACTAATTCTCCTTGCTTCGAGCGAGTGTTCATGCACTACCTGAACCAACTAATTAAAGAAAACAAGTCAAATACAGTATGAGTAAAATGAAACAACAATTAATAAAAAGAAAAAAAATGTCTAAATTAAAAATAATTCTATTTATCACATTATTAGTACTGAGAATTTGATTAGTCCCCGACAACGGCGCCAAAAATTTGTTCGCCTTAGTTTTTAGCTTCACCACAAGTGTACGGTGCAGTTTATAGAATAGGGTTAGCAAGGTCGAATCCACAGGGACTAATAAATTATTGTATTAAGTACTGGATTGTAATAGCCTTATTTTTATCTAGACGATCGAAAGTTGATGGATTAGTTTTGTAAAACTAAGATGAGAATTTATCCTAAAATAAACAAAGTAAAGATAGATTGAAAGATCAAGGAGATGAATGGATTCCTGGGTTATGGTTTCAGTTAATATCCCCTTTTATTATCAGATTAATCAAACCAAAGTTATATGTATTCTTCCCTATAGAACAATCACAAAAGTAATTTACCCTCTCTCTCGAGATGCATGTAAAAACGTTGATTGGAATATCTATGCTAGCATCTCTACTCAACATGGGATATCCAACTCCCAAAAGCACAAAAGATTAAATATACTCACAAATATTCACATACTTCTCAATCATGCAAATATTCATGTCAAGTACTCACATATCTAGTATTGAAACTCATCGGTTCGAATTATGAATCAATACAACAAACAAGTTAAACCAAAGGCCTTTTGATAAAACAAGAATTAAAACAAAGTACTCGAATAGGGTTGAAAACAATAACTTCAATTGCAATTAATCATCAAATAAAAGTATCCATTAACCTACTCCCAAACTCGGGAATCACAAGATGTTTAGCCAGACATAGAAAACAAATAATTCATAGACAAATTATCCATGTTCATGTCTAACTAATTGAAAATAAAGATACTATGGAATGCGAAGACTCGGGGACGTCGATGATCTCTCGATCTATCTTCAATCCTCAAGCGTGTTGTTGTAGCCTTGATCAATCTCTCCAATTCTCTGGTGGAAAATTGCTCTTTTCTCTATTTCCTAGGGCAAAAGTCAGCGTATCCTCGTTTGTGGCCGCCTCGTCTCTATTTGTACTTCGTTCGGGTCGAAACCTAGTTCAAAACTTGTCAAACTCTGTTTTCCCGCACAGGCGCACGGGCCGTGCACCTAGCGCACGACCAGCCCGTGCGTATGGTCGAGGCTCAATTCTCAGTTTTGGCAGGCGCACGGGCCGTGCTAGGGACGCACGTCCTGCCCGTGCGTACTTGCTGGAACTTATACTTGTCCGTTTTCTTCCGTTTCTCGCCCGGTTCGTCTGACTTCTTCTCGATTCGACTCCAAACATCATACGTTACTTCTCGTATCGGCGGTTCTTTACCACAATGCTCAGAATTGTTGCCAAAATGCTACAATTATCATTCATTTCCTACAAAACGAGCAAAACGTAATACCTTTTCCACAAAATAGTAATAAAGCCCTATTTACTCATGTAATGTATGCATAGCAACTAAATCTAACCACAACTAAGCCAAAAATACATGCAAAACACATGTTAATCAAAAGTCAAAAATGGCCCTCAACTCTGTCTCTTTCTTGGTTTAAAGTAAAACAAATGGTGGTTTTTCTTAGCCATTGTCATCAAACCAAAATATTTTTTAGTCATCTTTTCAAACACATCTTTTTAGTCCATTTGGGGTGTGAAAAATCCAATTTGCCCTTGAGTCAATTTAACTACACAAAGACACACATCCATGTGACTTGACATTGAGTTACTATGACTCGACATCAAGTTAGGCGTTTTTAACAGAATATTACAAAAAAAATTCAGTGTTACACAACTAAACCAAAAAAAAAAAATAGTTTAATGTTTTAGTCAAAAATAACTATTCAATAGCTGACTTTTGGAAAAATCGGCATCTACCAAGCCGTTTCCTACAAAAAAAAAATTTTTTGCTTTTTATAAATGAAAACGGTGAACGTTAAGCACATCACCGTTTTTCATTTAAAATTTTAAAATCTAACGATTTGATTAATGACTTGATTATGACATCTAATTAAAATTTAATTTTTTATTGTTTTTAAATTAAAAACGTGTCAGGCACCTAACCGTTTTTAATTTTGAAAAACAAATTTAAAATTTTAAAAAATTAGCGAGTTGATATGCAAATGACTCGATTATTATCTTGTGTTTTTTGTGTCTTATTTCATCTGCAGGGGTCAGATATAGGCATCAGGTGCCTGCATGGAAATACATGTTTACAGTGAACAGACGCATTAGGTGCCCGTGCTCAGATGCGAATACTTTTCAGTTGGAAACTCTTTAATTAATTAATTAAAATCACTTTATTTATTTTAAAGGTTTTTGGTCCAAAAAGAATAAGGGCCTTGGGGCCCAAGCCCACGACCCGGGTCGGCCGGCCGGCGGACGCGTGTGTGCTTTGAACCAAACCCACAAGTATGTAGGTCATCATCTCTTCAAAAAAAAAATTAAATTTTAATTAGTCGTCTTAATCAACTCATTAATCGAATCGTTAATTTTTAAAATTTTTAATTTTGTTTTTCAAAATTAAAAACGGTTAGGTGCTTGACGTTTTTAATTTATAAAACAAAAAAAATTAAATTTTAATTAGATGTCTTAATCAAGTCATTAATCAAATTGTTAATTTTTAAAATTTTTAATTTTGTTTTCGTAAACGGTGATGTGCTTAACGTTTTTAATTTATAAAAAGTAATTTTTTTGTTGTTGTAGGAAATGTCTTGGTAGATGCCGATTTTTCCAAAAATCGGCTATTGAATAGCCGTTTTTGACTAAAATAATTAAACTATTCTTTTTTTAGTTTAGTTGTGTAACATTGAATTTTTTTTTTATAATATTCTGTTAAAAACGCCCATCAAGTTACTGTAACTTGACATAGTACTGTAATTCGATGTCGAGTTACAATAACTCGACATCCAATTCTCTCACTTATTAGGGTTATTTAACGGTTTATGGTATTTGTGAGAAATTATTGCAAATGTATGATAAAAATTGGGGTGTGAATATATTAGGCGTAGGCGCTAATCGGAGTAGCGCCTGAAGGGAAGGCGCCATTTCGATTAGCGCCAAACTTGTTTTTTTATTTTATTTCTTTATCAATGGGCGCTAGTTTGACTAGCGCCCATGTTAAGTTATTTATTTATTTAATATTTAATTAATTTATGAAATTTTAGAAAATTAATTAATAAAACAAAAGGATTAAAATTATTCGATTAAATTTTAGAACCGAACCATAGAAAAATATACATTCCGAATCCGTACCGAAAGTTTGGGATGGTTCGGGACGGAGATTTGGTTCTAATGGGACGGTATGGTATAGTTCGGGACGGATATTAGTCATAAATAAAGCATAAAAATTTGAAAAAAAAAGAAATCAATATAAAAATCAACAAACGGATCAGTTGACTTTTTAAACTTTCCCCGAACCGTACCATCCTGAAAATATTTGTGGTACGGTTAATTATAATTGTTCTAAGTAATAGAAGGATAATTGCTTAAATGATATAATATTATTATTTTATAGAGGTTATTAAGTTTAGAACTAGGATTGTGTTACCTATTATGGTTTTAGTTTTTATTTTGAGACTACACTAAAAAAATTGCCCAAATGGTTTGTTAATTTTTATATTAATTTCTTTTTTTTTTTTCAAATTTCTATGCTTTATTTATGACTAATCTCCGAATCTCCGTCTCGAACCATACCGTACCGTCCCATTAGAACCAAATTCCCATCCCGAACATTCGGTACGAATTCGGGACGTATATTTTTTTCTATGGTTCGGTTCTAGAAATTTAATCGAATGATTTTAATCCTTTTGTTTTATTAATTAATTTTCTAAAACTTCATAAATTAATTAAATATTAAATAAATCAAAATAAAAAAAATTAACATAGGCGCTAGTCAAACTAGCGCCCATTGATAAAGAAAAAAAAAAAAAAACAAGTTTGACGCTAATTGGAAAGGCGCCTTCCCTACCTACGCAAGTTTGGCGCTAATCGGAATGGCGCCTTCCCTTCAGGCGCTACTCCGATTAGCGCCTACGCCTAATATATTAACACCCCCAATTTTTACCATACATTTGCAATAGTTTCTCACAAATACTATAAACAGTTAAATAACCCCACTTATTATAACCCAATCATTTTGTTTTTCTCCCAAAAACTTTGAATTCACATAACTTTTTCATTTTAATCCGTTTTACATGTATAATATATCAAATTAATCCTCTTTTTGATATCTATAATTCAACACCCACATTGCATATTTAAAAACGAAAAATACATATTCAAATTTTAAAAAAAGTTTGAAAGAAAGAGTAAGAGAATACATAGAGATAAGTGAAAGAGAGATAAATAATCCAAATATCAAACAAACATGCTAGAAGGGTATGAATGTCATTTTACACCCCAAAATGGCTAAAAAAAGATGTGTTTACAAAAGATGACTATTTTTCATCTTTACATTTTGGAAATGGCTATTTTGACCCATTTCCACTAAAACAAATTTCCTCCCTCAGTTCTTTTCATCGTTTCTTTCTCCTTTCTTCCTCTTTTCTTCCTTCCACAAATTATAATTTAGCTAAAACCCTAGGCCTTGTATGGTTATGTTTCCATGGACTATTTCTAGTTTCTAGTGTTGGAAAATGAATTTTCAGAATTTATTGGTTTTCGTGTGAAAATTGGAATTATGTTTGGATGAGTGAATGAGAATGAGTTTTATGTAGGTTTGTAATGAGATTATGTTTGGTTAAGTAGTTTTGAAATAGTATTTTATGTATATAATGATTTGAAAAATTAATAGTGGTTGAATATTTTAATTGAATATATAATATTATATTTGTAAGATTGTAGGCTAGTGGGTCCCATTATATATATATAGTAGTATTTTAAGTAGATAAAGTTGGTAATGAAGGGTCCCACATATATAATTGGGTTAAAAAATAAGAATAGTGATTGATAAGTGATGTAGGGTAGTGTATAGGGTTGAGAATTGAAATTCTATGTTTGAGATGATGTTTTATGTGAAAAGTGGAAAGTGGAAATAATGATTTCCATTGGAAATTTTAGAAACAAACATGATTCCATTTCTATAAATAGTTGGAAATTGGAAATGTGGCCTTGGAAATATAAACAAACAATGCCCTAGTTTTTTGATTTTTGAAGATACATTTGATTGTAAGAGAGGTCTAAGTCATTTTAAACCAAGGTAACGTATTACATTATGCAAATATTTATGTATAAAGATAGAAAACTCGCTTGATTTTCGTAACTAAAAAAAAAACAGATTTGGAAAGTTTAAGGTGGCACGATCGTGCTCGCATACATGGCCCGATCGTGTCCCCCTTGAATTTTAATGGAGCACGATCGTGCTCAAGTTATTCTGAGCACGATCGTGCCCTAGAATTATTTGAGCACGATCGTGCCCTACCTTTATGTGTTGCACGATCGTGCTCAAGTTATTTTGAGCACGATCGTGCCCTACATTTATGTATTGCACGATCGTGATCAAATAATTCTAGGACACGATTGTGCCCCTTGAATTTGGAAAGTTTAAGGTGGCACGATCGTGCTCGCATACATGGCCCGATCGTGTCCCCCTTGAATTTTAACGGAGCACGATCGTGCTCAAGTTATTCTGAGCACGATCGTGCCCTAGAATTATTTGAGCACGATCGTGCCCTACCTTTATGTGTTGCACGATCGTGCTCAAGTTATTTTGAGCACGATCGTGCCCTACATTTATGTATTGCACGATCGTGCTCAAATAATTCTAGGGCACGATTGTGCCCTTCCTTTAGGTGTTGAACGATCGTGCTCAGTCCGACATATTTTTTTTTCTTTTTTTTTCAGTGTGCATTTGGTTGATTGTTTCTATTTTATTTTGTATTTTTACAGATGAGTTAGAAACATGTAATTGTGCATTTTGGTGGATATTGGGAAGGTTGTCAATACAATGGTGGGGATGAAGAATTGTTGTTAATTCCATATGAGGAAATATCATACTCAGGACTATTAGAAGAGATTCACGGTGTTGTTCAAATGGATAGATTGCATTGGGATTGTGTAATGTTTTCTTTAATGGAAACAAAAGAGAATAGAATTATCAAAATGAAATTAAAAAATGATCGCGATTTGGGCTCGGTACTATCACATTTCCATGTGCCCAATATTTTTGTGATTCTAAAAAAAAATTTATAACCAAAATGATTCTACATTTGGAAGAAATGAAACTGGTTTTATGCATTTCATAGCTAGCCAGACTTCATTGGGTAGTTCAATGGCAGGAGGAGGACCATTTCAATCCGGATATGGGTATGGGATGAATTACATGCCAAACACATGTCAACCTTGGAATCAACAGTGTCATCCTTATAGTTTTCACTTTTCAGACTTGGCCAACACCATACATCAACCAATCAGTGCCTCCATTTGTGCCACCTCCTAATGAGTCAGGCCCTAGTGCAACAGATATATTACAACCAAAATTCATTGAAGATCCGAGGCCTAGTTCAATACCCTATTCGATGCCAAATTTAGAATATGAACACGATAGAGGTGATGATCATAGGTGTGATGATGGCGAATTTGGTTTTGATTATGATGATGCTAATGAGTATGGTTATTATTCATCTGATGGTGATGACCGAGTTTTTAAAGATGAACAACAACGTAATTTATTTTCTGATTTTTATGCATGGATGGAACAACGCAATCAAATGCCTGAAGAGATTTCAGTTCAGTGGGGTCGTGAGAGGTCATATCCTGACATCGGGCCAAGTGCACCATCTGATTGTAATTTTCCAAATGACATTGGTATTAATATTGGTGGCCAAGAAGTTGATGGCCATGTTCGAATTGGTTGATTCCAATTGCATCATCTCACATGGCTCCTCATGTCGAACCCAACTTGTTGGCAACTACAGATAAATGTTTTGCATTTAGGAGCTACATTCATGAGCAAGGATCAAGTAGTAACTACAATAGGTTTGTATCACTTATGACACCTGGTCGAGTATAAAGTTGAGAGGTCCGACATGACCCGATACTCTGTAAAATGCAAATATGAAGGGTGTGATTTTAGTGTACGAGCCAGAGGAACAAGATGATATGTAGGGGATAATCAAGTTTCAGCGTCCACATAGTTGTCAATTGGATTTGAGTCATCATGCACCCTGACACTTGCCCTCGAGGATAATTGCCGCTTTATTTGCACCTCAGTTAGTTCACGAGGATCGTATTCTTAACCCAAGAGACATCATACGGGATTTGCATCATGATCATGCATTGGATATCCATTATAATGTAGCGTTGCGAGCTAAGTATAAGGCGATTGGGTTGATATATGGCAATAACGCCCAGTCATTTTAAATGCTTCCAGGATACATGTATATTCTAGCTGCCACAAATCTCGGGTTAGTTGTTAGATATCAAGTGGATGCCGATAAGAAATTTCAATATGCTTTTTTTTTGCATTGGGCACATCGATTAATGGATTTTTGAGATGCAGTTTTCCTGTTATTGTTGTCGATGGTACACATATCAAAGGTAAGTACAAAAGGTATTTTATTTGTTTCTACTTCACAAGATGGTAACGGGCAAATTTCCCATTAGCTGTTGGACTTGGTGATAAGGATAACGACGGGTCTTGGAATTGGTTTGTGAGATATGTACATGAGGCTTATGGATACCCACGTGATTTACTGATTGTTTCAGATCATCATGGTAGCATCGAGAATCCCATAAGATCAGAATTCCTGGAAACATCTCATGGCCTTTGTTATTATCATTTGCAAAAGAATCTTGCACGTTATGGTAAACATGTAGCCGCAATGTTCTACAATGCAACATATTGCTATCGTACAGAAGACTTTAATCGGTTTAGAATGAACATATGTGTGGCCAGTGAAGAAGGTGTATATAAGAAATCGTCAGATGCTATATTCCCCAAATGGGCTCCTTTGCAGTGCCTGGTTCGGCGATATGGCTTTATGAAATCAAATACGGTAGAGAACTTTAATATTACCCTCCGTTGGGCAATAAGATTGCCAGTTTGCTCAGTATTTAAGTGAGTACGTGCAACCATTGAAAGATGGTTTTTCGAATGACATGGTGAAGCACGGGCTAGAGATCACCAATTAACACAAGTTGCTGCAAATAGACTAGGCCCATAAGTTGAAAAGGGACGTTCTTTGAAAGTTTATAGATTAAATAGTTTAAAATTCAAGGTTAAAGATGGGAACAAAAATTTTGTTGTGGACTTGCAAGACAGACATGTACATGTTGGGTATTTCAGTTGGACTTGATACCTTGCTCACATGCATCAGCTGCTACAAGGTATATCATGTTCGATTATTTCAAGATACTTTCAATATTATTATTGTATAGAAATGACCCCTTATTTGTAATAACTATTTTATTTTTGAATTTTAGGAAGGCGAATCATGACCTTTATTCGTACGTGGCAGATCACTACAAGCAAGAAAATCTTCGACAAATGTACTTGGATGACGTGTTCCCAATTCCTCATCCTGATGATTGGGATTTACCTGATCACCTGAAGCAAGTTGAAGTTATACCTCCAGATAATCCAAGACAAGCAGGTTGTCCTCGTACTAGAAGAGTGCCATCAGCATGTGAGTCATCTTCCCATACATGCAAAGATCAAGTATGCTCTAGGTGTATGCAGACGGGACATAATCGTGTCAAATGCACATCTTTCGTCCCATTGAGTATCGGTAGTCAGACATGTAGCACATCAGTTGAGCAACCTATGGGTGAGCGCTGACGTAAAGAAAAAACTTGTAGCATATGTCGCCAGACGAGACACACAAAAAATAAATGTCCACTACGCCGAATTCATGACATCGCGCAAGAAGACTTGTACTTAAGTTGCCAAAACTATTTGCATTTATTTTCCATAATTGTCACATCTATTGTATTAGACTCATAAAAGGGACCATTTTCTCTTATTGTACTTTTTTCCAACTTTATCACGATGTGGAGTATCATATCTATTATAATATTTTTCACTTTATCTTGATGTGAATGAACTAGATGATTAAATATAAAAACAAAATATAGAAATAATAAGAGTTTTAATAATAAAATGTACTACAATCAATGCTAAATCTATACATTTATAATTGGTGACCAAGTGTCACCATCAGTGCTAAATCTATATATAGTCATCATTATATGATGGTGATACGCATACGATCCTCACTACCACTCAAGATATCAAACTCACGGGAGAATAGACTCTCCACCATCTTAATAGAAATAGGCCCGCAATTATGGCCATCCGTTTGTCTGAATGTGAACCTCTCATGAATGAACCTAATAGGCCAAATGTGCCGCAAAGGCACAATATCTGGTCGATGCTCCCTGAATCCAACATCTACCAACAACGCTGGAAGAATGCGAGTCAAAGGCCGCAACAAAATAAGTTGCATGATCATGTCTATGTCCTGCTTATGGCCGAGGGAGTCATATACCTTGATGCATTTGTTGCACAACTCAATCTTACACACAACCCAATGCTCTCCCCAATAGTTGTGTACAAATATCACGTGGAATAAGATTCACATGATTAAATAATTATACTTATAAATCATATCTGAGTACCAATATGAATAAAAAAAATACTTACATCATCCACATCAAAATCATATCTGAGTACCAATATGATTAAAAAAAATACTTACATCATCCACATCACACCATGGGGAAACATCACCCCAATAAGGTCTATGTCCATGCACATACTCAACAAGTGGCCTAACAAGCTCAAGTGATACGTCCTCTAAGTTGTACGCATCGTAATAGGTGCCTACTAGATCAGAGCTATGCAATTTATCCCATATCTCTTGAACATTAGCCTGCATTTTATTAATAAATGTAAAGGTCAAATTATGTAAAAGTAAAATATAATGGTAAATTTTTTAAAATTAACCAATACTTATAGAGAAACCACATTCAAGTACTATAGTACGTGCACGGACCGTCGGGTCAATAACTACATTGGCCAACTCGGGCTTACAATGTAGAACAGCAAGATACGCATCAATTTGCTATATGTTGGGAAATTTATTGTTTAGATTTTGATGAATGCCATGTAAAACTTAGAATAGGAAGTTGGCACCCCATTTTATGTTGTAAACTGCATTGTAATAAATAGGGCTAGTCAAGCGAGTTAAGTCGCCTATGCCCAAACATGCAAGAAGACAATCAAGACTAGTAGGAAGACTCATTGCGAGACAGGCCGAGTTTGGCAAAAGAAGAGAAGACGGGAACTCGATTGAAGGTGCGGTGAGATGCGGTGAGTAAAGCATCGTCAAGTCAACTCAAGATAGTCAAGTCTCTAGTTGAAGTGATGAAGAGTCATTTAATGATTGGAAGTCGACTCTAAGTCACCCGGGGAAAGCAAGGAAATGCGATCAAGTCGAGATAATCGAAAGAGATCCGTTGTACGAGAAATCAAGAGAATTACTTAAACAAGTAATATATCCATGCTACCTTTCTCGGAGTGCTCGATCCGAAGCGTGCAAGGGAAATAAACGATGGGAAGCACTACACCGTGTCGATTGCTCGAAAAGTCAAGAATAATTCATACGAGGAAGTGGCAATTCCAAGGACTGCAACAAGACAAGCCAACGACCACAAGTGACTTTCAAAAATAAGCCTATCTCTTCAACGGGCAAATTTTTGAAAGATCACTATAAAAGGCTGAGGAATGACTCTGAGAGAAGGTTACCTTGACTACCTGAACCACGAACATTCAAGAAAACATTTGAACTGTAACCAAAATATTCTCAAATCATTCAAGATTAATCCTCAAGCCTACATTACGAAGGAAATCAATCCAACACTCACCTGTGAAGGAAAGATAACTTCAATCAGTTGAAGAGGAAACTTTTGAAGAATCAAGGGGTCTACATTCCACGGAGGATTGTAGGAAGGTTCAAGGTCGAACCAGTCTCGAGTTTTTGGAGGGCTTCGTGATCAAATCCAAGAGCTTGAGCAAGTGAGCTGTAGTAGCAAGGCGATTGCCCCGTGAAGAAGTTCGAGAGTCGGACGAGAAGCCGGTGAGTGACCAAGGCATCTCGGTGATCGAGTCCCAAAGGATCAAGTTTGTGTGATCAAGACTTGTATCTGGACTGTTACCACTCTGTATACTGATCAATACTTAGTGGATTCCTCCAGGAGTTGGAGAA
This sequence comes from Rehmannia glutinosa, assembly GCA_016081115.2. Classification (NCBI taxonomy): domain Eukaryota; kingdom Viridiplantae; phylum Streptophyta; class Magnoliopsida; order Lamiales; family Orobanchaceae; genus Rehmannia; species Rehmannia glutinosa. The sequence continues at coordinate 61,563,737 of CM071928.1, read as the reverse complement.
GAGAGGAGTAGAAGAATTACCCCATCTTCGAACCTCTATAAAAACTTATCGTGTCATTTACATTTCAGCACTTTAATTCCTGCATCTTATTTGTTTAATTCTCACGACATATTTGCTATCCAACCGATAAGCTCTAAGTACTAAAACCCAGGATTAAATCATAACTAAACTAAACTTAAGGGTGTTAAGTCTTCCGCTGAAAACAAACCACAGTTGAGCTAATTCGGTCTTAACAATTGAGTTATTCTATCAACGGCTCGAGTCCTGTTGAGTGACTAACTCTACCGATTAACTAAATTGATTGTCCACCAAGGACACACGGTTTGTATAGTGTCAACTCGAATTTTATAAAAGGACCAAAAGTGAAAAGTTGGTAAGGTTTATTCAACCCCCCTTCTAAACCTTACACTCACACCCCTTGGGACCTACAAGTGGTATCGAGCGGTTGGTTCATTGAGCCTTTCGACCTTTGGTTACTAAACTAGATCTCCAAATTTTTCAAAGTCCGGTTTAGTACTTAAGTTTTCAAAACTCCTTTTATCATTAAAAGTTATTATCATGGAAGCAAATTTGACACGCATCCCTATGTTCACAATTGAAGAATTTGATGATTGGAAAATTCGTATGTGCTCATCTATCAAAGATTACATGATGAGATGTGGATAGTGATAGAGGATGGGCTGCAAATCTTAAAAGTGAACACAATGTAAGAAGAGCTACGGTGAAGGTGAAGAGGATGTTGCCCTAGACCAGCTATGGTTGAAAAACCAAGAACTGAATAGACAAATGATGACAGAAAAAGATACAACCTGGACAATGTAGCCAAGGACATCCTTTACAAAACCTTGGACAAAGCAATGTTCAATAAAGTCAAATCATGCAAAACGGCTAAAGAAATCTAGGACAAGCTAACATTGATTTGTGAAGGCTCGGAGAGCAAATCAAGGAAAATAAATTATCGTGGGTGTACAAAAATTTGAGAATTTCAAAATGATCGCAGGAGAAAACCTGGATCAACTGGATGCTCGGTTCACGAAATCACCAACGAGCTATACGCACTTGGAAAGGAATATACACAGAAGAAATGTGTATGAAGATCCTAAAAAAATCTCCCGGTGAATGGGAAATGAAGGTCATGGCACCGAGACATTCCATGGACCTATCGAAGACCTCCAACCATGAACTATTCTCGATCTCAAAGCCTACGAATTTGAAATGAGAAGAAAAGATCAAGAAGAGACAATTTGTACCCAAAACAATGCTCTCATTGTTAAGGATGGAAAGAGAGCCGAGGTCAAAAAGTCATTGATCCAGAAAAATAGCCCCGATGGTTAAAAGGTTCAACAAGTTCTTCAATAAGAACTACAAGAGAGGCAAGGGCGAATCTTCCGTAAGACACTCAAGACCTCCAAGTCAAGGGAAGATAGGCCAACCAAGAGAGAAGATCATCAAAAAGTGAATATCAAAGGGGCGACAATCCAAGAATGGAAAGAGCTGATCAAAAGGCTGAATATCTATCTTTGAACCAGAAGGCAACAGGTCACTATGCCATCGATTGTCCATATCCCGTAGTTAACAAATACAGGGAATGAAGAAGAAAGAAAGGTCTTGAGAGAAAGAAAGACAAGAAAAGAAAAAGGCAATCTGGTCGCAGAAATCACGAGACAAATGACCAAGTCAAGAGACACTGGTGATTGGAGAGCGATGAAGCCGACTACTCAAGTGACTCACGAAGAAGAAGCCCCGATCCATTTTTGATGGCCAAGGAACAAGATCAACTCCGACCAAGAAGATGAGGTACACTCTAACTCATCAAACTCAGATTCTAGTGATAGTGATTGTGATACACACACTTCATCACCCACTGATCTTTATGATTCATTAGGCAAAATGATGAAAGATTTTGAACACATTAAATCCTCACACACACTACTAAATGAGGAAAACAGCCTACTCAAGAGCCAAAACTCACAGCTGACTAAGGAGCTGAGTACTCTAAGTCAAATAGCTGATGAGAATAAAAGTTTAAAGGCTGAAAATGCCAAGCTAATAGCAGAAATAGCTGCCATAGAAAAGAGGGAGAATGACCTCAAAAATGTGATTGCCTCATTCACTAAGGCATCTAAATCATTGGATGATCTTATTATGAGTCAAAGAGAATGTGGAGACAAGACAGGCTTAGGATTTAATTCCTCTGTACTATGTCAAACTCCAAAAGTAATTTTGGAAAAAGGATCTTCAAGCAATGAAGTGTCTCAAAAATCCAAAACTCCAAATGGTGCACACACATTCACTCCAAAGCACAATTACAAGCAAACTGGCCTTGGTTATAAAGGAAAAGGAAAACAGCCAGTTGGGTGCATTGAGAGGACAGCTGAGAAGAAATTCAGCCAAGTTCCTCAGCAAACTCCAAACAGGAATTACTCTGTAAAGAAGAAACAGAGCTACCAAAAACCCCAAAAGTTCTATCAAAGAAACACATATGATGGGAATGGTAGAAAATATCCAAGCCAAGCTGATTGGAACGGTGTGAACTATCAGCATAGACTTATGGAATATAAGCCCAAATGGCAAAGGCCTAGAACTCAGCAAAGGTCATTCCAAAAGTATAAGAGCTTTCATCAGCACACATATGCACCTAGGCACTACACTCAGAGACACCACAATTACCCAAATAAGGCAATTGCTAAAACACATATACAGGCATACAAATAAAAGAGACAGCTGTATGAACCTAGAATCCCCAAGTAATTTGCCAAAATTAATTATGATTATGGCACTGATAGATGGCAACCCCTTAGAGCCAGATCATTTGGCTATAGGCTGGTTGGATCATCTTACAATACTAACCCCTCGCACCAGACAAGTATGGGTACCTAAAACTTAATTTCCTTGATTGCAGTTCAAGGAACAACTAAGTGCCAAGGAACCTGGTACATGGATAGTGGCATTCGGACATATGACAGAAACAAGAAAAATCTGTCAAAATTCAAGGAAGTTAAAGGAGCAAAAGTCATATTTGGAGGAAATGAAGCTCCGGGAGAAATAAGAGGCATTGGATCCATCAAGAAGAACGGATTAGAAATCACGGATGTTGCATATGTTGAAGGACTCAACTTCAACTTGCTAAGCATCGCCCAACTCGTGACAAGGGCTATAATGTTGGATTTAACATGGGTATATGTCAAATCAAGGATATTGAATCAAATGAGTTGTATTGCAAGGATGCAGACAAAAGAACATGTATGTAGTAGATTGGTCAACCGCAACACCCAAAGACTGTCTATTAGCAAAAAGCAAAGTTGAATCAAGTTGGCACGTGGCACAAAAAGTCGAGTCACCCGAATTTCAAAACACTTAACAAGCTTGCCAGAAGTAATCTTGTGGAAGGTCTTCAGGACTCAAAGATACAAGAAGGAAAGTATATGTGACGCATGCTAGAAGGGAAAACAGATCAAATCGTCATTCAAAGAAAAGACATGCCCATCTTCAACAAGGATATTGCACCGCTACATATGGATCTATTTGGTCCATTGAACCACTAGCATAAGTGGGAAGAAATATACCTTGGTGGTAGTAGATGACTACTCAAGATATACATGGACAATATTCATGTGTAAGAAGAAAGAAACTCTACAAAAACTACCACAACTGATGAAGAGGATTCAAAATGAGAAGAGCCAAACCATTATCAAAATAAGATCGACAGAGGAACCGAGTTTGTCAATGGTATAATAATTCAATATTGTATTGAAAATGGCATTGGTCATGAATTATCTCAGACAAGGACTCCACAAAGCAGAATGGAGTTGCGAGAAAGAAGGAATAGAACACTCAAATAAGCGGCAAGGACCATGTTAGTCAAGCAGGTTACCAAAAAGATTTTGGGTGAAGCAATCAACACGACTTGCTACACTCAAAATAGATGTATGATAAAACAGTGACAAAGACTCCCTATGAGATTTGGACAGGAGAAAACCAAATGTTGCATATTTTAGAATATTTGGATGTAAATGCTTCATCCATAACAATGGCAAAGACAATCTAAAGGCTTTCGATGCTAAAGCTGATGAAGGTATCTTCTTGGGATACTGGTGAAAGCAAAGCCTACAGAGTACTCAACAAAAGGACTATGGTTGCGGAGGAATCCATTCATGTGGTATTCGATGAGCCAAATGTAAATGGAGAAGACATTGAAGAATCGGTGATAAGATGAATCATCCAACCATACGTAAAAGTCCCTATCTTTCAAGTCAAGTCGTAATTATAAACTCGGATGAAGATGAGATAGCCGAGTCTCATAAAATCTTGGAAAATTTGCGGCTAAGTGATTGCGAGAGAGCCGATCAAAGCAACACAAACGGCTAGACGATGAATCCAGCTAACTTACTTCAACTGTTGTAAGATGGCCGAAAGACCATCCACTTAACTTGTCATTGGAAATATAAGAGAAGGTATCAAAACAAGATCTTGAACTCAACAAGAAGCTATGTTCACATGCTTTATCTCACAAATAGAGCCTAAAGATGTGTTACAAGCATTGGATGACACATATTGGATTCAAGCTATGCAAGAAGAGCTGAACCAGTTTGAAAGAAATAAAGTATGGGAATTAGTTCAAAGACCCACCCATCAAAATGTTATTGGTACTAAATGGGTATTCGTAAACAAGATGAATGAGGAAAATGCGTGGTAAGAAACAAAGCAAGACTAGTAGCCAAAGGATATTGCCAAGAAGAAGGAATAGATTTTGATGAAACATTTGCTCCTGTAGCAAGATTGGAAGCTATAAGGATGTTTCTTGCCTATGCAACTCACAAGAATTTTATTGTATATCGATGGATGTAAAAAGTGCATTCCTAAATGGTTTATTGGAAGAAGAAGTGTATGTTGAACAACCTCCGGATTTGAGCGAGAAGACTCTTGGAGATAAGATATACAAACTCAAGAAAGCTCTGTATGGATTGAAACAAGCACCCGTGAGCATGGTATGATACTTTGTCACAATTCCTAATCGAGAATGGATTCACAAAAGGAAAAGTAGATAGAACACTTTTTAATTCAAGACAAGAAGAGCATACCGCTTGTTCAAATATATGTGGATGACATCATTTTTGGATCCACAAACAAAGAGTTATGTGAAAAATTTTCAAACCTCATGCAAAGCAAATTTGAAATGAACATGATGGGAGAGTCGACATTCTTCCTTGGACTCCAAGTAAAACATTTGAAGGATGGAACCTTCATAAGTCAAACAAAATACACCGAGATTTAATGAAGAAATTTGGTATGGAGGAGAAGTCTTTTGTGAAAATACCAATGAATACATCAGTCAAAATGGACATGGATGCAGATGGCAAGCCCGAGATCAAACAAGATACTGAGAACACTTATTGGATCATTGCTTTATCTCACAAAGAAGCGTGCCGTACATCACCTTTCTTTGTAGGTGTATGTGCGAGATTTCAATCGCCCCAAAAGAGAGCCATATGACTGCAGCTAAGAGGATCTTGAGATATTTGAAAGGAAGCCAAGAAGTTGGCTTATGGTATCCAAAGGAAGGTGGATTCAAGCTAATTGGCTATTCGGACTATATCTTATCTTTGGATGGAGAGTTGTGGAAGAGCACCTCGAGGCACGGGTCAAATGCTTGGAAATAGGCTAATTTCTGGTTTAGCAAAAAGCAAAATTCAATAGCCACCTCTACAAAACAAGGAGAATACATAGGCAGGCAAATTGTTGTGCCCAAATCCTATGGATGAGGCAAAGAATGAGAGACTATGAAGTTGAAGAAAAGGAAATTCCAATCATGTGTGATAACACAAGTGCAATTGCAATCACTCGTAATCTGTGTTGCACTCAAGAACAAAGCATATCGATGTCGATATCACTTCATAAGAGATCATGTTGAAAAGAAGGACATCATCTTGGAATATATCTCAACCGATAAACAGGTTGGTGACATATTCACAAAACCATTATGTGAGTCAAGATTTGAAGAACTCAAGCATGAGTTAGATTAATTGAGTGAGTGACACTCGAGAAGACTCAAAGAAAAGAAATGAAACACAAAAAGAAAAAAAAAAAGGATGAATTCTCAAAATCGGCCTAAATGAATCACCATATCGGAAAGACAATTTATACCGAATAAGTTGAAAATTGAGTCAATGAGAGAACGTGACGAGTAAGAGTTAAATCAGGTAAGGGATAAGTCGAGTCATTTATGAGCAAAGTGACAAAAACGCAATCGTTTTTACTAAGCGGGAATGTTTTTAAGAATGACGCCAAGATAATGATGATGTGTACGGACAAAAAGTCGCATACCACGCTTATGATTGGATATAAATGCTGCCGCATTAAATTCGAGACATTAAATGCTAATCGGCGTGCAAAATCTAAGCCGTTGATTTCGATCACATTTCAAAACCACCCGCACGCCCTTCTTTAAAACCATACTTAAACCATTTTCGCCTCATTTTTTCTCACTTTACCAAAACGTTTCATTTCTATCTCGGAAGCAAAGGCAAAACTCTCTCAAAACCCTATCAATATTCAAATCAACTTCTAAGTTTCTTTTCGTGAAATCTTTGAAAAATGGCACCAACTTATGATTTCGTCAAGCTAGGAAGCAAATCCACACGGGTCTCTTTGTGGATTTCGAGGGAATGATCAAACAGGGTCCGATAACGCCTCATAAAGAAAATTGCTGAAAAGCTTGAAATGTCCATTTGAAACCATTTCTCGACGATGGAGTTCTCGATGACCTATGTGGAAGAGGTCGCACGCCGGAGTTCTACGTGAACGCCGAGATTCACGATGAGGGTTCAAATCCTCTGTTCACGGGAAGAGTTCATCATCTCTCGCCAAGGACTGGCAGAACACCGCTTACTACCGGAAGGAGCACCGAGAAATCAATGAAGCCGACGTAGACTTGGTCGCCGCTTGCTTGGAAGGAAGTAGCCAAGACCGACTATCTTTGAAAAGATAGTCTGACCAAAAATGGGTGAAGGAGGACTACCACAAATGTTGGACATAGTTGCCAAATGCATAGACATCAAATTTGGCGGCTTTGACCAACTGTCTCAAAGCAAAACCGATCGTTGAAGAAAAGCAAGTAAATCGGGCTGAGTTTGTCTACGCAGACTCGCCGAGAATCGTAGGAACAAATCCTTCAAAGAGGATGGTGCATTTGGAGGATCCTGGGATATGGCCTGGTGATTGGCGGTTGATGGAGGTGAAAGGAGTCCCTCTTCGACATGGAAAGGCGTTCCATGTAAACAAGAGGATGTTCAGATCAAACCCTCTGGCGCACGAAGAGAGCCCACGCCAAGAGAGTCGATACAAGTGAGGGGAATCAGGTGACCCTCAAGATACTGTTGTTTCCTCTCCACCAAAGAAGAAAGCTGCCCCCGCATTTTGCTAAGACAATCACTTGCCCCGCAGCCTAAGAAAAACAAATCGCTCCCGCCCGCAGTCGAGTCGCCCCCCGCAGCCGTGTCTCCCCCGCCTCAAAGAAGAGCTAGCCGAGAAGGAATCTCAAATACCTTCGTCGGTCGTCAAAAAGAGGAGGATCGATAAGCCAAGACGGCTGCTCCTCGTAAGAAAACACCAAAGACGCCCCCGCCGCCCAGGACTCGAAGACACTCTCTCCGAGCGTAAATCCTCTAGTACGAACTAAGAGACGAAGAAGAATCATCAAGCAATCCGAACTTGAAAAACCGGGCCGAGTCACCACTCGGCTAAAAACAGATCACGGAGATCTGGAGAAGCGAGTCTCAGATATTATTGATGAAAATGCCAAGTCTGAAGGCGATCACAGAGGCAAATCAAGACCCAGTGTAGTTCGAACATCCGAGACACAAGAAGAAGGCCGAAAGAGATGATGATGTGATGATCCTATCCCCACTTTATCCGACATCCAAAATCGTCTCATGAGAGAGTGGAGGAAGTAGAAATTGAGTCGATCCAGGGGAACAGTTCCAACGACCGAGTTTATCGAAGAAGAAGAGGAACCGATGAACTTTCTTGGAGTGACCACCGTGGTCCAAGCATTGGATGAAGAAAATCGCATGATATCTTGCGCAGATCTTCAAGGACAAGGAGAAGGAGAGACAGAGAGAGAAGGCGAGGCACGTGAGAAGGCCAAAGATCCGCCCTATCACCGCACCACGAACACACACATCATCTCCGACGTCTTATCGAGATAGTGATGAGGATCGGACCCGCCGCCCACGTAAGAGTTGCAAATGCAGCAAGCAATGCACGAATCCGAGAATTCTTCATGAGAAAAGAATGATGGAGGGACCAGGAGAGTCCTCCAAAACACAAATGGAGTTGGACCCAATGGGAGTGGTGCGCAAAGATATTGCCACGCTTGTTGCCGCCACCACTTCCCCACTCACTCGGAAGAAGGAATTAAGGGAATTGGCGAAGAAATGGGTTAGTGGGGACCCCATCGAGCCAACCCCTAATGAAGGTATCTTATCACCTGTCCCCAACGGCTGAACACTCAGAGAAACAACCGGGAGTTTGGAGACGAGTGACCCCATTCCAAGTCACTCACCGGTGGTGCGCACCAGGTGAGGGGAAACTCCCTCCACCGCAGCAAGGTCGGAGGATGTCGCAGATGACTCCACAACGAATTTAGGAGGCGAAGTGGAGAAAGTACAAACACAAAATACACAGGAAGTTGCCATCAACGAAGCTCGACAATTGAGACTGTCTCGGTGAGGTGCCAATGCTCGGAAGGCTAATGACGCTGCGATGCGATCGAGGCACGTGAAGGAAGGAACAGTCTGGGAGTTAACACTGCAGGCGATGAAAGTGCAATCCATGGGGTTGAGACTCCAATGGATGCCACCACGAGAAGACCCTAAGACAGTGACACTGTCGAAAGGAGGTCAAGGCCTCGCGATTGAGACTGCAGGAGATAATGAAGGCCAACGGGAGGTTGAGACTTCCGGGGTAAAGAAGTCAAGAAGAGAACATCCCTCCTGCTATCATTGATCCATCCGAAAAAGGAGATTAGCGCACTTCATGACTCCCGGGAAAATCTCGATGTAACCTTTTTCGGGATCGGAAGAAGACGATGAAGCCGAGTCATCCCCCGTGACTAATCCAAAAGACTCACCTAAGGATGTTCCAACCACGAGCAAGTTTGACCTCAAGACTACTCGTCAAACTTTCAACTTTGATGATAAGACATCCATGGAAATCTCATCATCGTCCGATGACACTTCTACGATAAGCGCAGAGGACCACCAACTCAATTGAAGAAACCATTTGAGACCGACGAAGTCTGTTGAGATAGTTGAGGCTCGGCAAAAGTCGGGTCAACTTCACAACAGACCCACCGCAACAGAGTCCATGCGCGAGGCTCCCCAAGTCGCAACAGTTCGACTCCATAGGGAACTTCACGCGCACCTCTCATCATTGAACAAATCCGGTTGGTCGTGATGATTCCTTTGTAGAATCATTTCCTTTCTCCTTGGAGGTACCCGAACTCCATGAAGAGTCGAGAGAACGAGCTCGACGCTTCCACAAACCAGCTCTCTGTCATTTCGTCAGTACCATCGTTCGGTGACTATGACTTTGACGATGCGTGGCCATCGGATGCAACGGAAGAAACAGTGAAGTTCGGGAAGTGTTTAAGGCAATATTTTTGAAATTGAACGGATGGAGAGACACCAGGCCTCGATGGACATGAGATGGATAACGAGAGATGCCAACCTTATCTGGCGATTTGAGAGGCATAATAGTCGAATCGGGATTGGTGGCAACAAAGAACAAACAATGCGCGTGGAACAAGCTAGATATTTGAACATTGTTCAACAAGCTGTCCGGAGAGCCGAGAACGCTCGATGCAAAGACGAAATTGAGAGAACACATTGAGCACATGCATGAATCTCACATCCGAGATAAAGGCTGCTGCGTGAGCAAAATAAGAATGAGCTCCTCGCGTATGGAAGAAAACATGGATAGAAAATTCACCTTCTTATGGCTGAGATGAAGTTGCAAAAAGTGAATCCAACGCTACTCGTTCGAGTTTCGTGCGGCAAAGATACACCACAAATGACTCGAAGCAGACTCGGCTATCGCCAGACTCGACTTCGCTTGCTAGTATGTTTCAGTGTTCCTCTCGCCTTTGATGATGACAAAAAGGGGGAAGAGGAATACCTTAAAGCGCTAAAGAGATCGAAGCGAGAAAGAGAGAGCAAATTTGTGAAGGGAAAGACAGTGAGGAAGTTACAAGGAAAAGAAAGGAAAGTCCGTTGAGGGGGAAGAATCGAGAGATGTGACCTTAATGATTGCACAAACCCCCAACAAGGTCTTGTCACCTGGTGATATTATCAACAAACTCCAGTGACTCTACCACTCCAACACTCTTTGCATCTATGGTCGAAAAGAGAAAGACGATTGAAGCGAGGGATGGAGGAAGTGGAAGGAAGGATGAATGCCCGAGTTATGGACATCTTGAAACAACATGGAGGCATTCCGGTGAGAGCAGAGACACTTATGCCATCTCGATGTCGGGACCGAGCCAAGATCGGTTGATGAATTTAAAACGCCGCATCCGAAGGATACTTCGCAAACATGTCTATGGCTCAAGCCGGGACTTTATCTTGGGAAAAGGGTCTCACGTTATGTGAAGAAGCCGACAGCGACGAGACTCACGGCGTGATCACTCTGCTGGTCACTCCGCTGATCACTCATTTGGAAAGAAGAAGACCCAAGACAATACACACCCAGGAGGAAGAGGTAGAGGAAGAAGCGTGGTGGAGGAAGAGGTTTGAGATCTAGGCCTCCGCCCAAGAACATTGAGTACATAGATCCCGGCAAGAAAGGAGGGATCTTGGGGTCTTGACCAAGTAGCCAAACGCAAGTGGCTAAAAACAATCCGAGTATGTGAAAAGAATCGAAGAAGTAAATAAAAGACAAACTCAGCTATGGGAGGATAGACAAGAGAGATTAAGAAGAGATGAAGCTGCGCCCGGGAAGGCATATGAAAAGAAGAAAAAGGGCCAAGATGAGAAAAAGAGAAGAAGACGAGAAGATGACAGAATCAAGAAGATGAAAGAAGGAGAGGCGAAGGAGATGAGATGAAGTGTTGTCCACCCCTTCATTTATTTTACTATGTAAATACATACTATGTAAGTCTTACGTAATAAATCAGAAATTCTCTATTTTTTTGTGTGACATAAATGTTTGCTTAGATACACCTTGTAAACAGTTGTGTAAAAGAACAAGAATGTTATGATCAATAAAAGGATTGATTCTACGCATACATTCTCTCGTGAATGCACTATCGTATGTATCTTTGCTATTTACATTTTGAATGTTTTAAGTTTTGGCATCATCAAAAAGGGGAAATTGTTGGGAAATTTATTGTTTAGATTTTGATGAATGCCATGTAAAACTTAGAATAGGAAGTTGGCACCCCATTTTTTGTTGTAAATCGCATTGTAATAAATAGGGTTGGTCAAGGTGGTTGAGTTAAGTCGGCTATGCCCAAACATGCAAGAAGACAATCAAGACTAGTAGGAAGACTTCGATGCGAGACATTTGAGTTTGGCAAAAGAAGAGAAGACGGAACTCGATCAAGGTGCGGTGAGATGCGGTGAGTAAAGCATCAGTCAAGTCAACACAAGATAGTCAAGTCTCTCATCAAGTGACGGAAGAGTCATTTAATGATTGGAAGTCGACTCTAAGTCACCTGGGAAACTAAGGAAATGCAAATCAAGTCGAGATAATCGAAAGAGATCCGTTTACGTAAATCAAGAGAATTACTTAAACAAGTAATATCTCCATGCTACCTTTCTCGGAGTGCTCGATCCGACGAAGGGTGCAAGGGAAATAAACCAATGGGAAGCACTACACCGTATCGATTGCTCTCAAAAGTCAAGAATAATTCATACGAGGAAGTGGCAATTCCAAGGATCGCAACAAGATAAGCTAAGCGACCACAAGTGACTTTAAAAAATAAGCCTATCTCTTCAATGGGCAAATTTTGAAAGATCACTATAAAAGGCTGAGGAATGACTCTGAGAGAAGGTTACCTTGACTACCTGAACCACGAACATTCAAGAAAACATTTGAATCAGTAACCAAAATATTCTCAAATCATTCAAGATTAATCCTCAAGCCTACATTACGAAGGAAATCAATCCAACACTCACCTGTGAAGGAAAGATAACTTCAATCAGTTGAAGAGGAAACTTTTGAAGAATCAAGGGGTCTACATTCCATGGAGGATTGTAGGAAGGTTCAAGGTCGAACGGTCTCGAGTTTTTGGAGGGCTTCGTGATCAAATCCAAGAGCTTGAGCAAGTGAGTCTGTAGTAGCAAGGCAGCGCCACGTGAAGAAGCCGAGTCGGACGAGAAGCCACCGGTGAGTGACCAAGGCATCTCAGACCGAGTCCCAAAGGATCAAGTCAATCGTGTGATCAAAACTTGTATCCGGGTATTACCACTCGTATCGGATCAATACTTAGTGGATTCCTCCAGGAGTTGGAGAAGAGAGGAGTAGAAGAATTACCCCATCTTGAACCTCTATAAAAACTTATCGTGTCATTTACATTTCAAAGACCTTAATTCTCGCATCTTATTTGTTTCATTCTCACGACATATTTGCTATCCAACCGATAAGCTCTAAGTACTAAAACCCAGGATTAAATCATAACTAAACCAAACTTAAGGGTGTTAAGTCTTCCGCTAAAAACAAACCACGGTTGAGCTAATTGATCTTAACAATTTGAGTTATTCTATCAACTTTCCAGTCGTTGAGTGACTAACTCTTGATTAACTAAATTGGTCATGTCCACCAAGGACACTGTGTATAGTGTCAACTCTGAATTTTATAAAAAGACCAAAAGTGAAAAGTTTGTAAGGTTTATTCAACCCCCCTTCTAAACCTTACACTCACACCCCTTGGGACCTACACTATAACAAATGCATTTTATGTTAGATATATTATCGAACTACAGAGATTATATACTAAAAAATAATTGAATAAGTTACCTGAGAATCCATGTTCTCGTTCTTGTCCTCGATCTCCTTGAAGAATTTGGGACCCATCGTGCAAAGGGTGTATCCAACATTGCGACTGAGTTGAAAATATCAATATTAGATATAAAGATACTCAGTTAACTGAAGTTTTATGACTAACTGATTTATTTATATATAATTATTGTAAAGTAAAATTTTATAACTCGCGTGTAATTTGTCTTAAGAAAACGTCTATAATCGTCATATGCGGCATTTTTCCTATGACACTCGTGTGTTGTGAATGGGTTGTGGAGATACTTGGATCGGGCTCTCGGTCGAACAACCTCATAGACGATAAAGCAAATCCCACCGGTGGCAGCGGAGGCAGGGGCATCATCGCGGCGGGGAGAACAGGCGGGGTCATCGCGGTGGGGAGAAACTCTGGCAACTTTGGCGGTGGCTGGGAGATCACGTGGAGCTTCCATCAGTTCTCACGGTATGAAAATTTCTCTCAGGTTTCTTTCTCATATTTTGAAAAGATGAAATTTGACAGAATTTTGGTAAAGTGAAAAAGTGAAAGTGAAAGTAAAATAGAAAGAGGAAATTAACTGAATATCAATTCAGGGGCGTTTGATCATTTTGGGTATAAAAGTAGTATTTTCAAAAAAGTGGGTAAAAAGAGTTTTCTCTATCCAAAGTGACTAGTTAAATTTTTTTACCTAAAAGTATTATGTCATTTGTTTTATCAAAATGGCTAAAAAATATTTCTTTAAAAAAATGACTAGTTTTCGTTTTTTGAATATAGAAGTGGCCAATATGGCCTATTTTCACTTATAGTGTTCACCTACATATGTTCGGTTCTTTTTTTTTTTTTTGGCTTCTGTTAATTTCAATAAAACTTGATTGCCAATTTAATGAATTTAGAAATTAGTATACATAAAATAAAAGATAGGTTCATTCAAAAAAAAAAAAGCAGGTTTCTTGTGGGCAGGGATGCCAATGAGGCAGGGCGGGAGGGGAGCAATCCCCATCCCCGTCTCTGCGACCGCGGGGAATTCTGTCCCCGTCCCCACGAGACAAATGGGGAAAAAACTCCCCCCATCCCTGTCCTCGCTGGGATCCCCGCTCCCGCGGGGATTCCCTGTCCCCCGCTTTTATTATTTATTTTTTTGTAAAAAACTGTTTTTTCTTTGTAAAATGATTTTTTAATATTTAAAAATATATAAATTATATAAAAAAGACTAATAAATCAATCATTATATAAAATAAATTAAGGATTTTTTATTTATATATTTAATATAGATATATTTATAATATACTATATAAATTATACATTTAATATCGGTTCCCCGCGGGGCAGGGAATATGATCCCCGTCCCCGCCCCGTCCCCGCCAACAGGGAGAAAAAAATCCCCGTCCCCGTCCCCACGGGGATTTTTGGGGATTCCTAGCCCCATTCAGGGCGGTTCCCCGCGGGGAATGGGGAATCCCCACCCCACTGCCATCTCTACTTGTGAGAAAGCGTGAGACCGTTATACTTTTAGTGTAAAAAATGATACTTTTAGTATCAAAAATGATACTTCTCAAAATACATTGAAATTAGTGTATTTAGACAAGTATCACATTTTACACTAAAAGTATCACTTTTCAAAAATGTCACGGTCTCACGGATTTTCACCGTCTCACATAAGTTTTTGCGTTAAAAAAAGATAAGTAAGTTTCAGAGTGATGAAAATGAAAAATATTTTGAATGTCGCAAAAATTTCTAGAAGTTAAAATTGAAGTGGATATATTTGCAAGTTGCATCTATTAAGGTAATGCTTGGATATAAGAATTTTTAGGAATTTTTTTGCTAGTGAAGATTTTTGATAAAAGAATGTAAATGGAAATGAACGTTTTGAAAAAAACACAATATTCACTTACTCTTCATATTTTCCTCACTTTTCTTACACCAATTGCATCTACCCACTTTTCAAAAAATAAAAATAAATTATTATTACACATTTTCACATTAATTTTACTATTTAATCACACACATATTTTTAACTACCAATCATATTCAATTATTATTTTACTATTTTCATATCACACCATCTTTCATCATTACATTTCTATTTCACATCCATTCACATTTCCGAAAAAAGCTTTATATTCTCCCTAACAATTTTTTCACACTATTTTCCAGCAAAAAGAAATTTTCCAAAATGAAAGTATATCCCAATCACAACTTAACTAGCTGAAATGGTTTTGATTAATTTACATGTTCAAATGGTCCATGCATCTTATAAATGACTTATTCAACTTAGGAGAAAAACTATGGTATATATTTTTGGGTACATTATTGATCATTAAAAATATAGCATTGGTTAAGGGGGTGATTACAGCACGGTTCTAGTTTTGGAACCAGGTTTTAGAACCAGAACCGATAGTTTCGATTCCGGTTCTGATTTGGAACTCGGTTCCTCCAAATCGGAACCGTTTGTTTATCTTTTGATAATTTTTTAATTTTTTCAAAAATGGAAAAAAAAAGAAAAAAACTTGAATTTTGTATTCAATTAAGTTTTGTACTTAATATTAATAATAATATTAAATTGTCTATATATACTATTAGAGTATAGAGGAATCAAAGTTCATGTAGTTAGCTTATAATATTTGATTTAAAATATGTCTCATGTAGTTACAAATATAAATTATTATTATAATAAATATTTAACATTTCTTCTAGCATATTTTTTCCAAGAGAAATATAAATAATTGGTTTTAACCTTGAACTGCCGGTTTCATGATTTTTGAGACAAAAAAAAAAACAAAACAAAAACAGGAATCAGTCTACATGGTTCTGGTTATGGTTCCAATTTTGAAATCCAGAACCGTTGACCACAGTTCCGTTTGAAGTTCGATTTTGATTCCATTTTGCCACCCCTAGCCTTGGTAAATGGTTATTCATTATTTTATTATTATGATATCGAAATAATTTTCTTTTTCTTTTTGCCAATTCTATATTCATAAAATTGTTGAATGATGTTGAGTGTTGACAAATTATCTTAATTCATATTTATGGATCTTGGGATGCAAACCCGTGGTGGGGGGGTAGTTCTGGTTATTACCTCTATTCCATAGGTACCCGCCCCCGTTATATAATGTCAATGTTTATAAATTATATGCATTTATAATACAAATATAAGATAATCTTTTTATTAATAATACAAAATGCAAGGTTGAAATATTATAATAAGAAAAATTCATTCAGCGCGGATCGCCCTGCCCCGTGGAATGGACATAGTAGGTTTGGGCAATGGAGGAGCCAGAGGCCCATAACACGTTAATAGGGTGGGCCGTATAGAAAATTCAAGAAAAATCATATAAATTCTAACTAATTTTTTTATAAAAAAAATTCTTATAAATATTTTTTATTTTTTTAAAAAGAGGGTGGGTCGGGGCCCAGATTGACCCCCTAGCTCTGCCAATGGGTCTGATATTCAAATACCCGCCCTACCCAACCCGACCATTACCATCAGGCCCGTACCTAAGCATAAGCTCAACATGCTAGAGCGTAGATCCCAAAAACAATTAGGGGCTCAAAATTTATATATATATAACATATATGCTTTAGTTATTTTTGTTTTTTTGAAATATTGTTGTCTCGTAGGCATATTATTTTCCATTTCTCGATTGTCTTAATATATGAATATTAGTTTGTTAGTTGATATATTATTGATGTATTGCGATTACTATTCTTAATTAGTCGTGTTGTCTCGCTAAAGTAATTACTTCCTCTAGTTATTATTGAATCATTAGTATTTCAATTGATTTTTCATTCCTTCTTCGAGCAATATTTTAAGATAAAAAAATCCGACCACTATAAATGCCCATTTTCTAAAATCTCACTTAGGGTCTTGTGAAGCACAGGTCCGACCCTAATTACCATCCATAATCCATTTCCGAGTGCCTCTATTTTACGATTTCCCAAGATCAATTGTTTGTAAAAGTCATAAAATATATTCACCTTATTCCTAAGGGTAAGTCTCCTGTCAGACCGTCTAATGGATCTAATTCGTTAGACGGATCCAAATACCCAGCCCGCGGTCAATTCGCCCATTGACCCGCACAATCACTAACACCACAACAATCACATCCGCTGACCGCAACTAATACATTTTAGGAGGGCTACTCATACTCTTTTGGAGGATTATTAATATTTTTCATTGGGAAAACTAATATTTTAAGGAGGCTACTAAAAAAATTGAAGTGCTACCCCCTGAATCCGCAAATAGCTCCTTATAGAAGGATATAATATGATTCCCAAGAATAGCTGGATCATCTGAGAAATTACCATCGATAATCAGGTCCTGGATCCCCGAGCGTTGACGGTGAATCTGGCAGCGGCAATGAAAAAATGATGTATTACGATCCTCATCCTTAAGCCAGGCCGAGCGAGCTTTTTGCTTAAGGAATTCAGATTGTAATAGAAGCGTGTGAGACAACTCCTTCTGGGCGTCAAGCTCAAAGTCCCGTCGTCTGCTGTAAAACCAGAGGTCTCAATATCTGCCTGAATCTGCCGAACTTTCTCCATCTGACTCTCAACCCGATGATTAACATCTCCAAAAACATCTTTATTCCAGACCTTAATAATCTGATGCAAACTTTTGAGCTTCCACGTGACGCAAAATAGGGGGTTGGGCGTGGCACATGGAAGGACCCAAGAAGAAGTAACCAGATCTCGAAATGAATCATGATAAATCCACATACGCTGGAAACAAAATGGAACCGGACCCCTGCAAATAGAAGACGAGCAAGAAACCAAAATGGGGTGATGATTTGAGCCAATGCGAGGCAGAACCAAACCCTTAACAATTTGCCAAAGAGCGAAAAATCGACACGTTGCTAGGGCTTGATCCAACTTAGCCTGGAGAAGTGAAAGAGGCATGCGGGGGGAGCACCAAGTAAACGAGTTCCCCGTAATCGGCACCGCAAACAAACCAATATCTTCCAAAAAGTCCCTAAAATCCTGACAAGAGGCCTAAGATAAAATCCCACTGCCCGAGCGCTCATGATAACCCAAAACCGCGTTAAAATCCCCAATCAGCAGTAAATCATCAAGACCCAAATTTCTCAAATCCAACCAAACCGTTCGTCGAGCAATATGATCACATAAACTATGAGCAAAACCAATATGAAAAGTCATAGAACTGAATTGAACCTGCAGAACAACACATTGGGAAAAAGACCAAACCTGTTGCAAAACGGAGATGCCCGAGTCGCAAAATACCCAAATATCAAGCCACGACCGAAAATTCTGAGTCACGAAATTCAAACCCAAAATACTCCAATAGGAATCCAAAATCGAAGAAATGTCCACCTTAGACTCACAGATAGCTAAAATAGAAGGTTTATGCTTTTGACATAAAGCCTTAAGAACATTACGAGAAGCAATGTTCCCAATCCCCAGATGTTCCAGAAGATGAAATTTATTGAGACGGATGGGGTGGGGCCACCCGTGTCAAACGCACGGTAAAAACAGGAGTGTGGTGTGACACAGAATCCAACGATTGGGCATTAGCAACCTCATCAGCATAATCCGCCCATCATTTTGAAGCCGCAACATCTAACTCATTGGGCCCCGAGTGATCTGACTCAATAGTGATGTCATGAATAGCCGGAGGGACCCTGAGCGACACTCTGAATCAATCTGGATTTAGCCGAGTCCAGAGAGCTGTCCCGGAAGGCGCGGCTAAGAGCACGGATAGGTTTCTCCAACATATGTTGAATCATAAGCAAAGCAGATTTGTAGAGAAGGAACCAGTGGTGGAAGATGGACCCTTAGGAACTAATGAGTGTAAAATATACGTGGATTTAAGGGCTTAAAATGATATATATTTGATGTATTTGCACGCATATTCAATATATTTTGCTAGGTTTCCCTTGTTGGGCGTGATACTGCGTACTCTTGTGAATTTTGCAGAAAATGGAGCTAAATTGGATAAAAAGAGATATCACGTTCCAAAATATAGGTCAAGAGCTAATGTAAGAGCAAAAATATGAAGAAGAGAAGCATGGAAGGTCAAACAAAAGGAATTTTCCTTCAAAAACGTCAAAACGCGCTAACAGTTTCTAGCACTGGCAGAGTTCAGTATTTTGGCCATAACATCCTCTACAAAATTGATATTGAGGTGATTCAAGTGGCCATGGAAATCTAAGAGAAAGATCTACAACTGTCATGAAGACCCCAAGATCAAATTCTGATCGCACGACCCGACCGTGTGGGTTGACACGGTCGTGCGATGTAACTGGGGCTGAATTGGTCTCCTTTTCCTACTCAAACTCTGCAAGTGATCTCTCCAAGCATCTATAAAAGAGACCCAAAGCTATGCACAAAAAATCATCCATCAATACATCATTCCATATATAAAACACATCAAATAACACAGGAACGAAGAAATCGAAGAGCTTCTGAGAGCAAGAGGCTAGGCCGTGAAGAACACCACAAGGCTTTCGCATCTAGGGAGCACAAGAGCTTCGAGCACAAGAGGGGAATCCATCCTGACAAGAAGGGGTTTTCTTTCTATGTCTAAGAACTCTTGTCTGTGCTTATATGATTTCATAATATTGATTCAAATTTGTCTATGAGTTTGTAATCAATGTTTGGCATATTTTTCGGATCTTAGGGGCATAATTGAAACTGTGAATTTAATATTAATATGATTATTTATTTCCTTAATTAATTCATGCGTTCTATTTTATGAATTCGAGTGCTTATTTTATAATTGCTTTTTATTTGGCCAATAATTTGCATGTCATATTTTTGTAGTCTATAATCCGAGAGGTGAGTTCTAGTAAGACGAAAATCGAATTCAGACATGAAACATGTGTGACAAACGTGTTTGTGGGGAGTCATTTAATTCAAAAATCTTTTGGGAGTTAATAAGAATTGTAACGATCCGAGAGGACTACAATTGTTATTAATCAACTATTTACGCACCACCTGACCAGGGTAGTAAATGAATTTAGGAATTTGAACCCATAGAATTGCATGAATTGGTTTTTAGAACTTTATTCGCATTTAATATTGAAGAAACATGTTGAGATTATGTGTCTAAGGTTGCTCCTAATGATGTTGAAAATACTTGTGGGGTTCACAAATTTACTATTTATTTTTCTTATTTTTTCGATTTTTTCCTTAGACTAAAATAACTTGATTTTCGAACACTTCAATAAAATTGGAATACGATGTTATTATAGCCTAAGTGTTTCGAGCTTCAATCCCTGAGCAATACGACCTTGCTTGCCATTATCCTATAAACTACAATGTACACTTGCAGTTAGATGAACCAAAATAATTTTTGGCGAACAAGTTTTTGGTGCCGTTGCCGGGGCCTGATTAGATTCTACTTAGATATAGTAATAAGTAATCCAATCTTAATTGAAGCATTTTTTGTAATTTTTTTATTTTTTATTTTTTTATTTTTTTTTCTTCTTCGTTTCTAACATCGTTTTTGTTGAGTGAGTGACTGGAATCTTTGTAGATACAAGAAGCCCAAATCGCTGCTGCATTGGGAGGCCAATATCAAAAGGGCAAATTCCCAGGCGATACTTAATCCGAGAAAATAGAGCAACGCCATTCGTCTGATGGATGGTACAGAATATCGGTCTCAATGATTTCAACCAACGCGGTTCAACGAAAGCGATGCTAGAAATCTGAGTCTGGATGAACACGAAAAACTTAGCGCTTTGTTGGAGGCAACCCAGACGTCGTGAAAAACCCGGGGTCAAAAAAAAAGAAAAAGAAAATTTTGAAAAAAAAACGGAAAAAAAAACAAAAAGAAATTCTGAAAAAAAACGAAAAAAAAATTTGAAAAAAATTGAAAAAAAAAACGAAAAAAAAATAGACGCACACGGGCATGTGGATGCACGCGACCCGACCGTACGATCTGCTCCTTCAGTTTTTGAATTGACGGACGAGCTCCGCCATCGGAACTATCCATGTAAGTATTTTATTATGCATTCCTCTTTTCTTTTGATAATTTCCTCATATGTTCGGGACGAAACATATTTTAAGTTTGGGGGGGTTGTCAAGAATGTGTAAATTAGTACTGTTGCATTTTGCATTGCATTTAGGACTGCACGTAGAGCACTTGCATAAAAAAAACATTTTTTTTTTATTTTTTCGATTTTTAGTTATTTTTGTTTTAGCACGTTTACCGCTTTAGCACGTTTAATTACTTTTGTGTGGTTTTTTTAATCCAGTTCGTATGCCCAGCTCCCTATGATTTTACTATGAATATTTTATGGCATATGATAACATACTTGTGGGAATAATGTAATAAATTCTTAGGAGGAAAGTTTATTTGCTTGACATTTATTAAGAAAATTGGGCATTTGAGCATGTTGCGAAAAATAAACCTGTGAGCTTTTGGGCCTTAAACTGCTTTATATTATGCAGAATTATTTTTTTCTTGAGTGTGTAATTCATGATTGATAGAACTCTAAAACTTGCTCTGGTATCTTCATTGAAGTCATGTGTGTGTGCAATTTTTGAAAATGATCTAAGACTATCTTTGTTTAGCCTACTTAGCCTAAAAAGCTTACCTATGAACTCATGATTCCCTAGTTAGCCAAGTTTGAGCCAAAACTATTATTCTGAGCCACATTGATCTTTAAAATTTACATTATTTTAATCCCTACAAATTCTTGAGCTTATAGAAAATGAATAAGTTTGGGGGAGATGTGAAAAATTTATGAAAAAGAGAGGAAGTTGGCAAAAGAAGGAGGGATGAGCAGTATCTAGGTAAATGGAAAAAATACATGAAGCTCGAAAAAGAAAGAAATATCTCTGAAAAAGAAGAGAAAAATCGAACAAAAGAAAATTCTGGAAAAAAAAAAGAGAGAGCTTGAGGCTATTAAAAAAAAGGCCTAAGAATGAAAAGGAGAAATAAGGGTGGAATTGAGTTGAAAAAGAAAACTGATATTATATTAAAATTGGGTTGGTGAATTGCAAGTCTGTATGCTTAAATTCTATTTGCTCAAGTCAAGTCACTTAATCCAAATTTTTCTACACTTGTTGTTCGACCGGTAAACACCTATAAAAGTCTAACAATCCTCGCAAGAGAACGATATCAATTGTCGGGTAGCAAGTTGACCACAAGTCGTCTCTCAAGGAAGACTTAGCCGGCAAATAATTATTATGTATCATAATAGACAGAAAATAAATCCTAAACACTCTAACCAGATTTGTTGGTTTTATTTAAACTAAAAGAAAATAATCAAAAAGACGAATTTAAACTAAGCATGATTAAACTTGGAGAAAAAGATATGGAAGAAAGTCTAGGATTATGGATTCATCTCATTAAATTTACAAGCAGAATATCAATTAATTGATCATGCGGTTAACAAATATAACAAACATGTAAAGACTAAGTCTAGATATGATAACTCTCGTATTCACAGATTAGGGGTTATCCCAACATAATTTGCTATTTTCATTAAGCCTTGGGTTAGATAATACATTTTTGATTCATATCTAACCCCCTGAATAAATTTAGTCCAAGAATAATATCTTCTCTCGATCTCAATTATTCCCCAAAACAATCAAAAGTTGATCAGACAATCAATTATCAAATAAAGCAATTTATTCAGGAAAGCAAATCAATTATTAATCAATATTCATGCTTGTTTGCCTGAATCAAATCATCCTAATCCTAGAACAAGGAAATTAGTTCATGCTTGGGGATGAGATCATAATCTCAATTGAAGGGAAGAATAGTCATAAATATAATCATGCAATAATAATAATCACCCAACAATTGAAATTAGACAAAAGAGATGAAGAAATCTTAATCTTTGATTAATAAGCAAAATAACTTCAAGGGAAAGAACCCAAGCAATCCCAAGGTTGAATGGAAGAGAAAAATACCAAAAACTAAAGTTTAGAAGTGCTAAGAATGAAGGTGTACGAAATTATGGATCCCCCAAGTGCTATTTATAAGCCTAAAACCCTATACAAGATGGAAGAATCCAAAAAGAACAAGGAAAAACGAAATAAAAAATCTGGAAATTTCCGCCGGTGCGCGTCTGCGCAGTGCGTGCCCGCCTTTAGTTATGATGTGCGCGTCCGCGCATACTTGCGCGGCGCGTTCAATTACGTCAATCTTGACGTTGCGCGCTGTGCTCTCTTACGCGCGCGCGCACAACATCGTATGCCTTGACCGTCTTTCGCCCTTAATGTCCGTTTTTGACCGTTTTAGCCCGTTTTTAAGTTCTCTTTTTACGAAAAACCTACGAAACAACCAAAAATATCATACGTAACATATGACAACATAAAATGGGGCGAAAAGACACAAAAATACGAACAATCACTCATACGAAAAATAGAAATCACACAAAATTCACACACAAAAACATATAAAACAACTCCCCCACACTTAGCCTTTTGCTTGTCCTCAAGCAAATAATAATGTCAATAAACTCAACAAGAAATATTATGTCCAATTTGAGAATCAATTAATCCATAACACTATGTTCCATCTACCTCGGATTATTCCTCATCGATCCCCAACCTTCGCAATAAACTCACTCGGCTAAAGTTAAACATCAATCCAAATGTTTGGCCTTCCTTACTAAATTTCAAATTTGTGTCAAAAGTTGCAACCCTCTTTATTCACACAACAAATCGCGCAATTACTAGCCATGTTTTTTTTTTGCTAGAACTCCCAAGATATTCTTCCACTAGGTATAAAATTCGGATGTTTTCCAAAGGCTCCTAGGGTGGTTTTCCATACTCACGTGTGAGCCGCCGTTTTACGTAAAAGTCAAACATGAGGCTCATGAATGCTCCTAGTTACTAAGTAGCTCAACCAGCGGAGTATAATCTCGATTGTTCTGTTTGTTTTTCTTTTTTCTTTTTCTTTTTCTCTTTTTTTTTCAAGGCTAGCAATTTTGTGTACACACAAATCAAAATAGGGTTTTAACTTAATTCACATTAATGAAATCTCGTAATTCAAGCCCCACAACTCGGATTATTGTTTAACCGTCACCTAATTCGTTCACCACAAAGGCTAATTCACGACTTAGTCAAATCTTACGTATTAAGTTCACAAAGTCATTTCATATTTGAAACTCAAATTAATACATCTATTTCAAGTTACTAAACAACACTATTATTAAACTTGGGATAATCACTAGGCAAAGTAAAAACATAGCCATATGCAATCATCATATTTTATCAATAACTAATCATCTCCCCCATACTTAAATCACGCAATGACCTCAATGCGTAAAAGTAAAAGAGAAGGAAAAAGATACATCCCTGAGAAATGCGAAGATCGATAAATGGCACCATAGTCATATCCGCCTACAAATCTGCCAAAGCCATGTGAAGGGAACAAAATAATAACACCACGTACATGAAAATATGAAAACACACACACAATTTTTTTTTAATAAAACAGTGAAAATATTTGGGTTGCCTCCCAAGAAGCGCTCTTTTAACTTCATTAGCTTGACGGTGTCAATGGAGAGATTCAATGCGGATCATCGAGCAAAACCCTAACCCTATTTACCACCTTATAGTTTTTATCTGGTTGTTTTCCACTTCGAAGCATATTGCGTTCCTGCCATAGGACATCTTTCACAACAGAATCAGTCGAGTCAATAATCAGATAATCATTCAAAACACATGCAGGATTACGAGCTATATCAAAAATTGAAAACGTTACAGATTCGCCCAAGACATTCATACTGAGTTTTCTATTTTGACATCGATCAAAGTATTAGTGGTTGCCATGAATGGTCTACCCAATAGTATAGTATGATCTTTAAGACTACCTTTATCCTTTTCCATATCCAAAACAGCAAAATCAGTGAGAATTTTAAGACCACCTACTTGGACTAAAATATTTTCAACAATGCCTATAGGATACCTAATGGACCTATCAGCAAGTTGCAAACGTAATCCGGTGAACTTTAATTTCCCTAAATCTAATTGTTTAAAGGTAGAGTAAGGCATAAGGTTAATTCCGGCTCCAAGATCAAGCATACCTGCGACTTCCTTACCATTCCCAAAAGAAATATTGATAGTGAAACTACCTGGATCTTGTTTTGGGCATGGACTTAGGGGCATAATAGAAAGTTCATGGGCGATCCCGTGCTTGCCTCCATATTCATGTCTTCTTCACCTGCATCAATTCCCTTTTCTATGTTCGTGATACCTGCAGGGTTAGATGTGACAATAGAAAGAGGAATCTCACTTTCATGATCAGAAATCTCACCAAATTCAAGAACGGTGATGGATTGTGCTTGTGCTGGTTGGCTAGGATGTGTGTCCTGCTTGAATATATGTCGAGTTATCTCACCAACTTGGGTCGTTAATTGACCAACTTGAGTTGTCAATTGACCAACTTGAGTCTCAAGACGCTTAAAAGAAGCTTCCATAGATTCAAACCATCTATTGTTACCTTTTTGTGTTTGCTGACTGATTTGAATAAAGGCGTTCAAGTTGTCTTCAATAGATGGAGCCCTTGATTGGTTGATTTGCTGGCCTTGGGGTTGCGGTGGCCTCGGATAGATATGAGAGGGATTTTGTAAATTTCCCCAACAAAAGTTTGGATGGTTCCGCCAACCTGAATTGTATGTCTGAGAGATAGTATTACAAACGTTGGCCCCATGACCAAAGTCGCCACAAATCCCGCAAGACTCAGCAGAAGGGGGTGCAGGTAGATGCCCCATTGTAGCCAACAATTGTACTTGCTTAGTCAACTCAGCCAATTGTTTTGTCACATCGTAGCTCGGGGCTACTTCATTCACGATAGTCCGTTTGCCTCTGGCACTTTTTTGTTGTGAGTTATCGCTCATCATCTCTAAAATATCATAGATTTCTTGGGCCGTATGTACACCCATGTCACCCCCAGCGGCATTGTCAACCATATATTGATAATTATGCGATAATCCATCATAGAAAAATTGGTTTAACAATTCCAATGGGTAGTGATGATGTGGGCATTTAATCTGTAAATCCTTAAAGCAATCCCAGGCCTCATGAAAAAGGCTCACCTTCCATTTGACTAAAAGTAGCTATCTTACCTCGCAGATCTGAAGTTTTCTGATGAGAGTAGTACCTGCCCATGAACTTATTGTACACTGCCTCCCAATCAAGTAAGAGAGTTAGGAGGTAGAGACATAAGCCAAGTTTTCGCCCTGGTCCTTCAAAGTGTAAGGAAAATAGCGCATCCTAGGTCGGGTCTTCATCCAAACCCCGTAGAGGAAAAGTTTGAATGATGAATAGAATTCCGAAAGAAGTTAAGAGGATCTTCATTGGGCATCCCATAGAATGACGGTGATTAAAGTGTATTGTTTTGAGCTCGTAGTTCGTGTCGCTTGTCCCAATGTGATGCAAGAGGTCGCATCCCCAATGAAAGGGCGTGCAAACTCACGCATCGAATCTTTGGCGTGCCTCACGTTGTTTCCGTTTTGATTATCACCCATCTCTGATTCGTCTGTTTGTTCTTCTTTCGAAATGTGATCGCGAGAATCCTTGCTGCTATCCGTAGAATCATCCCCTTCTTTCCTTGTTCGTCTCGCAGCTCGATGGATATCGGCCACGAAAGGCGCAAGGTCTCGATTGAGATTTCTACGTCCTTGCATAAACAACACCAGAAAAATAGATCAAATGCACCAGTGGAATAAAGTAAAAACCAAAAAGAAACAAAAAAAGTCCTACACTAAAAATAAACAAAAAGAATCCGAATCTATAAATACGGAAAATAGACACAATAATTATTACTCCTAAAGCCTTCCCCGACAACGACGCCAAAATTTTGTTCGACCGCTAAACACCTATAAAAGTCTAACAATCCTCGCAAGAGAATGAGATCAATTGTAGGGTAGCAAGTTGACCACAAGTCGTCTCTCAAGGAAGACTTAGCCGACAAATAATTATTATATATCACAATAGACAGAAAATAAATCCTAAACACTCTAACCAGATTTGTTGGTTTTATTTAAACTAAAAGAAAATAATCAAAAAGACGAATTTAAACTAAGCATGATTAAACTTGGAGAAAAAGATATGGAAGAAAGTCTAGGATTATGGATTCATCTCATCAAACTTGCAAGCAGAATATCAATTAATTGATCATGCGGTTAACAAATATAACAAACATGTAAAGACTAGGTCTAGATCTGATAACTCTCGTATTCACAGATTAGGGGCTATCCCAACATAATTTGCTATTTTCATTAAGCCTTGGGTTAGATAATACATTTCTGATTCATATCTAACCCCCTGAATAAATTTAGTCCAGGAATAATATCTTCTCTCGATCTCAATTATTCCCCAAAACAATCAAAAGTTGATCAGACAATCAATTATCAAATAAAACAATTTATTCAGGAAAGCAAATCAATTAATCAATATTCATGCTTGTTTGCTTGAATCAAATCATCATAATCCTAGAACAAGGAAATTAGTTCATGCTTGGGGATGGGATCATAATCTCAATTGAAGAGAAGAATAATCATAAACATAATCATGCAATAATAATAATCACCCAACAATTGAAATTAGACAAAAGAGATGAAGAAATCTTACTCTTTGATTAAGAAGCAAAATAACTTCAAGGGGAAGAACCCAAGCAATCCCAATGTTGAATGGAAGAGAAAAATACCAAAAACTAAAGTTTAGAAGTGCTAGGAATGAAGGTGTACGAAATTATGGATCCCCCAAGTGCTATTTATAAGCCTAAAACCCTATACAAGGTGGAAGAATCCAAAAAGAACAAGGAAAAATGAAATAAAAAATCTGGAAATTTCCATCGGTGCGCCCCGGCAATCTTTGGCGGTGTGTGTCACAAGCGATGCGTGCCTTGTGCACGGCCTTCCTTGTGCGCGCCTGTTGCGCGCCGCGGCCTTCCTTGTGCGCGCCCGCCTTCAGTTATGCTGTGCGCGTCCGTGCATACTTGCGCGGCGCATTCAATTACGTCAATCTTGACGTTGCGCGCCGTGCTCTCTTGCGCGCGCGCGCACAACGTCGTTTGCCTTGACCGTCTTTCGCCCTTAATGTCTGTTTTTGACCGTTTTTTAGCCCTTTTTAAGTTCTCTTTTTACGAAAAACCTACAAAACAACCAAAAATACCATACGTAACATATGACAACATAAAATGGGGCAAAAGACACAAAAATACGAACAATCACTCATACGAAAAATAGAAATCAGACAAAATTCACACACAAAAACATATGAAACACTTACCAAAGAGCCTACATTACAACCTATTAAAAAGTCTTTTTGATTCTTAGATTGTGCACACAAAAGTGGTAGAGATGTTAGACGATTTGCAAGCTTATGGTAGTTCTACATTCACTGAATTGAATTTGAGCGTAAAAACTATCCATACACTTCTGAGAGTCGAGTGATACACTATTTTCTTGTGAGTCGCGATGTCGAATACCCAAGAGAGTATCGATTATGCCGAGTTTATGAATGCTGACTTCTTGATGATGAGTTACATGGTTTCTTGAGTATGGAGTCGAGTGCTATTTAATGTTTATAGTGTTCTTGGGTGTTCATTCATTTTTACCCCTTTATATTATTTTCCTTAATTTGCTCGAGGACGAGCAATACTTTAAGTTTGGGGGATTTCCGACTGTCGAATGGGTAAATCTGTAGGGGAATCCATGGGCTGCTGCTCTGGGTCGTCCTCTGAAGCAAGAGCTTCAAATGCGCTACCAAGATGTATGTCGGTAGGGCAAGTGACTATGGCATAGGAAGGGGAGCCCGGTCGCATAGTCGAATCCTTATTTCCCATTGAGTCATCAACGACCTTGCCCTTGTCCTACTGCACATGTCGATAAACTTTACGAACTCTGGAATGTCCTCTTTGAGCTGAATTCGGTCGTCCCTCTGGGGCCCTGGAACGTCCAGAAGTAGGACTGTGGCGCCTTCCTTAGTCGAGGTTCCAGTGGCATTAAAACGGCAAGAAGCAGCCGAATATCCCGTAACATTACACTTGGTGCAAAACTCGGGGAGTTTCTCATAGCTGACCAACACGAACGAACAATGACCAACCCGTTCCACCATAATGTGATCCTCCAATGGTTTTGAGAGATCGATATCCACCAGCACACGAATAAAATATCCCAGAGACCCATCAAGCGATCGTTGATCAATCTGAATCGGAGTGCCGATAGCACTGGCAATCCCCAGAATAGTATTGGGATCCTAGTATTCCAAACTGAGCTCAAATATGCGGACCCAAACACTGGCTACCGATGTGTGAACTTTGTAAGGATTGAAATCCGGGACCTAGGGACAAAGACGAATAGTGCCCGGATTAAGCGCCCAACTGAAACATAACTGAGCACGAGATCGATCCTGCGCATTAAAAAATTTAACACAAAAATAACCCTTACCCAAGGGAATTAGTTTTCAATCATTTTTAATCCCCCATATCTCGGATAGGCGTTTATGCAAAAGCATCATCGCCCATGGCTTGTTACCTTTTCCCAAAATCACCCTTCCAATTAAGGAATAAGAAAATTCAACAAGACGTTGTTGGTAAACATTTTCATCGATAGTTACAGAATAATAATCTCCCTTCCAAACTGGTTTAGGGATAGAATGTGTTTTGCCAGAAACTATATGGGAAAACGTGGTGAAATTACCTGGGGCCTGGGGAATAGAATCCATGGGATGTATAGTACCGGAAACAATTTTCGCAAAAGTGTTACCCAAATTAGATTGAGCATTAGCTTTATGAGCCGAAAGTCGAGGGTTCGATTCATAAACGAAAGTCGTTGGGGGAGAGCTTCCAACAACCTGAGGAGCAATCTTGGAAACAGCATCCGTGCGGGGGCATGCAGACGGGATTCCATGCAGACGGCAGATGGCTGCCTAGGGGTTATCACCCCCCTGGGAGGGCGGCCTTGGAGGGGGGAGCAACAACCGGCCCCCCATGGCATGCGGCAGCCATGGAGGGAAAGGAGGGCTCCCCCTCAATATGAGCGACTTCCTTGGGCTGGGGGGTGGCCGCCCCCTTGACCTCCATCCCGTGATTGGAGTTAGGTGCAGCGGGCTGTGGCGTAGAAGAAGGGAGCAGGTAGGACTCCGACGCGATCAATCCGGCGGGAACATGATCCAATCCCGGGCAAGCAGCGGACTTGGAGGAAGATGGTGCAAAATCCATGGGCGCGTGGGATGTCGTAGATGATGGCTGTGATCGAGCATGCAGACTGAAAATGGACGTCAGTCCGAGGAGGAGTGGCTCCGCCATGGAGCCATCGGAAAATTGGACGCAAAGACCGGCGGGCGGCATGTGGAAGACGAAGGAGAGATAAAAACCCTGGGTTTTCAACTTTGAGAATGGCAACACCTGTAATCATTCATCACCGAGACAAGTTTCTCTCTCACAACACCTGTTAAACGTTTATTATGATGTTTTATATTCGTAACTACATGAACACGTTTTAAACCAAATGTTGTAATCCAACTACGTAAACACTGATTCTTCTATACTCTAACAGTATATATAGATAATTTAATATTATTATTAATATTAAGTACAAAACTTAATTGAATATTAAGTCCAAGTCTTTTTTTTCTTTTTCCTTTTTTTTTTAACTAAAATTGATAAACTATTTTAAAAAAATAAAAAATTATGAAAAGATAAACAAACGGTTCTGGTTAAAATCGGAACCGTGGAGGAACCGAGTTCCAAATTGGAACTGGAACCGTCGGTTCCAGTTTTGGAACCAGAACCGTGAGGCAACGATTCTGGTTTCGGTTCTTCCAAAATGAGGAACCAGAACCGACGGTTTTGGAACCAGAACTGGTGGTTCCGGAACCGTGGCCACCCCTAGTTTGGGCCCTTACAGTACTAAAGTTTTTAAAGAGGTGAGGACCTACATGCTTGTAGGTTTGGTTCAAAATACACATGCGCGCGCCGCCACCGCCCGGCGGCCGGCGGGCCCAGTCTGGCCCGGGTCGTGGGCTTGGGCTTGGGTGTCTAGGCACTTATAATTTTGGACAAAATTTATTTAAACCTTTAAAAATAATTTTTTACTCAAATTTGGTTGGGCCTTACGAAACTAGACCATTGCGCGCGGTCGAGTAGTGCCTGGCGCGGGCGCGCACTACCTTGCACGGTCGCGCGCTTGGGCAGTGTGCGCGAGCGCGCACTGAAGTATGCGGCACGCACCAGAGGCAGAGAACTTTAACTTCCGCGCGTGCAGAAGTGTGCGGTAGCGCAAGTTTGAACTGATGCACCTGTTCGAGCAACCAGATGCATTTTTGGTGTAGACATGTCTTTTCGAACCAAAAGACATATCCTTTCCATGAGGTATCTTGAAACCTATAAATAGGAAGCCCCTGCAGATGAAAAGATACACAAAAATTTAGATAATAAACCGAGATCATTCTCCCTTATCAACATATTGATCATATATTCTTCAAAAGCTTGAAAGTCTTAAATACTTCTGTTTTGTTCGCTGTTGTTTTGACTTTTGCAAGTGCTGCTAAGTCGAAACTGTAAAAGTCCTTATATCTTAGAGACGATTGCCAAAATCGTAAGTACTTTATAACGGAACAATTTCATCTTGCGGAGATAGTATCAAATACTAGCTTCGACTTTAAACTCTGTCACATTTTGTTTTCTAAACATTTAGCTATTTAATCGATACCTATATTTTTCTGTTGTGGCACGGACCCAAGAGGTATTGTCCACTTTGGCCTGAGTCTCACGAATTTGTACTCTCGTCTACTCTATATTCATGTAATTGTGCTACTATGTTCATAAATAGGTGAAATTATATTTGCGTGAACGAATTTGGGTTAATATCTAAGATATGATAGATCGACAAACATAACCATATCAATTTTTGAGAGGGTTTTTGAGTTAATTCACGGGGTGTAAACCAGTACAATGAGCATATTATGAGCTGGATGAGTTTGTGTTAAAGGCTAATATATAGGTTTCAAACATAGTCAAGTCGGTTTGTAGAAGACCGACCAGTTGGTTGTGACTTGTGAGGTGTAAATTTATATGTCCCATAGGCCATAAGGCCTTAAACAGAGTTAAACTTCCCTACTTTTCATCTCTGTGGCTCAAGGCTGTATATTTCATTCTGGGCTTTATCGATGTTAAAGAAAATTAAGAAAGAAAAACAAATTTAAAAGTAAATTTGATGGTCCATTATTTGAGCAAGCATCAATTTCAAATTATCTTTTCCATGTTGAGTATGATGAGAAAATAATATTAGATCTATTAATATTAGAATCATGCATGTGTACAAACAATTTCTGATCTTTCCTCAAAACCAATCATAAAAATTTGTTTTCTTTTGTCTATTACTTATAGGATTATTGATTTTTTAGTACCTGACTTAGAGACACTTTTCTAGTTTGGTACCTGATATTTTGAAGTTACCGATTTAGTACCTATAATTCACATTTTTTGATAAATTGGTACCTATTCATTTTTAAGGACGAAAATACTCCCAAACTTTTTTTAATTTTTGTTAAAAAATTAAGTTTTAATTAGAATTATTGATTTTAAAAAATAAATTTAATTACGAAATAACTTATTATTATTTAAATTTAATTATTAAATTCTTAATTGTAAAAAAATAAAATAAGTTAATTATTTTTTTAAAATTCGATTAAAAAAATTAAAATTAATATATTAATAAAAACAATTCTATAATTTTCTTACTCACTATCTTAATTTTAAATTTCAAATTATTTAATTTTTATTTTAATTTTTAAATTTAATTAATAAACTAATTTTATTTTTGATTAATTTAATTTTATTTATGTTTATTAATTTACTAGTTAATGTAATAAATTTTTATTTTTTAAAAAAAATTCATTAATATTTTTAGAAATTTATTTTTATTTTTTATTAATTAAATTAATTAAAATTTTATTTGATTTTATGATTTAAATAAGTATACTGATTTTTTTTTGGTATACTTATATTTCTTGGGGGCATTTTCGTCCTTAAAAGTGAATAGGTACCAATTTATAAAAAAATGTAAAGTATAGGTACTAAATCGGTAACTTGGAAATGTTAGGTACCAAACCAGCAAAGTGCCTATAGGTCAGGTACTAAAAAATCAATAACCCTTACTTATATCTAAAGTCCAAACATAATCAAGGATGGCATCGATGAGTTTGGGAGGTTTTAGCCAAACTCAAGACCCACCAATATTTTTTAGGACTCGAACCCAAATTTGTCCTTACCGCGAGCTTGATTGGTTAGATCTTATAAACTTGTTTTATAATGTCACAATTATTGAAACTTATACATTTTAAACTTTTCCTTAAAAGAATCTTAAAAATAATATCACTTAAACAATATATACAATATAATTTTAAAAAAAAATAGACGAAAGGGGTTTGGGAGAGACCAGGGACCGTAAAATCAATAAATCATAGGTGATACGAGTAGAGGGAGAGTGGGCTGTGGGTTTAATGGTCCAAATGAAACATTTTGTATGACTATATTATTGGTGGTTTTCAACTTTTCATTCCATGAGTGTAGATGGATATGGATAATCTTACCATTGTGGTTTGCACAGAATGGGTTGAGACTAAGGACACTCCACCCTATCAAACAAAAGCTTTTGGACCCTTCTCTACTTCTCCTTGCTTTTGATCCTAAATTTATTAGGACAGTGGCTGCGGGTTCTCATTATTAAAAAAAAAAAAAAAGAAGAAGAAGAAGAAGCTAATTCCAATATTTCATAATGGCAAAAATTATGTCCATGCCCAATAAAATTGTGACGTTGTCCCTTCACTTTCTCACTAGTCGAATAGAATGAGTTTGTTTGTACTCCATCCGTCCCATAGTCCACTATCTTTTTTAGGATGTCCCAAATATATAACTCATTTTCTATATTTAATAGTAAATAATGACAAATCAAGTAAAAATATTTAATATATTTGTAGTTTCCAATACTTTTTTAAATTTGTATGAAAAGTCAAACTGGATTATATATTTGGGACGGAATGAGTATTATTTAATAGGACATATTAAAATTTATTGAGATTTTAGTACAAAATTTATTGAGATTCAATCTAAATTAAGAAAACATTAGTCATCCATCCTTTATCAACATCACCAAATATCTCTCCACCATCAATCATCAGTTAGTTGTTTCACACTTTGAGGGAAGGCAATCAACTTGCGGATTGTTTGGCTAAATATGGAAAACATGTAAATCATACAACTATATTTTGTGAAAGTTCTTTACCAAGATCTGCTTGGGTGTATATAGAATGTATCAACTGGAACTTCCATCTTTTAGAACTTATAAAAATACAGGTCATTCTTTGTAATAAGGATTACATCCTTTGTAATACATTCTGACATATATACAGATTGAGGACCTTGCCTTAATCCCCCACCTTTCAAGGGTGTTTCAACAAAAAAAAAAAAAAAACCCTGTTAAATACAATTCGTATGATAAATAATGAGTATCTATAATTCAGAAACTTATTTGAGTATCTATAATTCAGAAACTTATTTTTATATAAATCATTTAAATATTATGAACAATTTCGTAATTCATTTCAATCATAATGACAAGTTAGGCAAAGCTCGGAGCTCTAAGTGTGTTAGCAACCAAACCTATATGGCTATATCGTAACTTCGAGTTTGGGCCAAATTATGGACTAAGCTCCAACAACCTTCGATAAATTGCTTTGACTCATTAAAACAGTTAATTATTGAACGCCGTAATCCAGGGGCATTATTCTTTAAAAACAAAACGCACATAATTTTCAATTCCTAACTCTTATCTATTTTTACAAATTAAATATGAGTCATTTTAGGAATAGACAAAAATTTCTATCAAACGGTCTAACGGATTTAAATCCGTTAGACGGATTCCAAACATACCCAAATATAATAGGTGGTGACATTTTTGTAATTCTGAAGAGGCGGGGACATTTTTGTAATTTTAAACGTTGTGGCATTTTTGTAATATTGTGGGGGTGGTGGCATAATATCACTGGACCAGTGTCATTTTTGTAATATTAGGCAGTAACATAGTACCGTTAAAAATATTAGTTTTTTTCCTAAAGTTTATTAATAGTACCGCTGAAAGGTATTAATATCCCCTTGAACAGTTTTTTAGTAATACTCATGAAAACTATTGATTTTTTTCAAAGTATCCTTATTCCTACTTAAACGTATTAATAGTCTTATTGAAATGTTCATTTTTTCGATTAAAGTTATTTTAGTTTTTTTCCTGAAAAGTAATAGCTTTTCTCATAAAAAGTATTAGTAGTTTCCATAAACGTATTAGTTCTCACCCCAAAAGTATCAATTATTATCCTGAAAAATATATAGTAGCCCACCTAAAAAATATTAGTTTTTTCTCTGAAAAGTATTAATAGTCCCCCAAAAAAGTATCAGTAGTACCGCTGAAAAGTATTAGTAATCCCATTGAATACACTATGGTTGATCAGGTTATTTCTCCTATTGTGGGGGCTTCGAATAACGCCAGATTGACGGCTATTCCTTCGGATTCGGAGATTAAGGAAGCAGTTTTTGATATGGGTTGACAGGCGATTTCTCTGGCCCTGACGGCTTTAATGGGACGTTTTATCGTCATTTCGGGATGTTATTTGAGAGGGTGGCGCTGCTGTCCGTTTTTTCTTTATCAGCTCATCCCTACCTTCGGGGTTGAACGCTAGTTTTATGGCGCTCATTCCGAAGACTAAGGATGCTAATACTATTGAGAATTTTCAGCCGATTGTGATGAGTAATTTTTTTTTCAAGATTATTACCAAGATCTTGGCTACTCGTTTAGGCTCGATCATTTCTGCTTATTTGTCTCCTATGCAGTTCGGGTTTATTTCGGGGAGACAGATTCACGATTGTATCGCTATGGTTTTTGAAGGCTTTAATGTTTTGCATGGTCGGAATGATGCTAATATGATCTTGAAGATTGATATCCACAAAGCATTTGACACGTTAAAATGGGGATTCTTACTGCACATTCTGCGCCGGTTTAGTTTCTCGGAGATTTTCATTCACTGGGTTGACGTTATTCTTCGGTCTTCTAGAATTTTGGTTTTACTGAATGGGAAGCCTATCGGGTACTTCTCCTGTTTTAGAGGTGTTAGGCAGGGGGATCCTCTATCCCCGCTACTATTTTGCATCGCGGAGGAAGTACTGAGCAAATTCATCGAGGTCGCGGTTAATCACAATCAGTTAGGGCCGTTCATCGCGCCTAGACATATCATTTTCCCTTCGTCCATTCTTTACACTGATGACATTGTTATTATGAGTGGGGCATCTTCAACTAACGCCCGTATCCTGCTTCAGATCCTCACATTATTTGCTGATATCTCGGGTCAAGCTTTCAACCCTCGGAAATCTAAGGTTTACTTCGGATCCCGGGTCTCAAATCATGTGCGGGGGCGCGTTCAGACTATTATGGGTATCCAGCCCGGGGCCTTCCCTATGACTTACTTGGGCACCCCGATATTTAAGGGCGCCCTTAAGACTGCAATTTTACAGCCAGTCTTCGATAAGGTTATTGTCAAATTCAGAAGATGGAAAGGTACTTCCCTATCTTTAGCTGGTCGTGTTTGCCTTGTTAATTCGGTGATTACCAGTTTGTTAGTGCACACGATGATGGTTTACAAATGGCCTCGATCCTTGCTTAAGCAAATGGAAAGGGCCATGTGTAATTTTATTTGGACTGGGGATGTCAATTCTAAAGGTTCGATAGTAGTTAATTGGGAGCGGTGTTGCACGCCTAGGGCCGAAGGGGGTTTGGGCGTGCGGTCCATTGTTGCGGCTAATACTGCCTTTTTGATGAAACTGGGTTAGAAGGTTATGCATTCAGACTCGGTGATTTTCAAAACCCCAAGGAAGCGTTACTTGATGGCGAATGGGGCTCTTCGTAGGTCGTGTATCCCTTCTTCTATTTGGGCTGGGATTAGGCCCTGCATTGCGGATTGCTTGGATGATTCTCGCTGGATCCCTAGGTGCAATTCTGATGTTTTATTCTCGCTTCGACAACCGGGTCCGGGTTACTCTATATCGCAGTAAACGGTATTCCACATGAGTTCATGCATTTATTTGGGCATCGCATTTCGGACTACTTCTATGAGGAGTCATGGCACTTCACCTTCTCATTTGTGGAGGCTTACTTGGATCTGGTCCGGGATATTGTGCGAGTCCCCATCGCACCTTTCTCGAGGGACACGCGGATCTGGCTGAATTCTAATGATGGGAAGATTACATCGAAGGCGGCGCATTCTCATATTCGTCCCCATGCTCCGGCAGTTAAATGGGGTTCTTGGATTTGGTCGCAACATATTCCAGAGCGGCGATCGGTGGTGGGGTGGCAAGCTATCCATAATCGATTGGCAGTTTTGGACTTATTACGTCCTAGGGGGAGTTTCATTGGCCCCCGGTTTGTGCTCTTTGTTGTGCTTCCGCTGAATCGGTTGACCATCTCTTTGTCTCTTGTGTATTTGCATGGGCTCTTTGGCGATGGATTTTTGGTTCATTTGACGTTCACCTATTTATGGCTCATAGCTTTAATGAATTCTTGGTGCATTTAATGAATTTTCATTGTAGTGAGCAGGTAGCTTTCTTATGGCGAGTGGCAGTCCTATCCTGCATCTGGCTCATTTGGCATATCCGGAATGAGTTGGTTTTTCACAACAAATTCTGGACAGTGGATGCGGCTATTCTTCATCTCCGAGTTCTTATCATTGAATCATCTTCATTAGATCGGAGCTGCATGCACAATGACCAAAAAGACCTTCTCATCCTTCACAGGCTGTGGGTTCCTGGGCGGGCTAGATAAGCCCCAAAGATTGTTGAAGTTAATTGGCAAAAACCCTTTCCGGGATCGATCAAGGTGAATATGGACGATAGTGCAACCGGGGCGCCGGAAACCTAACTGCTTCCGGGGTCTTCAGAAATTGCAGAGGTTTCTTTCGGGGATGCTTTATGAGTAGTTGTGGTGCGGGTTATGCGTTCGAAGCCGAGTTGGTGGCAGCGATGTGGGCGATCCATTATGCATTTAGTAAGGGATGGACACAACTTTGGCTGGAGTCTGATTCGACTTATGTGGTGAACTTGATTGATAAGAGATCTGTGGAGGTCCCATGGCGCCACCTTAGCAAGTGGCGTTACACTCTTCACCTGATCTCCCAGATGGATTTGGTGGTCTCACATATTTTTCGGGAAGGCAATCGGGTGGCAGACAGGCTGAGTAAGAAGACGGACTATGGGACTTGGTGGGGCGTCCCGCATGAAGATCTTGCGCATTTTCTCATTGATGACTATGTTGGTCAGTCCAATTATAGGTTTGTTAGCTAATGCGTTCGGGATTCTATTTGGTATGTTTGGATGCCTCTTTTCTATTATGGGGGTATTCTTTTTCCTGCCAAGAGTTTTTCCCACAAGGGTGGATTTTACCTTGGGAGGTTTTAACGAGGCCCCAACCATTTGGTCGGCTTGTGACCATTTCGATTTTGTTTCATACTTTTTCAGGCTTATTTCTTTGGCTACCTAATTAGCCTGTGATCAGGATGACTCTTTTTTCACACATATATATATATATATATTCCAATTCATTAAAAAAACAACGTTTAACAATTCTTCAAGCATATTTTTACCCCAAAAATATAAAACGTTAGTTTTAACCTTGAAACAAACAGTTTTAACCGACCGGTTCGACCACGATTCTACCGCTGGTTCCACGGTTTTTGAGACCAAGGAACTGAAACCGGAACCAGCCTACACGGTTCTGGTTCCAGTTTTGGAATCGTTGACCGTTGACTACGATTCCGATTCCGATTTGGAACACGGTTTTGGTTCCATTTGGCCACCCCTAGCCCAAACCCATTACTCCAACTTGTGTTATATAAATAGAGCAAACTTTGGCTTTTTTATCCTTTGTGGGATGGAGCTTCACTCCTTCCCCACATTTACAAATTTCCATGTCAATTTCCAATTTTAAGTGGCTAATATGTAGCATTAATTTATCATTCACCCGGAATTGTTTTTGAGAAATTCAAAATATCAATCTTCTCTATTCACTTAGTAGAATTTTAGCATATAATTTAATTCCATTTTCCACCAATGAAAACCACTTAAATATTTGGTTCAAAATGGGTCAACAGCCATTTTTCACAAAACCAAATTCCAACAAATTGCTTACGAAAATTTTTCATTTTCGTTCCGCTAGAGAAATTATTTTTACCCCAAAATATGAATGCTTATGAAAATTTTCAAAAATACACTATTCATTTACTCTAATTTTTTTCTCCAACCAATCACTTTCATAATACTTCAACTTTGATTTTTTCAGCTTTTAAGTTCTATTTGCTAACACTATCAACATTTGCTTCTCAACTACTTTTAACTTCTTTTACAATAAATCACTCATTCTTAACTTATCATACAATAAATCACTTTTCTAAAAACCGAAATGTTTGCAAACATTCCCTACGAATATCTCTTCCATCCAAATCGTAACTTATTTGGACATTTCATAATTTCCTCAAAAGCACATTACCAAGTGAACGAATTAACACTTGATTGCTAGAATTGTTTTGAAGGTTGGTGTCGACAAGGTGAAAATGGAGATACCATAGCGTGACCCCTTTGAAGCAATTTCGTGTGCTAGTAAATGTGGTCCATTCACTGAAAACCAAACAAGAACAAAATTTGACATATTGAAAGGCACTTTCCCCTAAACCCAAATTTCCAGAAATCAATGCTCCTTTCCCTTTCACCAGCTGGGGCTCTCTTCTCATGTTCTTTTTCGAAAATCATCCAAAAAAGAGAAAAAGACAGTTGCCATTTTCCAATGGCAGTTACTCTTTTGTTCTCCATTTTCTCCTCCATAACGGAAAAATCATGAAAAACCCTCTTCACTTGATTTCTTAGTCAAATATCGCGAACCTGCAGAAGAGTTGAATGAAAAGATTTGAAGATGGCATCATGGGGGCAGTTTGGGGAAATTGCAAATGCCGTACAATTAACTGGGCTAAACGCGGTGTCCTTAATAGGCTTGATTGTTAAAGCAGCGAGCACAGCAAGAATGCACAAGCAGAATTGTAGGCAATTCGCGCAGCACGTGAAAATGATAGGCAATTTGCTGGAGCAGCTC
Source organism: Rehmannia glutinosa (assembly GCA_016081115.2). Taxonomy (NCBI): domain Eukaryota; kingdom Viridiplantae; phylum Streptophyta; class Magnoliopsida; order Lamiales; family Orobanchaceae; genus Rehmannia; species Rehmannia glutinosa. The sequence continues at coordinate 61,523,619 of CM071928.1, read as the reverse complement.
AAGATTTCGGAGATGAAAAAGTATTCTGAAACGAGGGAGCCATTGGATCAGCTCGAGGATGCTTTACGGAGAGCTTATCTTCTCGTGAATAGTTGTCAAGAAAAGAGCTATTTGTATCTGATGGCTATGGGTTGGAACATTGTGTATCAGTTTAGGAGGGCTCAAGAAGAGATTGATAGATACTTGAGGATTATTCCCCTTATTGCACTTGTTGATAATGCCAGGGTCAAGGTAATTAATTAGAGTTTAATTTGTTGTTTTATTTGGGATTGTAACAATGTTGATGGTGTTTTGGGTTTAGTTGAGGGATTATCAGTTTTTTATTTGTTGCTCTCTAGTTCACATATCAGTTTGGGGCCACTAATGTTTGCCAGGTTTATGTTGAGATATGTTTCTTGTGAGTTGTCTCGTATTGATTAATTAAGGGAAACGAGTCCACTTTATAAGCCAAGTGAGTTACTCCTCCCATTACCAATTTGTTTTAGGATGAACCTCACTTGGTGGGTTTGGACTATCTCTCCCATATTGGGTACGTTTCATGTGTGGGACCGTCAGTCCCCCGAATTTAACAGTTTAGCCGAGTCACAGTAGGTGGCGAGAGGTCCAGTGGAGCCAAGTCACATTCGGAATGTCATGGGCGTTTCCTCGTGAATACAGTATAAAGATAAAGATATGCACCTTCCTAATACCAATTGGTTTTAGGCATAAAATAGTAATTCTTGAAATACTTAAGGACTAAATTGGTTGACCCCAGTTTTAGTAGAGTAAAATTTGTGGATAACTCGTTTTACCTAAATACTCATCTTTAGACTTTAGTTGATGCTTTTGAAAACTCGTAATACTTAAATCTTTTATTTAAATAAATATAAGGTCAACTCTGAATGATCTCTAAAATATTTATAATTCCATTTTCATTAGATCGGTTGGAGGTCAGTTTTTAGGATTTTATAGATTAGTCCTTATTCTTCTAAAAATTAGTATTTTTAACGATGGTTAAAAATGGATGACAGGGTGCTTAAACAAGAAAATTTACTGTTGTTAGGGGTGTCATTTGAAGGGTAAGCTGGTTACTCTTCAATTATTTAAGCAGATCCCACTTTATAATGGTTTCTTATTCTATTTTGTGCTTGCTAGTTTAAGGACACGGAAAACTTAAACTTCTCCTGATTTTTGCCTCATTGGAAACTTGTTTCACTTTAAGCTTGAAAACGTTGTACAAAACTTACTTAGTTTTCTCCATTTACCTTTGCATATCATTTTTTGTTAATATTCAGGAGAGGCTTGAAGAAATTGAGAAGGATCAGCGTGAATACACGCTAGACGAAGAAGACAGACAACTGCAAGTTGCAATATCCGAACATGACACGATAATCTTGACGAAAAGCATTTCTTCTACTTATCCAAATTTATCTATTGATAAGGCACTAGAAAGAGAACAAGAAAAGCTTATGTTAGAGCTTCAAAATTCACAAGCTAATATGGACGTGGGTCAATGCGAAGTAATCGAACGTCTTATTGAAGTTACTGAAACTGCAGCAAATTCCGTAAAACAGAAAGGTTCGCATGGCAAAAATTCCAAGAAGGCAGAGCCAGTAATGGAACATTTTTCGAGTGAAAATAATCCTAGAAATTATGACATTTTAACAAGCTCAAGGTTATTCTCTTTCTCTTTTCATCGTGAAAAATTTAAATGTTTTTATCTTCTAAAAGAGGCAGTTTTCTTAGTGTTCTTACCACTACAAGAAAAAAACAATTTACTGACAGAAAAATCTGTAAGTATTAAGATAACTATAAAGTGTAGGTTAAATTGTTTTGGGCAAATATTTACCAACAAAATCTAAAACTGTTGGTAAATACCAACAATATTTATGTCGATAATTTAAAAATTGTTGGTGATTTGTCAGTAACTGGTTGGTATAGTTTGTGAGAAAATAATATTTTTTATTCTGTCGGTATTCTGTAATTGCAAAACTCAGGAACAAAATAATTTATGCCCGAAAATTCTATTCTGAGAATTTCTTCTGTGGCTATATCTGCATGTAGAGAAACCTCAATAACCTCAGGTCATAATATGGCATCAATGAAGGAAGCAATTTGGCAAGAGGATTGGCATTCAGATCTACTCGGCTGTTGTTCTGATCCTTACTTGTGTTAGTTCTCTTTTTCAGAGACATTCTTAAATATCATGTTTTATAAGCATTAAAATAATGTGACACTCTCTGAATATTATGACAGAATTCTTCGAATAATTTAGAGTGAATAGTTATCTTCTATTTCTGTTTCCAAGGAGATGCAAGTCCATTTTCATTTAACAATCAAGCTTGGAGTTGTTTTAGGGAGTGTTTGCAAAAACATTTGATTTTAGAAGAAGTGATTCATCGTAGCATAAGTAAAAGTAGTTGAGAATCAGAAGTTTGTAGTATTCACAAATAGAATCAGAAGTCGAGAGTGTTGGTAAAAAAATTGTAAAAGTGCTTATTTGTTTGTAAAAGTCAAACCAGAAGCATAATGAAATTAAACCTAAAGCATCCATCTCCCTACCTTTAGATTCTGATTAAATAAAGAAAAATCAGAAGCAAAAGTTAGTATTTGCAAACACTAAAAAGCGGCAGTTTTTAGTCAAAATTGCACACACTCCCATTATCTTAGCATGAGCTCATTTCTGAAATATGCAATGACAGGTGTAAAGACCTTCGTTTTCCCTTGTGGCACAATTTCAAAGATAGCATCTGTGGCAACGGGCAAGGAAGTTTGTGAGTATATTGAACTTGATTCTTATGTTTACTATTACATTCTTGCAACAGTTGTAATTCCGAAAGCAAACTAATATGTGTTGTATTGTTCATATATTATGACAGCTTCAGCAGAGGCCTGTAATGAAATAATGGCCTATACACTGATACTTGCATGCTGTTGCTATACATGTTGCATGAGAGGAAAGCTCCGTAGGAGACTCGACATCAAGGTACCTCACTCTTGCGCACTCGTTGCTAAATTGTCCAGACAATAATCACACGCGTAATGGAAATTTCAGGATATGATATGTATATGCAATTGAAGCATGTTCGATATGTATATGCACTCACATAAGACATAAAATACACTGTCATGACTTAGGCTTTTATCACCTGATGGAACCAACACATAATGGGGATATGAACTCATATTTTGGTAATTTATATAGAGTAAATTGCAACCCTTGAGGTTTATCTAATTACAAAAAAAAATTCATTTTTCTCTCAAAATTACAAATGCCCCTTAAGGTTGTTTTTGTTGTATAAATATCCTCTTCAGTCTTCAATTGGTGCAATTTTTAAATTAAAGAGTTTTAGCATCAGATTTTGTTCATAACTGATTCAATTTGTTCTGTTAATAGGTAAGATTTGATAGATCCTTTGCAAAGATATGTTCTATCTGTAATAAGCCCTGTGTACAATGATTCTGCTGATATAATAAATGCACCTTTGGGTGCTCATTCAAGGAAAAAAAAAAGAACTTGAAAACTTGAGTTTCGCATATATATTCATTTATTTACAGCCGCACACTAATGCTGTTTTCTTGCAGGGTGGCGTATTCGATGATTTCTTATCGCATTTTATGTGTTGTTGCTGTGCACTCGTCCAAGAATCGAGGGAAGTGGAGATACGTGGTACTTACTATTCCTAGTCCCACAAATTCTGCTTAGGCTAATTAACAACAAAAGTCTTATATGTGGACTGTGGTTATGTTACCTAATTGATATATCTGGCGTAAAATATGTATATACAGGTCAACAAAAGACCAGGACAAGCCCTCCACCATCTCAACAAATGGAGTCCTGAAGGATGCTCTGTAAGAATATAGGTTACTGTACACTACACAAGATCATGTTTTTCGTTTTCCTCATGGCCTCACTCAGCTGAATCTGATGCTGGTTGTGTGTTTATTCAGATACTTATTTTCAGATTAAGAGAATACAGTGATAGCTATTTTCTTGAGGATGCATTGAAGTATTATTTTCTAAATAGAATTGATTCAGTTGTTAGAATTTACAGTAGTGTGCTATCCTCCCCCGAGTGGCAGAGCCACATGAGGACCAGTGTGGTCAACGGACCACACTGGATTTCGGAATTATCCTATTAAATTTGGGTTGGACTGCACTGGAATTCGGAATAGTCATGTTAAATTTGGGTTGGACCATACTGAAAATTCAATCTATAAAAAAATTGAGTTAAAATTTAAAAGGCCAAAAGAATTGGAGAGTATGAAAATTAAGAAAAGGCAAAGAATTGCTAAAGGCACCACTTCAAATTTGCCTTTTTTATTTTTTATTTTCTATTTTTTAAAATTTCGGCTCGATAATTGCCCAATCGAAACAAAAAAAATTACCGCACTAGCTAAAAGTCTTGGCTACGACCATGCCCGACCCCCCAGGCATTCGTAGCCATGCCCGACCCCCCAGGCATTTAAATAAGAGGATTGTCATCGCCCGTTTAAATCTCCTTTTCCATACGAATCGATGTTTCATCTCGTATTTGAATATATTATTTGGATTTCATGGGTATAACAATGACACTATTAGGAATGGCAACGGGGCGGGTCTGATGCCAAACCCGAAACCCGTCCCGCCAAGGAAAGTTAGGACCCAAGACTCTCCTCGCCCCGCCCCGCCTCGCTATGGACCCGCCGGATAGCGAGTCCAACCCGCTAGACCCGCCATGTTAATATTTCATGTTTTCTATTATAGTTTCAGTATTATAAAAGCTCCAAAATCAGTGAATACCTATGCTGCAAAGCATTGAAAAAGCTCCAAACATGTAAATTCATTGCAATTTATGGGCAATCTATGCTTTCAAGAATGTCATGATGATTGACAAACAAATGCAGATACCAGTTCTCACGCAAATTGCGGCCTCAAATGATTCAAATTAATAGAGTAATTAGCCTTAATAAATTAGTTAAGTACATAATATAACCACAAAAAAAGACAAAAAGACATGCATATAATCTAATTTATATTTAATATTTATTAATTAAATATATACGGGGCGGGTCTAGCCGGGCCCGTTAACCGCCCCGGACCCGGCCGAATTTTCTAAGAATAAACCCGTTACCCACCTCGGACCCGCTTGACCGGGTTCAGGGCGGGTTTATTATGAGCCCGATTTTAAATCCGCCATATTGCCATCCCTAGACGATATATATGCACAATGTCACTCACTTGGTGGATAGTAACCTACATTACCAATAAACCAAATGAGTAGAGCGTTTGTTAGCAGCATGAAGTTTGTCACATCACATCTAAAATTGGAAACAAGACAACTGGGCCCACAATGACAAAAATTGAAATGGAAAGTGCATAAATCATGTGTTGCAAATAATATGGAACTGTAACATATCTTTTAGGGCGGATGGGATCTTCTATTCCAAGATGGTGTTCCATCTCCTATTCCACCGCACGGATGATTGACACGTGTATAGAAGTTACCATATTAATTTTGGAGCATAAATCACGCCTAAATTATGGGGTTTTAATATGGTAACTTCTATACACGTGTCAATCATCCGTGCGGTGGAATAGGAGATGAAACACCATCTTGGAATAGAAGATCTCATCCTCTTTTAGGGTGAGTTTGGATGGGGATTTGGGAGGAGAGATTTGAATGCTTAGCTAAATTCACACCCATGTTTGGCTTATAAATCCAAATAAATGGATTTTAAATCTCTCTTTGAGTTTTAGTTCATTTTCAAAGGATTTGAAATCCCTCCTAAAACCTAGTTATTTGAAATCCATTTTTTTTTCTTTATGCACACTTACATACACTGCACACACACACACTACACATATTTATACATATTGCACACACATCGCACATACACACACACACACATACTACACACACTTGCAGACACTCTCTCTCACATATTTACATGCAAAGATCCTCACGCACATATTCACACATAATAAAAGTTATATATATCATATTTGTATTAGTGTATAAAATTATAATTATTTAAAAAATAATAAGATTATATATTTTCTTTTTATTTATTAAATGTCATTTAAGAAAATGATTATGAGCTTTTAAATTTTTTATCAAAATTTACGATGGATTTGAAATTCCTACACAAATCCACATTGGGTGAATTTCATAATAGGATCCAAATTTAAGAAAATCTATCATTTTAAGACTCAAAATTTCAACCTTCTCAAATTAAGATCAAATTTTTATTTTTTCTCAAATTGGGCTCTCCTCAAATTTTGGGTTCTCACTTCAAGACCCAAAATTTCAACCTTCTCAAATCAAGACTCAATTTTTATTTTTTTTCTCAAACATGGCCCTCCCCCAAATTTTGGGTTCTCCTTCAAGTTTTAGAATTTAACAAAAAGAGAAATATTAGTGTAATCTATCACGTCAACCACAAAAAATATTTTTCTTCATTTTTTCATTTTTTCGCTCATTCTTTTTTCCTGATCCATACTTATTATCAATTTTGTTTCACGTGTAGAAACCAAGATCTATAAATATAAATGTATGTAGCTAACAAGATGAAAAACACTGTAAAATATTTATTGGTTACTAAAAAAAATAAGATATACCAAATTATGAATGAAAAAGAAGTAGTAAAGTATTTTTTAGTTACTAAAAAAATAAGATATCCAAATTATGATTGAATTTTGAGTTTTAAAACAAGTATCGATTAGGAAAAAGGAATGATCAAAAGAATAAAAAGAGAAAGAAAATTATTTTTTGTGGTTGATGTAATAGATTACATTAATATTTCTCTTTTTGTTAAATTTTAAACCTGAATTGAGAGCCCAAAATTTGGGGGAGGCCTGATTTGAGGAAAAAATAAAAATTGAGTCTTGATTTGAGAAGGTTGAAATTTTGGGTCTTGAAGTGAGAACACAAAATTTGAGAGAGAATCCAATTTGAGAAAAAAAATAAAAATTCGGTCCTAATTTGAGAAGGTTGAAATTGCGGGTCTTAAAATGATAGATTTTCTTAAACTTGGATCTTATTATGAAATTCTCTCAATCCACATTATCCAAACAAGAGGTAGAATCCAAGGAGTTTGAAATTTATTCATAGGTTAGTTGAGAATGCATGGTAAATTAAGCTAATTAGGAAAAAAAAGTCAAAAAATTTGTATGAGACAGTCTTATGGATATAGTTCATGAGTGGATCTTATATGTAAATAGAATTTCAACTCAAACCTATAAAAAAAAAAAAGAAACTCATATTGTTTGTATTTTGTCGGATCCGTCTCATATAAGACCATATCGGGTGATGCTGATTTTTAGGGCAGATCACTCTAAGCCAACAGGGTTGACCAAAATCCTCTTTCTGATTGGGAAGTCTTCAAGTCTTCTTCTCCTGAGAGCTGGAAAATCCTTCGACTGGGAACTTGCACTACAACATAAATGACATTAGGTAACACAAATTTTGTAGCACTTTTTACATAAGGTACATATGTAACACATGTTTGTAACACTTTTTACATTACAATATTTATGTAACACTTTATCAATATGTAACACTTTTATATAAGTAACACTTTTTAAGTATCACTTTTTTTGTTATTTCTTTTGTAACGCAAATAGGTAACACTTTTATCAATATGTAACGCTTATATGTAACACTTTTATATAAGTAATACTTTTTAAGTATCACTTTTTTTTTGTTATTTCTTTTGTAACGCAAATAGGTATCACTTTATTTAAGAAACACTCTTGGCAACACTATATTTTATTGAGTGTAACACTTTTTAAGCTATATTTTAGTAACGAATTATATAACTATCATTAAATCATGTCAAAGATTTATTTAATTAATTAATGTCACCAAACATAAAAATTGTAGACATCATGTACTCTGTTTTTTTAACTGAATTTTTATTTTCTTTTTACAAAGTATTTTAGTTTTGCTTTTATTTTTTTTACGAAGGCAATTAATTCCATCTTATTAATACCGACGGAAAATGCGCATGTATATATTTTATTATTATTATTTATTTTTTTTTTAATTTTTACTAACGGAGACCAATTTCATCGTTAACCTTTTTTTTTATTTTTTTTACTTTTTGAAAAAAAATTACCATTGAAAATTCATGTTGTCGGTAATTACTTAGGAATTTTTTCCGTTGGTAAATTATTTTTTCGTTATTTTCTTTATTATTTAATTTTTTTACTGTTATAACTTTTTTATCTATCGGTAAATTAATTTTATATTTTTATATATTTTCTATTTTTACCGATTGAATATTTATCAGTCGATAAATTTATTTTATATATTTTATATATTTTTAATTTTTTGTGTCCTTTAATATATAATATAATATGATTTTCCAATTATATACTATACAATATAAAATTTGATATATACAGTGTATAATATAATTTAATACATATATTATAAAATATAATCTTTATTATATAAAATATATTATATATACATAATATATATGTGTGTGTGTGTGCATGTGTATATATAAAACAAAGCAAAAGTTGTAATAAGAATCAACTTAGCTTAGTGGCAAATTGCCACTTCCATACATAATAGGTTGTGGGTTCGAATCTACTTGGTGGCAAAAAATAGTATTTCCACGAAGTGCTACAAAAAAAGTGTTACCTAAGATTCATATGTAACATTTTAGAAGTATTTTTTAAAGTGTTACAAATATAAAAAGTGTTACAAAAAAGTGTTACATATGATTCATATGTAATATTGCTTCAAAGTGTTACCAATAGAAAACTTAATGTAACATTTAGAAAAAGTGTTACTAAAAGCTAATAAAAGAGATACCTTAGACTATAGGTAGCACGGGCAAGTGCAGCGCCATAAAAGTGCTACCTATTGTCTATAGTAACATTTTATGGCCATTAGGTAACATTTTTTGAGTGTTACCTAATGTTATTTATGTTGTAGTGTTGCCTTCGCACACGCGCAAACGTTAGAGGATCCCTGGGGTTATCCGGAGAGGTCCCTCCGACGCTCAACTCAGCACGGTGAACGAGAGAATAAGACAGTAAATGAATACTGAATTAAAATGCGTAGGAGAATTATGACTTTAATTTACTTATAGATAATAGGAGGGACATTTTTATACCTGGGAGATGGGCTTGTGGGCCGTGTAGGAGGATTCGACCTATGGGCAGTCCGCGTAGGAGAAATCGACCTATGGGCCATTTCGGATACCTTTGGGCCGGGTTATTTTATTAAGATCCCATTGGGCAATTATTATTAAATAAATATATAAATTGAGTTATATATTAAATAATTAAATATCATTTTTGCCCCCAACATATGTCCCCACTCAATCTTTGTGGAGGGATGAAGCTTGATGTGGGAGCTAATCAGTGCGTAAATATTTGGCTTATCTTGTTGTATATCTTGTCTTGCTTTTGGAGAATCTTCGACCACTTTTGCATAAGGACACTTGGGAGGACAACTTGTGGCCATGTCTTCCAAAGGTAATATTGCTCTCTACTTTTCAACTTTAAAATTTTTTACTTTGTAGAAAACTTAAGAAATTGCTTGCAAGTCGAGGTGAGAGTTGAGGTGAGGATCCATGGAGAGTTGGAGTGATGAGTGGAGTGTGTCAAGCAGAGAGAGAGATGAGAGCACCATAGGCGGTAGAGGGCGCCCCGGAATGCCTCCCCGAAATAGGCAAGGGCGGGCAGGTCAGCCACAAGGGCGCTCTCCCAGTCAGAGGGCGTGCCCTGGGACATCCCAAGCCCTCTAGTCCATTTTCCTTCTCGTTTTTTCCCGTCTTCTCCTGAGTTTTCATATATTTCAAGTCATATCCTAGATTTCGGTACTTCTTTTGTCCGCTTGGAGGTCGAGGTATTATCGGGCGTTCAGTTTCTGGTTCAGTCATTCTATTTCATCCTTTCTCCATGGAGTTTTCATCCTCTTGTTCCAGATTTGTGTTTTGATGGCGAAGGAGTAGTAGGGCTTGAGCCAGATTCGAGCTCAAGTGATGAGTCTTCCGAGGAAATTAGTCCTAAAGAGGTCTGTCCCACCAAGTATTAACATAGGCCTCCTCCCGTAGTCGGGCGGTTGTTCGGGAGAGTTGCGATCGAGTATCATCTGTTTGTCTTTGTAGCTGCAAAGCAAACTAGAGCTTCCTTTAGATTTTATGGTGTTGGTCCCTGGTTTGGGCAATAGACTTACTCATCCTACCCGATGGCTTCATCATGGTATACCTTTACAACTTCTTTGTTGGCTTTGTGATTCCTCTAGATACTTTCCTCATCGCGATCCTTAGATCCGTGGGAGCGTGTGCTGGTTAGATGACCCCCCAGACGTATGCATGTATACAGGGTTATGAGCATGCGATGCGGCAGTTGGGCTTAACTCCGACTGAGATGAATTTCATTCTTTGTTCTGTGCCAGGAAGTCTCCTGGTGACTAGAGATGTTAAACGGGCTAGCCCTGGCCCTATAGGGTCAGCTCTAGGGGCCCCTTTGCTAAATGGGCTGGCAATATTGGAACCTAACCCTAACCCTAGCGAGCTTCGGGCTAAATGGGCCACTATCGGGATATTGTCAAAAAATTAAAAATTATATATTTAAATTTAAAATTTTAAACTCCAATATATATAATATTTAGGTTTAACATTTTAAGTTAAACTATTTATCATAAATAAAATTCATGCAAAGTTTTTAATTACATTGCATTAACAAATTTATAAAATTAAACATTTTATAATCTAAATTTTAAAAATAAAATAATAATAACTAAAGATACCCAAAATTAACACTTTTTTTTTGTAATTACTCATATGACTATAATTTAAAATTTTCAAAATAAGATATTTAAATCTAAACTTTCAAACTCGAGCATATATAACATTTATAAGTTTAACATTTAAAGTTAATCTTAAAAATAGTCATGCATGTTTATAATTACGTTGCATTAACAAAATTATAAAATTAGATTTAGCACCATTTAGAAATATAATTTATATCCTAAGTAATCTAATAAAACTATGTGACATTTTCTAATTCAAAATAAAAATGAAAAACTAAATTAAGTAATAAATATAATAAACAAAAAAGAAGCTTTTCAAGAATTTATAGCCATGAATCATTTTCCTTTTTTTTATTCTTTTATATATATATATTTTCGGTAGAACTCTCGAGATATTCTTCCACTCGGTATAAACTTCGGATTTTTTTTCCAAAGGCTCCTAGGGGGGTTTCCCATACTCATATTTGAGCCGTTGTTTTACGTAAAAGATACACATGGGGCTCATGAATGCTCCCAGTTACTACGTGACTCAACCAGCGGAGTATAATCTCGATTGCTCATTTTTTTCACTTTATCACACATTTTCTTTTTTTCGTTCGACTATGTTTTTTTATTTTTTATTCGCAAGGCTAGCAATATTGCGTACACACACAAATCAAAATAGGATTTTAACTTAATTCACATCAATGAAACTTCGCAATTCAAGCCCCACAACCGAAACTATCTTTTTAACCATCGCCTTATTTGTCTATCACAAGGGTTGGTTCACAATTTAGTCAAATCCTAAGTATCAAATTCACGGTGCCATTTTATAATCGAAACTCAAATTGCTACATCTATTTCAAGTTAGCAAAACAACACTATTATTAAGCGTAAACAATCATAAGGCTAGTAAAAGAAATAACCACATGCAACTATAACACCTAGACAGCGACCAATCGCTCCCCCACATTTAAAAACATGCAATGACCTTAATGCGTAAAAATAAAATATAAGGGAAAAAGAGACGTCCCTGATAAATGTGATGATGACAAAGAAGTTAAGTCAAATACGTATGCCGACAATCCTGCAAAAGACATGTGAAGGAGAACAAAAATACCCAAAAAGATAAACCCAAGAAAAATGAACATGCAAAGGCAACACGACACATAAATAACTCACACATAAGAAATACAAACTCAATGGGAAAAAGGATCACTAATGATCTTCTGGCGGCGGTGAATGGAGATAGGATAAAATGAAAAGGCCGGAATAAAATTCGGCTCGATGTTCAGCAACCGAGTATCAATGGATTGGAACTGGGCATCAATGCGTGCAAAATTGTGGTCAACTCGAGTGTTAAGTGCATCAAAATGATTATCCAACAAGTCAAACTGTGCGCTAAACTTAGTAGTCATCTGGTCCATATGCTGAAGAACCATGTCCCAACCACCGGGTGGGGCAACCGAGGACCCACTAGGTCCCGTAGAAGTCTCGACCACCATCGGGTCCGGAGTAGGAGTAGAGGTAGAAGCGGGATGATCAAGGCCCGAAGTAGATGGTGCGGCACCTTGGGCAAGTGCCACAACGGGATGTTCATCTTTAAAACACTGACGGTCATTTATACTTTTGATACGCCAAGGCTTGTTAGCTATTATATCGGAGCGTTTGAGGGAGTCTTGTCCAATGGTTGCATCTTGACCACTGTTAGAGTAGTCGTGCTACTCTAAGAGCTCGAAGTAGACAACAATAGCGGTGATAAAATTACCCATACAAAGGCGAGCCCTCGAATTGGTGATCACGTACTCAAATATTCCAAAAATAAATGTGGATGTGGAAATCGCCACCCGGTTCCGTAAGCACCATAAGAAAAATAAATCCTTAGTGGCCACTTCGCTAGTCTCATGTTTCCCAAATACCACGTGAGAAATATAATTGTGCATAATTAACAAAATGGAGCACGAATGAACCCACACGGTGTGCCATGGGGCTCAAAATGATCACGCCTCGTTATTTCCTCCCAAAATGCGGCGGATTAAATTGAGCTCCGACCGTAAAATGTCCCGCCGGATGAAACCTAAAAATCTCCTCCGTAATTACCAAAATTTAAAGTGGTATAAAATTCAAGCATCAATTCATGATAACCAAGAGTCCATATTTTCACAAATGAATCCCAAGATAAGCGTCTACAATATTCCAGAACATCACCCCCAACTCCCAAAAAAACTCAACAAATTGAAATCAAGGCACCTAGAATAACTCCTCATCTTCTTTAATAAACTCAGGGCATTCAAACTGCACCCTAGAGTGACTTAGCTTCCATGCCCTCCATTCACGTAGATGGCATTGAATGTCTGGGTATACATGAGAATACATGATGACATCATCATCGTCATATTCTTCTTGTCCTTCCTTTTCTGGGATAGAAGGCAAGATGTTCTGCTGCTCTTCATCTTCAGCAGCGTCCGTAGCAGGCGGAGAGACAACTTTTTCAATTGGAGATTCAGATTGTCTCTACCGCTTTTATCCTCTGTATCTGTCCACAAGTGGGTCTTCAGGGCCTCACGATCACCTCGTGAGACTTGGCGATTTATCGACTACTCAGGAGACTGCACTTCCTGAGTGTCAGCAGTCTCAGAAGCTTTCTCTAGCTGAGTGGCAGATTCAGCTGTCTTTTCACGCTCTGAAAGCTTGACGATCCTTCTTCTTTTGGTATTAACCAGAGGAATTTTTAGTTCTTTTTCTTCTTCTGATTATCTGGCGGCGGGGGCCGTGGCATCTTTCTTGGATGGAGCTGCCTTCCTAGGCTTGGCAGACCTTTTCTTGCGTATGGCTGGAGAAGAGATTTGGGTTTCCTTCTCAGCCTCGGCTGCAGGGGCAGGAGACACGACTGCTCGGGCAGACGACTCGACTGCAGGGGCAGGTGCATCCTGTTTCTTTGCTGCAGGGGCAATCTTCTTCTTTGCAACTTTCTTCTTGGGAGGGGAGGTAACAGCTGTGTCCTCAGGGTCAGCTGATTCCCCCTCACTGGTGTCCGCCCTCTTCGCATGGGCTCTCTTCTGGGCTCCTGAGAGATTGGCCATGAACATCCTTTTATTTACATGGAAAGGTTTTCCATGTTGAAGGGGAATACCCTTCACTTCCATCAGGTGACCAATCACCAAGCTATAACCGACAGATCCTTCAAAGGATCCGTCTTCCTTGTATGATTTATTCACAACATTCTGGCAGAGTCTGTTGTACACGAACTCAGCCCAGTTGACTTTCTTACCCTGCATGATCGCAGCCATGACGATCAGCTTAGTCTTTGACGGCTGGTTGAAGCTGCCAAACTTCATGTCTACACACTTGGAGACGATATCCATCAACTTGTGATAGTCGTCCTTCAGCAATTTATTCTCAGCTGTGTAGACCACCTTAGCAGCAAACTCTGGTTTGGCTAACTCTTTCCATGCAGCAGCCAAATCAACGTCTGCTTCATAAATCTCATTCATGCCCTCAGATGGCAACAAACAGTGCTCCGCAAGGTCTTTAGCAGTTATCATAATGTCCTTGCGGAGGACAGAGGACTTGATTCCTCGTCTCCGCACCTACGCATTCACGTAGGCTGCGCCACCTTTTCAAGGTAGGTGTGTGAGTACTCCAAAGTAAAAAATGCCTTAAGACCAAACTTTTCCAACATTTCTGCAATCTCTTCACTAGGGTTTCATCCGAACCCTGCTTCACCATGCCTTCAAAATCCACGGACGATCCTGAGTGGATTTGCTTCGATAACTTGACGAAATTGAAATTTGGTGGCATTTGTAGAGATTTTTACCGATTAAAACTTGAAGAACTGATTGAGGACACTTAGGGTTTTGGAGAGAGAAAATAACTTGCTTTCTTTCGCTTGAAGATGAACAGTTTTGAGTGTGAGAGAGAGAAAACTGAAGAAAGAGTATATAAGGGTTATGAAAGGACGGGTTTTTGATTTTTGATATTTGATCAAAATCAACGGCTCAGATTTAGCACTTCAAACCGCATTTAATTCCTTGCATTTAATGCGACAACATTTATATCCAATCATATGTTTACTGTGGAGCTTTTGACTGTACCCGTCATTATTACGCTGACATCATCCTTAAAAACATTCCCGCTCATTTAAAATGACTGCGTTTTTGTCACTTAGCTCATAAATGACTCAGCTTATTTCACCAATGACTTAACTCTTCTTCTCTCTTTTCATTAAGCAACTCAGTTGTCAGCTAACTCGATACAACTGACTTTCCGATACTGCTGTTTCATTTGGCTGATGTGAAAAATTTGTTCATTTCTCACTTTCCATCTTCCATCTCTTCTGATTGAGTCTTCTGAGTGTTAACTCAGCTCAATTAACCCTAGCTCATGCTTAAGCTCTTCAAATCTGGATTTCACATAAGGGCTTGGTGAATATGTCAGCTAACTGCTTATCAGTTGAGATATATTCCAAAGTGATGTCTTTCTTTTCAACATGATCTCTTATAAAATTATATCTGACATCAATATGCTTTGTTCTTGAATGCAACACGGGATTCTGAGTGATTGCAATAGCACTTGTGTTATCACACATAATTGGAATCTCTTTTTCTTCAATTTCATAATCCTCTTTGTCTCATCCATAAGACTTGGGCACATGATTTTGCAGCCTATGTACTCGCCTTGATTGTGGATGTGGCTATTTTGTTTTGCTTCTTGCTAAACCAGAAACCAATCTGTTTCAAGCATTTGACATGTACAAGAAGTACTCTTCCTGACAACTCTACATCCAAAGCATAGTCAGAGTCTGAGTAACCAATAAGCTTGAATCCACCTTCCTTTGGATACCATAAGCCAACTTCCTGGCATCCCTTCAAATATCTTAGCATTCTCTTAGTTGCAGTCATGTGGCTCTCCTTTGGTGCAGATTGAAATCTTGCACATACACTTACTGCAAAGGTGATGTCTGGTCATTGGCCGTTAAATAGAAAGCGTTGATCCAATAAGTGCTCAGATCTTGTTTGATCTCTGACCTTACCATCTCGCATCCATGTCCATCTTGACCGATGTGTTCAATGGTATTTTCACAGAAGACTTCTCTTCCATACCAAATTTCTTCATTAAATCTCAGGTGTACTTTGTTTGACATATGAAGGTTCCATCCTTCAATTGCTTAACTTGAAGTCCTGGGAAGAAAGTCAGTTCTCCCATCATGCTTATTTCAAATTTGCCTTGCATGAGGTTTGAGAACTTATCACACAGTTCTTTGTTTGTGGATCCAAAAATGATATCGTTCACATATATTTGAACAAGCAGTATACTCTCTCCATCTTGAATTATGAACAGTGTTCTGTCCACTTTGCCTTAGGTAAATCCATTATCAGTTAGAAATTGAGATAATGTATCATACCATGCTTTTGGTGCCTGTTTCAATCCATGTAATGCTTTCTTGAGCTTGTACACCTTATCTCCAATAGTCTTCTGCTCAAAACCTGGAGGTTGTTCAATGTAGACTTCTTCCTCTAACAGTCCATTTATGAATGCTCTTTTCACATCCATTTGATATACAATGAAGTTCTTGTGAGCAGCATAGGCAAGAAACATCCTTATTGCTTCTAATCTTGCAACAGGAGCAAATGTTTCATCAAAATCTATTTCCTCTTCTTGGCAATACCCTTTGGCTACCAATCTTGCTTTGTTTCTTGCCACAGATCCTTCCTCATTCATCTTGTTTCTGAAAACCCATTTTGTGCCAATAACATTCTAATGGGTTGGTCTCTGCACCAATTCCCATACTTTGTTTCTTTCAAACTGATTCAGCTCTTCTTGCATGGCTTGAATCCAATGTGTGTCATCCAATGCTTGAGACACATCTTTTGGCTCTATTTGGGAGATAAAACAAGTGAACATTGCTTCTTGCTGAGCTCTGGATCTGGTTCTTACACCACCTCTCACATCTCCAATGACTAGCTCTGGTGGATGGTCTCTCATCCATCTCACATCAGGTTGAAGCCAGTCAGTTGGGTTCAGCTGTCTCGCAGTTGCGTTGTCTTGAGCAGCTCTTTCATCATCATTCAGCTGCAGATTTTCCAGCTATCTTTGAGATTCAACTTTCTCATCTTCATCTTGGTTGATTATTCTTACTTCAGCTTCAACATAAGGGCTTTTCTGCATAGTTGGCTGATTCAGCTTATCAGCTAACTCTTCAATATCTTCTCCATTCATATTAGGTTCATCAAAAACCACATGAATAGACTCTTCTATGACCATAGTCCTCTTGTTCAGCACTCTATAGGCTTTGCTCTCAGCTGAGTAACCCAAAAATATACCTTCATCAGCTTTAGCATCAAAAGCCTTTAGATTATCCTTGCCATTGTTGTGGATAAAGCATTTACATCCAAATATTCTAAAGTATGCAACATTTGGCTTTCTCCCAGTCCATATCTCATAGGGAGTCTTGGTCAATTGCCTATTTATCATGCATCTATTTTGAGTATAGCATGCAGTGTTGATGGCTTCAGCCCAAAATCTCTTAGGCAATCCAGCTTCAGCTAACATGGTTCTTGCAGCTTACTTGAGAGTTCTGTTCCTTCTTTCAGCTACTCCATTCTGCTGTGGAGTTCTTCCTGCAGATAACTCATGAGCCATACCATTTTCAACACAATACTGAGTTATTATCCTATTGACAAACTCAGTTTCTCTATCAGACCTTATCTTTATAATGGTTTGGCTATTTTCATTTTGAATTCTTTTCATCAGCTGAGGTAACTTCTGCAAGGTTTCCTTCTTTTTGCACATAAAGATTGTCCATGTATATCTTGAATAATCATCCACCACCACTAAGGTGTATTTCTTTCCACTTATGTTGGCTGGTTCAACTGGACCAAATAAATTCATATGCAACAGATGCAATATCCTTGTTGAAGAAGGACTAGGCTTCTCCTTGAATGAAGATTTGATCTGTTTTCCCATCCGGCATGCATCACATACACTTTCCTTCTTGTACATCGAGTCGGCAATCCTTCCACAAGATGACTCCTTGCAAGCTTGTTGATTGTCTTGAAGTTCGGATGACTCGACTTTCTGTGTACCCCACAACCAACTTGATTGTGCTCTTTTGCTAACGACAGTGCTTGGTGTGGCGAGGGCAGTCTACCACATACATATTCTCGTCTAGATCCTTGCAAAGACTATTTCATTTGATTATGTATCTTTAATCGGCACACTCCCATATTGAATCCAACATTGTAGCCCCTTGTCACGAGTTGGCGATCTTAACGGAGTTGAAGTTGAGGCCTTCAACATAAGCAACATTTCGATCTCTAATCCATTTTTCCGAATGGATCTTGTGCCTTTGATCTCTCCTGGAGCTTCATTTCCTCCAAATATAACTTTTGCACCTCTAACCTCCTTGAATCTTGTGGGTTTTCTTGTTTCTGTCATATGTCCGGGAACGACCACTATCCATGTACCAGGTTCTTTAGCACTCATTTGTTCCTTGAACATGCAATCAAGGAAATTAGTTTTTAGGTACCCATACTTGCCTGGGTCCTGAGGGGTTAGTGCTGTAAGATGATCCAACCAACCTATAGCCAAATGATTTGACTCTAAGAGGTTGCCATCTATCCGTGCCATAATCATAATTCACTTTGGCAAATTGCTTGGGGGCTTTAGGTTTACAATCTGTTGTCTCTCTTGTCTGTATGTGTGTGTGTTTTAACAATTGCCTTCTTTGGGTAGTTGTGATATTTCCGAGTGTAGTGCTGGGTGCATATGTGTCTTTGAAAATAGCTCTTTTGCCTTTGGAATGACCTTTGCTGAGGTTTAGGTCTTTGCCATCTAGGTTTGTATTCCATTGGTCTTTGCTGATTTTTCACATTGTTCCAATCAGCTTGGCTTGGATAGTTTCTACCATTCCCATTATGTATGTTTCTTTGATAAAACTTCTAGGGTTTTTGGTAGCTCTGTTTATTCTTCACATAGTACTTTCTATTTGGAGTTTGTTGAGGAACTCGGCTGGATTTCTTCTCGTTGTCCTCTCAAAGATACTCAATAGCTCTTTCCTTTCCCTTTATATCCAAGGCCAGTTTGTTTGTGATTGTGCTTTGGGATGAATGTGGGTGCAACATTTGATGTCTTGGATTTCTGAGATGCTTCATTGCTTGAAGATCTTTTTTTCCAAAATCACTCTAGGAGTTCGACTGTGCACAAAGGAATTGAATCTTATGCCTGTCTTATCTCCACACTCTTTTTGGCTCATAATAAGGTCATCCAATGATTTAGATGCCTTTGTAGATGAGGCAATCACATTTCTGAGATCATTTTCCTTCTTTTCTATAGCAGCTATCTCTGCTATTAGTTTAGCATTCTCATCCTTTAGCTCTTTGTTCTCACCAGCCATGTGACTTAGAGTACTCAGCTCCTTAGTCAGCTGTGAGTTTTGGCTTTTGAGCTGGCTGTTTTCCTCATTTAATAGTGTGTGTGAGGATTTAATGTGCTCAAAGTCTTTCATCATTTTGCCTAATGAATCATAAAGATCAGTGGGTGATGAGGTGTGTGTATCACAATCACTATCACTAGAATCTGAATGAGATGAGTTAGAGTGTACCTCATCTTCCTGGTCTGGTTGGTCTTGTTCTTTAGCCATTAGACAGATCATTGCTTCTTCTTCAGAATCACTTGAGTAGTCAGCTTCACTACTCTCTGAGTCTGCTACTTCCTTAGACTTAGTTGTCTCAGCAGCCAACATGGCTTTCTTCTTTTCCTGTCTTCTTTCTCTGAAGACTTTTCTTTCTTCTTCATTCCTATACTTATTGATCGTGGTGGATAGGAGCAGTCAATTGCAAAATGTTCTCAGTTGTCGCAATTCCAACACATGTTCGGCTCTTTGATCTCTTTTCGTCCTTGGGTTATCGGCTCTCGATAATCAACCCTTTGATGCTCGCTCTCTTGGGTGGCTGTCTTCCTTGACTTGGAGGAGATGAATGTCTCTTGGAGGATTCACCCTTGTTTCTTTTATAGTTTTTATTAAAGAACTTGTTGAATCTTTTAACCATCGGGCAATCTCCTCCTGGTCTATGGCTTTCGACTTGACTTGACTCTCTTTCCCTCCTTGACTATAAGAAGCATTGTCTTAGGTACTGACTATCTCCTCTTGCTCTTTTCTTCTCAGCTCAAACTCATAAGCTTTGAGATCTGAGAAAAGCTCATGATTGGATGTTGTTGTGAGGTTCATTGAATGTCTCGGGGGCCATGACCTTCATTTCCCATTCAATTTGGGAGGCTTCTCGAATCTTCATACGATTCCTTTTGTGTATATTCTTTCCAAGTGTTGATAGCTCATTTGTGATTTCGGTGAATCTGGCATCCAGCTGATCCAAGGTTTCACCTTGTTAGAGATTTTTCTAACCGCAAGTCTACGGTGTCAAGTTTTAATATAGTGATATGAATATGGTTGTCGTATCCACAGGGAATGCGTGTATAAGTACCAAGTATAAATTACCTATGCTATATTTGTGAGATCAATAATAGGTGGATGTCTCAATTTATAAATAAAAATAACTAGATATAACTAATCAAAATATAAACATCTAAATATATGGGAGAATGAATTCTTGAGGTGTGATGAATCTAGGTTTCCCTTATATTATCAATATGGTATATCAATCACAAATTACCAATTTATAAGTCAAGATTTCTACAATAATCATTCCCTTTCTCAAGTGCCAATGATTTTAGATTCAATTGGGAAATCAATATCTCTATAAAAATCACCAATCAAAATCTCAATAAAAACTATGAATCTTGGTTGATGACTTCAAAGGATTCACAAATCTCTCAATTCTATGAAATCCTAGGTTATGCTATTTCAAGGCCATGTATTCAATTACCTCTCTCAAGTGTCAAATCAAATACACCAAACACTCTAAATTATTGATCAAGTAATTTAGAAGCAATAAATCCAAATAGCACAAATAGATTGGGAAATCTAGATTGACAAACCACAATATCAAAACATAAGTTCAAACATAGATTACATCATCCCTCTAGAATTATAAAGTTTAGCTCATGATGAAAATACAAATACCCATAATCAAATGAGAATGCATCTCAAATGATATACAAGAAACAACAAAGAAGGAATTAAGAAGGAATTAAAGAGATTAAAGAAGAATCTTATCTATTTCTAGATGATAAATGTCTTCAATCTTCTCCCCAACTCTTTCTTTGTGTCTTGGTGGTGTTGTTTTCATCCCCAAGTGTCCTCCATGCCCTAGATCAAGCCTCCCATGTATCTATTTATAGTACCCTCCTTTTAGATCCAAAAATCGGACATTTCTTGTTTTGTCGTCCACACTGCAGCATTTTCGAAAATGAAATGGCTGCAGCGCAAAAAACAAACCCAGACTGCCCATTTTCTGTATCGGGCGCTGCAGCGCCAAGGAGGTGGCGCTGCAGCGCGCGTAGAACACCCCGGCGCTGCGGCGCCGTTTTGGGCGTTGTGGCGCGCATTGTTGTGCTGCAGCGCCTCGTTTTCGTGCTGTAGCACCATCCAAACGTCCGAATTTGCTTTGGTTGTCTTCATAAGAGTTGTAGCCCTTTCACTTAGCTTTCCATAGCCACTTGAATCAGCTCAATATCAATTTTGTAGAGAGAGTTATGACCAAAATACTAAACTCTGCCAGTCTTTAGAAATTTGACGCGTTTGGGCGTTTCTTCAAATCAATCTTTCGTTGTTTGATCATACTTTCTTCTTTTGACACACGACTCATTAAAATGACTCTAGACTCAATATAATTGGCCCTCAATATGGCTTGGCCACTCAAATGACTCGAAACAAAAGAAATTAATGCCTAACCTATGAGATATAACAAAAACGACTCAAAATACTCAAAAACAACACAAAATTCTAGTCTCGGAAGCCCAAATGAATGGTATAAAACCAAGTGAACAAATACCCCAAACTTAGAATATTGCTTGTCCTCAAGCAATTACAACTCTAAAATGAAAAATACAAGACACAACAATACAAACAAAGCGCAAACTTCACAACCAATATCATTTGTCTCATTACTCATTTCACTATCAATCAAGCATGTGTTTTGACATTGTGATCAAATGTGTTGAATTTTCATGCCAATTCCATTTACATTATTCAAATAGATTCACGCAATCAAGTGTTATCAAAATGATCCACTTCTAATTATCAAGAATTAATGTTTACCGGATTCCATAAGCTTGTCATTCACACTAATCTCCACTAATGTAGGCTAATGTAACACAAGGATCAATAGGACTTTCAAGGCTTGTAATGTGGGCTTAGGGTAAGGTAGGAAAATATAGGATTAAGTAGCTCAACTCACCCAAACACACAATTATCACTTCAAATCACCAATTGCCAAACAAAATAGCTACCTTCACTTTTGGAATTCTCCACTGTTCTCCTTTTATGAGCCTAAACTCACTGAATTTTTTTTTAAACCCCCAAACTTAATTCTTTTGCATATTTTTAAACATGGAGGTTCATATTTTCTTTTTCTCGGTAACTTCATGCAAGTGAACACATATCCTACTTATCATACCATACTCAACCTTCAACATTTTGTGTATATGAGTGATGGGTAATTAGGATTTTTACATGTAGACTCAAGGTATAAGATTTGTTGCCAAAGAACGAGTTTAACATGCTCAAAGGGGACACTAGTGAAAATATATAATATAAAGGTAGGAATTTTTGGCTCTAGCTTGTTCAAAGATGGCCTAAATCATTTCCTTAATGTTATTTCACCTATGATTTTGCTTCGACTAGTGATCAGACAAGTCCTAGAATCCGGTGGGATCATACAAGAAACACTCAACTTCATAAATCATTTTCAAATACATTAACCGAATTATGCATGTAGATGGAATTAATAGAACGAAGCATAGATCACTGCTCAAACACATGCTCTTTTGACCGTTTAACTCATAGTCGACAAATTCACTTAGTCATGCGGTTAAACAGATTCAACAAACGACTCGACTTGACTCAACTCAAAGCAAATATATAGAGACTTTGCATTTTTTTTAACAACTAAAAAAAACCCGAAGAAAGTAGGATCACAAACAGAAAAAAGGTATTACCACTCCCCCAAACATAATATAACCATTGTCCTTAATGGAGGAGGTGCAACTCCTCGTCGGAATCGTGGGATGAAAGAGAAGCAACAGGCCAATTGGTAGCACTCCATGGGGCCGATGCCTTTTTTCTTGTATTTCTACGATTTAGGAGGCATGATACCAACCTGTCAAACAAAACCAAACACGTGGAAACGAGCAATGGGGTAAAGTACCACAATATCATGTGAAGACCATGGGAGACACATCAATGTTATATAATTGTGATCGACATATGAACTCCTCCAAGCAATAAACCAAGAAGGGCATGCAAAAGTGTTAAATTTCTCATTGAGGCATTTTATCAAACACATTGTGGGCATAGATAGAGAATAAGGATGTGAAGGTAATTTATATAACCAATTATGCCCGAAATTTCAATACCAATCCAAATTCTATCACAATAAGCACCTTTTGCACATAATTTCATAAGAATCGCGTAATGAGCATGCAAGAGGGATAGGGGTGAGATGCAACATGACTACTACTAATAAAACACAAACATTCTAACTAATCTAACTATGAAAGCAAGTAAAATGAGCTTGGGTTGCCTCCCAAGCGCTAAATTTAAAGTCTTTAGCCGACTTTTGTTTTACTCAAGGGATCCAAAAACAAGTGTCGATCATGCCACGCCTTTGTATTTTCCAACAGTATAAGCGATGCTTTAGTGTATATAAGACGTGGATGATTAAGGATCAGAATGTTGATGGTCTTTTGGAAATCAAAAAATGTGTTCCTAATGATGAAAAATGGTTTATCAATCATAGTAAAGATATTTCTATCTTTACTCACATTAAATATCATGAAATATGTAGAACATGTGAATTGATCACCATTTTCAAACATTGTTCCTTCAAGTGTATGCTTCTTAAAATTTGATACATTTGTATTGAAGCTTACATCTATAGTGCACATATTTTTGTCAATACGAGGATTTTCAATTGAGTGAGAGATAGAGATACTCCCTGAGTTAATTTGACGTGGCTCCTCCTCTTGTAAGATCGTATTGCACTCTTCAAAAGTCTCCTCCAAATTTTGAAGGATGTCCACCTTTTTCATAATGGGCAATTCATGTTCATGATTTTCTATTTCACCAGGTCCCAAGAATGATGACGACTTTTCATTATTAAGTTGGTCAATCATTTGTTGGAGTAACTTTGACATATTTTGACATGTAATCTCAATTTGTTGAATGCTTGCCTCGGTTTGTAGTACTCTATCATCGCTTTCTCGATTTCTTATCTTACACTCATTGATAAACTCAGCAAGATTTTCTTCCAACTCGGACCGACGTTTTATCTCATCTTGTCGTCTTCTTGCCTCACAATCGTCTAGAAATTGATAAAGTGTTTCTTCCAAGCTAGACAATTGTTCTTGTGGCTGATGAAAGGTTCCATGATTTGCCTTATTTTGGGCCCATACATTTTCTTGAGATGGATAATAAGGAACAAAATTATTCACACTTTGACTTCCAAAAACCCCAGAAGCATCATCGGTTGGCCACGTATATGCATACATTATAATTCCATCCAACGATGTGCCTAAACAAATTACACAAAATAAAAAAAAAAAAAAGAAACAAAAAGAAATAGTCAAATTACAACTAGGCAATCAACCTTGATATTAAACAAACACACGTTCCAAGAACAGCGCCAAGAACTTGTTAGAGATTTTTCTAACCGCAAGTCTACGGTGTCAAGTTTTAATATAGTGATATGAGTAGGGTTGTCGTATCCACAGGGAATGCGTGTATAAGTACCAAGTATAAATTACCTATGCTATATTTGACAGATCAATAATAGGTGGATGTCTCAATTTATAAATAAAAATAACTAGATATAACTAATCAAAATATAAACATCTAAATCTATGGGAGAATGAATTCTAGAGGTGTGATGAATCTAGTTTTCCCTTATATTATCAATATGGTATATCAATCACAAATTACCAATTTATAAGTCAAGATTTCTACAATAATCATTCCCTTTCTCAAGTGCCAATGATTTTAGATTCAATTGGGAAATCAATATCTCTATAAAAATCACCAATCAAAATCTCAATAAAAACTATGAATCTTGGTTGATGACTTCAAAGGATTCACAAATCTCTCAATTCTATGAAATCCTAGGTTATGATATTTCAAGGCCATGTATTCAATTACCTCTCTCAAGTGTCAAATCAAATACACCAAACACTCTAAATTATTGATCAAGTAATTTAGAAGAATAAATCCAAATAGCACAAATAGATTGGGAAATCTAGATTGACAAACCACAATATCAAAACATAAGTTCAAACATATATTACATCATCCCTCTAGAATTATAAAGTTTAGGTGATGATGAAAATACAAATACCCATAATCAAATGAGAATGCATCTCAAATGATATACAAGAAACAACAAGAAGAAGGAATTAAGAAGGAATTAAAGAGATTAAAGAAGAATCTTATCTATTTCTAGATGATAAATGTCTTCAATCTTCTCCCCCAACTCTTTCATTGTGTCTTGGTGGTGTTGGTTTTCATCCCCAAGTGTCCTCCATGCCCTAGATCAAGCCTCCCATGTATCTATTTATAGTACCCTCCTTTTAGATCCAAAAATCGGACATTTCTTGTTTTGTTCTGTCACAGGCGCTGCAGCGCATTGAAAATGAGCGCTGCGGCGCAAAAAAAAAACCGGACTGCCCATTTTTGTATCGGGACGCTGCAGCTTAAGGAGGGGCGCTGGCAATGCGCGTAGAACACCCCTGGGCGCTGCGGCTTTTTGGGCGTTGTGGCGCCGCTGTTGCGCTGTAGCGCCATCCAAACGTCCGAATTTGCTTTGGGTGTCTTCATAAGAGTTGTAGCCCTTTCTCTTAGCTTTCCATAGCCACTTGAATCAGCTCAATATCAATTTTGTAGAGAGAGTTATGACCAAAATACTAAACTCTGCCAGTCTTTAGAAATTTCGGACACGTTTGGACGTTTCTTCAAATCAATCTTTCGTTGTTTGATCATACTTTCTTCTTTTGACACACGACTCATTAAAATGACTCTAGACTCAATATAATTGGCCCTCAACATGGCTTGGCCACTCAAATGACTCGAAACAAAAGAAATTAATGCCTAACCTATGAGATATAACAAAAACGACTCAAAATACTCAAAAACAACACAAAATTCTAGTCTCGGAAGCCCAAATGAATGGTATAAAACCAAGTGAACACACCTGCAAGCATTTTAAAATTTTCAAATTTTTGTACATCAACAGACAATTTATTTTCTTTAACATTTCGATCCTTCACAAATTAAGGTCAGTTTATCCCATTTCTTTTGCAGTGATTGGGCAAGATTTGACTTTGTTGAACATTACTTTGTCCAAAGTTTTGTAGAGTATGTCCTTGACCACATTGTCCAAGTTGTATCTTTTTCTGTCCTCGTTTGTCCACTCAGTCCTTGGTTTATCAACCATGGTTGGTCTTGCCAGAGCCTTCTTTCTTCTCCTTCACCGCACATTTGCTCTCTCTTCTGCGGTTGTGTTCACTTTTCAAGATTTGCGGTGGCTCATCCTCTATCACTAGCCACATTTCATCATGTAAAGCAGATAGATGAGCCTGCATACGAATTTTCCAGTCATCAAATTCCTCAACAGTGAACATAGGAACGCGTGTCAGATTTGCTTCCATGATAATAACTTTTGCTAAGAATAAAAGATTTTTAAGATACAAGTGTTAAAAATCTTTTTAGAAAAAATAGAGATCTAGTTCAGTAACCAGTACGGAAGGCTCAATGAACCAATCGCTCTGATACCACTTGTAGGTCCCAAGGGGTGTGAGAAAAGTTTAGAAGGGGGGTTGAATAAACATTTCCAACTTTTCGATTTAGTCCTTTTAAAGAAATTATAGAGTTAACACAAACAGCTAAGTCCTTGAGGGACAACTAAGTTGGTTATTCAAATGAGTTAGCCACTCTCGTGATTTCGATAGATTTGTTGATAGAATAGCTCAATTGTTTAACCCTGAATTTTAACTTGGATGTGTTGGTTTTATCAGAGGAAGACTTAACACCCTTTGATTTGTTTTAAACTTGTTTTAACACTTGATTTTAGCACTTAGTTATTAGTCAGTTGGATAGCAAATTATCAGCAGGTGTAAGTAAGTATGCAGAAATAAAAGTGCTGAAATGTAAATGACACTAATGATTTTTATAGAGGTTCGAAGATGGGATAATTCTTCTAATCCTCTCTTCTCCAACTCCGGGAGGAATCCACTAAGTAATGATCAGTTCACAAAGTAGTTATTAGTCTAGAGACAAGTCTTTATCACACAGCTGACTTGCTCATTGGACTCAGTCTAGAGATGCCTTGGTCACACAAACTGGTGGCTTCTCTTCTTCCGACTGCTTCTTCACAGGGAAGCCG
Source organism: Rehmannia glutinosa (assembly GCA_016081115.2). Lineage (NCBI taxonomy): Eukaryota > Viridiplantae > Streptophyta > Magnoliopsida > Lamiales > Orobanchaceae > Rehmannia > Rehmannia glutinosa. The sequence goes on along the minus strand of CM071928.1, from coordinate 61,496,354 downwards.
CCTTGCTACTTCAGCTCACTTTCTCAAGCTTCTTGGATTTGATCACGAAGCCCTCCAATAACTTGAGACTGGTTCGACCTTGAACCTTCCTACAATCCTCCTTGGAAAGTAGACCCCTTTTGATTTTTCAAAAGTTTCCTCTTCAACAGTTTGAAGTTGTCTTTCCTTCACAACTTTGTGTTGGATTGATTTCCTTCGAGTTTTAGGCTTGAGGATTTTGCTTGAATATCTTGAGAATATTTTGCAGGTTAATAGCTTTAAATATTGCTTGCTTGTTCGTGGTTCAGGTGTGCAAGGTAACCTTTTCTCAATGATTTTCCTCAGCCTTTTATAGTGAACTTTTGAAATTTTGCCCATTGAAGAGATAGGCTAATTTCAAAAGGCACTTGTGTTTGTTGGCTTGTCTTGTTGCAGTCCTTGATGTTGACATTTACTCGTATTTAATGTCTTGAAGCATTGCAGCATATCTCACACTAGGTGCAGTGCTTCCCATTGGTTTGTTCCTTTTGCACACAACTGGAACTAACACTTTATCTCTGACAACTTTAACATGTTACCATTCTGTAACATTCTTGGCTTTCATCAACGGATCTCGTTCAGTTGTCTTGACTTGACTGCAGTCCTTTATTTCCCAGGTGACTTGAGTTAGCTTCCAATCTTTGGATGACTCATCTGTCACTTCAACTTGAGACTTGGCTTCTTGAGTTGACTTGACTGACTCTTCATACAGCTGTTTCATAGATGAAATACTTTCAGTCGAGTTCATGATTTTTCTTCTTTGCCATACTCAGCTGTCTTGCAGCGGAGTCTTCACTTCAGTCTTCAGTAGACTTATTGTATTTCTAGGCATAGCTGACTTGGCTCAGCTTTTCCAACCCTATCTAGTACAATGAAAATTACAAGGAAAATGGGGTGCCAACTTTCTAGTTTAAGTTTTACATGGCATTCATCAAAATCTACAAAATAAATTTCCCAACAATTTTTCCCATTTTTGATGATGCCAAAACTTAAAAACATTAAACAACATGTAAACAGCAAAGATACATACAGACAATGCAGTAACAAAGAATGTATGCGTAGAATCAATCATTTTATTGATCATAGCATTCTTGTCCTTTACACAGCTGTTTACAAAGTGTATCAGAGCATATTTAAATCTAAGCAAATTACAACCATCTATGCTAAGATACAAATATAAAGTGAGAAATTACAAAACACTTTATTGAATATACAGATGACTTAAAGAAAAATGTATTTACAAGAGTAAAATACATGAAGGGTTCGCAGCAACACTTCATCACATTCGCTGCCTCCTTCTTTCCTTTTCAGCTCTGTCATCATCAGCTCTCTTTCTTTTTCTTTCATCGTCAGCTGCTTTCTTCTTTTCATAAGCTCTATTTGCAGCAGCATCTTTTCACTTCCTCTCTTCCATAGTTGGTCTTGTCTTCTGTTTTCCTCTTCTATTCTTTTCACGTAGTCAGCATTCTTTCTAGCCACTTCCAGATTTGCTACTTCATCATACCCAGCCCAGTAGATCTTTCCATTCTTACCGGAATCTACATATTCGATATTTTTGGGTAGAGGTCTAGGTCGAAAACCTCTTCCTCCACCACTTCTTCCTCCTCATCCGGGTGTATATCGTACATGAGTCTTTTGTGTACAAATTGAATGGTTGTTGGTAGTCTGCTTTGCCTATCGCCTTCTTCGCACAACTTAAGACCCTTCTCCCGAGTCTGAGATCCAGGTTTGGGCTATAGACATCTCGAAATAGCCTTCGGATTCGAGCATATTAAATTCTTCAACTGATCTTGGCTTGTCTCTGTCATCTGGAATAGCATCTTGATCATTCCCTGACGGAATGCCACCGTAATGTTTCAACACTTCTTCAACGCGGGCATCCGTCTTTTTATCGAACTCTTTCATCCCTGCTTCTACAATTTTTCTTTTCTCTGACATGGGCACAGTAGAGTGTTCGATCGGCAGAGTCACTGGAAGTTTGCTCATGATGGATGTTGTGACATGACCTTGCTGAGGGGTTTCAGCAATCATTAGTGTCAAATCCTTTGACCTTTCCCCCTCAAGTCTGCTATGAGGGTGGCATCTCTATTGTCCAGGCGTAAATCTAGTTAGGCTTGGTGCCGTCCGATCTTCTCAATCTCTGCAAAGATCATCTTGAAGACTTCACGGATCTTAGTTGTCACACCTGATTCAGCTACCGGCCATTCTGCATCGAAATCGAAGCTTGTGGCATAATAGAGTCGGTAAGGATGACTGGATCTTCTCGGACAGTGAATCATCGCTGCTCTTTAGCTGTCTCTTCCTCTAGCTCTGGAAGCTCAATCGAAAAGGGAAATACTTGCTCAAACGCATCATCTCGCACATATGGGATTGACTGTACTGTTTGTGCCTGTGATGCCTCTGGTTGAGTCGGATGCTGCTCTTGTTGTGGGAGCTGCGTAGATGACTCGGTTTGGTGGGCCTTTTGAAATGGGTTGGCGGTGACCGAGCCTCGCTATCTTAACAGCTTCTTTGGCCTCAGTGGATTTTGCTAAGTGAAGTACCTGATCCTCTACTGCAACAGCAGCGTCATCGGAGGATGATGAAACCTAGGGGCTTGGTTCATCATCGAAGTTGAATGTTTGACGAGCAGCTTTGAAACTCGACTAACTCATCTGCGGGAGAACATCCTCACGGTGGGTCCTTTTTATGTGAAGCAGTGTGGACTCGGCTTCATCCTCAGACCCTAGAAATGATATGTCAGGGTTTTCCTGGGAGTCATGAAGTGCACTAATCTCCTTCTCAGATTCAGCAATGTTAACAGGATGGATGTTCTGAACTTCTTGAGTTTTACCCAGGAAGGTCTCAACTTCCCTTGGGCCTTCAACACCTCCAGCAGTCTCAACTGCTAAGAGACCTTCAACATTCCCTTCGACAGTCGCAGATGTCTTAGGGTCTTGGATCATGGCATCTGAAGGAGTCTCAACCCATTGGATTGCACTTTCACTGCCCAAAGTGTTAACTCCCGGGCATTTCCATCTCGTGCCTGTGCCTCATTGCATTAGCAAAGTGTCCTTAGCTACAAAGCGGTGACACTTGGTGGGACAGACTCAACTGTCCGAGCTTCGTCAATGTCAATCTGTTGTGGTTCTTTCTCGGTTTCCACTTCGCCTCCTTTCTTCAATAAAGAGTCATCTGCAGCATCTTTCGACCCTGCTGCAGTGGAGTGAGTTTCCCCCTCAGCTGGCACACCAGCTGAGTGACTGATGATGGGTTCACTCTACTCCAGACTCGCGGCTGCTTCCGTTGAGTGCTCAGCCGTTGGGGCAGGTGGTAAAACACCTTCAGTAGGGGTTGGCTCAACTTGGGTGCCCAAAGTCTCAGTTTCATCACCAATTCCCTTGGAACCATTCTCGATCGACACGGGGGCGTAGGCTGCGCAAAGAATGATCGAGGCAATATGTTGTCTACTCCCAAAGGATCGTCCAGGAGAGATTGAGACGATTCTCCTGGTCCTTCGATCATTTGTTGCTCATGTATCATCCTGGATTCCCTCATAGCTTGCTGCATGTCTAACTTTTCTGTTGCAGCAATGGGATCCATATCTTCATCGCTCTCTGAGAACATATCCAGATGAGAGTCAGTGTGTTCTAGAGTTCCAGTAAGCGGACATATACTTGCTTTCTCGCGAGCTTCAGCTTCCTCTGCTGCTTTGGCTTGTTCATTCTCCTTGAAGATTTGTAGGATATTCAGGCAGTTATCTTCATCAAGGGCCTGAAGCACTTTAGTGACTCCGAGAAATTGGAACAATTTCCTCCTCTTCTTCGATAAACTCAGGGCGTTCGAACTGCACCCTTGAGTGGCTTAGCTTCCATGCCCTTCATTCACGAGACGGCGTTGGATGTCCGGGTATATAGGAGAATATATGATGACATCATCATCATCATCTTCTTCTTGTCCTTCCTTTCTGGGATGGAAGGCAAGATGATCTCGCTTCTTCACCTTGGCGGCGTCCGTAGCAGTGGAGAGATAATTTTGTCAATCGGAGAGTCGTTGTCTCATTGCCTTCGCCATCCTCGTGTCCTTCTCCCGAGTCTTTCAGGCCTCTGCCGATCACCTCGGCAGACTTGGCGGTTTCATCTATTACTTTGTTGCACTTCCTAAGTGTCGTGAGTCTCGAGATATTTTCTCTAGCTGAGTTGCAGATTCAGCTGTCTTTTCACGCTCTGAAAGCTTGACGATCCTTCTTCTTTTGGTCTTAACTAGAGGAATTTCTGGTTCTTTTTCCTCCTCGTATTCTTTGGCGGCGGGGGCCGGGGCATCTTTCTTGGATGGAGAGCGCTTCCTGGGCTTGAGATCCTTTTCTTTCGTATGGTGGAGAAGGGATTTGGGCTTCCTTCTCGGCCGCATGGGCATGGGGGAGACACGCCGCGGACAGGCGGCGACTCAGTTATGCGGGCGAGTGCATTTTGTTTCTTTGCTGCATGGGCAGCCTTCTTCTTTGCAGTTTTCTTCTTGGGAGGAGAGGTAATAGTTGTGTCCTCGGGGTCAGCTGATTCCCTCTCACCTATATCTGCCCTCTTGGCATGGGCTCTCTTCGGGCTCCCGAGAGATTTGCCTGAACATATTTTTATTTACATGGAAAGGTTTTCCATGTTGAAGGGGAATGCCCTTCACTTCCATCAGGTGGCAAATCACCAGGCCATAACCGAGAGATCCTCCAAACGATCCGTCTTCCTTGTATGATTTATTCACAACATTTGCGCGAGTCATGTTGTACCACGAACTCGGCCAGTGACTTTTTGCCCCTGTATGATCGCGGCCATGATGATCGGCTTAGTCTTTGACAATCGGTTGAAGCCGCAAACTTCATGTCTACACACTTGGAGACGACATCCATCAACTTGTGATAGTCGTCCTTGCCAATTTCTTCTCGGTTTGTGTAGACCACTTTTGCAAGACACTCGAGGTTTGGCTACCTCTTTCCATGCAGCAGCCAAGTTAACGTCTGCTTCATAAATCTCATTCATGCCCTCAGACGACAACAAACAGTGCTCTGCAAGGTCTTTAGTAGTTATCATAATGTCCTTGCGGTGGACAGAAGACTTGATGCCTTCGTCATGCACCTCCGCATTCACGTAAAACTGCGCCACCTCTTCAAGGTAGGTGTGCGAGTACTCCAAAGTCAGAAAAGCCTTAAGACCGGACTTTTCCAACATTTCTACAATCTTCTTCACTAGGGTTTCATCTGAACCCTGCTTTACCATGCCTTCAAAATCCACGGATGATCCTGAGTGAATTTGCTTTGATAACTTGACGAAATTAAACATCGGTGCCATTTTTAGGAGTTTTTACCAATTAGAACTTGATAAACTGGCTTGAGAACACGTAGAGTTTGCGAGAGAGAAAAGCTTGCTTTGCCTTTGCATTGAAAGATGAACAGTTTCAGTAAAGTGTGAGAGAGAAGCCTGAAAATCGTATATAAGGGTTATGAAAGGACGAGTTTTTGGATTTTGAAATTTGATCAAGATCAACGGCTCAGATTTAGCACATCAAACCGTATTTAATTCCTCGCATTTAATGCGGCAGCATTTATATCCAATCATATGTTTACTGTGCAACTTTTGAATGTACCCGTCATTATTACGCTGGCGTCATCCTTAAAAACATTCCCGCTCATTTAAAACGACTGCGTTTTTGTCACTAAGCTCATAAATGACTCAGCTTATCTCAAAAATGACTTAACTCTTCTTCTCTCTTTTCATTTAGTGACTCAGCTGTCAGCTTACTCGATACACCTGACTTTCCAATATGGTTGTTTCACTTGGTTGATGTGAAAAACTTGTTTATTTCTCACTTTCTATCTGCCATCTCTTCTGATTGAGTCTTCTGAGTGTTAACTCAGCTCAATTAACCCTAGCTCATGCTTAAGCTCTTCAAATCTTGATTCACATAAGGGCTTGGTGAATATGTCAGCTAACTGCTTATCAGTTGAGATATATTCCAAAGTGATGTCTTTCTTTTTAACATGATCTCTTATAAAATGATATATGACATCAATGTGCTTTGTTCTTGAATGCAGCACAAGATTCTGAGTGATTGCAATAGCATTTGTGTTATCACACATAATTGGAATTTCTTTTTCTTCAATTTCATAGTCTCTCGACTCTTTGTCTCATCCATAAGACTTGGGCACAAGTGCCGCCGCAGCCTATGTACTGCTTGGATGTGGATGTGGCTATTGAGTTTTTCTTCTTACTAAACCAGGAAACTAATCTGTACCAAGCATTTGACATGTACCTGAAGTACTTTTCCTGTCAACTCTACATCCAGCATAGTCAGAGTCTGAGTAACCAATAAGTTTGAATCCACCTTCCTTTGGATACCATAAGCCAACTTCCTGGCATCCCTTCAAATATCTTAGAATTCTCTTAGTTGCAGTCATGTGGCTCTCCATTGGTGCAGATTGAAATCTTGCACATACACCTACTACAAAGGTGATGTCTGGTCTGCTGGCTGTTAAATAGAGCAGTGATCCAATAAGTGCTATGTATCTTGTTTGATCTCTGACCTTACCATCCGCATCCATGTCCATCTTGTTGATGTGTTCATTGGTATTTTCACATAAGACTTCTCTTCCATACCAAATTTCTTCATTAAATCTCAGGTGTACTTTGTTTGACTTATGAAGGTTCCATCCTTCAGTTGCTTAACTTGAAGTCCTAGAAGAAAGTCAACTCTCCCATCATGCTCATTTCAAATTTGCCTTGCATGAGATTTGAGAACTTATCACACAGCTCTTTGTTTGTAGATCCAAATATGATATCATCCATATATATTTGAACAGGCAGTATACTCTCTCCATCTTGAATTTTGAAGAGTGTTTTGTCCACTTTGCCTTTGGTGAATCCATTGTCAGTTAGAAATTGAGACAATGTATCATACAATGCTCTTGGTGCCTGTTTCAATCCATATAATGCTTTATTGAGCTTGTACACCTTATCTCCAATAGACTTCTGCTCAAAACCTGGAGGTTGTTCAACATAGACTTCTTCCTCAAACAGTCCATTTAAGAATGCACTTTTCACATCCATTTGATATACAGTGAAGTTCTTGTGAGCAACATAGGCAAGAAGCATCCTTATTGCTTCTAATCTTGCAACAGGAGCAAAGGTTTCATCAAAATCTATTCCCTCTTCTTGGCAATACTCTTTGGCTACCAATATTGCTTTGTTTCTTACCACAGATCCTTCCTCATTCATCTTATTTCTGAAAACCCATTTTTTTCCAATGACATTTTGATGGGTTGGTCTCTGCACTAATTCCCATACTTTGTTTCTTTCAAACTGATTCAGCTCTTCTTGCATGGCTTGAATCCAATGTGTGTCATCCAATGCTTGAGACACATCTTTTGGCTCTATTTGGGAGATAAAACAAGTGAACATTGCTTCTTGCTGAGCTCTGGATCCGGTTCTTGCCACGATCTCTCATATCTCCAATGACTAGCTCTGATGGATGGTCTCTCAGCTATCTCACATCAGGTTAAAGCGAATCAGCTGGGTTCAGCTGTCTCACAGTTGTGTTGTCTTGAGTAGCTCTTTCATCATCATTCAGCTGCAGATTTTCCAGCTATCTTTGAGATTCAACTATCTCATCTTCATCTGGATTGATTGCTCTTACTTCAGCTTCAACATGAGGACTCTTCTGCATAGTTGGTTGATTCAGCTAACTCTTCAATGTCTTCTCCATTCACATTAGGTTCATCAAAAACCACATGAATAGACTCTTCTGTGACCATATTCCTCTTGTTCAGCACTCTATAGGCTTTGCTCTTAGCTGAATATCCCAAAACGATACCTTCATCAGCTTTAGCATCAAAAGCCTTTAGATTATCCTTGCCATTGTTGTGGATGAAGCATTTGCATCCAAATAATCTAAAATATACAACATTTGGCTTTCTCCCTGTCCATATCTCATAGGGAGTTTTGGTCAATTGCCTGTTTATCATGCATCTATTTTGAGTATAGCATGCAGTGTTGATAGCTTCAGCCCAAAATCTATTAGGCAATCCAGCTTCAGCTAACATGGTCCTTGCAGCTTCCTTGAGAGTTATGTTCCTTCTCTAAGCTACTCCATTCTGTTGTGGAGTCCCTGCTGCAGATAACTCATGACCAATACCATTTTCAACATAATACTAAGTTATTATCCTATTGACAAACTCAGATCCTCTATCAGACCTTATCTTTATAATGGTTTGGCTCTTTTCATTTTGAACTCTTTTCATCAGCTGAGGTAACTTCTGAAAAATTTCCTTCTTTTTACACTTGAAGATTGTCCATGTATATCTTGAATAATCATCCACCACCACTAAGGTGTATTTCTTTCCACTTATGTTGGCTGGTTCAACAGGACCAAATAAATCCATATGCAACAGATGTAAAATCCTTGTTGAAGAAGGACTTGGCTTATCCTTGAATGAAGATTTGATCTGTTTTCCCATCTGGCATGCATCACATACACTTTCCTTCTTGTACACTGAGTCTGACAAACCTTCTACAAGATAACTCCTTGCAAGCTTGTTGATTGTCTTGAAATCGGAGTAACTCGGCTTCTTGTGCCTGACCAACTTGATTCGGTTGTGTCTTTCTTTGCCAGAGACATGTGCTTGGTGTAGCAGTAGACCAATCTACCACATACATTATTTTTTTTTGCCTTGACCCTTGCATCACTATTTCATTTGATTCAGCATCCTTGATCTGGCACACTCCAATGTTGAATCCTACATTGTAGCCTTTGTCACAGAGTTGGTTGATGCTTAACAGGTTGAAGTTGAGGCCTTCAACATAAGCAACATCTGTGATTTCCAATCCATTTTTCTGGATGGATCTTGTGCCTTTGATCTCTCCTGGAGCTTCATTTTCCCCAAATATAACTTTTGCACCTCCAACCTCCTTGAATCTTGACAGGTTTATCTTATTTCATGTCATATGTCTGGAACATCTACTATCCATGTACCAGGTTCCTTGGCACTCAGTTGTTCCTTGAACCTGCAATCAAGGAAATCAGTTTTTAGGTACCCATACTTGTCTGGGTCCGGAGGGGTTAGTGCTATTAGATGCTCCAACCAACCTATAGCCAAATGGTCTGAATCTAAGTGGTTGCCATCTATCAGTGACATAATCATAGTGCACATTAGCAAATTGCTTGGGGGTTTTAGGATCATACAGCTGTCTATTTTGTCTGTATGTCTGTGGATGTGTTTTAGCAATTGATTTCTTGAGGTAGTTGTGGTATTTCTGAGTGTAGTGCTTGGGTGCGTATGTGTGCTGATAAAAGCGCTTTTGCCTTTGGAATGACCTTTGCTAAGGTTTAGGTCTTTGCCATTTTGGCTTGTATTCCATAGGTCTTTGCTGATGTTTCACATTATTCCAATCAGCATAGTTTGGATATTTCCTACCATTCCCATCATATGTATTTCTCTGATGAAATTTCTGGGGGTTTTCGTAGCTTTGTATGCTTTTCACAGAGTATTTTCTGTTTGGAGTTTGCTAAGGAACTCGGTTGAATTTCTTCTCAGTTGTCCTCTCAGCATACTCAACTGGCTGTTTTCCTTTCCCTTTATATCCAAGGCCAGTTTGATTTTGATTGTGCTTTGGAATAGATGTGTGTGCAACATTTGGTGTATTGGGTTTTTGAGATGCTTCATTACTTGAAGATCCTTTTTCCAAAACCACTCTTGGAGTTTGACTATGTACAAAGGAATTAAATCCTATGCCTGTCTTGTCTCCACATTCCTTTTGACTCATAATAAGTTCATCCAATGATTTAGATGCTTTTGTAAATGAGGCAATCACATTTTTAAGATCTTTTTCCCTCTTTTTTGTAGCAGCTAACTTTGATATAATCTTGGCATTTTCAGCCTTCAGCTTAGTGTTCTCATCAGCTAAGTGGCTCAGAGTACTTAGCTCCTTAGTCAGCTGTGAGTTTTGGCTTTTAAGCTGGCTGTTTTCCTCATTTAAAATTATGTGTGAGGATTTTATGTGTTCAAAATCTTTCATCATTTTGCCTAATGAATCATAAAGATCAGTGGGTGATGAAGTGTGTGTTAGAGTGAGAATGAGATGAGTTAGAGTGTACCTCATCTTCTTGATCTGGTTGATCTTGTTCTTTACATTAGGCAGATCATAGCCTCTTCCTCAGAATCACTTGAGTAGTCTGCTTCACTACTATCTAAGTCTGCTGCTTCTTTTCACTTGGCTGGCTCAGCAGTCTCAGCAGCCAACATGGCTTTCTTCTTTTCCTGTCTTTTTTCCCTGAAGACTTTTCTTTCTTCCTCATTCCTATTCTTGTTGACTGGTGGATAGGAACAGTCAACTGCAAAATGTCCTGGTTGCCTGCAGTTCCAACATAGGTTCTCAGCTCTCTGACGATCAGCTCTCCTGTTCTTGGATTATCGCTCTCTGCGATAAACAACCCTCGATGCTCACTCTCTTGGGCTGTCTGTCCTTCCTTGTTTTGGAAGGTGTTGAATATCTTCTGGAGGTTTCACCCTTGTTTCTTTTATAGTTCTTATTGAAGAACTTGTTGAATCTCTTAACCATTGGGGTTATCTCCTCCTGGTTTGTGGTCTCTTTTGACTCAGCTCTCTTTCCATCACTTGCCATTAGTGCATTTGTCTTGGGCACTGTTTGTCTCCTCTTGCTCTTTCCTTCTCGGCTCAAACTCATATGCTTTGAGGTCCGAGAATAGCTCATGGTTCGATGTCTTTGAGAGGTCCATTGAATGTCTTAGATCCATAACCTTCATTTCTCATTCATTGGGAGGGCTCTTAAAATCTTCATACACATTTCTTCCTTGTATCTTTGTTTCCCAAGAGTGAAAACTCATTTGTAATCTCGTAAATCCGGCATCGGTGATCCGAGATTCACCGCAAACATTTTAAAGTTCTCAAATTTTTGAACAAAGAACAGATAGTTAATTTTCTTTAATTTGTTACGATCCTTCACAAATTAAAGTCACTTATTCGCATTTTTTTTGCGATTTGCAAGATTTGACTTTATTGAACATGGCTTTGTCCAATATCTTGTAGAGTATATCCTTGTCCACATTGTCCAAGTTATCTCTCTTTTTATCTTCATTTGTCCATTCAGTTCTTGGTTTTTCAACCAAGGTTGGTCTTGCTTCAGAAACCTTTCTTCCCTTCAAACTACGGTGCTGCTTCTTGTCTGATTGTGTTCACTTTGAGTATTTGCAGTGGCCCATCCTCTATCACAAGCCATATTTCATCATGTAATGCAGATAGATGAGCCTGCATACGAATTTTCCAATCATCAAATTCTTCAACAGTGAACATAGGAATGCATGTTAGATTTACTTCCATGATAATAACTTTGCTTGAAAAATGAAAGACTTTGAAAAACACAAGTGTTAAAACCTTTTGAAAAGATAGAGATCTAGTTCAGTAACCAGTGCGGAAGGCTCAATGAACCAACCGCTCCGATACCACTTGTAGGTCCCAAGGGGTGTAAAGTAAGGTTTAGAAGGGGGGTTGAATAAACCTTACCAAATTTTCGATTTTAGTCCTTTAAAATTATTCAACAGAGTTGACTCAAATAGTTGTGTCCTGGGTGGACAGCTAAGTTGGCCTTTCAGCTAAGTTACCCACTCAACAGACTCGATAGAGCTGTTGATAGTATAACTCGGCTGCTTAAGCCAAATACTTAATTTGGCTGGTTTGGTTTTTAACAGCGGAAGACTTAACACCCTTTGATTTATTTTAAGCTTGTTTTTCACACTTAGTTTTAAGCACTTGATTATTAATCAGTTGGATAGCAAATATAATACTAACAACAGATATAATGTAAATGTGCAGGAAAGTAAGTTTGCTGAAAGTAAATGACACAAATATTTATAGAGGTTCGAAGATGGGGTAATTCTTCTAATCATCTCTTCTCCAACTCCTGGAGGAATCCACTATGTAATAAATCAGTTTACAAACGGTTATCAGTCTGGAGACAGCCTTGATCACACAATTGGCTTCTCTTGCGACTCAGCTTCTTCACAGTGCAGCTATCTTGCTACTTCAGCTCACTTCTCAAGTTCTTGGATTTGATCACGAAGCCCTACAACAAACTTGATAATGGTTCGACCTTGAACCTTCCTATAATCCTGACTTGAAAGTAGAACCCTTTATTTCAAATGTTTTCCTCTTCAACAGTTTGAAGTTATCTCTCATTCACAGTGTGTGTTGGATCGAGTATGTTCGAGTTTTAGGCTTGAGGAATAGTTTGATATGCTTTGAGAATATTGCAGGTTAAATACTTGAATATTGCTTGATCGTTCGTAGTTCAGGTATGCAAGGTGACCTCTTCTCAATAGCTTCCTCAGCCTTTTATAGTGTCCATTTGAAATTTTGCCCGTTGAAGAGATAGGCTAATTTTAAATGTCACTTGTGTTCGTTGGCTTGTCTTGTCTTGGTCTGCAGTCCTTGATGTTGACCTTTCCTCATATTAATGGCATTTCAGCATTTGCAGGTGCCTGACACAAGGTGCAGTGTTTCCCATTGGCTCATTCCTTTTGCACAATTCTGGGACAGACACTTTAGACTTGGCAGCTTTGACATATTACTATATTGAGTAATATTCTTGACTTTAATCAACGGATCTAAGTCAGTTGTATTGACTTGACTGTTGCCTTTACCCCAGGTTACTTGAGTCTACTCCAATCATTGGATTGACTCAACTGTCATTTCAACTTGTAGACTTGGCTTCTTGAGTTGACTTGACTGACACTTCTCACAGATGTTCCTCAGTTAACTCTCCTTCAGTCGAGCCCTTGTCTTCCTTTATGGCCTCACTCGGTGACACACAGAGTCTTCACACTGATCCTTTGTTGACTTCTTGTAATCTTTGACGAGGCCGACTTGACTCGGCTTTCTTGGTCCTATCTATTACAATACAAATTATAAGGAAAATGTGGTGCCAACTTCCTAGTTTAAGTTTTACATGGTATCATCAAAATCTATCAAATGAATTTCCTAACATGAAGGCTTTAATGAAGCTTTTCACTTCATCAAGCTTAGAAGATCGGACGAAAAAACTTTGAAATACATAAAGGCAGCTTCACCAAAAGAAGTACCATTACTGGTAGGAGCAATCTCAGAAGACGAAACTTCTACACGACGAGCATGAGGACTTTGGGTTTGTCTAATTGAAATGGACAAAGTCAAGTATCCATTCAAGTTCTTTCAGAATTCAGCAAATGGATCTTTCCTTCTGAATTCAATGGCAAGATCAACAACAGGATTTGCAGAGGAATTTTTTGAGATAAAAAGAAGAATTCTCTGAGAGAACAAGATTCTGGCTAGCAAAGAAACTAATCGTAAATTATGTAACATGGTGCATGTAGGTCGTTGGATCGATCGGATCTATCAGGCATGCCTCAAACAAAAAGAACCCGAGTTTGGGAAAGGATTTCGACCCAAACTCGACCGACCAAGACTATACAGCTGGAAAAGACAAGCGCCTAGCTTTCAAGACGCGTTATCCTCGGGAACCACGCAAACCAAATTTTTAAAAAATTCCCCGAATACCATCACATGGGCTGAGTTACGCGGAAGAAAAAGGAAGACGGTGGCAAGGGCAATAATTCGAGGATGAAGACGTAGCGGTGGCGTCTAATATTTCAACAAGCTTTGGAATCCGCATTTCGGTTCCGGATTCAATTCTATAAAAAACGAGAGTTGAAGAAAACTAAAGCCATCAAATATTTCCCTTAATTTTCTTATAATAAATTGTAAGTGAAAATTTGTAATATCTGAGTGTTTTAGTTTTAAGTTTTATGTATTTTCAAGTTCAAGCCTCATTAATGAGAGGATAAACAAGTATTCTCCTCCCAAAAGGAGATCACTAATGTAATAAGTTTTTCTTTAAGTTTTTAATAAAAAGTGGGCTTTTGCTTCAACATGCATTCAAAATGTTTGATTAATTTATCTCTTTAAAGAACTATCTTATAGACCTAGAGTAGGAAATGAAACAAGGTTATGTTGTACAGTTTCTGAAGGAGTCGGTAACTTGTAGACCATCTTCCCTGATTAGTGAGGTTGAACGACGACATTTGTCAAATGGTCTAGGGGCAGTGATTTTCCGACTGGTGGTGTTGCGAGCCATCTCACCTGGAGCTATTTCGGTCAAAGAAAGGTATGAATTTTAAGGGATATTTTAGTTTTACGGAAGCATGTTGGGCCTAATATGGTCGTAATAGACTATATTCATTTCTGTTAATAAACTTAGGAAAATTGAAGATTTGTACACATGTTAGTGAGGCCTTTGCAGAAGTATGCCCGTTAAGTTTATAGGCTGGAAACCTGACATGATCCACTTAAAACCTCTAAATAGAGACTGGATCTAAATAGGTATAACAATGCCACGAACAAAACATGTGACAGAAAATGAAAGCTTTCACACCATGTGATACATTGCATAATATGGTAATTGTGGGACTATCATTGCAATATTTATAAACTGCGGGACTATTTATATACATTTCTAAAACGGTGGGACTGAAAGCAAAATCTGAAAACAGTGGGATGAATTTTGCAATGTACGGGACTAAGATTGCAATAGGCCTAATATTGTGGGACTGAGTTTGCAATTTTCTCCACCAAAAACAAACATAACACACACAAAATTAGACTCAACAACAAAACATGCAAACACACAAGCAAAAAAATGAAATATACTATGAAAAATATAAAAATGAAATCAAAATAACCACACAAAATACTAACAAAAACACACAAAATAGGTTGTGCGGCCATGCTGCGCCTCTGTCTCGTGTCTGTGACCGAACACACGACCGTGTAAAATCACACGGACAGGTCGTGTGTTCGGTCTCTGTTTTACCTTTCACACGGCCGTGTGATTTTCTACGATCATGTGTTTTGATTTTCGAATTTTTCCTTTTTTTTTTATAAAACTCGTAGTCTGTCATTACACCTCATATACAACAACTCACAAAAATAAAACAAAACTAAAAATTAAGTTAATAAAATCAAAATTGTATTGAACGAAAACGATAAGATAAACTATTAAAAAAATAAATTGGGTTGTCTCCCACAAAGCGCTAAGTTTTACATCTTGACCCGGATGTCGATTTCTATTATTCTTGTCGTTGAATCGTGTCGTTTGTTGTCTTTGGGCCCTTGTATTCTATACCACTCATCGACGAATGACATTGCATTGTTCTCTCGGATTAAGAGAATTTCTGATGAGTGTACTATTCCTCCTTCCCCCGCCATTTAAATAAGAGGACTCGTCATTGCTTGTTTAAATCTTATTTTCCATACGATCGATGTTTCATCTCGTATTCGAATATATTATGTGAATTTCATCGATATAATAATGACATTATATTTATACGTTGGCATTCACACGGTGAATTTTAACATTCATAACCAAATGAGTAGAGCTTTTGTTAGCAACCCAAAATTTGTCAAATATCACATCTAAAATTGGAAACAAGACTCTTTGGGCCCACAATGACAAAAATTGAAGTGGACAATGCATAAAACATGTGTTGCAAGTAATAAGGAAATGTAACCATATATTGTAGGTTAGTTGAGAATGCATGGTAAATTAAGTTAATTAGGAAAAGAAAAAAAAAAGGCAAAAATTTGTATGAGACAGTTTATGGATATAGTTCATGAGACGGATCTTATATGTAAATATAATTTCAACTCAAACTCATAAAAAAAAACTCATATTTTTTGCATTTTGTAGGATTCGTCTCATGAACTTAAGTCCATGAAACATCTCATATAAGACCATGTCGAGCTCAAACTGTTGGGAAATTTATTGTTTAGATTTTGATGAATGTCATGTAAAACTTAGAATAGGAAGTTGGCACCCCATTTTTGTTGTAAATCGCATTGTAATAAATAAATTTGGTCAAGTGAGTTAAGTCGGCCTATGCCCAAACATGCAAGAAGACAACGGAGACTAGAAGGAAGACTCATTGCGAGACATCCGAGTATGGCAAAGAAGAGTAGACGGAAACTCTCATGTAGGAGCAACTAAGATGCGGTGAGTGGAGTATCGGTCAAGTCAACTCAAGAAAAGCCAAGTCTCAAGTTGAAGTGACGGAAGAGTCATCCATGATTGGAAGGCGACTCTAAGTCACCGGGGAAAGCAAGGAAATGCGGTCAAGTCGAGATAATCGAAAAAGATCCGTTGCACGAGTAAATCAAGAGAATTACCTAAACAAGTAATATCTCCATACTACCTTTCTCGAAGTGCTCAGTCCCAGAAGCGTGCAAAAGGAATAAACCAATGGAAAGCACTACACCGTGTCAGAACTCTGAAAAGGTGAAGAATAATTCATACGAGGAAATGCCAATTCCAAGGACTGCAACAAGACAAGCCAACGACCACAAGTGACTTTCAAAAATAAGCCTATCTCTTCAACGGGCAGATTTTTGAAAGATCACTATAAAAGGCTGAGGAATGACTCTGAGAGAGAGTTACGAAGGTTACCTGAACCACGAACATTTCAAGAAAACATTTTGAACTGTAACCTAAAAATTCTCAAATCATTCAAGATTAATCCTCAAGCCTACACTAAGAAGAACATCAATCCAACACTCACCTGTGAAGGAAAGATAACTTCAATCAGTTGAAGAGGAAATTACTGAAGAATCAAGGGGTCTACATTCCACGAAGGATTGTAGGAAGATTCAAGGTCGAATCAAGTCTTGAGCTTTTGGAGGGCTTTGTGATCAAATCCAAAGAGCTTGAGCAAGTGGGTTGTAGTAGCAAGGCGCCGCCTGTGAAGAAGTTCGAGTCGTCACGAGAAGCCTTGGTGAGTGATCAAGGCGTCTCGATCGAGTCCCAAAGGATCAAGTCATTTGTGTGATCAAGACTTGTATCCGGGATGTTACCACTTTGTATCTTGATCAATACCTAGTGGATTCCTCCGGGGAGTTGGAGAAGAGAGGAGTAGAAGAATTACCCCATCTTCGAACCTCTATATAAATCTTATTGTGTCATTTACATTTCAAAGACTTTAATTCTTGCATCATATCTGTTTAATTAATTCTCACGACATATTTGCTATCCATTAGATAATCTCTAAGTACTAAATCAAGCTCTAAATCTCTACTTAACCAAACTTAAGGGTGTTAAGTCTTCCTGAAAACAAACCACGATTAAGTTAATTTAGACTTAATAAATTTGAGTTATTCCATCAACGGCTCGAGTTGAGTCATTTGAGAGACTAACTCTCTTGATTAACTAAATTGGTTGTCCACCAAGGACAAATTGTGTAGTATCAACTCGAACTTTTAAAAGGACTAAATCAAAATTTTGGTAAGGTTTATTCAACCCCCCTTCTAAACCTTACACTTACACCCCTTGGGACCTACAAGTGGTATCGGAGCGGTTGGTTCATTGAGCCTTCCCGTGTTCAGTTCTTGAACTAGATCTCCAAACTTTTCAAAGTCCGCTTTAGTACTTAAACTTTCAAAACTCTTTTTATCATTAAAATTTATTATCATGGAAGCAAATTTGACACGCATCCCTATGTTCACAATTGAAGAATTTGATGATTGGAAAATTCGTATGCAGGCTCATCTATCAAAGCATTACATGATGAGATGTGGATAGTGATAGAGGATGGGCCACTACAAATCTTAAAGGTGAACACGATTGTAAGAAGAAGAGTGCGGTGAGGTGAAGAGGATCTTTGCTCCAGGCCCCTGCCATGGTTGAAAAACCAAGAACCGAATGGACAAATGATGAGAAAAAGATACAACCTGGACAATGTAGCCAAGGACATCCTTTACAAAACCTTGGACAAAGCCATGTTCAATAAAGTCAAATCATGCAAAACGGCCAAAGAAATGCAGGACAAACTAACACCGATTTGTGAAGGCTCGTGAGCAAATCAAAGAAAACAAATTATCGGTGGCCGTACTGAGTAAATTTGAGAACTTCAAAATGATCTCAGGAGAAAACCTGGATCAACCGGATGCTCGGTTCACGTAAATCACCAACGAGCTATCTCGCACTTGGAAAGGAATATACACGAGAAGAAATGTGTATGAAGATCTTAAAAAGTCTCCCAACCGAATGGGAAATGAAGGTCATGGCACTAAGATATTCCATGGACCTATCGAAGACCTCCAACCATGAACTATTCTCGGATCTCAAAGCCTACGAATTTGGTGAGAAGAAAAGATCGAGGAAGAGACAGTTGTACCCAAAACAAGCAGTGCTCTAATTGTTAAGGATGGAAAGAGAGCCGAGGTCAAAGAAGTCATTGATCCGGAAGAAATAGCCACGATGGTTAAGAGGTTCAACAAGCTCTTCAATAAGAACTACAAGAGAGGCAAGGGCGAATCTTCTAGAAGACACTCGGCTCCTCCAAGTCAAGGGAAGATAGGCCAACCAAGAGAAAGAGATCATCAAAAAGCTGAATATCAAAGGGTGACAATCCAAGAATGGAAAAGAGTGATCAAAAGGTTGAATATCTATCTTTGAACTTAGACAACCAGGTCACTATGCCATTGATTTGCCCATATCTTGTAGTCAACAAATACAGGAATGAAGAAGAAAGAAAGGTCTTGAGGAGAAAGAAGACAAGAAAAGAAAAAGGCAATGATGGTCGCAGAGATCCGAGACACAAGTCAAGTCAAGAAGACGGTGATTGAGAGAGAAGCGTGAAGCCGACTACTCAAGTGACTACGAAGAAGAAGCCCGATCTGTTATGGCAAGGAACAAGATCAACGACCAAGAAGATGAGGTACACTCTAACTCATCAAACTCGGATTCTAGTGATAGTGATCGTGACACACACACTTCATCACCCACTCGATCTTTATGATTCATTAGGCAAAATGATGAAGGATTTTGAACACATTAAATCCTCACACACACTACTAAATGAGGAAAACAGCCTACTCTAAAAGCAAAACTCACGGTGACTAAGGAGCCGAGTACTCTAAGTCAAATAGGTGATGAGAATGAAAGTTTAAAAATTTGAAAATGCTAAGCTAAAAGAAATAGTTGCCATAGAAAAGAGGGAGAATGACCTCAAAAATGTGATTGCATCATTCACTAAGGCATCTAAATCATTGGATGATCTTATTATGAGTCAAAGAGAATGTGGAGACAAGACGGGCTTAGGATTTAATTCCTCTGTGCTATGTCAAACTCCAAAAGTAATTTTGGAAAAAGGATCTTCAAGCAATGAAGAGTAAAAAAATCCAAAACTCTAAATGTTGCACACACATTCACTCCAAAGCACAATTACAAGCAAACTGGCCTTGGTTATAAAGGAAAAGGAAAATGCCCGAGTTGAGTGCTGAAAGGACAGGTGAGAAGAGATTCAATCGAGTTCCTCAAAGCCAAACTCCAAAGAAAATACTGTAAAGAAGAAGCGAGCTACCAAAAACCCAGAAAATCTATAAAAGAAATACATATGATGGGAATGGTAGAAAATATCCAAGCCAAGTGATTGGAATGATGTGAACTATCGGCATAGACTTATGGAATATAATCCCAAATGGCAAAGGCCTAGAACTCAAAGAAAGGCCATTCCAAAAGTATAAGAGCTTTCATCAAAGACAAATATGCACCTAGGGACTACACTCGGAGACACCACAATTACCCAAAGAAGGCGATTGCTAAAACTTATACACGGGCATACAGACAAAAGAGGACAATTTTGTATGAACCTAAAACCCCAAGCAATTTGCCAATATTAATTATGATTATGGCATCGATAGATGGCAACCCCTAGAGTCAAATCATTTGGCTATAAGTTGGTTGGATCATCTTACAATTCTAACCCCTCGGGACCCGAGACAAATATGGGTACCTAAAACTTAATTTCCTTGATTGCGAGTTCAAGAACAGCAGTGAGTGCCAAGGAACCTGGTACATGGATGTGGTCGTTCGGACATATGACGACAGAAACAAGAAAAATCTGTCAAAATTCAAGGAAGTTAAAGGAGCAAAAGTCATATTTGGTGGTAATGAAGCTCGGTGAAATAAGAGGCATTGGATCTATCAAGAGGAACGGATTAGAAATCACAGATGTTGCATATGTTGAAGGACTCAACTTCAACTTGTTAAGCATCGATCAACTCGTGACAAGGGCTATAATGTTGGATTTAACATGGGTATATGCCAAATCAAGGATCTGAATCTAATGAAGTTGTGTTGCAAGGATGCGGACAAAAGAACATGTATGTAGTAGATTGGTCAACCGCTACACCCAAAGACTGTCTATTAGCAAAGAGCACAAATTTGAATCAAGTTGGCCGTGGCACAAAAAAGCCGAGTCACCCGAATTTCAAAACGATTAACAAGCTTGCAAGAAGTAATCTTGTGGAAGGACTTCCGGACTCAAGATACAAGAAGGAGAGTATATGTGATGCATGTCGAAGGGAAAACAAATCAAATCATCATTCAAAGAAAAGACATGCCCATCTTAAACAAGAATATTGCATCTGCTACATATGGATCTATTTGGCCCAAAAGAGAACCGGCTAGCATAAGTGGAAAGAAATACACCTTGGTGGTAGTAGATGACTACTCAAGATATACATGGACAATATTCATGTGTAAGAAGAAAGAAACTCTACGAAACTACCACAAACGGTGATGAAGATGATTCAAAAGCGAGAAGAGCCAAACCATTATCAAAATAAGATCGACGGAGGAACCGAGTTTGTCAATGGAATAATAACTCGATATTGTATTGAAAATGGTATTGGTCATGAACTATCTGCAACAAGGACTCCAGTGAGAATGGAGTTGCGAGAAAGAAGGAACAGAACTCTCAAAGAAGCGGCAAGGACCATGTTAGTCAAGGACGGGGTTACCAAAAAAAAAGATTTTGGGTCAATCAATCAACACGACTTACTACACTCA
Source organism: Rehmannia glutinosa (assembly GCA_016081115.2). Lineage (NCBI taxonomy): Eukaryota > Viridiplantae > Streptophyta > Magnoliopsida > Lamiales > Orobanchaceae > Rehmannia > Rehmannia glutinosa. The sequence goes on along the minus strand of CM071928.1, from coordinate 61,475,424 downwards.
AAACAGATGTATGATAAATAAGACAACGGTGACAAAGACTCCTATGAGATTTGGTGGAAGAAAACCAAATGTTGCATATTTTAGAATATTTGGATGTAAATGCTTCATCCACAACAATGGCAAAGACAATCTAAAGGCCTTTGATGCTAAAGCGAGATGAAGGTATCTTCTTGGGATACTCATTTGAAAGCAAAGCCTACTGAGTACTCAACAAAAGGACTATGGTTGCGAGAAGAATCCATTCATGTGGTATTCGATGAGCCAAATGTAAATAGAGAAGACATTGAAGAGTGGTGATAAGTGAATCATCCAACCATCTAAGAGTCCTATCTTTGAAGGGAAGCCAAGTGGAACTATTAACTCGGATGAAGATGAGATAGGCGAGTCTCATAAAATCTTTGGAAAATTTGCGGCTAAGTGAGTGCGAGAGAGCTGATCAAAGCAACACAATGCTAGACAATCGAACCCACTAACTTACTTCAACTTTGATGTAAGATGGCCGAGAGACCATCCACGTAACTTGTCATTGGAGATATAAGAGAAGGTGTCAAAACAAGATCGAACTCAACAAGAAGCTATGTTCACATGCTTTATCTCGCAAATAGAGCCCAAAGATGTATTACAAACATTGGATGACACACATTGGATTCAAGCTATGCAAGAAGAGTGAATCAGTTTGAAAGAAATAAAGTATGGGAATTAGTTCAAAGACCCACACATCAAAACGTTATTGGTACTAAATGGGTGTTCGAAACAAGATGAACGAGGAAGGTTACGTGGTAAGAAACAAAGCAAGACTAGTAGCCAAAGGATATTGCCAAGAAGAAGGAATAGATTTTGATGAAATATTTGCTCATGTAGCAAGATTGGAAGCAATAAGGATATTTCTTGCCTATCTTTCGCTCACAAGAATTTCATTGTATATCGATGGATGTAAAAAGTGCATTCCTAAATGGTCTATTGGAAGAAGAAGTGTATGTTGAACAACCTCCAGGATTTGAGCGAAGACTCTTGGAGATAAGGTATACAAACTCAAGAAAGCCTTGTATGGATTGAAACAGGCACCCAGAGCATGGTATGATACCTTGTCACAATTCCTAATCGAGAATGGATTCACAAAAGGAAAAGTAGATAGAACACTTTTCGAGAATCCAAGACAAAAAGAGTATATCTTGCTTGTTCAAATATATGTGGATGACATCATTTTTGGATCCACAAACAAAGAAAGCTGTGTGAAAAATTTTCAAACCTCATGCAAAGTAAATTTGAAATGAACATGATGGGAGAGTCGACATTCTTCCTTGGACTCCAAGTGAAACAAATCGAAGGATGGAACGTTCATAAGTCAAACAAAATACAACGGAGAGATTTAATGAAGAAATTTGGTATGGAGGAGAAGTCTTACGTGAAAATACCAATGAATACATCATCAAAATGGACATGGATGCGGATGGCAAGCCTGTGGATCAAACAAGATCTGAGCACTTATTGGATCATTGCTCTATCTCACAAAGCGGGCGGACATCACCTTTGCGTAGGTGTATGTGCAAGATTTCAATCTGCTCCAAAAGAGAGCCATATGACAAATGACTAAGAGAATCTTGAGATACTTGAAAGGAAGCCAATAAGTTGGCTTATGGTATCCAAAGGAAGGTGGATTCAAGCTAATTGGCTATTCAGACTCGACTATCTTTGGATGCGAGAGTTGTGAAAAGAGCACCTCGGCACATGTCAAATGCTAGGAAACCGTTTGATTTCTTGGTTTAGCAAGAAGCAAAATTCAATAGCCACCTCTACTGGTGAAGGAGAATACATATTGCGGGGCGACTATTGTGCCCAAGTCCTATGGATGAGACAAAGGTGAGAGACTATGAAGTTGAAGAAAAATAGATTCCAATAATGTGTGATAACACAAGTGCAATTGCAATTACTCAAAATCTGTGTTGCACTCAAGAACAAAGCATATCGATGTCGATATCACTTCATAAGAGATCATGTTGAAAAGAAGGACATCATCTTGGAATATATCTCAACCGATAAACAATTGGGCGACATCTTCACAAAACCATTATGTGAATCAAGATTTGAAGAACTCAAGCATGAGTTAGGGTTAATTGAGTGGTGACACTCGGGAAGAATCAAAGAAAAGAAATGGAACACGAGAAAGGAAAAAGAGTTGAACTCTAAAATCATTTGAATGAATCGGCCGTATCGGAAAAGACTGACTACACCAAGTCATCCACAATTTGAGTCACAAAGAGAACTGTGAAAAGAAGAGTTAAACCCGGTGAGGGTAAAAGTTGAATCAGTTATGAGAAAAGTGACAAAAAATGATCGTTTTTACTAAGCGGGAATGTTTTTAAGAATGACGTCAAGATAATTATGACGCGTGTACAGCAAAAGCCGCACACCAAGCTTATGATTGGATATAAATCTTTGCCGCATTAAATACGAGACATTAAATGCTAAATCGGCGTGTAAAATCTAAGCCGTTGATTTCGATCACATTTCAAAAACCACCCGCACGCCCTTTCATAAACCATACTTAAACCATTTTCGCCCGTTTCTCTCACACACTACCAAAACTGTTCATTTTCTCTCTCGGAAGCAAAGCCAAAAACTCTCTCAAAACCCTATCTATCTTCAAATCAATCTCTAAGTTTTCTTCGGTGAAATCTGAAAAATGGCACCAACCTATGATTTTGTCAAGTTAGGAAAGCAAATCCACACCGGGTCTCTTTTGTGGATTTCGACGGCATGGTGAAACAGGGTCCGACGACACCCTAGTGAAGAAAATTGCCGAGAAATTGGAAACGTCGGTGAAACCGTTTCGACGTTGGAATATCCGATGACCTATGTGGAGGAGGTCGCACAATTCTACGTGAATGCCGAGATTCACGATGAAGGGATAAAGTCATCTGTTCACGGAAAGAAGCTCACCATCTCTCCAAGGATTTGGTCAACATCGCTCACTACCAACGGAAGGAGCATCGAAATCAACGGTTGATGTAAACCTGGTTCCGCTTGGAAGGAAGTAGCCAAGCCCGACTATCTTGATAAAATAGTTTACATAGCAAACAAGAGAAATTTCTTGAAGGAGGATTATCACAAGTTTGTTGGACATAGTTGCCAAATGCATAGACATAAAATTTGGCGACTTTGACCAATCAAAAAGCAAAGTTGATCGTAATGGCTGCGATCATTGAAGAAAGGAAAATAAACAAGGTTGAGTTTGTACTGCAGACTATGCCAAATTGTAGGGAACAAATCCTTCAAGGAAGATGGTACATTTGGAGGATCCCTAGGATATGGCCAGTGATTGGCGGTGATGGAGGTGAAAGGAGTCCCTCTTAGACATGGAAAGGCGTTCCATGTAAATAAGAGGATGTTCGAGATCAAACCCTCTCGGCGCACTGAGAAGAGAGCCTATGCCAAGAGAGCGACACGAGTGAGGGGAATCGGTGACCTCAAGATACGACTTTTCCTCTCCACCAAAGAAGAAAAGCGCCCTGCACTGCTAAGAAGATCTTGCTCCGCAGCAAAGAAAGTCAAACATGCTCCTCGCCCCAAAGAGTCAGTCACCGCCCCCGCAGCCGTGTCTCTGCTCCAAAGCAGCGGTCGAGAAGGACTCTCAACTACCTTCTCCGATCGTCAAAAGAGGAGATCGACGGCCGCTCCTCGGAAGAAAACACCAAAGCCACGCCCCCGCCCCCAAGACTCGAAGAAAGCGTCTCGAACCGGTAAATCCCTCCGGTACAAACTAGGAGACGAAGAAGAATCATCAAGCACTCGAGCTTGAGAAACATTGAGTCGGCCACTCATTTGGAGCAGATATCGGAGATTGGAGAAGTAGAGTCTCCGGATACTATAGACGAAACAGCCTAAGTCTGTTGAAGGCGATCAGCAGAGGCAAATGAAGAAATAGTGTAGTCGCGCGGCAAGAGACATAAGAAGAAGGCGATAGTGATGTGATGATCCTATCCCCACCTTACCTAGACATCCAAAATCGCCTCGAGAGTGGAGGAAATGGAAATTGAGTCGATCCAGGGAATAGTTCCAACGGCCCGAGTTTATAGAAGAAGAAGAGGAAGGCTGTTGAACTTCTCGACGACCTCTGTGATCCCAAAGATTGGATGAAGACAATCGCACGGATATCCTGCAGATCTTCAAGGATAAGGAGAAGGAGCGATCGCGAAGAAGCCGAGGCAAGAGAGAAGGCCAAAGATCATCGCCCTCTCCTTTGGAACCACAGAACATACGCATTCTCACTTCGATATTCTATCGGAAAGTGATGAGGATCTGACCTTTGCCGCCGCGGAAGAGTTGCAAATGCAACAGCAATGCATGAATCCGAATTCTTCATGAGAAGAGCATGATGGAGGGACCAGGAGAGTCCTCCAAAACACACGGTGAAATTGATCCAATGGGAGTGGTTCAGCAAATCGCCACCGTTATTCTTTGCCACCACTTCTCCGGCTCACTCGGAAGAAGAAATTAAGGAACTGGCGATGAAACTAGGTTAGTGGGGACCCAGGTTGAGCCAACCCCTAATGAAGGTGTCTTACCACCGCCCTAACGGCTTGAACACTCGGTAAGAAACAAAGCCGGGAGTTTGGAGATGAGTGACCCCATTCCAAGTCACTCGGTGGCCACCGAGGAGAAACTCCCTCCACCGCAGCAAGGTCGGAGAATTTTGAGATGACTCCACAACGAATCCGGGAGGCGAAGTGGAGAAAGTACAAACACAAAACGAGCGGCAAGTTGCCATCAACGAAGCTCGAGATAGTTGAAACTGTCTCACCGGTGAGGTGCCAACCGCCTCGAAGGCTAATGACGCTGGCCGATGCGATCGAGGCACGAGGAAGGAAGTACGGGAGTTAACACTTTGGGCGATGAAAGTGCAATCCATGGGGTTGAGACTCCAATGGATGCCACCCTGAGAAGACCCTAAGAAGGCAGTGACACTTTGTCGAAAAAGGAGGTCCAAGGCCTCACTGCATTGAGACTGTAGGAGGTAATGAAGGCCCACGGGAGGTTGAGACTTCCCGGGGTAAAGAAGTCAAGTAGAGAACATCCCTCCCGCTATCATTGATCCATCTCGAAAAGGAGATAAGCGCGCTTCATGATTCCCAGGATAATCTGATGTAACCTTTCCGGGATCGGGAAGGCGACGAAGAAGTTCGAGTCATCCCCCGTGATGAGATCCAAAAGACTCATTGCGGATGTTCCCAAAGACGAGCAAGTCGATCTCAAGACTACTCGTCAAACTTTCAATTTTGATGATGAGCCACCAATGGAAATCTCATCATCGTCCGATGACGCTCGATAAGGCCGAGGACCATCCACTCAATTGGAGAAACCATTTGAGACCAACGAAGCTGTTGAGACACTGAGGCTCAGCAAGTCGGGTCCACTTCACAATGACCCCAATCGAAACAGTCCATCTGCGCAGCAGCTCCCCCCAGTGCCGGCAGCAGTTCGACTCAAAAGGAACTTCACGCGCACCTCTCATCATTGAACAAATCCCGGTTGGCCGTGATGATTCCTTTGTAGAATCATTTCCTTTCTCCTTGGAGGTACCGACCTCCATGAAGAGTCGAGATCGAGCTCTCACGCTTCCACAGACCAGCTCTGTCATTTTCAGGTACCATCGTTCGGTAAGTGACTATGACTTTGACGATGCGTGGCCATCGATGCAACGGAAGAAACAAAGTGAAGTTCGGGAAGTGTTTAAGGCATTATTTGCTGAAATTGAACGGATGGAGAGGCACCAGGCCTCTATGGACATGCGATCGACAACAGAGATGCCAACCCATGGCGACTTGAGAGGCATAAATGATCGGGATAAGGGAATGGTGGCAACGGCTGAGAAGAAACAATGCGTGTGGAACAAGTTAGATACTTCAGGACATTGTTCAACAAGTCGCTTGTATGGAGAGCCGAGAATTTGATGCAAAACGAAATTGAGAGAACACATTGAGCACATGCATGAAGCTCACACCGCCGAGATAAAGCATTTGCGTGAGCAAAATAAGAGTGATCTCCGGCGTACTGGAAGAAAATATGGACAGAAAATTCAGCCTTCTCATGGTTGAAATGAAGCTAATTCAGTGAGTCCAACGCTACTCGCTCGAATTTCGGCCGCATACCCACAAAGCGGACTCGAGACGTAACTCTACTATCGCAGAGGCTCGATTTCTCGCACAAGATATTTCGGGCGTTCCTCTCTCCTTTGATGATGCCAAAAGGGGGAAGAGGAATACCTTAAAGCACAAAAGAGATCGAAGGTGAAAAAGAAGATCACATTTGCGAAGGAAAGTCATTTGAGGAAGTGTTGAAACAAAAGAAAAAGGAAAGTCCGTTGGGGGAAGGATCAAAATATGTGACCTTGATGATTGCACAAACCCCCAACAAAGTCTTGTCACGGTGACATTATCGCAGACAAACTCAGTGACTCGCCACTCCAACACTGCTATATCTATGGCCGAAAAGAGAAAGACAATTGAAGCGAGGGGATGGAGGAAGTGGAAGGAAGAATGGATGCCCGAGTTATGAACATCTTGAAACAACATGGAGGCATTCCAAAGAGACAGAGACACTTATGCCATCTCGGATGTCGGACAGAGCCACGATCGTTGATGAATTTAAAACGCCCGCATCGAAGGATACTTTGCAAATATGTCTATGGCTCAAGCTTGGGACTTGTCTTGGGAAAAGGGTCTCACGTTATGTGAAGAAGGCGACAGCAAAGCAGACTACCGGTCGATCACTCCGGGTCACTCAGTTGGAAAGAAGAAGACCCCAAGACAATACACGCCCAGGTAGAGGAAGAAGCGATGGTGGAGGAAGAGGTTTGGACTCAGCCTCTCGCCTAAAAACATTGAATACGTAGATCCAGGCAAGAAAGGAGGGATCTATGGGTGATGGTCTTGACCAAGTAGCAAATTTGCAAGTGGCTAAAAGTAATCCGAGTATGCGAAAAGAATAGAAGAAGAAAACAAGAGACAAACTCAGCTATGGGAGGAAAGACAAGAGAGATTAAGAAGAGATGAAGCCGCCAGGAAGGCATATGAAAAGAAGAAGAAGAAGCGGTGACGATGAGAAAAAGAGAAGAGCGAGAAGATCTTGAACAAGATGAAAGAAGGAGAGAACGGCGAAGGAGATGAAGTGTTGTTGTCCACCCCTTCATGTATTTTATTATGTAAATACATACTATGTAAGTCTTACGCAATAAAGCTATAAATTCTTTATTTTTTTTTGTAGACAAATATTTGCTCGATACACCTTGTAAACAAGTTGTGTAAAAGAACAAGAATGTTATGATCAATAAAAGGATTGATTCTACGCATACATTCTATGTGAATACACTATCTCAGTATGTATCTTTGCTATTTACATTTTTGAATGGTTAAAGTTTTGGCATCATCAAAAAGGGGGAAATTGTTGGGAAATTTATTGTTTAGATTTTGATGAATGCCATGTAAAACTTAGAATAGGAAGTTGGCACCCATTTTTGTTGTAAAGCGCATTGTAATAAATAGGGCTGGTCAAGGTGAGTTAAGTCGCTATGCCCAAACATGCAAGAAGACAACTGGAGACTAGAAGGAAGACTCATTGCGAGACAGTGAGTATGGCAAAGAAGAGTAGACGGAAACTCTCATTGTAGGAGCGGCTAAGATGCGGTGAGTGGAGTATCGTCAAGTCAACTCAAGAAAAGCCAAGTCTCAAGTTGAAGTGACAGAAGAGTCATCCATGATTGGAAGTCGACTCTAAGTCACCTGGGGAAAGCGAGGAAATGCGGTCAAGTCGAGATAATGAAAAAGATCCGTTGCACGTAAATCAAGAGAATTACCTAAACAAGTAATATCTCCATACTACCTTTCTCGAAGTGCTCAGTCCCAGGAAGCGTGCAAAAGGAATAAACCAATGGGAAGCACTACACCGTGTCGAACTTTGAAAAGGTGAAGAATAATTCATACGAGGAAATGGCAATTCAAGGATCGCAACAAGACAAGCCAACGACCACAAGTGACTTTCAAAAATAAGCCTATCTATCTTCTTCGGCGATTTTTGAAAGATCACTATAAAAGGCGAGGAATGACTCTGAGAGAGAGTTACGAAGGTTACCTGAACCACGAACATTTCAAGAAAACATTTTGAACTGTAACCTAAAAATTCTCAAATCATTAAAGATTAATCCTCAAGCCTACACTAAGAAGAACATCAATCCAACACTCTCTGTGAAGGAAAGATAACTTCAATCGGTTGAAGAGGAAATTATCAAGAATCAAGGGGTCTACATTCCACGAAGGATTGTAGGAAGATTCAAGGTCGAATCAAGTCTTGAGCTTTTGGAGGGCTTTGTGATCAAATCCAAATAGCTTGAGCAAGTGGGTTGTAGTAGCAAGGCATCCGCCTGTGAAGAAGTTCTCGAGTCGCACGAGAAGCGGGTGAGTGATCAAGGCGTCTCAGATCGAGTCCCAAAGGATCAAGTCATTTGTGTGATCAAGACTTGTATCCGGATTACCACTTTGTATATCTTGATCAATACCTAGTGGATTCCTCCAGGAGTTGGAGAAGAGAGGAGTAGAAGAATTACCCCATCTTGAACCTCTATAAAAATCTTATTGTGTCATTTACATTTCAAAGACTTTAATTCTTGCATCATATCTGTTTTTTAATTCTATTTGACATATTTGCTATCCATTAGATAATCTCTAAGTACTAAATCAAGCTCTAAATCTCTACTTAACCAAACTTAAGGGTGTTAAGTCTTCCATGAAAAACAAACCACGCTTAAGTTAATTTAGACTTAATAATTTGAGTTATTCCATCAACACTCAGTTGAGTCTGTTGAGAGACTAACTCTCTTGATTAACTAAATTGGTCATCCACCAAGGACTGGTTGTGTGTAGTATCAACTCGAACTTTTAAAAGGACTAAATCAAAAATTTGTAAGGTTTATTCAACCCCCCTTCTAAACCTTACACTTACACCCCTTGGGACCTACACAGACACTTTCTCGTTTTTCTCATTTAAAGTGCGATTTTCTCATTTTTGTTTCTTAAACATCTTGTCAATTAACCGCTCACATAGTATTGTCAAATTCGATTAATAAAATATTAATAGATATTATCTATGAATAAAAGTACAATTAGATACGCCAATTGTTTTACCAAGACTCAATTTTAAAAAATTCCAATCAATAGTTCGTTGTATCTATAAGATTGATTAGAAAAATAATAAATACTTATTGTATATATAGGATTAAATATCATCAGTTTATTAATTGTATACAACAATTATAATTTTGGCAACCACGTTACATGAAAATATTGGGTTTTTCTTGCTTTAATCCGACACAATATTGTCTTCCATTATGTTTTATAATTGCATCATTTTATTCTTTGTGTTTAACCTTGATAAAATCATTTAAAAGCTTCACAGGTATAGGTTGTTGATAAAAAAAAATTATCAAAAAAATTTCACCATTAAATAAACATAAGATATCGCGAACTTACACACACACACACATATATATATATATATATATATATAAGTAAATACTTACCAAGTGAGGTTTCTTTATATGTGACTTTGAGAGAATCAATCGAAAAGTCGGATTCTCAACAGCATCCACCTTAATGTTATCATCGTTGCATGTTGTACTCGTATTAACTAAATCAATCAATTAATCAATTAATTTATAATTAAATAGAAATATCATATATATATATAATTTAAAATATAATATATAGTCGGATACACACCGATTCTCTCACATGAATCATCATTAAAAAATATTGACACATCAAAAACGTGGTTAGCACGATAAGAGAAAATCAACACTTCACCATCTGAAATTTTGTTATCATGGACGAATTTGTTTCATCCATCCGTAAAATAGAACGCGCCATAGGGGTTGACCATTTTGATCTGCCCAAGTGTGTCCGTTCACATTATGCATGTCACAATTTAATGGTGTAAGACCATTAAATTGGATCAAATTTGCATGGAAGACGCTGACACAAAAATTTAATGTAATTACAATTTGTAATGAATTTCTAATTGAACAATATAAGAAGCCGTTATAATAAGTGGATAGAAGTTTGTTGTCGAATCAAAACTATAAAACTAATAACCAAAAAAACGATGTTGCCGAATTAAAATAAAACAATAATTGACTAATCAAAACTATAAAACTAATAACCAAAAAAAATGTTGGAGAGGATTATATATATGAATAGAAAATGTATGTTGGCACAAAATATATTGATAGAAAATATGTTAGTATGAAGAATAATAAAAAAATAAATAAATCATACAAAAAACAACTTAAAAAAATACAATAAAACTATCAAGAATAATCAAAAAAAGAAAATCACTAAGCATTGTCCTTACAAATCTACAATATAGTTTATATAACAACTCTTGTTTATTGCAGAATTCGAGTTCAATACTATCGATGTTGACGGGACACTTGATGAAAATGGAAATAGAGGGGAACATGAAGATGAAGCTATATTTGGTGGTTATGCTTCGAATTTAGGATCAACAATATCAAAGTGTTTCTCTAATGCAATTTAAGTAGTATAATAAGAGGATTTAGCATAAATAATAAGCTGCCAAAAAAATCTCTGAACGCAAAATCAATTATTAATTCAATGGTGAAGGATACATAAAATCATAATTCGTCTATTTTAACTATTATTAAACAATTTAGAAAAGTTTGAATAGCCATCAGTATTTAAAACTTGATTAATTAATATTATATTGTATAAAATTGCATCGACACCATTGAAACAAATAAACAATATATTTGATGAAGATATGGTGTATAGAATCAACAATCATTGTAATATATATTTAAAAAGAACTGACATATACTAATATCAATTATGGTGAAATACTATTTATAATTTTTAAAATCTATATATTATACATATAGATAGAATCGACACTATAGACTCACTTTTGGTATAAAGTAGGAATACCAGTAAATAAAATTTTCCTAACTTTTATACATATAAAATAGAAATATAATTTATGATATTTTCCTAATTTATATACATATAAAGTAGGAATACCATTTACAATCTTTTCTTATAATATTTTCCTAATTTATATAATTACAACGATTTTTTTATAATATTTTCTTAATATAAGAATTTATAATAATTATCATTTATAATGTTTACAATTGTTTTCTAATATAATAAGCATAAAGAGGGAGAAAATAAAAGTTTCTGGACTTCTGCTATTATATATATATATATATATATATATATATAGATATAGATAGCTTGATTAGCTTCCAAATGTAGGCATTGTTGCCAAAATATAGGTAATTAAATTTTATTTCGTACCTAATGTCATTTTAGATAAAAGGTTTGAAAATCGGAGCTCAATGATGAATAAATCGTCAAATGAAAGCTATTCTGGTGTGCATGGGCTTGAACAATTAACCAAAATACTAATACTCAATTCAAGATAGATCATTAAAAGCTCGTTTGAGCTCGGTTCATTAACATGACGAACAAAGCTTGAGAACATTTTTTGTTCAGTAAAATGCAAAGCTCGTCTCGTGCTCGAGTCAATTAGTAAAATATATGTAAAAATATCAAGCTACACAAGCTCAATTCGTATTCGGCTCGACTAAAACTCGTTCAAACTCGACTCAATTAATAAAAGAATAAGTTTTAAAATTCGATAAAAACTCAAATAAGTTTGAACTTTAGTTCTGCTCGTTTCTTTTACAACCCTAGACATGGATGTAAAAAAAAAAAGTGAGTTGTTCATAGAGAAATAATCTTGTATTGTTTGTGCCCCCAGGGGCACAGCCAAGTGGTAAGGGCTAAGGTGATGTGGGGTGAATTCCTCCGACGACGCAGGTTCGAATCCCGTGTGGAGCGATTTTCATTTGAAATATTGTGAAGTCTGTTGCGGGAGGAAAAACCGCCACTTGGGCACATCCTCAATTTACATCATCTTTGGTCAAGGATTTACATCATCTTTGGGTCAAGAGGCCCGATCTACTTGGTCAGGGATTAGTCAGGTGTAAAAACCTGGATATCTGGATTATCAAAAAAAAAAAAAAATCTTGTATTGTTTGTAATCGTAACTCACAAGTTGATTTATTATTATAATATTTTCTCAGATAATAAAATTATTGTGGATTTGGTACCATTTTCCAAATATAATATATGGAAGTTCCTCCAATAAAATATCAAAGATACAACTTTTTTTTTTTTTGAAGAAAGAAAGTTATTTTATTTGAGTCGATTTTTTAAAAGGGAAGGTCCCATCCCCCATACTTGTGTATATATTTTTCCGCAAAATCCCTAAATAGACTCCGATTCCCAATTTCCATCCCAATTCACATCCGATATTATCATTTCTCACACACCTTTCAAATCAATACGATGTCTTCATCCGCGGCCGAGAACGCCAGCAAGAAGATAATCCTTCGGAGTTCCGATGGCGAAATGTTCGAGGTGGAGGAGGCGGTTGCGGTCGAGTCTCAGACGATCAAGCACATGATCGAGGATGACTGCGCCGACAACGTTATCCCCCTCCCCAACGTCACCGGAAAAATCCTTTCCAAAGTCATCGAGTACTGCAAACGTCACGTCGACGCCGCCGCATCCGCTTCAGCCGCCAAAGCCGACGACAAGCTTGCATCAACCGCCGCCACCGATGACGACCTGAAGGCTTTCGATGCCGATTTCGTCAAAGTCGACCAAGCCACGCTCTTTGACCTTATTTTGGTATATTTTAAATTTTGACATTATTAAAGCAATTTCGGTTATTTTAAGCATTCATGCTATTTTTAAGTAGATTTGGTTAGGCATTGTGCTTATGGATTTTATCTTTAAAGTTTCTTTTTTTTTTTTTTTTTTAAATGTTTTTAAACTTCCATTACTGTTATAGTTACCCTGTTTGTACCTGTATTATGTATTTGCCTGGTTTTGATTTCTGTTTTCACCTTAATTCAATGTTTTCTTGCAATTTATTTTTGTTGTTGACAGCTTGAGTCTGCTTTACTAGCAAAATGTTTAAATGTGAATTTAGAGTGACGAATTTAGGTTGTTTATAATCTTCTGATGGTTCGAGTAATATGCTGGTGTTGGCTGTTTATGGATTTTGGGATTAGCTGAACCGCTTCCATTTTTTTGAGTCGGGTTCTGATGTATATTGCATAATTGCTAATTTTGTTCATTTTGGTGGTTGTATTTTTGTTTGTTGCTGCTGCTGCTCTTTTGTTATCGTTGTTCCTGTCATGCTTTTTCTGGTTGTGGAATGTTACAGGGGTCCTCTTTATGTTAATGGTCTATGGTATAATTTTTATGACTTCCGATAGAGTTTTCCTTTTAACTTTTGGAGCTTGTTTTGTTGCACTATTGCCTCAATGCGGCCTTTAATGCACATATATATTCTGTGGACTTCTCCTTTTCCCTGTTTAATGTGTTATTTTATTAAGTTATGCAGAGAAAAGGTAGTGTGCTGCTCTTTTTACATCCTTACATTTTTTTCCTTTGCATTCCATGATCAGGAGGTAGATTATGTTCTATGATTTATATTAATGGGACAAATATTATGAGACAGGCCATCAACTGATCACTGCAACTTCTAAGGAACATCTTGGGCACTAAAATACTCACCCATGCCTATACACATACACTCATACATACACGAGTCTTCTTTTATATGTCTAATTGTTTTTCTTTTCTTTTGATTTTATTGGTGCAATTTGCATCAGATATTTCGATTTGCTAAATAACATTTTTAATATTGCACTATTATCATATTTCACTAATTCATTGTGCATGTAGATGGTACAGAGGACTGCAAGAACTCAGTTCTATCATAGCTTGGCCATTATATCAAAACATAAATGGAATTAAGAAGTTGAGGTAATAAATTTGCTATCAGCTGATACGTTTAACTGCAATGGTGGCCTTGTTGCTCTTTGCTGCAACTGTAAGATCTACGCTAATCTGTTACATCTACCTTAACAAAAGGATAATTTGATTAGACATTTACTTATGCCTAATCTATAAGTACTGAAGAGAATTTGAGTTAATATGTATATACACCATTGGGTTTTTCTCATTTGACTGGTATAAAAATATGTTTCCTTTGGTTGAAGATAAAGAGAATGGAGAAAACTCTCCTTTGCTATTGAGGATCTACAATACTTCTAGCTTTCTGGCGTTATGGTTAAATTACATGACTAAGCTGTTTATAGTTTACTCTTTCTCTCTCTTTTATGGACTTTAACGTTTGCTAATGTTTTTCACTTTTTCATTTCTAGGCCGCTAATTACCTGAATATCAAGACCCTTCTGGATCTGACTTGCCAGACTGTCGCTGACATGATCAAAGGTAAAACTCCAGAGGAGATCCGAAAGACGTTCAACATCAAGAATGACTTCACTCCTGATGAGGAAGAGGAAGTCCGTAGAGAGAACCAGTGGGCTTTCGAGTAAAGAATTACAAAAGACTTAAAAAAAAAGCTGGTCAATTAAGTTTTAGTTGTTGCATTTTGTTTGTTATGTCAGACTCTTTCTATTAAATGTATAATGGAGTTTGCTTCCATTACACTTAATTCTTAACTTTGTGATTTTAAGTGTCTTGCCTTGGGAATATGTTTCACTAGACTTGTTTCCAGGCAAAGTCTATTTTGTGTTGTTTTTATTTATGTTAATATGACACATATTGCTTGCCTATTCATTTGATTTTATGCATCCCCTGTTGTAATTTTGCTTGTTCATTCTTAAAGTTGGCTGAAAAATATTTTGCTAGCCAAAATATTTATTTGTCATATATCAAGAGTAGGGGTAGGCATTCGGGTCGGGTATTTTCTTAGGAATACCGGGTATCAGGCACCCGATTAATGTAAAATCGGGTCGATTAGTGGGTAGTGAAAAACTACCCGAATAACCCAATGGGGTACCCGACTTCCATTAAGAAAAAAAGCTGAAATAGAATGAACGTATTTCCTCCTATCTAGGGCTGTCTTTTTCATTTTTCACTCAGTCTTCTTCACGCAGACTCGGCAGAGATGGCGGCAACACTCACGCACACCAAGCATGCACCAACATTTGAAGTTTAGAGAAATCAATTGAAATCAATCAATTGTGATTTGTGAGTTGGCAATGGGATATTGTTTGAATATGTTCTTGAACTAATAAAACTTTTTTTTTCTTTTGACTGTTGGACTTCCCACTTTTTTTCACATCTCACAGTTTAAAATGATAATTCTCCTTTCAACTATTGTGTTGAATTTGATAGGAGGTTTGGGTGTCTATTATGAGTCTTTTCCTACAGCTCGTTTGCTCAAGAAAAATCTTGAAGTAGAAGAATACTATCACAAAAAACGAGCAGATGCTAAGGTTGTCTGTACGCATCATCAGTGAGCAATTGAACAGGTCGACCTTTAATTTTTGTAAGAAATAAAAAAACAAAAATAAAAACCCGAACCCAACTATTTTGGGTACCTAACCAGCAGGGTGTCGGACTTTTTCGGGTAGGTGTCAGGTAGCCTTATATACTACCCGGCAAGGACGGTATCCATCCCCGACTACCCGACCCGATGACCACCCCTAATCAAGAGTGAGTGTCGTCAGTAGATGATGAAAGGAGGGAAGTTAGATTTTATGTATTTACCTGCTTGGTCGTTGTATAATGCAAATGAATTGATTTATGGGGGAAAAGAAGACAATAAAAGCAAATGAATTGTTTCCTGTGGCAGAAATGTTCTTACATTTGTTCAATATGAATGGCCGAATGGGATGGAATCACATCAAAGTTTCTTAAAAAAAACGATTAAAACCTAAAATGTTCTGAAGTGATCAGTTTTGTCAGTCTTGACCGATTTTTGATAAAGTCAACCCCAAAATGATTTTTGAGGTTAATTGAATCGGGTTGGTCATCGGTTCATGATCGAACCAGTTCGATTTTGTAGTGAATAGAACTCATGTTCTTTCTTAATCTGTGCTAAATTTGTCAAGAATTTGTAAGCAATGGCCAACCACCTCATCAACGCAGCCCTTAGATGTACACATCAGTTCCTAATATGATCAGCTGCTAAAAGGGAAAACTGAAGATAATTGAATAATTCTATTACATGACCAAAAATCGACATGCAAATCAATCTCTGAAGATAACTTAAATTCTCAAGAAGTTGTAGTTTTTAAAAGAGACTTGAAAACAAAAAAGCATAAAACATCTTCGTTCCAAATGTACCAATTTCAAGCTTGCCTGACAAGATTAGAAGTGGCCATCTAAGAAGCAACAATAACTTAGGCCAGATCATAACCTGTTATTGATCAGTGCCTTAAATCATAAGTATTTCAGCACAAGACACCAAAACATGAGGGAAAAATTAAAACGTCAATGAAACAGAAGTCTCATTAATAATCCATATGTCATAACTAAAATATTCATGGAAACTCCATGGTGATACTAATGCAAAAAGGCGAAAAATAGCGGATTTCAACACCACGAAAAGGGTTAAGTTGTATCTCTACTCTTGCAATGCTTTTTTAGCGGCATCATCTTCCGCTTTCATCTTCTGCTCCCACCGTCTCTTCCTATAATCCGCCAACATCTGGGGCATATTCTCCATAAGTTCAGCAGTACGTTCTCGTTTTTCCGCAGCTAACCTGTCAACCTTATGCCCTTTCCTCTTGGTCTTCATCTCCTTCCTTTCTGGATCATATTCCCAATCGGCTCCAGCGAGAAGGACTTCCTTGCGGAGTCGAGCTCTACGGCGTGCACTTATACCGAGAGGCTTCCAAGCCCCAAGCTCCCAGTAACCCCAGACGCCCTTTGAAAGCTCGTCCTTGTACTTTGCCAGCTTCTCTTGCCATGGGTACTGGTGTTGTCCCACTGCTTTTGCAACAGATTTTACTGCTTTTCCAGCCATTGCTGATACCATGTTTGCAAATTTTGTAAGTACACCAAGCAGTACAGTACATATAGTGTATTAAAAGAGTGAAAGAAAATAACTAAAATGAGTACAAGAGCTCAACCCCTTTAAAATATTTACTGTTTCCCTTGCAGATATTTTGACAAACACCTTAACTACAGAGTTTCACAATCGAACATTTGAATACAATGAATAATCTTCAATTAAGGATCAAGCAATAGCGCGAAATGAAGAATAATAAATACGCAAACTAAAGCCTAAATATAATTTCCTATCTATCAAATAAATATTAGAACAGAATGAATACTCATACCTAAACTGCAAAAATATTCTTCCAAATTCCCGGCTCTTCCAAATAAAAAATTAACAAAACACTTAAACTTTATCTAAATCCATATACTTTGCCCTCATGCGATCGCTAAAAGGGTAGATCATGAAATCAGTATGCAATTTCTACAACAATATGAAGCTTCTTAATCAGAAACAAATGTAGCAGAACGAGAAAACCAAAAACAAAAAAATAAATTCATATAGACACACGAAAACTAAAGGAAATTAAAAATTAGCAGAAATGAGTAACCTTTGTTGGAGCGTGAAAATCGCGAGCTTCTTGTTGAGGAAGATGGGGATTTAGCTGCGGGTTTATGAGAGGGATAATGGCAGCCTAATATTAAACGACGGCGTATCAGTGGTTTGTTCAGCCTCAAAAATGTGTTGCCACATGTACGTGTTCAATTTCCCGTGCCCTTTCAATTAGTTTCCTCTTTTAGCTTTTTCCACCCCTTTATTTGTCTTAATAATGAAAACACCCCAATAAATTTTTCAATTGCTATGATTTGGCAATACGTGTACCACTAAAATTGTAATGCACCGATGTAACATGTATAATCATTATGGGTGAGAACTTTATGAATTCCTTGCGCAGTTTTTTGTTATGATAATTTTTCTTGAGAAATTGATAAAAAGTTAAAAAAATATGTTTGGATTATTGAATTATAGAATTTCATTAACTGAATTGGATAGTTTATTTTTGAAAGAAAATATGTTTGACTTATTATTTTGAATAAAAGAAGTCTTATTTGAAAATTGGAATTTGACTTTTGAAATATAAGGTATAGGCTTTAAAAATATGGTTAGAGAATAAGGCTTGAACTTTGAAAATAGAATTATTTCAAAAATATCTTATAAGAAAAAACTTTACCATATTTGTTTTCGAAAAAAAATGATCAAACCAAACGAATAAAAATTAAGGGAAGAAAGTACTAGATATATTAATTCATGTGGATAATTGCGATAATCCGAAAAGTATAATATCATACCATATTCAATTCAAAAAAGTAATGTATTCGTGGTGCGATCAATGATAATTCAAGAATATATATTTTGTCCTAAACTGAATCAAAATGTTCAATATAATATCAATTATAAAACTTTAGCATTCAAAATCATCTTGATATAGTAACAAATTTATTTTGGTAGTCCCATTTATAACCATTATGATCCTTAAAATCGGATTGAATTGGTCAATCAGGCCAATATAACCGCAAATTGACGAATTCGGTCCTATATTTAAAATGTGTGGCCGAAAACCCCTGATCATGAAAACAGATAAGAGAAAAAAATAAATTGTAAAACGTTTACAATTTATTCACTTTTTGATTAAAAGTTTCAAAACATTATAAATACATTATTATGTTTTACAAATAATTTTCAAATTAAAATAATTCATAGTTAAATATATGTAATCCATAAGATAGAGCGAATAAAAGTTGTCACACCAATTTTGGTGGTTACTGGTTATCCTGAGTCTAAGGAGAGCTTGAGGTTGACTCCGTTTTCCTAACCTTTCTTTTGTTTCAAATTATTATTTATTTATTAAGTTATTTAAATACATGGAATTTTAAGTATACAAACATGTATTTTGTTTTGCATAAGATAATAAACTTGCTAGATTTTTAATAAAATACATATTTTTCTAGGAGTAACATATTGTGCAAAAAGTGATGACATAATTTATTATAGGGCAGTTAAAACCTAGCCCAGCCACAATTTATTGCCCCATATACAGAATTTTCGCCAAATATTGAAACAGACAAATTACAAATTCCGAGAAAAACCAGATGACCATAAAACTTACCACCCAAAACATTGCTGCATAATATTAATGTCAATCACGAAAAAGACAAAGGATATCCGAAAAGAAAAGGCCTAAACAGGACAGGCTGAAACATACAACATTGAATCACATCAATTCAGTTCATGGGATTCTACGTTTATTTGAAAATATTGTATATGATTACAAATATATTTAAAATTTAAAAGAAAAGTAGTTAAGCAGAAAATTTAAAAATATTAGGACTGTATAAAATAATCCTTACACTGCATTTACATTAAGGGTGTGTAACCAACAACTCCAAACCCACAATAAGTAAAATATCCTGTACTACTATAACGTACAGTATTCTCAATTTCAATGTCTCTGAAAATCATCCTTAGAAAAAATATAGCGGAATTATTTTCCCATTTATCATATTAATTTAACATTCACCAGCTATTCAATATCTCAACTCAAAATCCTTCAATTCAAATACACCTTTAAAATCTCTAGATATGGTAGGGCTGACCTGAGAGATCCTAATATTATTATAAATAACAATAATGTAATTATATAAATAAATTAAAAGAATTTCATCAAAATCCTAAAAGTAAACCGAAATATCCTAATCATTGAAGACTTGAAGTGCTTAACTTATAAAACTTTATTTTTAGAACTTCAGGCATTTTCAAAACATTATCTCGGACACCTTAACATATCTTATAAGTTCAAGCGTCCTACAATTTTTTTAAAAAAAAAATTAATAATCTCTATCAAATACCTTACTAATATACTTCACCTTAGTTCAAGTAGAACTCAAAAGCCAGTTGCAAATCCATCCGACTAGAGGCACACGGCGAAAGTATGAGAAAGCCACACAAAAAACATATAATCCACACCAATGCAAACTAGACCGAAACTTCAGCAGATTGGGCACGATACGCTCAATATATGGACGATGTTCAACCGATAAGCAATCAAGAGCATGTATGCCCATATTTCTATATAAATAGAACAAAATATCCCACATCAGCATTTAATTGGATGTACATAGAACATCTTCTCGAGAGTCCAATAGTTAGACCTTCAGATGCTTTTTATAATATAAAAATCCAATTGAAACAGAGCAAAATAGTAAAATGAAATTTATGTCCAAAAATGAGTGGCCACATATCATAATGATAATCAACAGGCATTAGAAGTTTTCAACCAAAATCATGCAGAGCTCACTCTCATGTTAGAGCACAAGACAAACTTCAATGTTTAATTTTCACAATGCCCGTAGACAAAGGAAAGTTCACCTTAAGAAACGCTTCTCCTGGATGCTTCCAAGAATCAAGTACTGAATCATTAAATAACAAAACAACCGTCGTCCATGTAGAATTTAAACGGCCATCTCAGTGAGATAAATTATGTCAGCTCTGCTATTTTTCTCAAATTCCTTCTTGTCTCCGATAAATAACAAATACTTTGTCTTTACTCTCCTCCGGCTGCATCCAGAAACACGGTAAAGGTCAGAATGGAAACATGCTTTCTATGCATGGTAATCACAAGTTGTAACTTTTGAGTATTAATAAAAGGGATAATTACAAAAAAAGAAAAAACCTGAGGTTCCGGCTAATTGCAAAAAAAAACCTTGAGGTTTGATTCCTCTCATATTTCTCCCCTTCATAAGCAAAAAACATTTAGAAAGCCCCCCTATATTTCTAGAAATATTAAAGTTACCCCTTAAATTTAAGACAGAATCAAACCAGATCTCTAGATTATTTGTAATTTGCCCAAACCTCAGGGGGTCGGTCTATTGTAATTATCCCTATAAAATCACCCACATGGGGTTTCCTTTATTCATTTTGAAAAGCAAAAACAAGAACATGCTTTCATCTTAGGCATATGGATGGAACTGAACCCAACCTTAATTGTGCAAAACTTTCTTCAGAAAGCGCATGTCATACGCTAATTGGATGAATTTCTTCTGCGGTATCATCTCCTTTAGCCAACCCTGACGGGCCAGGTAACTCCTCACGCGAAAAGCCACCAGTAGCCATTTCCGGTTGACCTTCCCTAGCATCCGTGTTGGCATTTGCATTAGTCATAGCATCGTTCAGTGAAACCTCCCGTAAGGAGTTCACCAGTACATTTTCAGGCGCTGAACTCGATGCGTGAGTCCCAGAATCAGAATTGCGCCTATTAGACGAGTGTAACCATTTATTCCACTCATTACGCCTCCTCACCTTGTCACCCTGCAAACAAGGAGTAACAAAAGAGACTATGCTTCAATGGATTATTGTATTGTACAGATAAGCAGAGTTAAATTTATCCAGGAAACAGTTAGTAGCAACGTGAACAGTTGTTATGCAGCACGATCGAAATGTTGCAGAAAATACAATACCCTCAACTAGGTAAATTGGAGTATCAGTTGAAGATAACATTTGATAGATATTTTAGAGTGCTAAATGAAAGCTAACCCACAATCAGTTGAGGATGACATAAATCGTAAGTTTGTAGAAATGGGCTAACCTGTACTTCGACAACTGTAGAATATCTCAAGGACTCCAAAATCACTGGGATGTCCTTAGTCAATTGCTGAACCTGAAAAGACAGACAATAAACCAACCTTGATCTGTGCATTGGATAACACCAGTACAAATATAAAATACTGAGAAGTTGTATAACTCTACTGTGCATAAATACAAGTCAGCAGTTAGTTGTCCAAACAATTTTTTTCCAAAATCCCATTAGGGAAGTTGATATAGTGGAATCAATCAAAAGTAAACGTGCAAAAAACTTCAATTATCATTTAAAGAAAGAAAACAGGACGAAGAAAGCTTTGCATGGTGGTTCCTAAATCCAAATAGAGAGGACAAATATCCTCCTACTAGATTATATTTCACAAAAACTTCTATTTATACTTACATTCATCTAGCTGAATTGAGATAGAACCAAGTAGTCACTTGAAAAGGCACAAGTCAATGCAACAAAAATGTATATGCAGGGTATGGAAGCATTCTTCTGTCAGTCACAAAAGAATCTATATTGTGTTATCTTTCACCAAACATGCTAAATTGAGAAGAACAGATTTCACATGAAAAAGAGCACATTTAATGCGTGCAACCGGTAGCAGTGCCACAACAATGCTATAATATCTATGATATGCTTCAGCATTTGCATAGAAGTTAATATTGCTGAGGTATTTCGTATCTGATTTCTGTTTTCGAGCTCTCTCAGAGCTCATTCACATGATAAATATAGGTCTAGTATTCAAGCTTAGCAGATGATTAACAGTTAGAAACATCCCAAATTTACTCATCCTAGAACAAGATCAAAAAATCAGCGGTTAAACAAAATCAAGTTTGTGCATCAAATCTATATTGAAATATGTGCAATAAACATTATGGAGAAAACAGCCCTAGTAATCTCTGATATTATAGAGGTCATATTATATATCACAAAGAAGCACATATACAGGAGCATCTTACTCGTCGAAAGGAGGCGATCAGAGTGATGGGCACCCAGCCATGATCGTCCATGTTGGACCTCAAAAAGTTATCTTTCACCAAATTATCATCACTGGGACAAATATATACTTGCATCAGCACAACTTTTTTCTAAGAGAGGCATAGAAAAAGCAAAACAGATATAGGACCAGCACGAGTTAGATCTTTCTTGAGAATAGACCTCAAGCAATTACCTGAAGTAAAAGTCTATTTGCTTAACAATCATATTCGTCAAAGGATTCTCATTAGCAGGAGAAAAAAGCATAGGTGGTGGTGGAGGAACAAGGGACATAGCCCTAAAAGTTTCTGGAGGCATCGTTGGAACATAGATAAAAGGAGATGCCATATCTGAAAGTCCAAAACATTAGTTAGAAAGCCCAAGTAGTCAATCTACATGAACAGTAAAGTCAATGGACTCACCAAACCCAATTTGTCCAGGGAAAACCCTCACAGGTGGGGGCTGCAAAAAGGGGGCAGCACCATGGGGCAGTGGAGATGGCATATATCCCATGGGAGGAGGTACATATTGAGGGGGATGATGAACATCCCTACGATCTTGATCACGCCTGCCTCCATGATTATTATGGTATGGACCATCTCCACGAGGACGGGGCCCATAATTACCCCTTCTTGAATTATTCCTCTGAGAAGAGTGGTCATTGCCAGTATGGGATTGAGAACCCCCAACTCCTCCAACTGGTCTTGCGCCTCTCACAGAAGTATCCATCACAGCAGGAATCATCCCGTAGGGTACATCAAATACAGGGAAAGGTGGTGGCACTGGTAGAGATGGCTGATTAAAAGTAGTCTGAGATGGTCCACTCCCTGAGGAACTCCCTCCACCACCACCTCCATTACGATTCCTTGACCTTGGTCTAGTAGGTGGATTGTTTACAGTCGAATTACCATGAGCATTATTATTTGCTGGTCGTTGAGGAGGTTGAGATATTATAGGAGCCTATAAAACCAAAGAAATATCGAGTCATCTTTAACAAATCTTTAGGACTTCCAATCAGTAGAAGGATGGAATACGAAAGTTAACATTGTTACAGTTTACATGTCCCTGATACCAAGGTACAAAAATGCATTACAAGTTCAATTATAAGAAATAAATTAATCAAATTTTGTACATCTTAAAAGAGTAGGAAACACTATCACAACAGAAGAATAACACAAGAAATAACAGCTTGTCAGAATTTACGTATAACATAAAGGGGGAGCATATAGTGTATTCACTCCTATACATTCGAAAAAAGGATCATATTAACCGTAAAAACTTCAACCTTCATACAATTAAGCAGTCATTTAATAGCAACGCAGACACAAGTTTACAAATTAAATGAAAGTATGCAACCCAAGCGGAAAAAACTCATATGTAAGGGAGATCAGTTATATTCTATGCATATCTTCACCTGCGATGGAGAGGCTGATCCATCAGAAACGGGTCTGGGGTTATCCGACGATGATCTTGGAATGGGTCGGGTTGTTTCAGAGAGAGCAGGCCACGAAACAGCCCCACCCATCACAGAAGTCGCCTCAACGACGCCGTTTAACGGCCTGTTCCAAGCAGGCCTCCTCTGTTGACCAGCATTGTTGTCGCCGTTAACATCAGAGGTCTCGGGCTGGGCTTCCGAGCCCGAACTCTCAATCAAAGAGTTCTCCGAAGCAGAAGCCTGCTCCGCCGGCGGAGACGAAGAAGACCCAGGAGCGCCAGAAGCCGCGGCGGCGGCGGTAGGAGAGGAATTTGGCTCGGAATCTCCACGAACGACGGAGGCCCAGGGAGAGGGGAGGCTCCGCCGCCGAGGCAGCGGACTGCTAACCCCGCCGCCGTTGGAGGCGGCGTCTGCGGTTGGCCGCGATATGTCATTCACCATTCTAGAGAGAAGAACCAAATATCTATACCAAACGAAACGAAATTAATTACTCAGGCAATGAAATTCTCTTTGTATAAAAAAAAACTAAATATACTTTTGATAAAGAACCAATATATAAAGGAATTAATAGAGAAAAACTAAAGAATGTTAGCGGTGATCGGAGAAAAAAATTAGGGTTTCGGCCGTCAATACAGCGATCAAACTTTTTTCTCTCTCTAAAGTGGTATAGAGTATGTATTTTGTAGTGTGTGCTTTGTGAATATTGAAAGAGAGTCTGACTGGCACTATACAAGGCAGGCCGAATTTAGTTACAACGCTGATATTTCGTAATCCCTATTTTAACCTTATTAATATACTGTTGACGTACTAACAGTATATATCCAAATTAATGGTATATTTCTCTATAATTACACAAATATTGACTTGCATATAAATATTACCCTAAATTATATGTATAATACACTATTATGGAAATTATCTCACTATCTAACAGATATATTCACAATGTATGTACAGATGGATATTTCCTTTAGTTTTGGATTTCATATACTATAGGATCCAGTTGAGCACAAGAAAATATATTTGCATATCATTGACATCTCCTATTTCACTCTATCTATATATATATAATAGCAGAAGTCCGAAACAATAATTTTCCCGCCTTTTTTACTTCTTATATTAGGAAATACTTGAAACATTACAAATGGTAATTATTATAAATGCTTAGATTAGGAAAATATCATAAGAAAATCATTGTAATTACATAAATTAGGAAAATATTTTAAGAAAAGATTGTAAATGGTATTCCTACTTTATATGTATATAAATTAGGAAAATATCATTAATGGTATTCTTATTTTTGTATGTATAAAAATTAGGAAAATTTTATAAATTGTATTCTTATTTTATACCAAAAATGAGTCTATACTATCAATTCTATTTATATATAATATATAGATATATAAAAGTTATAAATAGTATTTCACTATAATAATATTATATCATCACGTCGATTCGATTTGTTCATATATATATAATGATTATGTTGATTCTATACATCATATCTTCATCAAATATATTATTATTTGTTTCAATGGTGTCGTTACTTTTTTGTACAATGTAATATTAATTAATCAAGTTTTAAATATTAATGACTATTCAAGTTTTCCGAAATTATTTAATAATAGTTAAAACAGACGAATTGTGATTTATGTATCTTTCACCATTGAATTAACAATTGATTTTGTGTTCAAAGAATTTTTTGGCAGCTTATTATTTATGCAACATCCTCTTATAGTTATACAACTTAAATTGCACATAGAGAGACACTTTGATATTGTTGATCCTAAATTTGGAGCATAACCACCAAATATGGCTTCATCTTACGTTCCCCTCTATTTCCGTATTCATCAAATGTCTTATAATTAAAATAAAATAATAAACACCAGCTCATGTTAATAGATAGTTTCAGTATAAACCAATAAAATAAAATAATAATACACGTGAATAATAAAAAATATGATTCATGTGAATAATAAAAAAAATAATACACGTGCAACGCACGTGCGGGATTACTAGTATTTCATATATTAGAAGAAACTAGCTTTTTACTCGTGCGATGCACGAGGTGTATATTCGTGAGACCTCTTTTTGTACTATTATATGTATATTTTTTCTAATAGTTATATGAATTATATTTTCTGCATTTAGAGATGACAACATCCCCGCTGGGAACCATCTCCGTAGGTAACCGAATAAAATGGGACGGGAAATCCCCTAGTTAATTTGGGGATAGGGATTTCCCATTTATCTATAACCGAGTTTCTCTAGAACTGGGAATGGGATAAGGACGATATTTATATCCCCGTCCCCCATTTCTTATTCCGATTAGATAAAATGGTGATTTTCCATTCTCATCCTCATTCTCCGAATAAATATTCAATTTATCTATTACTAATATTAATTTTATTTATAATTTCTTTTCATTAAATTCTAAAAAATTAAATCTAAGATTCTTTACAATTTTACTTGTTCTCGTTTTTTATTTTACAAATTATGGATTTATGTTATCTACATTTAAAAATAGTAATTACAAATTTTTTGAAATTTCAAAAAATAATTAAAATATTAATATAATTAACTTGATTATAAATCATATAGTTAAACAATAAAAAAATTACAAACTATAAAAATATCTCTTTCAATACAAAATGTTTGTTGTGTGAATATGAATTTTATCTATTTATTGAACATGTTTATCTATATCAAAGTAAAAGTTTGAAAAGAAGATTAATTACTGTCCAATGTTTATTTTTTTTACTACCCCAATATTAAATATTTAATAAATAATATTTTAAATATAATTATAAATAATGTTATTTCAAATTTCAATATTCCTGGGGTATAGAAAGCTGAAATTGTCAAAATTATTAATAAATTAAATAAAAACCATGTTTTATATTTAGCGACGTATTTGTAAGGGAAAATAAAATATTTAAAAAAACTATTTTATATTTATATATATATAAATTATCATACAAACAAATTCATATCAATTTCTAATTGTACAACTTTTAAACTTGAATATCAAAATACATTGATATATAAAAAATTAATTTCTATTAACATAAAACATATGTTTATATATATAAAATACTAATTTATGTTAACATAAAACATATGTTAATATATAAAAAAAACTAATTTTCTATATAAAAAATACTAATACGAATAGAATGTCATATTAAATAAATTTTAATTTTTTATTACATAAATATATAATGCTATTTATGGATATGTGTGATATATAAAAATTGGATATATATTTTGAGATATTTTCCTCTAATAAAATAAGTATTTTTTAATTTAATAAATTTAGACATAATTATATATAATTATAAAGAAATATATCTATTTATGTAACATGTTTATCTATAACAAAGTAATAATTTGAAAAAAGATTTTTTTTTAGAGGAATACTAAATATTATTAGGAGATCATCTCTGCCAAAACCAAGTCTACTAAATGATCGGGTATATCACCAACCATTGGTTCAGAACAATGAACGCTAAAAGCATGCCTAGCTAGATAGTGGGCAATCGTGTTACCCGATCGTCTAACAAAACAAGGAAAAACATAATCAAAACAACTAAAAAATTGGAAAATATCATCAACCAGTTTGCCAAAGTATGATAGGTCCTCGGTACGATTCTTCAATCTGTAGTAGAGGGAGATGTTACCCGTTTCGACATGTATCTTGGTCAGCTTCATTTCGCGAGCCAATTTCAACCCTTCCCTACACGCGAGGGCTTCCGCAATTTCGATCGATCCCACAATGTCCTTCACGTGCACTAGGGTTTTGATTAGGGGTGGCAATGAGTGACACGACACGATAGCACGACACGAACATGACACGATTACAAACACGATTACAGAGACAAAAGGTACGATAAAGCACGACACGATATGACACGTCACGATAGCACGATAAGAACCCAAAATTAAATATTAATTTAAAATTACAATTATTGATATATTATAGATCAAATAAAATAGATAACACGTAAAAAACGCGATAGTATAAACACGAACACGACACGATAACACGATTTGACACCCTAGTTTTGATCACTTCACCCTTGAAATTCCGCACAATCACTCTGATCCCAGTTCCTTGCCCTTCCAGTAATGACGCATCCAAATTTATTTTGACAAATTCATTTGGAGGTGGGTGCCAAGAATCCTTAAGCCTCTGCTGCGCAATCATACCATTTACTGCACTTTTATTATGCTCCTCAAGTCTCATAGTAGCTACACAGTAGCATGATGTATGATCCATAATGGTGTTCTCGAAATTCAGCTTGTTTCTTGCCATCCATAAAACCCACAGCAACATGGCTAGCATTGGGTGACTATCCACATCGCCGTGCTCCATTACGTGCATGATCCATTCCCCCAAAGACCAACTCTCCATCTTGTCTATGATGCGTACACGTAGAGGTGAAGCCGCCCAAAAAACTTTTACCCATTCATAGTCACGGAGAGCGTGTTCTTGATTTTCCTCTTTCAGTCCACAACGCCGGCACATTGGCGATAACTCCACTCCGCTCTTCACCAAAGCCTTTCGAGTCGGCAAAATTCGCTGAACACTTTTCCATAGAAAAACGTGGATTTTCGGTGGAATAGATAAGTTCCAGCCATTTCCAAAATTTTATAGTAGAACCTGAAGAAGCAGAATCCCCCCTCTCACATTCCGACGCCGTTATCGCAAGCTTATATCCCGATTTAAACGAGTACTTACCATCCTTTGTAAAGTGTCAAACAAGCATGTCTCTTTGCCTGTTGTAGCAAATGGGTATTGCAAGAATAGCACTGTTGTTCGACATATTGAAAATCTCATTCACCTTATCCCTATCCCATTCCGGTTTATTCTGTTGGATTAATTCCCCAATAGTCAGAGCACTACTAGCATCATCGAATACGGACATAGGTTTAAAATTCAGATTATCCAATATCCACGAATCATGCCATACACGAATGTTATGCCCGTTACCAACGCTCCACCGAATACCCCGCCTAAGAATTTTCTGACCCTCTACAATGCTTCTCCAAGTGTATGATGGATTATGACCAATTGTAGCATCCAAAAAATTACTACGCGGGTAATATTTGGTTTTCAGAGTTTTGGATAGAAGGGAGCTCTCATCTATATATATAATAGCAGAAGTCCGTAACTTTTATTTTCCCGCTCTTTTTGTTTATTATATTAGGAAACAATTGTAAACATTATAAACAGTAATTATTATAAATTCTTATAATAGGAAAATATTATAAGAAAATCATTGTAATTATATAAATTAGGAATATATTATAATAAAAGATTGTAAATGATATTCCTACTTTATATGTATATAAATTAAGAAAATATCATAAATGGTATTCCTATTTTATATGTATAATAATTAGAAAAATTTTATTTACCAGTATTCCTACTTTATACCAAAAGTGAGTCTGTAGTATCAATCCTATCTATATATAATATATAAATTTTAAAAATTATATATAGCAATTCACCATAAATGATATTAGTATATGTCAGTTCATTTTTAAATATATATTACAATGATGTGTTGATTCTATACATCATATCTCATCAAATATATTGTTTATTTGTTTAAATGGTGTCGATGCAATTTTGTACAATCTATATCTATATAATAGCGAAGTCCGAAACAAAAAATTCCCGCTCATTTTTCTTCTTATACTCGGAAATATCCTATCCGTTGATCTTGATTTGTTCAAAGATTATATATAAATTAGAAAAATATTATAAATGAGTTGGATGTATTGTACCATGTTTTCGAATGAGTTGGATAGGAAAATTTGTGAATTATAGAAACTATTGTCTACCGAGTTATCTAATTAGGAGATAATTCCAATTTATAAGTTGAATTGACAATAATTACGAAATAAATTATAGTAAAAAGTACAATGTGTTACATGCAAAATTATATTATAGATACAATATGTTTATAAATAAATAAAAATAAACTTTCAAGTTAAAATATCGATGTATGAGATTTACTATATTTGTTTTTAATTGAAATCTAACTGACAACAATTACATAACTAAATATAGAAAAAATAGTGTATGATATAATATTATTTTAGTTAAAACTTATAGAAAATATGACAAGATGTCTATAAATAAAATACATTTATATTAATTACGAGGAAAGATTAACAAATTGTTACTTACTATATTAATGTTTGGATTCAATTTGGATAACACTAAATACAAAATGAATGTACTAAATAAAAATTATAACTATTTTAGATTATAATTTAATATAATAATATTTAATTTTCAAATATTTGATGTTTATAAATGTTAGATATCTTTTAGCATTTGATACTCTTAACTATTAATCACATACGAATATGTTTTTTTTTCCATTTTATCGACTACCGAAGCTTCATTCTATAAGGATTCAATACATGAAAAAAAATCAAGTTATTATGTTTTTTTATTATATTACTCAAGCAAGCGACTTCATGCTTTCGATTGCAATATTTTTCATGTCTAGCAATGCCATCGATATTCAATATGGTCAGAGATTAATCCTGCGAGAATACTTTTGGCACTTAAACTTCATTTGACAATTTGTAATTACATTTCTTCATAATAGCAGAAGTCCGTAACTTTTATTTTCCCGCTCGTTTTGTTTATTATATAAGGAAACAATTGTAAACATTATAAATGGTAATTATTATAAATTCTTATATTAGGAAAATATTATAAGAAAATCATTGTAATTATATAAATTAGGAATATATTATAAGAAAAATGATATTCCTACTTTATATGTATATAAATTAAGAAAATATCATAAATGGTATTCCTTTTTTATATGTATAATAATTAGGAAAATTTTATTTACTGGTATTCCTACTTTATATCAAACGTGAGTCTGTAGTATCAATTCTATCTATATATAATATATAAATTTTAAAAATTATAAATAGCAATTCACCATAAATGATATTAGTATATGTCAGTTCATTTTTAAATATATATTACAATGATGTGTTGATTCTATACATCATATCTCATCAAATATATTGTTTATTTGTTTAAATGGTGTCGATGCAATATTGTACAATCTATATCTATATAATAGCAGAAGTCCGAAACAAAAAATTTCCCGCTCATTTTCTTCTTATACTCGAAAATATCATATTCGTTGATCTTGATTTGTTCAAAGATTATATATAAATTAGAAAAATATTATAAATGAGTTGGATGTATTGTACCATGTTTTCGAATGAGTTGGATAGGAAAATTTGTGAATTAAAGAAACTATTGTCTACCAGTTATCTAATTAGGAGATAATTCCAATTTATAAGTTGAATTGACAATAATTACGAAATAAATTATAGTAAAAAGTACAATGTGTTACATGCCACATTATATTATAGATACAATATGTTTATAAATAAATAAAAATAAACTTTCAAGTTAAAATATCGATAAATGAGATTTACTATATTTATTTTTAATTGAAATCTAACTGACAACAATTACATAACTAAATATAGAAAAAATAGTATATGATATAATATTATTTAAGTTAAAACTTATAGAAAATTTGACAACATGTCTATAAATAAATACATTTATATTAATTACAAAAAGATTAACAAATTGTTACTTACTATATTAATGTTTGGATTCAACTGGATAACACTAAATACAAAATGAATGTACTAAATAAAAATTATAATTATTTTAGATTATAATTTAATATAATAATATTTAATATTCCAATATTTGATGTTTATAAATGTTAGATATCTTTTAGCATTTGATACTCATAACTACTAATCACATACGAATATATTTTTTTCCATTTTATCGACTACCGAAGCTTCATTCTACTCAAGCAAGCGACTTCATGCTTTTCGATTGCAATATTTTTCATGTCTAGCAATGCCATCGATATTCAATATGGTCAGAGAGATTAATCCAACGAGAATACTTTTGGCACTTAAACTTCATTAGACAATTTGTAACTACATTTCTTCATAAATATTTTTCTATGAAAACTTGATAAATTAATTTATATCATATTTTGTTAAGAAAAGATAGATTAACAATGTGATCGAAGTATTCATGTTTTTTCAATAATACAAGTTCAATATGAATATATAAGTTTCACAAATATATATATATATATATAATTGTTGAGAGAGAGAGAGAGAGAGAGAGAGAGAGAGAGAGAAGCGTAGATTGAGAAATATAAACAAGATGAATTTTGACATTTAAATTTATAACCGAAATTATCACTTTGAATCTTTGATAGATAATTTTTGTTTTTATTTACCTTATATAAATATTATTATAAAAACAAAGTAATAAATACTCATTCATGTTAATAGATATTTGCATGATAAAATAATAATATTAAAATAAAAATACACGTGCAACGCACGTGCGGGATTACTAGTTTCTTCATAATAGCAGAAGTCCGTAACTTTTATTTTCCCGCTCGTTTTGTTTATTATATAAGGAAACAATTGTAAACATTATAAATGGTAATTATTATAAATTCTTATATTAGGAAAATATTATAAGAAAATCATTGTAATTATATAAATTAGGAATATATTATAAGAAAAATGATATTCCTACTTTATATGTATATAAATTAAGAAAATATCATAAATGGTATTCCTTTTTTATATGTATAATAATTAGGAAAATTTTATTTCTTGGTATTCCTACTTTATATCAAACGTGAGTCCTGTAGTATCAATTCTATCTATATATAATATATAAATTTTAAAAATTATAAATAGCAATTCACCATAAATGATATTAGTATATGTCAGTTCATTTTTAAATATATATTACAATGATGTGTTGATTCTATACATCATATCTCATCAAATATATTGTTTATTTGTTTAAATGGTGTCGATGCAATATTGTACAATCTATATCTATATAATAGCGTAAGTCGAAACAAAAATTTCCCGCTCATTTTTTCTTCTTATACTCGAAAATATCATATTCGTTGATCTTGATTTGTTCAAAGATTATATATAAATTAGAAAAATATTATAAATGAGTTGGATGTATTGTACCATGTTTTCGAATGAGTTGGATAGGAAAATTTGTGAATTAAAGAAACTATTGTCTACCAGCAGTTATCTAATTAGGAGATAATTCCAATTTATAAGTTGAATTGACAATAATTACGAAATAAATTATAGTAAAAAGTACAATGTGTTACATGCCACATTATATTATAGATACAATATGTTTATAAATAAATAAAAATAAACTTTCAAGTTAAAATATCGATAAATGAGATTTACTATATTTATTTTTAATTGAAATCTAACTGACAACAATTACATAACTAAATATAGAAAAAATAGTATATGATATAATATTATTTAAGTTAAAACTTATAGAAAATTTGACAACATGTCTATAAATAAATACATTTATATTAATTACAAAAAGATTAACAAATTGTTACTTACTATATTAATGTTTGGATTCAATGGATAACACTAAATACAAAATGAATGTACTAAATAAAAATTATAATTATTTTAGATTATAATTTAATATAATAATATTTAATATTCCAATATTTGATGTTTATAAATGTTAGATATCTTTTAGCATTTGATACTCATAACTACTAATCACATACGAATATATTTTTTTCCATTTTATCGACTAAAAGCTTCATTCTACTCAAGCAAGCGACTTCATGCTTTTCGATTGCAATATTTTTCATGTCTAGCAATGCCATCGATATTCAATATGGTCAGAGAGATTAATCCAACGAGAATACTTTTGGCACTTAAACTTCATTAGACAATTTGTAACTACATTTCTTCATAAATATTTTTCTATGAAAACTTGATAAATTAATTTATATCATATTTTGTTAAGAAAAGATAGATTAACAATGTGATCGAAGTATTCATGTTTTTTCAATAATACAAGTTCAATATGAATATATAAGTTTCACAAATATATATATATATATATATATATAATTGTTGAGAGAGAGAGAGAGAGAGAGAGAGAGAGAGAGAGAGAGAAGCGTAGATTGAGAAATATAAACAAGATGAATTTTGACATTTAAATTTATAACCGAAATTATCACTTTGAATCTTTGATAGATAATTTTGTTTTTATTTACCTTATATAAATATTATTATAAAAACAAAGTAATAAATACTCATTCATGTTAATAGATATTTGCATGATAAAATAATAATATTAAAATAAAAATACACGTGCAACGCACGTGCGGGATTACTAGTTTTGGATAAGCCTCCAGTCCTGCTTAGCGATCATAGCTTCATTAAAACATTTAATGTCACGAAACCCCATTCCTCCTTCCTCTTTCGGCCGGCAAAGGCCGTTCCAGGCCCTCCAGTGAATCCTCTTTTCCTCCATGCGTTGTCCCCACCAGAAATTGCAGATAATAGAGTTAATCTGTTGGCATATACCAGCCGGCAAAATAAAGACGCTCATTAAATAGGTGGGTATCGATTGAGCCACCGATTTAATAAGGACCATTTTCCCAACCGCCGAGAGAGAACTGCTTTTCTAATTTTTCAATTTCTTTCTAACTCTATCGACAATCAGTGCAAAAATATCCTTTTTTGATTGACCCACTATTGTCGGGATTCCAAGATAAATAGAGTGTTTGTTTACTAATGAAACCCCAAGAAGGTTAGCAAGCTGGGTCTTTCGAACACTTTCCTTGCCGCCACTGAACGAGATTTCAGACTTCTCCAACAACTGGTAAAGCGCTTGAGGTCCAACAACTGGTATCAGAGCAGGTCACGAGTTCAAATTCCTTCGGAAGCACAATGCAAACGATGGAGGTTGCCGGGGAGCGGTGGGCGAGATTTGGCGTAGCGGAGGTAAATGGACCGGGAATCAAGGGTAGGTTGCCGGTGGCGAATCGAGGCATCTGGACATCGAATCAAGGTGTAGGTTTCGTGTGGCGGAATCGAGGTAAACGGATCGAATCGAAAGTGTATGTTGCTAGGTGGCTGGAACTGAGAGGCTGGCGTGACGCCACGCTTGAACTGAAGAAGTTGGCCTTAGAACTGAGGAAGTTTGGCGGGCAGCGGAGGTTGCCAAGAAGCTCGAGCGAGATGTCGGGCAGTCTTTGGGAGGGGGATTGTTGGGATTTGGTCCAACATCCTGCCTGCAATGGTCTTTAAAAGAGGCGCGAGACACGGCCAGCGATTCGAACTCGTGAGCGCTTGATTGCACAGTTAAAGGAGAGCTTAAAAGATTTGATTTGGACTACATATACCAACATATGCATCTTCTTTTCTCGGTGCCCATTATATAGAAACCACGAGGTTAAGCGTGCTTGGACTAGACATGGGATGGGTGACCTGCAGGAAGTTTTTGAGTGCGGCGTGAGTGAGGACAAAGTGCGCTAGAAAAGACTCTTGTTAGTTTGTGGAGACAGTCGTCAATCCGGTAAAGCGCTTGAAGTCCAACAACAGCTTTCATGCGTTTATGGTTGGCCAGAAGAGAGTTTAAAGTTTTGTACTTGGCAACTTTTATGGGGGCTCTATACCAATCCGGAGAGACCATGGCTTTGTCTTGGTGATTTCAATGAAATCCTTTTTCATCATGAAAAGATTGGAGGCAGAATGAAAGACGATTCCAAGATCGAAGCATTTCGAGAAGCTTTAGCATTGCGAATTAGATGACCTGGGGTTTGAGAGATTCAAGTTTACGTGGACAAATGGGCAGGCGAATGAGGCAAATATCCAAGTACAACTTGAATGATGCCTGGCTAACATCCATTGGGTTAGCCGATTCCCGGACTATAAAGTTGAACAACAAGTACATATTGCATCGGACCACGCAAGACTATCCTAATCTCATGGTCCAAATGGGCGACCAAAATGAGACAACAAGTAAAGAATCTTCAAATTCGAGAAAATATGGCTTGATGATGAATCATGCAGGCCGTTTGTTCGTGAAGTGTGGGCTGATACACATGTAGAGCCATTCCCCGGCTTCTCTAAAGTCAAAAATCCTAAAGGTGGGTACATCATTATTTGCATGAGAAAATGATCATTATGGGAACATTAACCACTTAATATCTGTATCTAGAGAGCAACTCCATAGCATCCAAAAATTACCATAGACCATGGAGAATATGGCAGTCACTAAATTATTGGAGAAAAAATCGAAGTATTAATGAAATAGGAGGAAACAATATGGCATCAAAGATCCCGAGTTAACTGGCTAAGGGACGAGACAAGAACACCAATTTCTTCCATAGGGTTACTAGTGGCAGAAAGAAAAGAAATGCAAGTGAATGGATAAAGGATGAGAATGGGATTCGGGTGAAAGATCCTGAGCAAATTGAGAAATTTCTATCACAATTCTTCCAAAATTTTTATTGTTCCACAACTAACCTAAGAATGGAGTAGGCTCTTAATGCCCTCGACAGGAGAATTCTGGATGAGCTAAACGACCACATTAACGCTCTTTACACTAAAGCAGAAATTATGGAAGCACTGGCTTAAATGCACCTGTCAAAATCCCCGGACCAGACGTTATGCCCGCTATCTCTTATCAAACTTTCAGGCCTTATATGCGTTCTGATATTGCTCATGTTATCCTTGATATTTTGAACAATAGTGCCAATCCCACCCCTCTAAATAGAACACACATTGTCTTAATCCCTAAGAAGAAAAACTCGGAGTCCCTGAGTGATTTTCGACCTATTAGCTTGTGTAACATGATTTTTAAAATTATTATAAAAACTATAGCTAATAGATTGAAAAGCACTATTTCCTATATTCATTCACCCTATTGGTCGGCTTTTTGTTCTGGGCGACTTACTAATGATAACACTTTACCCGCTTTTGAAATTGTCACGCTATGAAAAATAGCTTATCAAAAAAACATGGAACTTTCGCCCTTAAGCTTGACATGATAGAGTCAAATGGGTATTTCTTGAACGCGCTATGTTAAAAATGGGAATTGGTTCCATTCTTGTCTCTCTCATTATGCATTGTGTGACTACAATTTCCTATTCGGTCCTTACTAATGGTTTACCTGGCTACCTTTTAACTCATCTTGTGGCCTTCGTCAAGGCGATCCCCTTTCCCCCACTTGTTTCTCTTTTGTGCAGAGGCTTTTTCGGCTCTTATTCGTAAGGCTGAACTCACAGGTGGCATCCATGGGGCAAAAATTTGTAAACATGCTTCTCCAATCTCACACTTGTTTTTCGCAGATGATAACCTTATATTTGGGCGAGCAAATGTCAAAGAGATTCAACAGACAAAGGATATTAATGCAGCGTATAGCGAAGCGTCTGGGCAAAATGTCAACTTCGAAAAATCTGAGGTCAATTTTAGCAAAGGGGTGTTGGAGGCAGACGCTAATGACTTGGCTTGACAATTGGGT
Source organism: Rehmannia glutinosa (assembly GCA_016081115.2). Lineage (NCBI taxonomy): Eukaryota > Viridiplantae > Streptophyta > Magnoliopsida > Lamiales > Orobanchaceae > Rehmannia > Rehmannia glutinosa. The sequence continues at coordinate 61,438,047 of CM071928.1, read as the reverse complement.
GTAAACCTGGTGGACTAACACTCAATTTATCTTGGGCTTTCCTACTTTGGTTGGTCGTTTCAAAAAATTGAGTTTTCAGAACCTAATTGACAAAGTGAGCAAGAAACTGAAAGATTGGAAAACGAGAACATTATCCACTGCGGGGAAGATGGTACTTATCAAAAGCGTAGCACAAGCGGTACCTACTTTCAACATGAGTTGTTTCTTACTTCCCCAAAATATTTGCAAGAAAATTGATTCTCTAATTGCAAATTCACTAGAAATCATGGCAAACCCTTTATTACCCTAAAATGGAAGGAGGCCTCGGATTGCGAGAGTTGTCATCTTTTAATAGGGCGATGCTCGCTAAGCAGGGGTGGAGACTACTGCATGATGACACATCCCTTAAGGGCCCAAAAAGCCACACACCATCTGATCCACCATCTACAACACACCACACATGGACGAGGCCCCCTCTTGGTATGATAAAGATTAACGCTGATGCGTCTGTTATCCGAGCGGAGGGGACATGGATTGGTATTCTATTCGAGACCATGGAAGGAGTATTATATGTACCCTAAACACTTATCACTTGTATATCATGTAGAAATAGCAGAAGCGATGGCATGTCGGGAAGCTTTGATCCTAACATACAATCTGCACCTTTCCACAACCCTGGTCGAATCGGATTGCCTTGCACTTGTGAACAGAATTCGTAGGCGCACATAAGACTTCTCATGGGTAGCATCATTTCGGATATCCAAAAAACTAGTTTGGATTTTTCATCGATTTCTTTTTCCTATATCTCTAGGACGACCAATGTTCTGGCCCATAATTTAGCTCGTTTTGCTTTGTCACTTTCATGTCACGGTTTCCATTTTGGGGAGGTTCCACCTACTCTCCATCACTTTGTTTCTCTGGAGGCTAATGCCTAGTTGATGAATGCAATTTCATGTTTTTCTCCAAAAAAATAGAAAAAATATCAATAAAATTAAATGGTAAAATAGGCTGATATAGCAATCAAAAACCGCAGAAGGAAATAGTATTATTTTTTTATTTGAAAAGAAGGAAATAGTATTATTGAATAAAATGAAAGTGGAATAAAATTAGAGATAAATATCTATTAAATCATTCATCACATCAATATAGTAACGAAACAAATAGCCCCCGGGGCATAGCTCAACCCAGTAAAGGATTTGGGTGACGTGATGTCTATTTTGGCAGCACCACAAAGTGTGGTTGTTTGAATCCCTCAAGTAACGATTTACGGGGTGGAGGAGAACTTCTTGTGTGGTGACTCGGTCTTCGGCAACCCAATGACCCTGACTAGTTGAGGCATAATCCGCGCTTCACATCCTCCACGAAGCTCTAGGGCAAAGGCAGTGGAGACCTTTAGGGATGGAGTTCATTCTTTTTTTAGTAACGAAACAAATAAATGCCGCCAATATTTTCCTAATAAATCATACTGGATTTAATGTAAAGAAACTAAGACAAGAAAAAATAGATTAATACCCATAAATGTAATGAGACTCAATTCAAAACGTATAAATTTTGGGACCCCAACTTTTTAATTGGAGAAAGCCTAATTGATAAATAGGGTTGTCCTTTTCATTTATCAGCATTTTTGCACATATTCAGTAGCAATAAATTGGCCTTTTCACTCTTTTATTCGGTTAATGATAATGATAAGTTTGGATGTTAAATTTTGTTAGGAAGATTTTTACGAGTGACAAACATAAAAACTTGACACAAATTTTTAGAATTTTGAATGAGAAAATTATGTTTTTACTATATTTTTGTTTTAACTAAAACTTATGATCCAAACACAACCATTATAAATCGTGAAGAAGTTGGGAGCACTCTTGGAACAAAAGTCCATCTATGGAATGGATTTTTCAGTATGGACTTTTTAGAAAAATGTTTGAGTATTATTAAGTATTTGGTGAAAATATATTTTAATGTCTATCCAACATAAGTGTAGTAAATGAATTTCAAAGTGATAGTATTTCTCCAAAATGGACTTATCTAGGAGTAACTTATTCTGTATATTCATTTAAAAATAACCACCAAACACATTATTTTTTTTCTTAATTGGATAAATGATTTCATTTTCACTTTGTGGGAATTATCCATTTATCCTTTTCTTTGAAGTGGAATTTATGAATTTTGTCTTTTTTAATGCTAATTTTTTTCCCATGATCTTTCTTCTTTCTTATCCTGATCTTATAAATAACAAGTAATGCCTAATAATAAAAAATACTGACAGAAACTTATTTCTGTTGATAGTTTTGAGATGCTACACCTAGAGCACTACACTTGGTGTATCATCTAGCATTCACGTGTCCTACATTTTAGGAAGTGGAACATTTGTAATGCATTGACACATCAAGATTTTGTAGATGCTACACCTGGAACACTATACCTAATGTAGCATCTACCATTCATATCCTACTTCTCTCTCTCTCTCTCTCTCTCTCACACACACACACACAAAGTTAGATTCATTTGTTAATGCGGCTTCGCTTTTATTACATTTTAGGCGTTTTAGAATTTAGTATGTTACCCTTAAAGTTACCAGAAACTTTATTGTAAGGTATCTTGATTTTGTTTTGTATATGTTTCACGAGAAGGGTGATGAGAATATAACCTAGACTGGTTTAGGCTTGAGAGCTTTAACCACTCGACCACTATCCAAATTTCATGCAATATCTTGATTTTGTTGTACAGTTAAACAGACTAACAATGTCTGTAAATGAAATATTTAATTATAATGTCTATAATTGAAATATTTAGTTATAGTATTTGTAAATAAAATTCTGAAGTTCATCTATAATATTTAAGCTTTAGTGCATTCACATCTTTGAGTTTCTATTTAAATAGTTTTTTTATCCAATTGAGAAAAAATATGTTAGTATTTATTCATTTCATACAATGTAACTCCGGACTGATAATTCTATTTTTAGAATAACTTCACATATTTATTATAGAGAAAATATCATGCATGTCTTGTAACTGCTTTTTACTCGATATTATTACTCATCGTAAGATTGAAATTTATTTGATGGAAAAAAAGAGAAAAGAAAACAACTTAGAGCATCCCCAACAAACTCTTCAAATTTAAAAAGCATCTATTGAAAAATAAATAGCATTTTTAAATTTAAAAAGTGATACTTTTTATATTTTCCAACATACTCTTTGTATTTGACTTTTCATTTCAAAATTTGTGGTTTTTCAAAATTGCCTTTCAAAATGGCTATTAAAAGTGCAAGAAAACAAAACTGGATATTGGAAGTAATTGATCATTTAATGCAATTAATTATAGAGAGTTATTTGACTCTCCAAATTTGGAAAGTGAAAACTCATTCTTTAAATGTAAAAGATAAAATAAAAAAATTATTGAAGATAATTTTTGGTGTATGATTCTTTATAATAAATAGTATGTTCCAATTAGAGAGTCTTTTGGGTAGGGATGACAAAATCCCCGTGGGATACTATCCCCATTGGTACTCGAATAAAATGGGATGGGAAACCCCGGTTAATTTAGGGATGGGAGCGGGGACGGGGATTTTACGCTTTTCTAAAATCGGGGATGGGACGCGGATTGTATTTATATTCCTCGTCCTATCCCCGTCCCCAGTTAGATAAAATGAGTATTCCCTGTCCCTATCCCCGTTCATCGAAATATATATGTGCATATATATTATTTATATGTTATTAATATTAATTATGTTTATATTTTTTATTTTTATTAAATATTAAAATTAAATCTTAAAAATTATATGTTTTATATTATAATGGATTTTTATTTTTAAGATATCAAGACTTTGTATTTCGAGATTGTTGTATTTAACTCAATTTGTTAAGGTATTTTATGGAGTTATTATAAGATTAGTAATTCATGATATTTTTATTTATTATAATTATTGACTATTTTAAGTAAAAAAATTTATTAGTTATAGTTGTTTTATATTAATAAATATAAAACGGGGACCTCGTTCTACGAATGGGGATTCCTCATCCCGGTACCAGATGTCCAAAATAGGGAATAGTATGAGGATGACATTTGAAAAGGAATTTGGAGACGAGGATGGTATGTATGTCCCTGCCCATTGCTATCACTACTCTTAAGAATGCTCTAATATCTGATGAAAAATTGAATTGTCATTTTCTCAAAAGTTGGTTTTTTCCCAACAAAAAAAAAAAAATGGTTTTACCAATTATTGGCAAGGACCGCGTGCATGAAAAGTCCAATCCATTAATCTAAATATAGAGCAGCGATGCAGCAGGCTAACTTGCTATTTAGAAAATTTTATTGAATTATTAGGTACAAAGATCTCATTTGTTGGAACATTGTTATCAACTTGCCACAAATAAATAATGCGAATTAATTAAAATAAAGTAAAATCCAAAGCGATAGTGAAAGAGAACCTACAAGACCTTTTATAGCCCATTATCGTGGGCCTGGCAATGGCCCATCTCTTATGATTTTGAATCTACTTAAAACCTATCGAAGTTTAGATGGATAGAGCCGCTTTGTATTGAAATATTGATAATAGAAAGAATAGGAAAATCTACAGACTACAATATATAGTTATGTTAAAGTTTTGGTGGGATGGATGGAATAAAAATATATATTCATATTTGTGACACAAATTAAAAAAAAAAGGAAATGAATGGATTACAACAAAAATACAACACGTGGCAAGAAAACAGAAACGTGACATAACAAACAACGAGTCCAAGAAAAAGAGGAATTCCCCACCCTTAAAATTTCCGAGTTTATAGTATTCAGAAAACCGTGTCTCATCATAACTAACTCTTTGCTTTTTATTCGGGCAACAGAACCCGTAAATAAACGAGAGTCCATATCTCATATTCCACCATTTTAATTTATGGTATTGAATGAATACTATGTGTACAATTCTAATATTATCTTGTTTGAGATGGAAACTGGAAAATGAAATAAGAATTAAGAACGTGGAACGTGAAATCTCAATCTAAAATAAACCAATATACTACATAAAAGAATTCTTGCTGTAATTTCAATATTACTTGTCACTTGCTAATCTACAAATATCGTTGAAATAAAATATGTAATAGTTCACAATAGAAAATCCGATGAGATATATCAATTAATTGATCAAGAGTAATTCATGTCAAAATCATAAGGCGGTTGAGTGTCACTCAATTGGATAGCATCTGTCCTGATGGTGTGTGGGCCCCACACTCTTGCAGTCTTTATAAGTTTATATATATTGCATAAAAATTTTCCACTCTAAAAATTTTACAAAAAAATCCTTCATAATGTTGAAAAGTATTTCTTTATCCAACATACTAATTGTATTTTCAATTTGCCTTTAATAATTATCATAAGAAAAAAAAATTCAATCAGAATTGGAATTCTTGGCACAGTGCCCATCATATATCAAGTGACTCGGTGGGTCATATAGTAAACTTGAATTCGATTAAACCCCAAAAATTAATGTGGTTGAAAAAATGATAGATAAGGATAAAACTTGGTGAAAGGTTTATTTATTAACTGGCCTAAAATTCTTATCTCCATTAATTAACCGTCTATCATTCAGCTAGGCAGCAGGTTTTATTATACACGTAAAGAATTTTAACGTGTAAGGAACGCTACTCTGTATAATTGAAGTCACAAGGACTATATATAATGCTTGAGGCGATGGGGTTGTATAAAACCTGTCATCCTATTTTCTTGTTTTTGCTGTATACGCCAGTTGTTCTCTCTTCAACGTCAAATGAGACGTCAAATATTATAATTAGAAAGCTAGGTTGTTCTTTAATTCAGGATATAATTATTAAGTTTTCTTGTTCGTTCTTTTGTTTTGATCATCATTGAGAGTCTCAGATGAGAAAATTACCATGGGCCAAGCTCAAATTGCCTTTCGCAAAAGGTGTGTTTCAATCTATTAATAATTCATTAATTTCTTTGTACATATGTGATATGTCTCATAATTAAAGCATTTTCGAATTCAAAGTTTCTTTTCGTTCTGCCTTGGAATTATGGCTGTGTGTGTGTGGATTTCAATCTTCATGAGTGCTTTAAAACCGTTTTTCTCTAGGATTTAGTTAGTTTAGGGCATTTTGTTCATGTATATATGAACCGATTCCGGTTTCATTTTAACTTGGAACAAGTTAAGGACGAGTAGATTTATAAGGTATTTTTGTTCATGTATGAACCGATTCCAGCTTCATGTTGACTTGGAACGAGTTAAGATGATCGTCAGATTTTCTATTAAGACCCAATTTCTCAAAGAAACTTCGGTGCTGGCATAGGATGTCTGAGCCCAAAGTTCGTTCTTTATTTCCTTTAAATACTTTTTTTAGACTTTTATTTTGGGTTGTTGAATCAAATTTTACATTCGCAATAAAAGTTTTCCTTTTTCCAAAAAATATTTGTCTTTCAATTACCCCCCGCACCGTGTCATAATTGGACATTAGAACATTCATCGATCGCGTAAATCTTGTATGTTTTGTTTTTAATGTTTTCAACAGGAAGACATGGAAAAGAAGAAGATAAGAATAGGTTAATGAGGAGCACATCAAACGTGAATAAAGAGTACAAAGAAGCCTTTAGGACAAACTCTTACATAGAAATACGCAACAAAGTTGAATGCCAATTACTTGAAATAAACTGTGGTCTTGCTTTGGGACAATCTGCCGCCAGCTCATCATTTTCTCCTTCCAATATAGAATATCTCCATCTCTCTGAATATCTGATTGATCCCAATCAAGAAACCTTAACTTCCTCGAATATCCATCAATTTTTTGTCAATTACTTTGAGATTAGCCTTGAAGCAAGCAGAATATGTGAATCCCTCCTTACAAATATTTATCAAGTACGCGATAGTCACCGTTCGATAAGAAAAGCGATATCGTTGATCCAACGGGCACCCGATTGTGGAAATTGGACTTATGATCAGTACAAAAAAGTGTACAAAAACCTTGCTTCATTCGCCTTGCGAAGAAACCCCTTTTCGAAAATGGATCCAAATAAATTTCACGAATTACATAATGGCCACGTACTTTTGCTTCATGACTTGACTTCACAATGTAAGAAGACTAAGAGGAAGACAAAGCTCATTAAGGTTTTCAAAAGTGTCCTGACATGTTTTGTACTGGTGGGATTTGGTGCATTAGTTATTGCTCTATTATTCCTCGGAATGCATTGCATGGTGGGCTTATTGGCCGCACCAGGGATAGCTATATGGGCTTTGGCCCACTTCAAGAAACGGGCCCAACGAAAATCTAAGTATGGGAAATTGCCCGATGGGTCGGTAGCAATGCTCGATGTTGCAGCAAGAGGGGCGTTCATAATGATAAATGATTTCGACACGGTGAGCCGGATTGTGAAGAGGTTGCACGATGAAATGGAGCATAGGAAATTTGTGGCGGATATTTGTGTTAGGAATAAAGGGAAAAATGAGATGTTAAAGGAAGTGGTAAAGGAATTTCAAATGCATGAGTCTTGTTTTTTGGAGGAGTTGGAAGAGTTGGAAAAGCAAATATACTTGTGTTTTTTGGACATAAATCGATCGAGAAGGCTACTTGTAAAAGAAATGGTTAAGTGCTAAATTGCATGCTAATTAGTGTGGATGCAAGTCTTTGTAGGTGGAGGCACTAGAGCTGCCTTCTTGTTTCTTTATTTTACTTGATAATAGAAGGAAAATATTTATCTTGCATGTAGCTTTGAGCCCGAATATGTACTTTTTACGATTTGTCAAATTTTTGTTCACTTCTTCATATAAAAAATGTCTTTTAGCCATTTATTTCAAAAAAAAATTTTTTAGTCATTTTTAAGTTCAAACGTCCATTTTGCCCATTTTTTTCATTATGGAGACCGATCACATGACTCGATATTGAGAAACAGGTCTTGTTACTGAGATATGTACGTATTAGTTTTTTGAAAATGATCAAGTACTCACTAGAGAATACAAGAAGGATATGATCATCAGTTTTTAGTTTTTAGTCAAAATTGCTAATTTGTTCAAACCACTATTTTTCATTTTCACAAAACATAAGTTACCAATTTGGCCTATTACTGGGTTGTTACAGGGAAATCCCTCTGCTTTGTAAGCCAACAAGTGGATTTAGAGAGAATGAAAAATGACTAGAGCATGAAGATGAAGAGTAATTGTGTCTCTTAACTAAAAGGGAAAATTACACAAAATACGCTGTTTTTTTGTACCATTACCACACAATACGCTCCTATTACTTTTGTGCCTATTTTTTTTACTTTTGTACCTATTTTTTTTTTTTTTTTTTTTTACATTCCTTGCTATTTTTTGATTTTTTTTATTTTTTTTTCGTTTTTTTTTGTTCCTGCATTGTTTTATATGTTATATAAGTTGTTTCGAGGTTGTTTAAATTTGTTTCTTTATTATTTCTATGTTGTTTCTTTGTTGTTTCGATGTTTCAAAATAAGCGTAACCTATTTTTATCTTTTTTTTATTCATATATTATTTTGTACATTGCTTCTATTGTTTCGGTGTTGTTTTATAATATTTTTAATGTTGTTCTAATAACTTTTTTTGTTGTTTTCATGTAGTATTCAATGTGTAAATACAATTTTTAAGCTCTTTTTATTCATGTTGTGTTTTAAATATTTTTTACGTTGTTTCTGGGTTGTTTCCATACCCTTTTTAATGTTGTTATGATATTTCTTTGTTGTTTCAATGAAGTTTTCGATGTTTAAATACAATTTTTTTACCTATTTTTATTAAAAGAAACATGTTAGAAACAATGTTGAAACACAGAAACATGTTTGAAACATGTTAGAAAGATGTTTGAAACAATGTTGAAACACAGAAACATGTTTGAAACATGTTTGAAACAATGTTGAAACAAAGCGTAAAATTATTCGGGAATTTTCGCTGGAGCGTATTGTTGTGTAAAAAAAGAGCGGGGAGCGTAAATTTAGGTAAAATTGCACTGGAAAGCGTAAATTTAGGTAAAATTGCATAGGGAAACGTAAAAGGCTGATATTGACTTAAAAAGGTGGGTATTTTTGTCATAAGCCCTAACTAAAATGAGAGAGACTATTTATAGTTGGGATTTGGGTTTCACGGCCTTGTTAAATGAATTGGACCCGGTGAGACAACAATTTAAGAAATAATATAATTATTTTGGGCCCAATTTCATAAGTAGGCCATATTTGAGTAATTTAAACAATTAGAAACAATTAACAGATAATTAAAAGTATAGGAAATCAAGAATATTAATCACAATTAAATCATAAAGAGAATACATTAATTTTTGCTGCATCAAGCTTGACCATTTCTATGATCCCCACATCACATATACACAAACCCCACAATTAATTTTCCACTATCTTATTTTTTCCCCCCTTAAAACCGCTTTTAAAATCTCACAAGAACAATTAAAAAAAGAAAAAAAATGGAATCACAAAGAACAATCAATCTTGGTGGCACACACACAAATATCCCCTAATGATTAACAACTCTACAATCTAATCTGATCTCAGTTCCACCACCACTTATGCTACTCATCTTTATCATTGACTTCACAAATGCCTCATAAAACTCCTCTTGTGAGGTAGCAAATTTCTTGACCAATGCCTTAGTTCTGGAACTAGTCATTAGAGCCTGGTCAGAGGAGAATATGCTCTTTCCTTGAAGAAGCAATTTGTAGTATTTATTGTCAAATACTGTTGGGGTAGAATCTAAATTGGCACCAGCATTTTTCACCCTGTTATGCATGGGGCACACCTGCCTTAGGCTGGCTGCAAATGATGAGTCCATGGATGGATCGACGTCGGTTATGTTGTTGAAGTTGTGAATTCTGTTCTGGAAGGATGAACAATGGGAGAAACCTAATGTGTGTCCTCCTGCATGCATACATAGGACACCATAAATACGGTTAGTTTGTACCTAGTTATGCATTTGTGTGCCAGGGACCGAGCAAGAAAATGAACATTAGGGAGGCGAGATTTTGTTCCTTTTTTCTTGTTAAACATTATTGATAAAGAACAGTTTTTAAACTATTTAGGGGGGCAAGATTCTAAAATTTGATTATCATATGTAGAAAGTTTATATTTAATAATTGAATATAAAAAATTCACTACTACAGAAAATTAAATAGACATTGGTTTTAAACCAATGCTTATTAGTATACAAACCGCTGTTAAAATTCCTGATGTTAAAAGTAGAGATTATTGAAAGTTGGGGAGGGGGGAGTCCCTGCTCCGTCTTTGTGTACGTGTGTAAAGTTACATGCAAATTCGCCTTGTAACTTGGTCTATGCTGAATTTTGATTCGCTAAACTGTCAAAAATTGGTATCAAAAGTAATTTCAAAATTTTGGCACATTTGGTCTGTTCTCCGCTGGATATACTTAATTTAAACTTAAAATTGCTGAGTTGGATCAAAATGTTGATGACATAGACAAACAATTCTGGATTTTTTCAATTTGGTGGGAAAATTGCCACATGTTGCTGATGGTATATTTGACTTTGACAAAAAAAAACAATTAAATAAATAAAACACAATGACAAATTATGGTATATATATGCATATTCCGAGTGCAATGTACTCGAGATTAATTAGCCAAGAATCTATATTTAAAGTGAGAAAAGCAATTTTAATTACCTGAGAGTGCAACTAAATCATCCATAGAAAGGCCTCTTTGAGAGAAGCTTTGCTGCAACTGAGATATATTGAATGTGGGAAATGGTAATTGTCTTGTATCATTGGCCTTTGAAATTCTTCCATCTTTCCTCCCTTTGGGCACATCCCAAGTGGGACCTCCAGACTAATTAACATCAAGTTTCAGAGCAATTAAATATAATTTCTTAATGTTGTTAAAATAATTTTGTTAATGTTTCAAAACGAATCATTAACTTTTGTTTTGTGATTATTTAGTTATTTGAATTTAGAACAAACTCCACTAATTTATTAATTTAGTCCACTTACAAGTGCAACTGCCTCTCTGGCAGCAAGGGCTAAAATGTCAGCACAAGAAACGACACCAGGGCACATTTTCTCAACATCCTTCTTTGCATGCTCAATAACATAAAATGCATGCAATGAAATATTTGGAGGTCCATCTTTTTCAGCTTGATTATTCCCCTTGGAATTCAGAAGCACGGAAGCATCACAACCCTTCAAACAATAAACACAAAATCAAGTCAATGTTACAAGAATTAATTAAAAAGTGTAACATAATAAGATTTTATAAAACAGGGCCATTTTGTTTTTTGTCTACCCTGATGAAGCAATCATGGAAATGCATCCTGAGTAGAGCTGCAGGGACTGTTTTGTCATTTATCATGCCTTTATGCACAACTTTTGCGATCACCGATTCGACATTGGGGCATGTTTGGTGGTAGTAATTTACACTTAGTGCATTTGAAGAGCTCAAAATAGATGAGAAAACAGAGATAGTAACTAAGGAAATTAGAGAGATAGCTGCCATATTATTAAGTACACCTTTGCCTCTTTAAGTCTCTTAGTTCAAAGAGTCTCTACAGTATTTATAGTCTGTAATGTTGGCATATTTGGTGAGCTATAACCACTTAGAGTTAGTTAAGAGTTGTTGTAAGAATTCCTACATATTATAAACAAAGGCACCAACATTTTTTTAGCCTTTCTTTGCTTATCAAGTCGTTTTGCTTCAACATGAAAAATATTCCCATTTTTTTGGCTAAGCATTCTTGAAGGAACATGGAGAAGCATAAGAAAATGAATATAGTTGGTACCAGCCTTGTGGATTTATGTGGATCATACTCCATACAACTAATTCACTTGCAGGGTTCAAATCCATACCAAATGCACTACAAGAACCTGAGGCTAAAAATGGAATTACATTATTTTTGTTTTAGGTTTGAGTACTAACCACCCAATTGTACAGAATTGAAGTGACCCTACTGTTTAATCACTTCAAAAATAAGGTTATGGGAGAAAGAGAATTATTTGGTGGACAGGGTTGAACAAATAAAGTCAATTACCTACATGTCTCATGCTTTGTCTCAACTCCACTTAATGCAAACAAAAGGAGATGTCTTTTGACAAGGATAAACATGACTATGTAATTTTCATCAGAACATTAATTAAGATAATTGTTTTCTTTTGAGAAGGTTAGTAGTACAGAGAAAAAAGTAATAATCCGAAGAGTCTTTCAGATAAGACCACTTTATTAAAACTTAGTTTATGATATAATTTTTTAAATAAATAGAAATATATAAAAAAAAATAAAAATGCCCTTATCATAAGCTAATTAGGTAACAAAGGAAAAACAATGCAAAATGCCAGAAAAAAGAAATAACAAAAATAATTTAAAGAACCAAATTAAATGAAGGGCGTCTATTTCTAGAGGATTTTCGAATGACATTGTCATTTGTTTTTTAGCACGTGCTCGAGTATCGTCTTGTTGGTCCGATGTAGCCTGTGGAATGTCGGCCCAGGATCCTCGAACCGCAATTGCCATGGCCTTCATAGCTTCTGAGGAATCACATGATTGAATGACAAGCGGAGCAGTTGAGGAGTCATCTGCTTGGTCTTTAAAGCTTCCAATTTGTCTGCATCAACTTGAAAATCAAAGTTAAGAGGATAGCTTGATGGTGGAGATGTTGAATCATGAGCAGAAGTCAAAGCCGTTTCATCACCTTCTTTTAGATTCGAACTTGATTCAACAACATTGGAATAAACCACAATAGCTAGCGATTATCTTGCATCGTTGGTACAGTGTGATCATTTGTAATGGTTTCAGCATACTTCTCCGAAATAAGACCCGGACTGCAATTTTTTCCTGTAGAGTATCAAATGAATTGCGAGTAGATATATTTCAGCGTGAAGGGCTGATATTTTTACCATTACTAGCTGATTTTTGGTTGACAACCACAAATCTGTCATTGTCCATCTGAACTACTAGCGGTTGGACCAGAGCAAAAGATTTCCTAGTCGGAGGTTGGTCCTCAACATTAAGGTGGTCTTCCTCGGCATATTCCACCCACCATTTACTGGCAGTAGCCCGAGAGGGTGAACTAACATGCAATGCAGAGACCGATCTTCCACCGAGTTATCCGCGACCTTAACCCTTATCCTTAGATGAATGAACATGTCTATAAACCTTACGAACACGTGAACTACCCCTCTTGGATGAAGGGTCACGTCAATGAGGCTCCTTAGGAACATAAGGCAAAATACGACGACATGCAACATTATTATGACTCATAATGCAATAATTTGAGCAAAATTCTGTTAATTTCTCATAACTCAAATAAACAAACAAACAGTGACCCACACGTTCAACTATAATATACTCTTGGAGGCTTGACAAGATCACTATCCACAAGAATCCGCACAAAATGACCAAGAGAACCATTCACCTATTTTTCATCAATCTGAATAGGGGTCCCAATAGCCTTAGCAATGCCTATGATGATGCTAAGATGCCAATTCAATACTAAGCTAAAAAATGCACACCGAAACTCTAGTTGTAGATCCCAAAGGGTGCAGAGTAAAATTTAAAAGGGGGGTTTGAATAAATTTTACCCAATTTTTCAATTCTTTTAAAACCAGAGTTTACAAGAAAACAACTAAGTCTTTTAAAAACAGTTGTGTTAAGCTTCAGCAGAAGAAACCACTCAATAAACTCTGAGATATATGTTGATAGAGTAACTTAGTTGAATGAAGTTAATTTTTAGAAAATCAGTTCTCTTGTTTTAACAGTGGAAGTCTTACACCATTTTTAAAGTTTGGTTTATCAATACTTATACTTTTTGATTGGTTATTATCTTAATGCATAACTTCAAGTGTAGAAATTAAAGAACACAAAAAAATTATAGTGATTCGAGGATGTGGTAATTCCTCTACTCCACTCTTCTCATACTCTACGAGGAATTCACTAATGCAACGGTAATTTTGTTACAAAAGTACAATCCAAGCTTACTTTGATCACACAACCAGCCAATCTTTTGGGACTCAACACTTCGTAAGACAGCTACCTAGGGATGTCAACGGGGCGGGGCGGGGGCGGGGGAGCAATCCCCATCCCCGTCCCCGCGACCGCGGGGAATCCCCGTCCCCGCGAGATAAACGGGGAAAAAACTCCCCCCATCCCCGTCCCCGCGGGGATCCCCGCCCCCGTGGGGATTCCCCGCCCCCCGGTTTCATTATTTTTTTTTTTGTAAAAACTGAATTTTTATTTAAAAAAAATGAGTTTTTAATAATTAAAAAATATATAAATTATATAAAAAAGACTAATAAAACACTTATTATATAAAAAAATTAAAAAAATTATTTGTATATTTAATGTGGATATATTTATAATATATTATATATATTTAATATAATATATTATATATTTAAAATCGGTTCCCCCACGGGAGAACGGGCGAGATCCCGCAAGGGGGAATATGATCCCCGTCCCCCGCCCCAAAATCCCGCCAACGGGGAGAAAAAAATCCCCGTCCCCGTCCCCACGGGGGGAACTTTCGGGGATTCCCCGCCCCATTCGGGGCGGTTCCCCATGGGGAATGGGGAATCCCCGTCCCACTGCCATCTCTACAGCTACCTCACTATTTCAGCTCTTCAAATCTTTAGGGATGGATCACACAGCTCTCCTTCAGATTTGAATCATGTTCGACCTTGAATCTCACTATACTTCCTTCAATCCTTGAAAATATAGACCCATTTGCTTTCACAAAAGATTTTCTCTTCAACTTAATGAACAACTTCTACCTTTCCACGTGAGAGTGTTGGATGAAGTGTTTTCAATTTAGGCTTGAGGATTTTTAATATTGCTTGAGAGAGAGTAATTTTCAGTTCTTGCTTAAATGATTCTCAGTTGTGTGTCTTGCTTCGTATGAATGCTCTCTTTTCCTCTTTGAAAAATCCTCAACATTTTATAGTAGGAGTTCAAATTTTGCCCATTGAAGAGATAGACAAAATTCAAACTCTTACTTAGTATTAATTGACGTGTCTTGTTTCTGGAGCTTTGATGTTGACCCAACCTTGTTAAACTGATATTGCATGCCTCTGAAAAGACATCAGAGTTCTGCAGGCTTCCCATTGGCTTAAGCTTCTTGCACTCTTTCAGCAGGAACATTTTAAGATTGCAGGTCTGCCACTATTACCAAAATAAGTAAGTTCTTTGACTTTAACATAACAGACTCTTTTCAGTTGTCTTTGAGTCCTTTAGTTGTTAGACTTGAGTCATCTCCAATATTTCTTGGTTGAATCTGTTGTAAGTCTTCTGAAAGACTTAGCTGATGTACTTGACTGAAGGTATTCTGATTCACTTAGCTGCGACTTAACTGATTCTTCTCTGCATTCTTCAGTAATTCTTCTGAATTCTCTACTTAGATGATATTTGACTTAGCTAATAATCTATCTATTACAAAGTAGAATTTACATACAGAAATGAGGTATGCCAACTTCCTAATACAAAGTTTTCTAAGTAACATCAAAATCTATACAATAAATTTCCTAAAAATTTCCCCCTTTTTGATGATGTCAAAACTTTTTACAACATTTGTGCCGAAAAATAAAGAATTGAAAATGAATTTAGCTTTTTTATTCATGTATATTCAGGCATTTACATTATTGTGTAAATTACAATGAATTGTAAAAATACAAAACTTGACAGCTATCACTTTATCTTCTCTGTTGTCTTCTTCGATCTTCCTCGAACTTTCTTCGTTTTTCTTCCTCTTCTTGCTCAAACGTTCTTGCCATTTTATTGGCTCTTCGCTCATCTTCTCTCTGTTGAGCTTCTCAAAGACCCAACCAATATGGCGCATCTCTATGCAGAGGATTATATGATGCAATTCCACCTCCTCTTTCTGAGCTTCTTCCTCTTTCAGCACTCCTCCCACCAACATGGCTGCCATCTCTGGGTACTTGGTTGTCGTGTGTCTGTTGACTCTTGGAAGTCTGCTGACTCTTGGTTTTCTTACCTTGAGTTGGCTGCTTTCTAGTTCGCTCAATATCTTTCAATCCTTTTCGCTCAGTATAAGTCCCAAGCATCAGCAATTTAATCCCCGAGTAATATTCTTTTGATAGTAGAGTACCAAACTCTTCATCTGTGTGTTCTTCCTGGGGTAGTGACCCTACTGGAGGTCCACCATATTGATGGCTCGGATGTTCAATTCTATCTTCTTGTCTTTTATCCAATTTTGCAATCTCATCTTTTAATTTCTGTTAGGCAATTGCTTCCTTAGACTTTTGCAGTGCAAGTTCAGCTTTTTCATTAGCTGATAGAGAAGATGGAATTTGTGATAGAATCGACGAGACGGTGGTTTTGCCCTTTTCATATGTTTTAGCGGGCACTACTACTCCTTCCCCATTTTTGGCATAAGCACGGGAAGATGGCTGAATATTTTCCAAAATGAAGTTTGAGTCATAAAATCAGCAGCTGTGTGACTGGAGCTGAGTTCGGTCAGCTGTTTCTGCATCGAAGAGAACTTCTCATTGACCATTGCTTCCATGTGTTCAAATTTCTTCTCCATGTTAGTTTGAAGCAACTCCATGTCATTGAGATGACTTGTTTCCATATGATTCATATGAAATCGTTGGCATCTTTGGAATTCTAACTGATCAGTGCCCCATACCAGCAACTTATTGTATAATTGATGGAAGTATCTCACTTGCTTTCTTCGAAGAGCCTTAGTCCTAGAGGTCCACTTTTTGATTCTTAACACTGTGCCACGAATGTCAATTGTGATAGTTGCCACAATTTAATAAGTATGATCTTGTGTTCTTATATCTAAAACCTGATTTTTGAAATCTCTTGCTTCTGCTTCTATTTGATTAGATCAAAAAATCGTATATTTTTTGACCTAGATTCGATCCAGGATGCAAATAATTTCCAAGACAAATGCTAGTAGAGTGCCCAATGATACAACAATTACGACAATAGTTGGGAATGTTCTCATAACCGATGGAGACAAATGAGCAACGGCCAATTCTTCCCCCTCATAACATGCTCTTGTAAATTTCTATTCAGGTCTATTTCCACCAAAATTCGAACAAAGTGTCCAACGGATCTACACAATGACCTTTCATCAATATGTATTAGATTCCCAATGGCTTAATAATAGACGTATGTCAATATTCGATACTCAATTCATAAATACAAACCCGGCCATACATGAGCCAAAGAGGTATTAATATTAAAAGAATTGAAATTTGGTGCCCATGGGGATAATCGAATTGAACCAGATGCCAGGAATTCCGTGTCGGGTTGGCCAAATGGAACCGAGATCGGGTTCCAAACCAGAACTGAGAACCATTGGCCAGAACTCGGTTCTAAAATCAGAACGAAACCAGAACAGAAACCGTGTAGGCCGGTTCCAGTTACAATTTCTTGGTGTAAAAAACCGTAGAATCAGCTGTTAAAACCATCGGTTTCAAGGTTAAAACTGATATTTTGTACTTTTTTTGTAAAAATAATCTAGAAAAAATATTAAATATTTATTAGTATGTTTTATATTCGCAACCGTTTGAGACACATCTTAAACGAAATATTGTAAGCGAGGAACGTGGGCGTTGATTTCTCTATGTCCTAAGAGGATAAATAGGCAACTTATTATTATTATTAATATTAAGTCCAAAACTTAATATTATTATGAATATTATGTCCAATCCTTTCCTTTTATTCCCTTTTTTCTTTTTCTTTTTTTTTTTGAAAAACCTTTTTTCTTTTTCTTTTTAACTGAAACTGATAATTTTTTTTATAAAAAAATTCAAAAAATTATCAAAAGAAAATAATTTCGGTTAAACCGAAACCGAAACTGTTGAGGAACCGGGTTCTGGTTTAGAAGATGAATTGAATATAAAAAAATCCCTTACCCAACTATAAATAGAGTTTCAATCTTTGAAGTTGCTTGATCACAATATAACGTTGCACATATCCACTTCCAAATATTAGACTATCCCAGTCTAATTTCTGGAAAGGTAACTTTAGTATTGCCTTTACTTCATATTTCCATGCATAAATTTTCGCATACCTCACACATTATATAAATACCCCTACCACACATAAAACATAGACACACACACACACACTGATCAGGAAATGGCCATACCTCGTACCTATTATGTTCTGCTAGTAACTATTTTGATGGTCGGAGTTACATCTTTGAAGATTGACACCGCCTTGGGTCAACACCCTCCATCACTCATTGCTAGACCAAGTTGTTGGGGCATTGTCAATTTCATTGTATTTTGTTCATTTTATATAAATAATTTAGAACGTTACTCACGCACACCAAATGAAAAATGTTGCGCTCATGCTCGCAAGACTGACATTATATACTTTTGCAAGAAATTTGCCGACGATGAGATTTACAACTCTTTTAGAGTGGTGGATACCGCATCTTACTGTGGTAACCCACTTCCAAAGGGTACAAAATGTGGAAGTAAGTATTAATTTCTTAATTTTGTATTTATAGAATAGAAAACTTCTACGTACAAATGTTCTTTAATAATAACACTTACATATGTTCTCCTCTTGGATCTATGAACATCTTTCATACTTTGTGGACTGCTTATTGTTAGAAATATTTATGTATAGAGTTTTGAAACAACAAATGAACATTTCCGAGGCATGCAATGGATGCACTGTCCTAGAGGATTTATTTGTGTAGGATTCAACGAAAATGATCAACAGATTATTGACGATGTAACCCAACAAACAGAAGTATAAGAGGAGTATGTAGTGGTAGATGTTGTATTCATTTGTTCTATCAATTTGGAAGTTCCGAAAATATATAGTTGAAGCCTCTAACGGTAATAAGCAGGTGCACAAGTTGTAAGGGGACAACTAGGAGGCCATAGTCACCTTATGGACGGCTTACAGGATGATATATAGGAACAAAGTGAGTGACAGTGGCCATCCCATGCACGGCTATAGGTAGGCTACAAAAGATAGTCAATTATATAATCTATACCTATTATAAAAGTGTGAATAGGTTTTAAGGTTTCTTGAAAATTTTGATTTACCAAAAATGTCCTCGTGGTAAAGTTAGCTTTAAGGGTAATTAAGTATTTTTTCATATTAATTTTGATTTTATTTGTTTAATAATATTGACAAGTGTCTCTTTATATTCCAAACACTTCTTATATGATTTATTTCAATTTTAATTCTTAAAATAATTTAAATTTTTAGATAATATTTATTTTATATTATACTAGATATCGAGAGCTTTCCAACCATATGTTATAAGCATATATAAAAGACTTAATATGAGAGAATTTTAGCCATTTAAAGTTGAGTGCTATGTAAATACACATTTATAATATCTTTCATTAATTTTCTAAATAATTAAATACATCAAAAAAGAAAAAAGAGTATATATTTACAGCAAAGTGAAAAGAAAAAATAAATAAAATCTATTTAATATTATTTTATTCAAAATAAATAGCAGGACAAAATACATTTTCTAAACTTCACTTTTTTTAAACTTCACTATTGGTTGAGAATATCCATACTATACTAAATTTATCATCTATCACACACTCTAAATTGTGAGATAATATTATTTTTGGTTGGAGTATATGATACATTTTTTAGGTATGGGAAGATGGAAATTCGCGACTATTGAAAATTTCAAGGAATTTTATGCTTTTCCCATTAAAAATTATTAGTTTTTAAGATATATAAGTTAAATATAAATTTTTACTAAAATTTTGAATATATATTATTTTGTTTCTAAGATCTATTCATTAATCTTTATGTATGTTTTTTCTCGTAATAATGGATATACGGTTCAACATGATTTAGATTCAATCATTAGTTTATTTTATTCATGTATTCTTTCGATAAAAAAAAACTCGATCATTGTGACAATGTAAAGTTAAATTTGCAAAACAAATATATTATAAGTACATACTCTAAAATATAAAAATGAAATAAACTTGGCTAAGATTTATGTGTTTGAAGTTAATAAAATGATATTTTAAATCTCAAAGTGAAGTGGATGAGATGAGTAATATTTGTTTAATTTTTATCCACAACTGTATATTTATAATTTTTTACTTTTTAAGGGTTGACATATATATCTCTATTGTAAAACTAAATAAATGAAAAATAAAAGAAAAATAATTTTACAGCAAAAATTACAATAACAATATATAACAATTAATACTAAGAATTTTGAGGCTAAATTGAAAATCGAGAACTAATGTTTCTTTAATATTTATTTATGCACTTAATTGTTTTTTATGGATGCACCATTTGAACTTTCAAATCTTATAATTTAGATTCATTTATCAATTTTAATAATATATCATTGTATATTCTTTTAGTTAAATAAGCCCAATAAATATGATAATATAAACATGAAATTGACTATAAAAGATACTTAAAAGGATAAATATTTGATCTCAAACTTAACTAAATGCAATTATAAATTATTTTAATATGGAGGTATAGAGAGCAGGAAAATATATTTTTTTATTTTATTTTTATTTTTCTTTGCATAATAATTTTTTAATTAATATGATGAAAGGTCTAACAAATTTGGATAAAAAAGAAAATAAGTTATTTTATTGTAGTAAAATATTTTATTTTTAAATTGTAAATAAGAAGTCAATATGACTTTTAATAATCTTATTCTATTTTACTATCAGGAATTTTAATTTAGATTAAAATTATTGTTCCTATTTAGTCTTTCTATTTTATGGTAGTTTTTTTTATTACTTATATAGAAGTGTATTGGTTGAAAAAAATTGTATCAATAAATAGAATTTGATTTAAAAAAATAAATACTAATATAATAAATTAAAATAAATTTAAATAAAATACAATTAAAATAATATATATATATATATATATATATATATATACCATTGTAAGAATGGCATAAGAAATATTGAAGAAAAATATGTACATTTTAACATGTATGACAATACTTAACTTTGCTTAAAACTTACATACACCCTTAATAAATTATATAATATTAGGTAAAAAGATATGTATTATATTATTTAGGTAGTGAAATAATCTAACTTAACAAAAAAAAAAATATAATATGGAAACAAGAATCAAAACCTGAAAAATTTAAAGAAGTATATAATTGTGTGTGTATATATATATATATATATATATATATATGCTAAGAAAAACTAAAAACAAAAACTGAAATTTATATCATAAGTACATATTTTATAACCTACATGTTGATATGCTAATCTTTTACTTTAAAAATATTGTATTAAGTGATGCACAATAAGTATAAAACTTACTTGATATTTGAATTTTAGGCGGCGACCATAACATTACATTTGAGTGAAAAAAAATTATCAAAAAGTTTATTTATGGATCAAAGTAATATATTCCTTCTTATATAAAAAATAAACATGATTTTGAAAATAAATTGTTCATTATTATTTATATATTAATTTCATTAACAAAAGTAATTGATTTTAGTCACCTTTAAATCTTGACTTCTTGAGTCTCTTTAAAGATATAAGCACTATACTTTAATTTTTATATATAAAAAAATAATTACGATTTTGATCTCACATTTTGTAGTGTACATATATATGTATTATTAAAGTAATAATTTAAATTTTGGTCAGACGTTATTTTCATAGTTATGCTTTTTAAAACATATCCCTCTCTTTAACAATTTAATTTTTAAAATATATATTTTTCAAGTGCAACCAAATTTTATTGTAAATGTTAAATTAACAAAGATCTAAATAACATTTTTCATGTTTTTCTTCTAAATTTTACTTTGACGGACATACCATTTTTTAATCCTCTTTACTTTTAACCTTTTTCCTTATTTTTTTTCATATTATATTTTATTTTGTTAAATAAAATTCTATCTATGAATAACAATATACACACATACAATTAATAAATAAAAAAGTTGTGATGGAATATCAAGAAACAAAAAAAAACAATAATTTGAGTAAGATTTGAAAAGTTATATTTATTCCCTTCCTTAGAATTCAAAAGTAAAAGTGTAAACATTCATATATAAAATTCTATATATGGATAATAATAATCCTTTAATCAAATGCTCAAATGTATATATTGACATTCTTCAACATTAAATTCATCATTTGGTAAAACTGATTTAATATTAGGTCGAAGATTTAAATTTATGAAGATATTTATTTTTAACATTTTAAGCATTCAAATACATGAATTATACTTTTGTGAATTGTGTTGTAAATTTTATGCTACATTGAGACCTATATTTTACTCAAAAATGTCACATGCATAGAACATGACAACTAAAAAGTGAGGAGGTTTTTTGTTATGCCATTTTTATAAAAATGTTATAGCTGAACCTATGTTTTACGGTTATTTGACACACTTGTCATTATTATATTTTATATTCTGTAATTTTGTTGTAAAACTCTGAATGATGGATTATACTTTGGATATGCTCCACTGGATGGATATTTAGAATATAAAGTGATTTTTTGAAAGAAAACAACATAAAAGACGTAATTGAGGTTCTTCATATAATTTATTTCAATGTACTAATTATTATTTTTTACTGCTATTAAATTTGTCATTATTATATTACATAACTAATTTTTGATATAAAAATTAATTAGAATAACAATTAGTCACATCAGCAATCTCAATAATATAAAATTATGTGGAAATAATAAATTTATGATGTCGTGCATGCTCTTAATGACAATAGAATAGAGCATAAATATTGTTAGGCACTCAATAATTTTGATTTCTATGATGTGGTTCTGTCGTTTAATTTTTTTTTTTGGAGAAAAAATCATGTATTAAATTTACTGGAAATCGTCCAGCAACGATTGATAAAGGGATTCTGGGAGATGATCCCAGAAAAAATCAACAGAAGATAAATGTTTGGCAAAATTTGCTAGAGTATGAGCAACAATATTATAAGATTGCCTAAACCAGTGGATACCCTTTACGTGTACATAAGTTTGAAGGTTTGTAATATCTTCCAATATCCCGCACGAAACATAGGAATTTGCTTGGCCATTTGCAGCTAGGATTACTTGTGCAGCATCTCCAAAAATATGGACCGGACCAATATCCAATGTGCTCGCAAATTTGAGTGCTTCCTTCAAAGCCAGACATTCAGCAATCTCTGGATCTGTGATACCACGGAGTCTTTTCGAGTAGCCCCTTTTAAAAATACCCATTGCATCAAAGTGGCAACGCCTGCGCCTCCACAATTTGAATAAGGTGCAATAGCTCCGTCAAAACAGATGCGCGGAAAGAGTTCCCTGTGAGGGGGGTGGTTTCGGTGAGATGGAGGTGTAAGATCTTCAGAGAGCATGCGTGCTTTGCTAAAATCAGTCATGATATGATTTGCCGCTGCAACTATGGAGTAAGGATCGGGGTTCACATTCTCAAATTTCTTTCTATTCCGGTGAAACCAAATCAAATTGACAATAACATCAAATAGGCAACTGACTTCACTTGGAGAATTTAAAACCACCTAATGGAACCAAGTTGAAAACGAGGGTTGCATAAAATGGAATAATGCATCCTTGAGCCCACTTAAGTTCCAAATTATTTTTGCAAAATCACAGTAAAAAAAAAATATGAGTGACGTCTAACGAATCGGCGCTACAGAAACAACAGGGCTCCTCAACGTGAATATGGTGATGAGCAAGGTACTCCAAGGTCGAAAGAGCGCCTACGCAACATCGCCAAGCAAACATTTTTATTCGAGGAGGGATAAGCAACTTCCAAATTTTCTCCTAGAGAGGATTTGGAGTCGAACTCGAAGCAAACATTTGTTGAAGGTCTGGGAAAATGGATGAGGATGTTAAGGCAATGTGGTAGGCGGGTTTGACGGAGAATTTGCCATTTTTGTTATGGTGCCAGCAACATAAATCGTCCAGCAGAGAAGAGGCAATAGGGATTGATAGGATCAATGATGCCTCATTTGGAGAAAAAAAATTTCGGACATGTTCTTCTTTCCATCAGCAATTGACTTGGTCAATGAGAGCACTAACAGTAGCATGTCGATCAAAATTTTCGGGGGACTACGAAGTGTAGAAGTTTGAACTCCGAGGAATCCATGGGTCCGTCCATATACGAGTCAAAGTCCCGGAGCGAATAAACCTACGGGCTCCCAACTTTAAGACAGAGCGGCTCTCCAAAATGCTACGACAACTCCATGAGGGTCGACAACCGAGTCCAACATCAAGAAACAAACCATGAGGGTAATATTTTGCCCGAAGAATCCGAGAAAGCAATTTAGATGGTTGAGTTAGAAGTCGCCATGCTTGCTTCGTAAGGAGAGCGAGGTTGAAACGCGGAGAAGGCGAAAACCCAAACCACCATTTACTTTCGGGCGAGCAATTTTATTCGGCTAAGCCAATGAATTTTCGATCATTTGCGAACCTCCCGAGAAATATTGTGCGGCCATAGATTGGACTTTGAGCAAGATATTATCGGGCAATCGGAAACAGGACATGGCATATGTAGGGATCGATTGAATAACTACTTTAATAAGGATTTCATGACCTCCTTGTGAAAGAGTTTTTTCTTTCCAACCCTGGATGCGCTTCCAAACCCGATCTTGAATATCTTGAAAAACCTTCTGCTTGTTTTTTCCGATAACTGAAGGTAGGCCCAAATATTTACCATGAGATGTAACAGTTTATTTGATATATAAATGTGACTATTCTTTCAAACTGAATCAATTTATTGAATGTTTTCAATTACAATTGATTAGTCTATGTCATCTTCATTTCTGTTATATAAATAAATAATTTAATCATGTAGAACACGAAAAAAATTGGATAATGGTCGAGTGGTAAATACTTCCATCCCAGCTAGAGGTGTGGGATTTGATTCCCATCATCCCTCCCCTCCCAAGATATGTACTTAAATATAAAAAAAGGAGAACATGAATCAAAATATGTACGGGAACTAAGCTTTTAAACATAAAATAGAATTTTACTTTCTCATCGTTCTTAACAAATGCACATGTGATGAATAAAAAACTAAATCTTGTAGTCAAACCGATTTAAAAGATAACACATTAGAAAATGGAGTAAAAGAGAAATATATCCATACGTCAACCCATGTCTGGGCTAAAAGTGCATTAAAAAAAAATTACAGAAAAATCTCAAAGCTAACTATGAAGAAGAAGTAGACACTCAAAAAATAAACAAGATGCATTAATTTAAAACTCGTCTTGAATATATATATTTTAAATTTTTATATAAATTAATCATCAGTTTTTTAATATCTATTGTACTTTGTTGAGCGATAATATCATTTAACTATCATGTTTTTTAGTCCAAAATGTCTTAACCGTATTTCACCGACAAATAAGTTTAAATTTAGTTTTTGAAAACTTTCTTTTAAGATCAAAATACATGAATGACATTTATTATAAATACATAAAATATAATAAAAATTGATTCCAATTTATAGATTTAATTTGAATTAAATTAATAAAATTATTTGGTTCACGTGCAACGCACGTTTACCTTACTAGTTATCTGAAAATGAGAAAATAGTATTTCTATTTAAGATAAAGATGAGGAAATTATGTTAAGGAAGAAAATTGGTGAATTTCAGGTAAGACAATTAATTAGACTAAGTGAAAATAAAATTTAGTTTGCAAAATGGAGCTGGGTCGAGCCAGTATTGCCCACGCACTGGTGGCAAATCGACAATTTCACCCTATAATACGCTATTTTGGGCCCAAATCTTTATGTGCGTGACCCCAACTTATTCATTTGCCCAATTTTTACAAAGCCCACAACTCTCATTCACTGATAAAGAGAGCAAAACTTCATCATTCTTCATATATAGGATAGTGAAGTTTTTTTGAAACACACAAATACGCATGTTTTTACAACAGGTTTTTGGTGTTAAAAATAAAAGAAGGGGTTCCCATCTCATATTGCCTTATGAACAAAGAGGGGGAGCTCCTAAGGTTATCTATAAAGATCTCAAATGTCTTTGTTTCATTTGCACCAGTCAAATACACTTTAATATTTGTGTTTTTGACTTTAATTAAATTTTTTTCTTATATTCTCTAGTATGAAGAATAGGGAGAGATGTGTGAGTTAGTCAAATGTTTGTAAAAGTATGGGGTACTGGGCTAAGTGGAGAGAACGTCTGTGTAAAAATATTTCACATAGTGGAATTTCTTTTTCTTTGGGTTGTTCTTTTTTCTCCCGCTTGGAGTTTTCTACGTAAATTATTGTGTTGTGGACTATTGTTTTTTTTTTTTTTTCATTTTATTTTTTGGTTATTTTTACTTGTACCTAGGTAATGAATGTGGGATCCGATTTTCCCAACAGTTTGTGGGATGAGGAAATACTTGCAGAAAGACCATTAGTAGCATTGATACTTTCTTAAAATTATATTTTACTATATACCTTTATAAATTTCGTTTAACATTGAGTTCTATAATTAATGCAGGTTACACTGTGCCAATTTGAATGAGGAACTCACCAAGGCTACTCCATGCTAATTGAGATTACATGTTTGCTAAAACCAGAGCCGGTCCTAGGTTTCGAAGGGCCTGGAGCGAAATAAAAATGGGGGCCCTTATGTTTACATTAAAAAAACTAATGTTACAAATATAATTTCATTGATTTAACATATAAGATATGTAATAACAAAAATATCATACTGCAACGGTCTTATTAAAATAAAGTTACAAAAACGATCGTTAATATAATTAACCAAAAGCGAAAAAAAAAAAAGAACTAATGAATTATCTATGAAAAATTGATATTCTTGCATTTTTATTTGAGTCATCAATCAATTCTCCAACTTTAGTTTTTTGTTTTCTTTGTACATGATTGTGCATTTTCATCTCTTAATAAATTCTCAGACTTTGTTTTTTTATTTTGCAAAAGAGAAAAAAGAATTAGAGATGGAAAAATAGTCCCTAGAATGCAGAAATGCATTTTAAAAAAACGTAAGATAGAAAAGGAAAAAAAATGAGGACAAGTTACTTTTGTATCAAAAGAGGCTCGAACTTACGACCACCAACTCAAGAATGAGCATAGAACCAGTCCGGCCATATGGTATCTTTGTCTTTTAAAGTCAAACTTTTAAATATAAAAGCATATTACTTTATATATAGAAAAAGAAAAACTCCGGGGGCCCTTTCCGGCAGGGGGCCCTGTGCGGCGGCACCACCTTGGCCGCCCCAGGGCCGCCCCTGGCTAAAACATTATGCTTGTAATAATTTTCCCAAATGATCGGAAATTCAGTGGTTAGATCACCAACTTCTTGTCTTTATTCTTACATCTATATATATTAATTAATTTCTACAAGTGGAATCTCATCTGAAATTCTATGGGCGCATAACATTAGGTTACTGCAGTCTATAGGTGGTTAAACCTTCATAAATGATAAATACAATAAATAGATAAATGAGGACAACTCTATGCAATGATAGCTCTCAAACAATCTTTGCACTTATATTATTTCATTTACAAGTTGACAGAGAGGGCTAAAGGGATTTGAAGTACATAATTCGACAATTCAGGTGCAGGTACATATGACGAGCGAAAAATCCAATTGCAGATGACTTGTTTAGAAACATATAAGACATACCTGATATAATTTCCATTGGATGAATTTTCTTAGTTATCAGCTTCTCTGCTCCCTCAAAATCTTCCGGGCCAAAGCAACAACTGAAGTTGTACAATCGCCAACTTATATTCATCGTCTTAAACTTTTGAGAAATCTGTCAATGATTTTAAGGCCAACCCAATATCGAGATAAAATGAGCTTTTTTGCATAATTCTCATCCCTAAGAACCTTAATAGTTCTCGAGCCAAATCATATATTCCAATCTATAACTAATGACAAATGATTGTGTAATGACAAATTCTATAACAGTTGAAATATATAAATTAGACCTTTCATGTTTTAGCACAGCTGGCTCGATTATGGGATCTCATTTCATTCTAGGATAGAGTAATAGAATCCACATTACAATACACAACAAAAATTCAAAGCATAGCAAATATGCTAGTAATTATCCAAGATAATAAGAAACACGACTTTGGTATATTCATCTACAACTTAGCATCTAAACGAAGTAACCAATAGGACCAGCAAAATAAAACCTCCGTCAGCCAAGTGTTCTATTAATGCATCCATTGTACATGTATTAGGTCTACTACATTGTTAAGTGGTCACTGCACTAGGCAATAGGCTGGGTAACCCTTGAATCTCACCGCCAACATCTGGGAATTCTTCATGTCCGGGCAATGGCTTTACATTTCCATCGGCATCTACTTCCACCGGATATTTCAGGATATGCCCTTGTAACAATGTGAACTGCTCAGCTGTGTATCTCTTCCAATTATCCTCTGCCACACCATTCACATACTTCACGCACTCCAGGTTTTCAGGAGCTTTGAAGTAATTATCGATCCTTCCAATGTGCTCTGCCCAAAGAGACATCCGGTATCCATATATCTGCAAATATATATGGTTTTTGAGATGGATAATACATCAAGATTTTCTTTTCTTTTTCATTCATAAGAACATAAGACGATGCAACAAGGGAATACCTGGCCACATGGATGTTCCTTCTTCTTAGCCCAGGTGTAATGAGGTTGATAAGAGCCCATGGCAATTTCCGTATCTCTGGAACCAACCATAGAGCGTTCGTTCACATTGGCAGAACCAAGTATCATGTATGCATCGTCCACTATGATCCCCTTGGAATGAACATAAATCATGAATCTTTGAAATATTTGTGAAGTTGAATCCTGCTGGAAACAATTTATCTTTAAATTAGTTTCGTTCAATAAATAGCTTACAACAGTAAATACACAAAACAAAAGGATTTGACAAAAACAAAAAGTAAGAAGGGGAATTATAATTTTCTATTTTAGTATTCAATTGCAGTAGTTTACTATTACATTTTCATGCATTTCAATCTGAAGATATGTAAGTTTGGAACATCTTGCTTTAAAAACTGTTTTAAAGCAGTCTTGATAAGTCAATAGAAGCAAAATAGAACAAGTATGGGAAAAGAATCAAAATGCTAAAAATTAAATCAAAAGCAAGGGCAGTTACTTTAATTCTAGTCGATGATGTTTGGCCATATCCTTCTTCCCGATACTCCTCTCGATTGCCAAGGCAGTAGAAATTCAGATAATCTGTTGGATGTGCACTCTCAAGCTGAGCAGATTTTATCTCTTGAGCGACAACTTTATACATCATTTCCATTGTTTGCCGCTGCAACAGTTAATAACTATCAAGGGTACGTAAAGAACATGCAAGACACGGAACACATATAGGCATATAGCCTATATATGTGTACTTTATCCATAACAATAACTCCCTAATGTTAATTTGATAAAAACAAAATATCCACATTATAAGATGTGTAGAACTCAGCAGATTGCTGAATAGAAACAATTAGATCAATTCTTCTAATTGCTATACAATTTTAAAAAATTGACTATCAAAATATTCTTTTCGAAAGAGGAAGTAATTTTTTTGGTGAGGATGAGAACCAAATTATTGGTAGACACTAGCTTGGTCTGCTGCATTACCTGCCAAAAAAGGATATCTCGTACGGGGGGAGAATGTGGATGCCCCTCTGGCCACATGGGGATAACAATGTTAACACTAAATCTCTCCTTTGCCCTTATTTTACTAGCAATCTTTAGTGCCAATTCCATTGGGATTAAATTATCAGCACCTTAAAAGAAAAACAAATGTATGATATATATTAAGTTAATAAATGCAATAAAGTGTTATATGATAAAAGTTTATTGAAGATGTTAGGACAGGAGAAATATATAATATAATCATTAAAGCATCTCAATTCATGACTTCAAATCGATTCTATAACCTGTAAGGTTATCATATAATAAATAATCAACTCAGTATAAAATTTTGAGAAGCAGTCTACCTGCACTTTCGTAGGAGGGCCAAGCGAAAGATGACCCAACGAAATACTGGTTTTCGATATATACGAAATGTTGAGCAGATCTTATGGCCTGGATATAGGCCATCTGAATACTCCTATCTACCGCAATTTCTTTTGCCCATACTAGGTTCTGAAATAAAGAAAATATTCGAAAAGTTATGACAGGAAGATAATCTTTAACTTGCCAACGAAAACATGGAGTTTCAGAAAATTAATAAGGAATTATACTTGTTCTTCAGCTGCATATACATCTACGGGAAATCCTTTGAGCGAATCAGAATTTATGGACCGAAAAACCTGCAACACAAAAAACAAGATCAATTTTTTGTCGCCTTATATCAAACGAAAAGATCTTTAGTAAATCATTCATAACCTGAACATGCCATTGTTCCGGATCGTCTTCCTTCAAAACCCATAGTGAAGGATGGTCATTTGGGATAGTTGTGGAAGGACTTGTAATCCAAGTATCGCGTTCAATGTCAGTTAAAGAGTCATCATGATGGGAACCTTTTAGTCTTTTGAACCGATGTCTACACGATTCAGTGGCTCTTTCCCACCGTTGCTCAAAATTTGTGAGCACATCGTATGCAGCCGGTCCTTCAATTTTGCAGTGTAAATCATGCCAGGGTTGTCTTGGGTCCCTCTCTCTTCGCTATTAAAATAAATAAATACAAGTATTATTTGGAAAAATTTATAGCATACAATGGAATATTAGGATTATGCAAAGCAGCAAGAGAATTCTACATGGGCAGATACTTAACTGAATTGTTGGATTATAATAATCATCATTGAAGACAGTATTCAGATCATGGAACAATCGATGTTCCGGTGTATCGTAGCGTCCATCACAGAGGTCTAGACCACCAAGGAATGCGGTTCCTCCGATGAACGCCGTGATCTTGGGTGTCCACAATGACACATTTCTGATGGTGCGAGTACATAAAACCTGGATACAACACAACAAGAAGGTAACATTTGCTCATTCTCTAGTTTATGCAAAACTAACTTTCTACAGATGCTTATCAACAAACATTGCCACTGAGATGAATTTGATAAGCCATGAACAGGTAATTTATGAAGTATGTTCCACAAATATTCATTTATTAAACTATAAGTAAAATAATATCTATTCATGTATAGCAGTGCATCCGCCATCTGAGGCAATCTTTACAATAACCCAATTGTTACACAAAGAATTCAAAATTACTAAACCATTACTAAAAGTGAAACTGATTACAAAAAGAAGCAGGCCAAGTTGCTTGAAAATGCTAAACTTACCGTGTTCAGAACGTGGAGCCAACAAACACATGACAGAGGAGTGCTTGAAAAAACTTCCGAGTTTCTTCATCATGAGTTTTCATCAATCCTCTCTGCATTAATAGAATACCCAACACATATATCCAATGAGATAGAAGAGTTTGTATATTGGATTAATATTAACATACCCCGAAACAGACATTTCGACAATTGCCAGAGTTACCGAAAACGAAAAAAATAAGGAAAAAGAAAAGCGAAAAAAGAAAACACAAACAGTCCCACGAACAATTTGCAAACACCCAATTACTTTTCATACACATTCCTCATACAGGTGATCCATTTCTGCAGTTGAATCAAATAATCCAGATACATTAACCAGAACTATTAAATGCTATCATTATCTGTTGTTTTTTCTGGTCGTGTTATCAATTGTTCACTCCATTTTGAAATTAAATACTCTTCAAGTTTTTAATAGTCAAAAACTAATTAGAAATAAAATCAGGGATTGTTCACTCCATTTTGAAATTAAATACGGTCGTGCGTACTTGAAGACTTCGAGCATACCTACGGCATCACACACGGGCAGAGCGCGCGTGGGGCGCACGGCCCGTGCGTCTGCCCTGAAATGTCCAAAAACTGACAGTACATTGACCAAGGCTTCTAAAGGGGTATAAATACCACTTTTGGGGGCGCACACCAGAGAAAAAAGGTCTGGAATAGACCCAAAAACGCAAGAAATAGCTCAACTTCATCAAGGAAGAATCAAGGGAACAATCGGATCGAATTGGAGCTTAAGGATCGAAGATTCATCGAGAGATTATCTAGTTTCCTTAAGTTTTCTCATTCTTTGTGCTTTTATCTTTCATTTTAGCTTGTCATGAATATGAATAATTTATCTATGGGTTGTTTATTTGTGATGAGTAACTAAACTTCTTGTGATTTCCTGGTTTTGGAAGTAGATTAATTGAACTCTTGTTGATTGTTTTAATCTTAATTGAAGTTATTGTCTTGAAGCATATTTGAGTACTTTGTTCTTATTCTTGTTTTATCATTTGGCCAATGATTTAGCATGTTTGATATATTGATTCATAATTCGAGAGATGAGTTTCAATATTAGATCTTGAGTACTTGACATGAATATTTGCATAATCGAGAGGTTTGTGAATATTTGTGAGGATATTTGATCTTTTGTGTATTTGGGAGTTGTGTATCTTATGTGGAGTAGAGATGCTAGCATAGATATTTCAATCTACACTTTATATACATCTCGAGAGGGAGGATAAAATACCATTGTGATCGTCTTATAGGTGTATTGATAATAACTTTGGCTTTGATTAAATCGTAAAATAAGAAGAATATTAATTGAAACCATAACCCGGGAATCCATTTCAATCCCTTGATAATTCCATTATTATTTTCATCTTGTGTTTTTGTGGTTATTCTTGTCTTTAGTTCCACAACAATCATCCAACTACGATCGTCTAAATAAAAATAAGACTATTACGATCTCAATACTTAGCGCATAAATTTATTAGTCTCTGTGGATACGACCTTGCTTACCCTATTCTATAAACTACACCGTACACTTACAGTGAAGTTAAATATAAGGCGAACAAAAACTTGTACGAGCAGTGTGGTCGCTTATCCTTTTCATGAACCTTTGTTTGGAGATATGCTTCAAAGGCATGTGAGTGGTAAGGAATTAGTAGAATTGATCATGTGGTCTGTGAGAACATATTGTAATTAATGAAAAAAGTTGGATTCTCATTATGTGTTTGGTAATGAATTTGTGAGTTGTCACCAGGCTTTGATTGGCCCTCTCACACGGGTAATCGCCCTGACGCTAAGAGAGCGAGCATGATGAGACTTAAAAGATTGTATCGCACAAGGAGGTTTGCAAATGTCTGTCTTCACGCTAGAGCAGTGAGAAAGGTTAATAAGTATATTAACAGTCGCCTTAACTAGATGTTAAGATGAGATCCGAGTAGATCGATCATGAAGTATGTCCAAACTACGAGTAGTACGTAGGTGGGGCGCTTGAATAGTGACTGGACTAAGATTTGTATATTGTTAAGAGCGACATTGCCAATTTGATTGGGAGCTCCACCACATCATGTATTCATACTGCATGTGCTTTGTGCCGACCACACAGGGGAAAGTGACTGAATGGGTCCCAGCTTCATCACTGTATGAGCCCATATTATTTTCTTGTACCATTTGGGACTTTAGACCATGTCATGAAGTGTAAGTTTGATGATGCTACTTTATCATGTATCCAATGACCATGTGTGATTTGGTCTATCGGAGCATGTCTAGGAAAACTGTTAAGACCAAACTAATTGGCATGTGGGGTCGAGAAAGAACTGAGTTGGTAATGCACTTATGTTCTATGATTCATAGCCCAGGCGGCTATATCGAAATGTGTTTGACTAGTCATGAAAATAGAAACATATTTTAGTGAGTCAAGCATGCTCTACTTATATTCATTGAGGAATCTAGAGATGTTTAACTGAGTGCAACCATTTGGTTTGGGTAGAGGTGGCAAAATATTGCCAGGCCCGTGGGTCGGCCAAACCTGCCCGAGGTTTGAATTGGGCAGGGCTGTAATTTTGTAGGCCCGAAAAAAATCAGGCCTATTTGGCCTGGCCCCAATTTTTGTACATAGAATGTATGCATAGGCTGGGCTTGGCCAGGTAATTCCGCAGCTGACCAAAACCGAGTCGGATTGGAAATTTCGCAAAAGCCCAATAGGCTCGGGCTAGCCCGGCTCAGCCCCTTTTCAGCTCTAGGTTTGGGGTACACAACGTGTTATTGAGTGGCAGGGTTATGCTAGTTTGATGATGACTTAATATAACTCTCCTCACATATACTTTCTCGCTTGGTCGCATGCCTTATTCTCTATATGAAAGAAGAGACGTGGTATGAGAACTATGAGGATGTTATTCGAATGAGTCGAGTAACATATGTATGAGTCAGAGATATTGTGTGCAATTAGGTTGCATCCATATTTGAGATAATAGGGAGTCCTATTTAGATGAGGTTTATCTAGAAATCTCTCTCATCAGGACTCTAACTGAGATATGAGATTGAGATATATATTGACATCTCTTCCTAAAATACAAGTCTAATTAAAAAGATTGTTCTACACATAGAAAGAAGAATTTCTCTCCTAAAATTTCTCTTAACGGTTTTTTTCTTGGAGCATCACCACAAAGTTCTGCAAGGGTTTAAGGTGTGCACATTAAAGTTAATAGCTCTAGTAGTTATTTGCACCAACGAAAAAGATGGTTCATGATCTTGTTCGTAGTTTATTTGTGGTTCAGCCAATCTACAAGGTCCGTTTGTTGTCGCGATTCAATCAAGAGCAGACTTGTAGATGGCTTAATCATGGATCAAAAAGAGGCTTGTAGACGGGCTTAATCCTGACTACATGGATCGATAGTTCCATTGTAAATAAATATACTCGATCCACTTTATATGTGCAAATATGTAATTTAGATTTTGACCTATATTTGCTAACAACGGCGAATAAGAAAGCGATTTACTTATCCTGAACTACAATATAATAAAATTTCAGATATTGGTTTATTGTATTATGTTAACTAATAAAGTACTATTATTTGTGCCTTTCTCTTTTAGTAGCTAGATATAAGAGTTTGCTCAATTCTGTATTTTGACAATTTTATGTATATATTGGCTTAACAGTGTTTAATGGGAAAATTATATAAAATACTATCTTTTGATAAATATACCATAAAATATGCTCCTATCATTTTTGTACCTATTTTTTTTCTTTTTTTTACGTTCCTGCATATTTTTTATTTGTTTTATTTTTTTTCTTTTTTTTTTTTTTTTCGTATTGTTTTATATGTTATATATGTTGTTTCAATATTGTTTAAATTTGTTTAATTGTTGTTTCTTTGTTGTTTTGATGTTTCAAAATAACTTTTATCCAATTTTTATGTTATTTTTTTGTTCATGTATTATTTTGTATATTGTTTTTATTGTTTCTGTGTTGTTCTATAATATTTTTAATGTTGTTCTAGCAAGTTTTTGTTGTTGTTTCTATGTAGTGTTCAATGTGTAAATACAATTTTTACCCATTTTTAAGCTCTTTTTATTCATGTGGTGCTTTTGATATTTTTTACGTTGTTTTTGAGTTATTTCAGTACCGTTTTTAATGTTGTTCCGATATTTCTCTGTTGTTTCCATGTAGTTTTCGATGTTTAAATACAATATTTTTTTTTACCTATTTTTAACTCTTTTTGCTCATATGGTGTTTTCTAGATTGTTTCTGGTTTGTTTCTATATTGCTACCTAGTTGTTTCTATATTTTTTTATGTTTTCATTCATTGGATCAAAAATTGAATT
This sequence comes from Rehmannia glutinosa, assembly GCA_016081115.2. NCBI lineage: Eukaryota > Viridiplantae > Streptophyta > Magnoliopsida > Lamiales > Orobanchaceae > Rehmannia > Rehmannia glutinosa. The sequence goes on along the minus strand of CM071928.1, from coordinate 61,402,563 downwards.
GTATTTTTTTTAGTCATGTTGCTTCTATAATATTTTTAATTTGTTTAGTTTCAATATGTGTTGTTTTATGTGTGTGTTTCTTGATTTTTTTATAAGATTTCGAGTAAAAAATGGATTATTTAACGAGGGTAAAATTTAATTTTTTACTGAAATTTTATTAAAAGAAACACGTTTGAAACATGTTAGAAATAAACTTGAAACAAAGAGTAAAAAAGTCTAGAAATTTTGGCGGGAGCATAAAATTGTGTAAAAAAAGGGTGAGAGCGTAAATTTGGGTAAAATAGTACCGGGAAGCGTAAAAAGCTGACATTATCTCCAAAAAGTAGGGCATTTATGTCAATTGTCCGTGTTTAATTATGTGTTATGGTGTAAGTCATATGATTGTAGTTATTGGGCTTATTAATAAAATACTTCATTCTTTTTAAATTGCACGGTTATCCATTTTTATTTCTTTTCATCTTTACTCATTAAGCGAAAATTAAAAGTAATAATTGCCCAAATTGCACAAAACAATTACACAAAACTCTTTTTATCACTATTTGAGAAAAAAAAAACTCTTTCTTACACAAAAAGGTGGTGCTTTTACATCTCTATCCTTGCTTAACCCAACCCCACAGTTAACTTTATTCTAAGTTAAACAATACCGTGATGTTAATCAGTATATTACCATTATATATATATATATATATGTGTGTGTGTGTGTGTGTGTGTGTATGTGTGTCTGATAATTGTTCAAATTGCACATAAAGGATAAATAAAACTCATTTTTATCACATTTTCATAACAAACTCTTTCTTACACAAAAATAATGCGTTTTTTACAATTTTGCCCTTATTTTAACCTAACCCCATGGTTAAACTTAGTCATTCTCTCTTCAACAGACAATACCACATAATACACATCTACTCTCATTAATATCACACGCTGCCTCTGCCCAAAAAACTGAAATGAGTATATTTTATATACTCATATGTCGATTTGTATGATTGTAGAAGTACGTTTGGACATTATGTAGTTAATTTTATTTCGTGAATAAGCTTTGTAGTATTCTTCTTTCGTGTAGGTGTTCGAGTTTGATAACATTTTGCATGTTTTTTGGTAATTTATTGTATGAAAATATTCATTATATGACTTAAAATATAACATCACTGTATAATATTGTAGAACTAGTTTAGTTCACAGTATGATAGATGGTCCATGGTAAATTTGATGTTGGTGGTAAATATTTTTGCATAAGTTCACGATATTTATAATTTCACGGTTATAGGATTGAGTTCATTGTATAAATAAATTGTATGCACAAATTCACGGTATGAATAAGTTCACGGATTATTTATTATATTCACGATTATCATATATTAAACCATGAAATTATAAACTACCGTGAAACCCTATATTCTGTGAAGTGAACGAGACTTCACCATATTTTAAGAATTCATGGTATAAGGGATTAATGTGAGCATATATACTATGAGTATGTATATAGCCGTTAACCTATACCGATATTCTATACCATGAACCTATATCGTGAATTAATATTCAGCAGCATACAAGCATGTCCATACCGTGAAGTCCATAAAACCTAAATCTGTAATTAATCTCCAACTCCTCCATAGCATTAACAACAAAATCGTCTTCGCAAAACTAAAATCCCTAAATTCCAGCATATAAACCTCAATTTCGACCAATAAATCACCAAAACAAACTCAAATCATCAAAATCCGAAAAGGTAAAAACATGCACCTCTTAGTTTGATTCACCAGTTCTTTTGGCAAATGGATGGGCTATATGGGTCTAGGATCACTATTTAGGTATAGAAAAGGCAACAACAATTTGGATGTGGAATGAGAAGGGTTAGAGCCAAGTAATCCTAATTTTTAAAATTGGAAAGAGAAGGGGGAAAAAATCTTAAGTAAAAAGGGTGGACCAACTCAAGTGTGGTTGAGTTATGTGGGTGTGGTTGAAAAAATTTAGAAAAGAATTTTTGTTAAAGTGTGAGTGAAAAAGAGTTTTAATTGTTAAAAAAGTATAGAAAAAAATCCTCCCTAAAACTTTTGGAAAATGACTTTGACAGGAGTTCGATGACTTCATGTGACTTCTCTTTGGATTTTATTGCTTGAAAAAAAAGTTTCAAATTTTTGTATGCATTCAATATTACTTAGTTCTTTAGATTTTTTTTAAACTTTAATGTCCTCAACAAAGTTTTAATAGTAATGAGAAACTAATATATTCTCTTTTGATTAAAAGGTTTATCAAAGAACTACTAACTCATACAAATCTATTGATTGAGAAAAAAGAAATTAAGATATTTTTGTAATTAGTAATATTTGAATAAATTAAAAAAAATATTTTCTATTTATATTTAACTTAAACCACTATTAGATAATATTTTTATCACTTGGAATTTAATTCTTTGATTTTTATGTCTTCATTTTTTAAAAATATATTGACTGTTATTGCTAATTAGTTCTATAGCACAATTTAGTTAACCAAAAAAACTTAACAAATAATACATTTGTTTTATCTCAGTATGTATCTATGGTCACGTATGGTTATGTTTCCATGATCCATTATAGTTTCTAGTGTTGAAAAATATCTGAATTTTGAAATTTACAAGTTTTTCATCAGAAAAATAAAATTATATTTGGATAGATGAATAAGAATAAATTTTATGTAGGCATGAGATTATGCTTGGTTAAGTAGTTTTGAAATAATATTTTATTCATATTGAATTAAAATATGATAATAGTTATTGATAAGTTATGTAGGGTAGTAACCATGAGCTTGTAGCTCAAGTGGTATCGCTCGTCTTTTGTAAGGGTGTTGACCACGGTTCGAATCCAGTATATCTTTCAATTTCTTTGAAATTTATCCCCCTTCCAACCAGTACTATCAACTTATTAAAAAAAAAGTTATGTAGGGTAGTAGGGTTGAAATGAAATTATAGATTTGAGAGGTTATTTTACGTGAGAAATAGAAAGTGAAATGATGATTTCTATTGGAAAATTTAGAAATAAATATGAGTCTAATTTTTTATGAGTAGTTGAAAAATGGAAATCAAGATAAAGAAAAAAAAAAGAGAGACTTTACCCACATGTTCAAATAGATGGAATGGCTTAACATCTCCATATAATAATTAATAAGTGGAACGACTGATTCAATTAAGTTTAATATCATGAATATACATATTATTTGAATACTGGAGACATATATTATATTCTAGTGGTTGACCTCGAAGAAACATTTGAATAATGGAGAATCTGGAATGACCAAGAAAAATGAAAAAATAATAATGATTGATAACACAAATTGTATGAAGTCTTTAATTACACAATCTTTAATTACATTATCATCTATGGATGACTATAAAAAAGAAAGAACAGAAAAATTAATACTTTTTAGGAGAAAATTTACTACTTTAATTTCAGGAAAATCATAATACTTTTTAACAGAAAAATTAATACTTTTTAGGATGACTACTAATATTTTTCAGAAAAAATTAAACTTTTCAGGAACTACTATTATAAAGTGATACTTAAACAAGGTTGTGTATAACTTTGTAGGTAAATAACATCAGTTTGTTACTTTGAAAATATATACTTTTTATACTAAAAGAAATATTTTTCGAGAAAAATTAAAACTAATATTTTTTAATTATCATCACATTCGCTTGCTGGCCTAATATTTACAAAAATACCAGCGACCTGTAGGCTGTGTCACGGGTCATGGGGATCCGTCTTACAAAATGCAACCCGTGAGACGGTATTATATGAGTTTTTGTCTAAATAATTTAGGATTTTATCATCCAAAGTACATTTGAGCATTTTGTCTCACTTATGTTTATCATAGCATTTTGTCACTTAAAATACCTAATTAGTACTGATTTATGTTTATCATACAATGTTTATTATAAATAATATAGTCCCACCTTATTATCATCTTTAATAGTGTAATTAACCATGACTATTATTCAACCTCAATACGTCAATTCCACCCCACCAGAGTTCTTCGAGCTGAATGTATTAAAACGACTGAAACAGTTTTATTCAGTGCCTCAAAATACACTCAACCTCTCATACATTGGCACAAAATATATAAATTTAACAAACCAAATAGACCGTTTTTAATACAGACCACGCCTTTTTTAGTCCTTCCACAATTCCTTTTTGTGGTGAAAAAATCAATATCTATTAGTAAACTCAACGACATTTGGCTCATAACTGAAATCAGTGCTAATAAACAAGTGTAATGTAATTTTGTTTCGAAGTATTAATTAAGTTTAAATTCCAATATTAAAGAAAGACCCCTGAGGTTCGGGCGGGCTAATTATTTTCATAACAAAGTCAAAACCCCCTGCGCATCATCCCATAACTAAAGACTTTGAATTGAAAATTTTATAAACAGCTCCTCTATTGTGCCTAATAGAAGCCTTTGATGCATCTCTTCAGTCTTCTCCATATATATCAATTAATAGCAACAAACAATGAAGACTACAAGCCTTTCATATCATTCTCTTTTCGTTTTTCTTGCAATCATTTCATGCTCGTGGTGGCCCGCTCATTCCCATGGGCACCATGATTTTCTTCGGTGTCTTTCCCTTCATTTGCAAAATAATAATACTGAAATTTCCAGCATTGTGTTGAGGTGATGAAAGTCAGTTATGCTCGTGGAGAATATATTCAGCAACAGGTCCTCGAAGTCGTGTTTTTCATCCTTTCCGTTTCTATTAGTTGTAACAGTTGTATATTACGTTTTCTTCTTCAGAGTTGTTTTTCTTTCATTTGCCACGTGGAGGTCACTCATTCGATACGGTAGATCTGGCGAAAAATTCCGTTATATAAACGGGTTGAGCTGCTGCTTGTTGTGAATTGAGTTTAATTGAATAAAATTCATTTTGCAGATTTACTTTCAGTATGAAATTCTCTCTAGTTTCTACATGGTACCAGAGCATATTCATGATCCTGAGTTAAGCCACTGCGCAGAGACTGACGCCATGGAGAAAGAAAACACTACAAAGGCAATCTCAATCTATGCTAAGGATCTCGATCCTCTGTCTTTACACAGATCAGATCATCCTGGAATGGTTTTGGTAACGAATCAACTGACTGGATCAAATTACTTGCATTGGAGCCGCGCAATGCGATTAGCACTGGGAGCGAAATCCAAACTTGGATTTATCTATGGAACAATAACAATTCCAGATCAAAACACTGAGGCTTTTGAACAATATCAGAAGATAGACTATATGGTGATTTCCTGGTTGTTGAATGCGATTTCGAAGGAGATTGTAGAGGCATTTATGTATGTGAAGAGCTCTAAACAGCTATGGGACGAGTTGGCTGAGAGATATGGTGAGAGCAATGGACCATTGCGATATCAACTACAAAAGGAGATTGCGAACTTCTCTCAAGGTACATCTACTGTGACGAATTATTTCACAAAATTGAAGTGTCTATGGGATGAATATGCATGTATTGTGCAATTACCAGAGTGTATATGTGGGGCTGGGAGAGCACTGTGTGCAAATGATATGGATATCAAATTAATGCAGTTCCTTACGGGATTGAATGAGAGTTTTGAACCTGTTAAAAATCAGATTCTCTTAATGGATCCTTTACCTACGGTTAACAAAGCATATTCTATGATTTTGAAAGTGGAGAAACAGAAGGTGCTACATCCTAAGGTTCTAGATCCTTTGGATACCACATCGATGCTAGTAAAAGGAAATTTCAATAGATCTGTCAATACACAGGGATCAAGTTCTGGCAGGGGAATGAATAGAAACTTGTCTGGATCTACTTCATTTGGTAGAGGCAGGGGACAACCAAGGAAATCCAAGGAAGAAAGAGCTAAATTAGTGTGTGAGCACTGTGGTTTCCATGGCCATGAGATCAAAGAATGCTTCAAATTGCATGGCTATTCGGAGTGGTATAAGGAACTAAAGGAACAGAGAAATAATCAGTCTATAAATATGGTAGAAAGCACTGAGACAACACAGATAAGGCACAACAATGAGGAGGAGACAAGGAAGGCTAATCTTCCAGATTTTGCTAGTATGATTCAAAAGGAGATAGCAAAATTCCTATCCAGTCAGAACAACTCACTGTCAGGAGATATACATAGTTTCTCTCATTTTGCTGATTACTCAGGTAATGTTTTAAATAATCACTTTGCTCTCTCACTGTTGCATACACTTGGAAGAGATAATTGGATTGTTGATACTGGTGCTAGTAGGCATATTTGCTCCTCACCTGAGTTGATTGGTAAGGCTACTCTTATGACCACTCCTGTGAATGTGCATTTACCGGATGGTACAAGTGTTTCTGTTTCACATACTGGTAGTGTAAAGTTGTCTGATGACATTACACTTACAAATGTGCTGATTGTTCCCAATTTTAAGTACAATTTGCTCTCAGTAAGTCAGTTACTCAGTGGAAATGGCTTGGAATGTATATTCTCTCAGAATAAGTGCTGGTTGCAGGACCCTAGTAATGGAAGAGTGCAGACAGTTGGCAGAACTTTGGCTGGCCTTTACATATTTGGGATGGGAGAGTTCAGTGGAACTTCACATGTCACTGATAGCAGTGGAGAATTGCAGATTTGGCACAGGAGGTTGGGCCACACATCAATGAGCTGCATGGAGCACATTGAGTTTCTTAAATCTGTTTGTAATAAAAATGTTAAATACTCTTGTTCTACCTGTCATGAGGCTAAACAATGTCGATTGTCTTTTCCTTTGAGCACAATACAAACTAAGCATGTTTTTGAGCTAATTCATGTGGACATTTGGGGGCCCTATCATGAATCTTCTGTTACAAACACTACTTACATGCTCACAATAGTAGATGATTTCACTAGGGCAACTTGGATTTATTTGATGAAACAAAAGTCTGAGACACCAATACATCTCAAGCAATTTTTTGCTTTCACTCACACTCAATTTCAGCAAATGGCTCAGAAGATGAGGACAGATAATGGAGCCGAGTTTATGGGTCATGAGACACAGAAATTGCTAGCAGATAATGGGATTTTGCACCAGAGATCCTGCCCTTACACTCCATAGCAAAATGGTGTAGTGGAGAGAAAGCACAGACACATTTTAGAAATTGCTAGGGCCTTCATGTTCCAGTCCAAAATTCCCAGAAAATTTTGGCCATATTCCCTACTTACTGCAGTGCACATTCTGAACTCACTTCCCAATGCACTTTTACAATGGAAGTCTCCTTTTGAGATGTTGCATAAGGAACCACCCAAGTATGAGAGATTCAGGGTGTTTGGCTGTTTATGCTATGCCGCCAGGAATGGATTTCATAAAAGCAAATTTGATGAAAGAGCCTCAACTTGTATATTTCTTGGATATGTTCCAGGGGTGAAAGGCTACAGATTATATAATATTGACACTGGAGAGATTTTTCTCTCAAGAGATGTTGTATTTTATGAGTCTCAATTCCCTTTTCTTACACATTCTTCATCCCCTCAGAATGTACCTTTGCCCATACCTATACCAGACATTGGAGAAGAGGATGCAGAACTTATCACTGAGGGTGCTCAGTCTTCTGAACCACCAGTACCACAACACCTTGGCAGAGGATGCAGAGTCAAACACAAGCCTGCATGGCTAAATGACTATGTTACCAACTCCATTCATACAGTACAGCTCCTTCAACATCCAGCAGATTTCTTGAAGCCTACTTCCTATCATTTGAATTGCTTCCCTTATACCTACAGTTCTCAGTTATCTCCTTCTTACACTGCATTTTTGGCTCAAATCTCTGCCTCAGATTCTGAGCCTGCTACTTACAATGAAGCTGTGAAGAACAAGGCCTGGATAGAGGCCATGAACAAGGAACTCTTAGCCCTAGAACAAAATGAGACATGGGTGCTGACTTCATTACCAACTGGGAAGAAAGCTATTGGCTCAAAGTGGGTCTACAAAATCAAAAGAAACTCAGATGGCACTGTGGATAGATACAAGGCCAGATTGGTGGCAAAGGGGTACTTGCAAGTAGAGGGGATAGACTTCATGGAGAGTTTTTCTCCTGTTGCCAAGTTGGTGTCAGTCCGGATGATTATTGCCTTGGCTACACAAAGGCACTGGGAATTACATCACATAGACATTAACAATGCTTTTTTGCATGGGTATTTGGATGAGGAGGTTTACATGCTACCATCAGAGGGTTACTTTAAAGCTAAAGCAGGGCAAGTTTGTTTACTTAAGAGAAGCCTGTATGGTTTGAAACAGGCTTCCAGCAGTGGAATTTAGAATTCTCCCAGAAATTGCTGAATTTTGGTTTCATTCAATCTGCTCATGACAACTGTTTGTTTGTTAAGAAAGATGGGGGTGAGTTTATGGCTCTAATCATCTATGTAGATGATGTATTGATCACAGGCAACTCAGCTGGTTTGATTCAGTCATTAAAGAATTATCTGCATCACTTGTTTACCATCAAGGATTTGGGACATGCAAAATACTTTCTTGGTCTTGAGATTCTCCGCACCTCTAAAGGCACACACTTATGTCAAAGGAAATATGTGATGGACTTACTTAATGATACTGGTTTATCAGGTTGCAAACCTTCCTCTACTCCCTTTCCTCAAGGGTTCAATATTACAACACAGCAGTCAGGGACTTTCTCAGATCCAGGGAAGTATAGGAGATTGGTGGGGAGACTTCTCTATTTGAATCTCTCTAGACCATACATTTGTTTTGGGGTACAACAACTTAGCCAATTTGTACATGCTCCCTCTCAGGCTCATTGGGATGCTGCTGTACACCTGTTGAAATACTTAAAAGGTACGCCCTCTTTGGGCTTGTTTTATTCAGCTGCACCATCTAATCAGTTTGAAGCATTTTGTGACGCTGATTGGGGCACTTGTTTGTTGACACGCAAGTCCCTCACTGGGTATTGCGTGTTTTTCGGGGATGCTCTTGTGTCTTGGAAGACCAAGAAGCAGAAAACAGTTTCCAAGTCTTCCGCTGAGACAGAGTATCGCTCTATGGCTGCTACGGTGTGTGAGTTGCAATGGTTATACAACCTTGTTCGAGATTTACATGTTGATGTTGTTTTACCCATAGTCCTTCACTGAGATAATAAGGCCGCCCTACACATCACTGCTAATCCGGTCTTCCATGAGAGGACTAAACATCTAGATATCGACTGTCACATTGTTCAAAACCATTACAAGTCGGGTCTCATTCGTCCTCAACATATTTCTACTGTACATCAACCAGCTGATGTTTTCACCAAGGCGTTGGGTGGTCCTGCCTTTCGTAATTTTCTGCTCAAGTTGGGCATGTGTTGTTCACACCACATTCCCACTTGAGGGGGGTGTTGAGGTGATGAAAGTCGGTTATGCTCGTGGAGAATATATTCAGCAACAGGTCCTCGAAGTCGTGTTTTTCATCCTTTCCGTTTCTATTAGTTGTAACAGTTGTATATTACGTTTTCTTCTTCAGAGTTGTTTTTCTTTCATTTGCCACGTGGAGGTCACTCATTGGATACGGTAGATCTGGCGGGAAATTCCGTTATATAAACGGGTTGAGCTGCTGCTTGTTGTGACTTGAGTTTAATTGAATAAAATTCATTTTGCAGATTTACTTTCAGTATGAAATTCTCTCTAGTTTCTACACATTGTTTATACTCCAAACAACCCTTCGTACTTATCCATCCTCCGTTCTTCCATAAGAAACCGAAGATTTACATTCGCCTCCAATCCAAAACCTCGCGTCATTGTTACTCCAACGCATGAGTCCCAAATTCTGGCTATTGTGTTGTGTGTCAAAGAAAACAAAATGCAAATTAGAATTCGAATCGGTGGCCATGACTACGAGGGACTTTCGTATAGATCCAAAGTCCCATATGTTATCCTTGATTTAGTCAACTTAAGTGAAATAACAATCGATGTAGAGCAAAACACAGCCTGGGTTCAAGCTGGTGCAATTATTGGGCAACTCTATTATAAAATTAGTCAGACAAGCAAAACACTCGCATTTCCTACAGGTGCATGTCCCACTGTTGGAGTTGGCGGGCTCTTTAGTGGAGAGGGATACGGGCCAATGTTGAGAAAATTTGGCCTTGCCGCTGATAATATTGTCGATGCACGTATGATCGATGTCGAAGGAAGGATTCTTGACAGAAAATCCATGGGCGAGTATCTTTTCTGGGCCATCAGAGGAGGTGGAGGCGCTAGTTTTGGAATCATAACTGCATGGAAACTGAATTTGGTTACTGTCCCAGAGACTTTGACCATATTCTCAGTCAGCATGACTCTAGAACAAAATGCAACGGAGCTCATTCATAGATGGCAATACATTGCCCCCAAACTCCCTAATGATTTATTGATATCAATCTCGATCGGACCAGTAAATTCAAGTACTGGGGAGAAAACTATACAAGCTAGTTTTGGTTCGTTGTTTCTTGGCGGGGTTGATACACTAGTTCAATTGTTGGAACAGAGGTTTCCGGAATTGGGAGTTAAGAGGGAAGACTACATTGAAGTAAGTTGGATTCAATCCGCCCTGTTTTTTGGAGGATATTCCATCGAAGAGTCACCGCAAGTCTTAACGAGCAGAAATCCACAAATTAGGAGCACGCTTCCAATAACAAGGTTTTATTTTAAAGCAAAATTAGACTACTTACAGGAGCCCATCCCAGTATTTGGGTTTGAAGGTATGTGGAAACTATTAAACGAGCGAGAAGCTGGTATGGCGGAAATGCTCATAGTCCCATATGGTGGAATAATGAGTGAGATTTCAGAATCAGCGCTTCCTTTCCCTCATAGAGCCGATAATTTGTACAAAATCCAACAACTAGCTTACTGGGATGAATCAGGAGCTGAGGCATCAGAAATATCCATAAGTTGGGTAAGAAAATTGTACAGTTACATGACTCCTTATGTCTCAAAATCTCCCAAAGCTGCTTACTTAAACTATATGGATCTCGATTTGGGAGTTAATAACTAGGGCAACACCAGTTATGCGCAAGCTAATATTTGGGGATTGAAGTATTTCAAGAATAATTTCAGAAAGTTGGTACCAGTGAAAACTACTATTGATCCAAGTAACTTTTTCAGAAATGAGCAAAGTATTCCGATTCGATACTCCAAGTGGAAGAAGAACTAGAGAAGTGCAAATTTCGTGGAGAAATAAACCACAGATATCTTATTGACAACAATCCATTTTAGAAATTCTTTTATTGGATTAATATTTTTTTTTGGATACTAAGTAACAATTTTAGTTTGTAATTTTAAATTGTCTATTTTACATATTTGATACTGGCCTTGTAGACTGTGAGTTATGTACCATTAAAATTGAGCTTATTATTTTATTACATTGTTACAGATATGTTTCATTTTTTCATTACACACTTTTCATTTTTATTCTCTATAGTATATCTTCATAACGATCACTCTCATGCATAGACGGAGCTACAACTCCAATTATAGGGGCATGGCCCCCCATAGGTTTTTTCTTTTCTTTTCTTTTCTTTTGTTAGATATTATTTATATAACATTAACCCTAAAATTATAATTTATAAAATACAAATAATTTATAAATTAAAAATATTATATAATACTATTAAAGTAAGTTTTATAGTGTTATATAACATTACTCATGTGATATAAATTTTTAAAAACTACGTATTAATTAAGAGATCATGTGCCACCATTAATTATTAATTTTTTATATAGTTTATACTTTTATTTATTGTGTGCCCCATTATTAAAAATTTCTAGATCCGTCCCTGCTCTCATGATCACATGATCGAGAAAACGAAACCAAATTACTGGTGCGGGGAAGCACATTGGATCAATGTCAGTATACATGATTAAACTGTCTGGGTTAAACTGGTGCCATTGTAAGAGAACTTTGCTACATAATTACATTGAAAAAACAACTTTGGCGGCTTCACTGGTGGTGGATTTGTCGACCTCATTAGGAAATACGTTCTGTTCCCCAAAATATGGCTTTGGACCATAAACGATGAGTTGATATGATCTATATAGCGGACCCCACATAATGGGATTAAGGCTTTGTTTTGTTGTTGTAGATCCAACACTGAGCTATTAGCAATTCTATATATACACCGGCCTGACAAGGAAAGACAAATGTTTAATAACATTTCATTCAGTCAAACTATCAAAAACATAGAACAAAAAATTCACAACCCTTATAATTAGGAACATGAAACTTCAAGCCTAACTGATCGAATGCCAAATAACTATTTCATTTCCACTGTTTTTTCCTTTTAATGAATGATCATATCAAATTCAAGATATATACTTAAAAGATTTTGTACTTAATTAACTTCAGTCCTCTCCTTTCTTGGTGAAAGTTGAAACAATGATCTCTCGAATTATATTTGATGCCTTCGAGTTTCTAAAATTACATAGGACTTTCTGACATATGATAAAATTAAATACAAAGGACTGGTTTGCGATTATTGATTGGATTGATAAAATAATTTGGATAAGTTAGTACTAGATAATATAATTGAGTTCTATGTCATGTTTGGGAAGTATGATTCTGATGTGTAATTATTTTTAGTAGGATAACAATATCTTCTTTGGTATTGATAATAAAGTTGGATAAATTTTCAAAATGACCAAATTACCAAAATGAACACTACCCAAAAAAAAAACAGTATTTAGTGACACTTTTTTTTTTCGTTTAGAGACACTTATTAGCGTCACGAAGTACATTACCTACACTTGTAAAAGTGTCACTAGTTGCGTTGATAAATTTGATGTCACGAAAATATTAGTGACACAAGCTCTATGCGTAGGTAAATTTCAAAACGTGACGCTTTTATTTAGTGTGTCATTAACATTAATTTGGTGACGCTATTTTCTGTCACGATTACAATAGACCTATAATTTTTGAGGTATAATTTTCCCAACGCTAATAAATTATTGTTTCACTAAATTAGCAACACTTTTAATCAAATAGCGTTGTCAAATCCGAAACGTCACTAATACAAAAATGCCAATAGACACCGGTTTTAAACCGGTGTCTATTAGTAAAACAACCGCTGTTAGAGCCACTAGAGTTAAAAGTATGAACTTTTTGACAGCGGTTTAAAACCGGTGTCGTTTCCCTTTAAAGACACCGGTTTTAAACGGATATTTTATCTCTAAAACAACGTTTTAAAACCGGTGTCGTTTCCTTTAAAGACACCGGTTTTAAACCGTTGTTTTAGAGATAAAATATCCGCTTTCTAAGACCCTAATGTTAAAAGTTTATGTTTTTGACACCGGTTTGGAACCGCTGTCTTTTGATGAATAGGCATTAACTATTCACACCGGTTTTAAACCGGTGTCGTTTTATCTGAAGACACCGGTTCAAAACCGGTGTCTGTGGTGCATAGACATCACTTGTTCACACTGGTTTTAAACCGGTGTCGTTTAATTCAAAGACATCGCCTCAAAACCGTTGTCTGACACATCAAACATAACAATTGTCTTTTATATGAAATTTAATACAAAGCTGCAAAAAATCCATATCAATAAACATGAAATCAAATTCCACCAACCAACAAAAAATCCATTAATACATGAAATCCAATTCCATCAACCAACAAAATTAAAGAGTATATACATTCAACTAAAGGCAACAAAATCTATATGATCAACATAACTCATGTCATTCAAGCTTTCAAAAATGTTCGAGCTTCTTCTTCTCAGCCTTTTAGCCATTATTTCTCGTCACGAAGCTCATTCTTCTCAGCCTACAAACATACAGACATAGTTGAATGATTTAGTCATTAATGAATCAACCCTTCTCAGCAAATAATCATAGTAAATTATGCACACAACAAAAACATTAGGATTAAAGGGGTATTTTTAATGGCATCTTCTAGTGACTATTTTCTTGCCAAGTAAAAGTAACTAAATTGGAGTTTGACATTTAGATTGGTCTATTTTTATTAAGGTGAGGTCATTGTCTACTTTAAAGAGAAGTAGACCAGAGAATACTTCTGGTGGTGAAAAAATGAAAAGAATTCAATTAATGGCATCTAAATAGGATATGTAGAAAATGAATTTCAGAATGACTAGTTATCAAAAACAAGCATGCATTCTAGGCCATGTACCTCTCTCACTCTTCCTCATATATTATTATCAATTAAAGCAACATAATTTGATCAAAGAATTCATATAGAGCCCACATTATTATGAAGAAAACAACATAATCCAATCATAAAAAAGTCCAAATACCAGCCTTTCCAAAGCAAACAAAAGGCATCCAAAAAATCAGGACAAGGAAACACAAACAAGCATAAATGGTGAAACATTCAAAAACAGAGATGATTGAACTAGCAAGAGTATAAACACATAAACACCCAAAAACACAGATAATTGAACAACCAAAAAACACAATAGTCTATAACTTCTTCAGAACAATAAGGACCACTCAGAACTATCCAATAATTAAAACCAATTAAAGAGTATATATAAAAATGCAATCTTGAAATTACCCAAGTGTATAAATCCTCAAGAAAACAGCATAATCAAGTCCAGCATGGCTAATAATCTCAGACTCACTCATCTTCTGAGCCTGAGGCATCCAGTTGAGAAAAATAAGTCTTGATATTAAGATTGACAATTTTGCCCACCACACCACCCCCATTCCTGGGGCTACTCCTCTTCCCAGCAATGTACCATTTTGGAAAATAAACTCTGTCATTGATTGGTTGAATCTGAGCAGGGCAAAGTCAAGCAAGAACGCAAAGGGTATGGTATTGAATTAAAATATAAAAAAAGGAAACTGATTTTAACAAAAAACAACTGATTATCTTATTTGTCAGTTTGTATAACAATCTGAATGATTACTATAATTTAATATTTTTTTCTGTCAAAAATTGGAAAAGTTTATATATCCCTTATGCTTTAGCTGAACTATGGAGTTTCTCTTCTTCCATTATTAAGAAAGTTTGATATCTTTATTCATTTTTGCTTGCAGTGGAGGGCGAGTTCGAATCAGTGTTTTGGGAAAATCGGTATCAAACTAAACCCGCCCTTGTCAAGAAAGTCAAAACCAAGCACAAGACAAACTTAGCCTCCATAAAAGCTATAATAGTTTCTACTAAACCAGTTTTGTCTAATGGAAAAATCTCAACCCATGCAAGAAAAATTTCCAGAATCTCCCAAGAGACCACTCCATGAGTAGCAAAGATGACATCTTTACATATCCGATGACCGGTTTGAAGAAAATGGCGCGTGATTCTTTACTACGTTTCTAGTACCAAAAAGGTTTTAACTAATAATTTGAAGAAATACATATTGTTTTGTGGTTTGTCAATAAAAATATAGAGGGTACTGTTTAACTGGTGATTTTGATGAGTGTATGTAAGGGTTGGTATTCATATGGTGTTTTGAAGCTTTTTGCAGTAAGTTGTTTGGATTATTACCTTGTTGTTATGTTTGTGGCTTATTTGATCTTAAGACAGAGGTCACTCAAACTTCACAGGGATGATTTCTTGCTTCTGCCTCTTTCTCTTGATTTGGGTTAATTACAAAACCTCCCCTAAAGTTTAGCCTAATTACAAAAAAAAACTTATTTATCTTTTAAAATTACAAATACTCCATTAACATTTGTTTTCTCGTTTACAAATTGCACCCCGAAGAGAGGGGCATTTGTTAGAAAAATACAAACATCAATAGGTTTTAAGGGAGCATCGTAATTTTGAAAGACAACTGGAATTTTTTATAATTAGGCTAAACCTCGGGGTAGTTTCTGTAATCATCCCTTTTATTTTTAAACTTTCATATGCACTTGAATGTAGAACACTAGAAAAGAAGAAATTCATCAGTAATGAATACAATTTTTTCACTAACTTACAACATCTAACAAACAAGAAGCTGACATTCCCTCCTCCATCTGGTGTGTCTTCAGCACAAAAAACTGAAAAACATATTATAAAGAAAATGGTGCACAATGTAAACAACTCACCACAATTTCTTCTTCAGTGTTGCCTCCACAACCCAATCACCAACACAATTAAAATAAGTTCCTTTTGGAAGAAGATCAACCTAAAACCGTTTACATAACAACATGTCATCTCCAGGGTATCAATAGAGTCTTTCTTGTACTCTTAAATATAAAACAGATGCTCAGTTTTTCCTTCCTCTTAAGTCTTATCTTATAGCCATACAACTATATTTTTCATGCAATTCAGCTATCTTTCTTTATCATGAATTTTTTTTTCTCACTACACTAAATTCAGAAACTTTTTATGTCTGCTCAGAGAATCACCGGCCAGACGCCTTATACCCAACTAAGTGAAGATTCTAGGCTATCCAGATAGATGCACAAACACATGCTTTGGAATCAAATTTGAAATTCGACAACTTCTACGTGGCTTAAACTAAAGTTATTCAGCAAAATCGGATTTATTACTTAGCTTTCAAAGCTCGTGATTTGAAGCCCTTCACAACATCATTAATGGAAAGTAAACCATTAAAACTGCGTAGTATATTATGAAGTATCTTCATTTATTAAGATGATGATACACTGTCATGTTTAATAACACAACACCAAGGTTTTTTGATTCGTTGCATAATAGAACAAAGTAATTTGGAACACAAAGACATACTTTATAATTCCAATTACAAACATCACTCTAAATTGCTCTTCCACAAATGACTCAAAACATTGCTCTTCCACAAATACTAAGGGGGTATTTGTAATTTTCAAAGATAGATGGTCTCTTTTTTATTTGGTAATTGGACTGAACCTCAATGGTATTTTTTGTAGATAACCCTAACAATGAACGAGAAAAAAACGCATGTATGGCATTAGAACAAGACCTGAGACCAGTACAAAATCCAGATACTGCGGATTTCATGGGTGAGTCAGGGATTGGACAAAGCATCAATCCATCGGCGAATAAATCTCTCTTGCCTGAAGAAGAGAGATGAAAATGCAAACCCTAGTTCAAAAAGCAAAAGCTTAAATTGAATTTGAATCACAACAATATTGGATTTTAACCTTAAATTGAAAACCAAATGAATAAAATTAAGCTATAATACCTACATGTCGATTTTCCGGCTGTAGAACGACGACACTATTTGAACGGCGGGTGCGAGCGGCAGAGGCAGTAGGTTGAAGATAGTGGCGGAAGAGAACGAGCGGCGGACGGCATCACTCGACTTGGGGTAGAGACGGGAAGGTTTTTGTAAAAGACTTGGGATAGAGAGTTGGGCACAAGATGGTTAGAACTTTTTTTTTCGTCTGAAAGATGTTAGACAGGAAGATGTTAGAACTTTTTTTTTTTTTTTTTTATTTTGAAAACAGAAAGATGTTAGAACTTAGAATATCTGT
The DNA here is from genome assembly GCA_016081115.2 of Rehmannia glutinosa. Lineage (NCBI taxonomy): Eukaryota > Viridiplantae > Streptophyta > Magnoliopsida > Lamiales > Orobanchaceae > Rehmannia > Rehmannia glutinosa. The sequence continues at coordinate 61,385,243 of CM071928.1, read as the reverse complement.
CTTGCCAAAAAAGTATTAAGTAAAAAAAAAGTATTAAGGTTTTAGTTAACAGGTATCAATACCTATATTATTAACATCTAATTAAGTAAAAAAAGTATTTAAATAGACACCGGTTTTGTGACCAGTGTAATATAATACGATTAGACACCCGTTTTAGAACATTGTCGAAAAATCTAGTTTCTAAATAATTAAAGACACCGGTTTTAGGATAGTGTCAAAACAACTGTTGTCAAATCCAAAATAATCTATATAAATAGACACTGGTTCTGTAAATCCGATGCCAAAACCGCTGTCGAATAGGGTATTTTGTTTACAATAGACATCGGTTATGCGAAACCGCTGTCGAATATCAAAGACAGCACTAGTTAGACACCGGTTTCTTTAAGAACCGCTGTTATATAGGTAAAGACACCAGAAAAGTGATAAAACCGCTGTCTTTGTAGTGATGTCTATTGGCATTTTTCTTGTAGTGCGTTTTAAGGAGTAGCGTCGCTAAATTTATGACGCTTTTGAGAAATAATGTCATAAACTGGAGACACATATGATAATTAGTGTCGTCAACTGGCTTACGTTTTTTGTGATTTGTGTCTATAAATTAGCAACATGCAATAAATAGCGTCCCCAAAATTGGAGACAGTTTTTCAAATTTCAGTCACTAAAATTGGCTATGCTTTTAGAATTTGAGTCATTAAATCTAACAATACTTTTTATAATTTATGTCATTAAATTGGTTACACTAAAAACAAGAATAAATAAATAGCCAAATTTAATAACCAAAGTCATTAACAAACTCGAAATCAAATTACATTATTGTCTAAAAAATGGTAAATTCAACATTGTTTAAAAATATGGAAAATAATCCAAAGGATGATAATCGATATGCTGCTAATGCTCTTCGTCGACTGTTAAATTCCTATTTCAAACTAACAAAAAATTTGATTAGTTTATGTTTTGTATCAAACGTCTGAAGAATAAATGTGAAAAATACTTATATAGATATAATACCAACAATTTATCCCAACAAAAGCTTCACATGATTCAAATACTCTCGAATTCTGAAGAATCACACATATTTTGCAAAAGAAAACACTAACAAAATAAATATCATAGAAACCAAGAAAGAGACACCAGCCAAGTACAAGTTGAGGAAAAAAGCGAGCTTCATCAAAACAAGGAACTGGAAAAACTTGCACTGCCTCAATTTGGAATGATTAGCAAATCTGGGCATGAAATTGCACTATAAAATTGAGGCAATAAACTAGAAGCATATTTGAACTTCAATCTTGAGAACGACTCTACACCAATGTGGCAAATTGTTTAATCGACAGATATGTAGCTATGTTGGTACAAATACCCTTGAAATGGAATCAATAATTGTGTGTGGGATACATGTACTTGAACTTTAAGTCAATTTGTTCAATAGTCAGGCTTTGTATACTATATATATAGTTTGATTTGAAAACCACTAAAATTGATGAACACATAGCAGAAAAGACCAGCCCCGGAGTTGCAAGGATTTCTTCCGAAGTTAATCTTTTGAAAGCTCTTAAGAAAGAAGTTTGGATTTACAACACAAAAAGTAAAAAAGGTTTGCGGAAAATTTAATGTTATAACTATCCAAAGTAATGCTTGTCCACAAACATGTAGGATACAATGTTTTGCAAATGATAATTGCCCTAAATCTAATACTAAACCTCAGATAGTATGCAAAAAAGGTGCAATCCAATTCTATTTTAAAAACAAGCTAATACCAAACCTCAGTTGTACCTATTGCAACATTGCACATACACAGATGATCATGCATTTAGTTTAATATATGTGCAAACAAAAAAGTTCTACATTTAAAAATTCGACAATGGTCTCAACACGTATCTTTCTCATTCTTAAGTACTGAATGAATTGGTCTCAAGCCTGAGGATCCAATAATCTCAAAATATTAAATTAACCCACTTATGTTTTTTCAGAAGAAAATAAGTAGTGGTCCCAAACTAAATTGCCGTGTGTCACGAAATAAATACAAAAATACCATGAGAATAACTCATACCTTAAAAGCCTAGAATACCAACATATAGAATAATTCATAACACCATGAGAATGATGAGAATTCCTGGAAATATTGCACATACCTTAAAAGCCTGCAAAAAACCAGACTGATACACTGAATTACGAGCAACCTCACATGAATTGCACAAAATTAGCTTCCAAAACAAAGGACTAAGTAATTTGTAATGTTTTCAATTAATTTTAAGGATTCAAAGTGCAGAGAAAACCAGATTACACCTACTCACAGAGATGCTATATTGTACTCTTCCACCAGGGGCTCTTTTGTTTATTAAATTTGTTTTATGTTACCTATAAAACACTATAGGTGACAACTTAATTCCAAAAAAACATTATGTAAAATCGGATGTTAAATGATTTTGAATCTCTCAAGTTCCACTTCATGGATTTAAATTTCTTCACTTGAGCCAAACATGAAACATACTGATGCTAGGACATATTTATAGAAGTGCACAAGGGACAGTCTCATCATGTATATCCCAACATCATATCAAGCACACAAGGTTTTCATGCCAAGTTCCTAACTTACATTGGCTTGCTGTCAATTCACACATTGACACACATAATCATCACTAGTTTGTAAATATTCTTTCCAATTTATCTAAGTTAACAATCATAATTATTTTCAAAGAAAAAAATATATTCTTCTTATCCATAATAATTAA